>CAJGYO010000008.1:74031175-75231175 GCA_904845875.1 Miscanthus lutarioriparius
CCCCCGAGTCGGGTGCCATTATGGACCTGTCGAAGTACATCATCCAGTACTCGTGGGTGACGTCCGGGGTCGAAAGCGGGACCTCCGTCCATTCGATGACAAAGTCCGTGAGAGCCTGAGATTTAATAGCAGTACAGGGAATGTACCTAATGTCGTGGCCCATTAGTTCGAGTGCCCACTTGGAGATTTACCCCACGGCGTTGCGGTTGTGGATGATGTCCCTGAGCGGGTATGAAGTGACGACCAAGACTTTGTGGTTGGTGAAGTAGTGCAGGAGCTTCCGGGTCGCCATCAGCACGACGTATAGGAGTTTTTGCACCTGGGGGTACTAGACCTTGGGGTCGGCGAGTACCTCCCTGATGAAGTATACGGGTCATTGGACCTTAAGGTGGTGTCCCGGCTCCTCCCTTTCGACGACTAGGGAGGCGCTTACCACGTGGTTGCTTGCCGCGACGCAGACGAGGAGGGGTTCTCCCTATTTGGGAGCGACGAGGATTGGGGCCAACATCAGAGACACTTTGAGGCTCTCTAAAGCCTATTGTGCTTCCTCAGTCCAGACAAAAGCATCCATCTTTTTGAGAAACTTGTAGAGCGGGATCCCCCGTTTGCCGAGCCAGGAGACGAATCGGCTCAGGGCGTCCAAACATCCGGTGAGCCTCTGTATGCCCTTAGCGTTGCGTATAGGGCCCATGTTGGAGATGGCCATGATTTTTTCTAGGTTGGCCTCGATGCCGTGTTCGAACATGATGTATCCAAGCAGCTTCCCCTTCGAAACCCCAAAAACACATTTTTTGGGATTCAGTTTGATGTTGAACCTTCGGAGGTTCACGAACATTGCGGCCAAGTTTGCAATCAGGTCGCAAGCTTGAGCCATTTTGACCACTATGTCATCAATATAGACGGCAATTGTTGGTTTTGGCTGCTCGACTTGATCAGGTTGGTCGAGTGAGTTGATTTGATCGGCAAAGCATTGCCGCATGCACCTTTGGTAGGTGGCGCCAGCGTTCTTCAAACTGAAAAGCATGGTTACATAATAGTACGAACCATATGGGGTGATGAACGAGGTCGTGAGCTGGTCAGACTCTTTCATCTCAATTTGTTGATAGCCTGAGTAGGCATCCAGAGAGGAGAGGATTTCGCATCTTGAGGTGGAGTCGACCCTCTGGTCTATGCGTGGTAAAGGAAAATGGCCCTTTGGACATGCCTTGTTGAGGCTAGTATAATCAACGCACATTGTCATTTCCTAGTCTTCTTTTTAACAAGAACATGATTGGCAAGCCAGTCAGAGTGGTATACCTCTTTGATGAAGCCGGCTGCCAGGAGTTTGGCGATCTCTTCACCTATAGCCCTACGCCTCTCGTCGTCAAAGCGACACAAGCATTGCTTGGTGGGCTTCGAGCCCGGGATGAGGCATAGTGCGTGCTTGGTGACCTCCCGTGGTATGCTTGGCATGTCAGAAGGTTTCCATGCGAAGACGTCGCGGTTGGCGCATAGAAAGTCGACGAGCTTGCATTCCTATTTGGCTGAGAGCTGGGTCCCGATTCGCACCGTCTTGGTTGGGTCGGTGGGGTCGATCCCCACCGCTTTAGTCTCCTTGAGCAGGTGGAATACAGTCGAGGAGGTTGGCTTGTTGCAGTCCGGGACTACTGGGTCGATAACTCCCCGAGCCGTGGGAGCTCGGAAGAGTTGATGACGGCAGTGGCAAGCTCGAAATACTCGTGGTCGCACGTGTAGGTGTGTGAAAAGGTGCTACCCACAGTGATGATGCTGTTCGGTCCCGGCATCTTCAGGTTTAGGTAGGTGTAGTTGGGGACCGCCATGAATTTGGCGTAGCATGGGCGCCCCAAGATGGCGTGGTAAGACCCCGGGAAGTCCACCACCTCGAAGGTGAGTACCTTCGAGCGGAAGTTAGCTCGGTCGCCAAACATGATGGGCAGGTCGATCTGCCCGAGCGGGTACGCCTGTGTCCCCGGGATCACGCCGTGGAAGGGAGAGCTCACTTGGCGGAGCTCCGATCGGGGGATGTGCATGGCGTCGAGGGTGTCAATGTAGAGGATGCTAAGGCCGTTGCCTCCGTCCATCAGCACCTTGGTGAGGTGCTTCTTGTGGACGATGGGGTCAACGATGAGCGGGTAGAGACCCGGTCTGGCAACGTGGGGAGGATGGTCCCTCTAATCAAAGGTGATCAGAGATTCCGACCAGCAAAGGAAGGTGGGGACGGCCGTCTCAGCGGCGCATGCCTGTCTGTAGCGCACTTTGTGCTGGTGCTTGGAGTGGAGGGCATCGGATCCCTCGAAGATCATGATGCATTTCTCAAGGTCAGGGAAGCCGTCCCCGTCCTTGTCTACCGCGCCTCCTTTCTTGGATGTTGCCTCCTTGTCCTTTCCTTCTTTTGGCCCATCGGCCTATCGTAGGAAGCGCTTGAGGAGCTCAGTCCTTGTAGAGGTGCTTGACGGGGTAGGCATAGTTGGTGCATGGGCTATCCATGAGCTTGTCGAAGTGGTCAGGCTAGCCCTACTAGGGCTACTTGCCCATGAGATCGTCCACGGCAACCAATGCGGAGTTGGCCAGTCGGTGCCAATCCTTCTTGTTCTTCTTGCTCCTCTGTGTGCAGGGGCCCTCGTCTCGGTCCTCACGCTTGGCGTTGCCCTTGTCCCGACCTCCGTTGAAGACCGCTCCAACCGCCTCCTCACCGGAGGCATGGTTTGTGGTGACGTCGAGCAGGTCACGGGTGGTCCGGGGCTTCAGGCAGCCAAGCTTGTGAATCAAAGACTCACAGGTTGTCCTAGAGAGGAACGCGTTGATGACGTCTGCGTCGATGACATCAGGAAGGGAGTTGCACCACTTTGAGAACCTACGGATGTAATCCTGTAGGGACTCGTTGGGCTCCTGCTGGCAGCTCTTGAGGTTCTAGGAGTTCCCAGGGCGGACATACGTCCCCTGGAAGTTCTCGATGAAGATCCTCTTGAGGTTCGCCCAGTCACGGATGCTGTCTTGCGGGAGGAATTCAAGCCATGCTCGAACAAGTTCCCCGACACAGATGGAGAGGTACTGAATGATGAAGTAGTCATCATCCACTCCTTCGGCTCGGTAGGCGAGCCAGAAGTGTTCGAACCATATACCGGGGTTCGTCTCCCCAGTATACTTGGCGATGTTGGTAGGCGGTCAGAAGCGTTGTGGGAACAACGCTCTCTAGATGCATCGGCCAAAGGCCCATCGTCCCAGGACATTCGGGCTAGGACTCCGGTCGTTGGGTCGGCGACCATGCCTGGGGTGCGTCTCACTGGTCCCCTCGATGGTCTGACCGGAGCCCATGCCGCCTGCTCTCACCACCGCCCGATGGATGTCATTGTCATACCGGGCCTGACGCCGGTTGTTGATGACGCTACGAGTGTCTTGGTTTGGCCCAAGGCATTCACGCATAGGCGGCCGGTGTGGAACAGGCGCCGAGTCAGGTCGTGGCGTAGCTATGGCCTCCTGTTCCGCGCCTAGCGGATGTAGCGGCAATCGGATGGAGCGATACGTCTGGTGCATCCCTACCCCCTGGTGGGGAGAGAGGCTACAAGTCGGTGTCGCAACACAAAGCTCTCTGCCTGTTGAATGGTGGCGGTCTCCACCAGCGCCTTGAGGTTCTGGTGGACCGCCTGCTCTTGTGGATCGACAGGCTCGGGAAGGCCACGCAGAAGCATCACCGCCATGGTGATGTTCTGCCCAGCCCGAGCAAACTATGGGGGATCGTTCCCCCATCGATGATGTTGCGCTGAACCATGCAGGAGTGGCCCCGGGCGCCGCTCACTGGGTTACGCACATGGGGCTCATCGTGGTGTGCCGAGCGTGCCAGCGCAGGTGAAGGCTGGTTCTGCCACCTTTGTCGTAGCTCTTCGCCGTGCTCTTGGGCACATGCGAGGGCATCCGCGTGAGGGTCTGGAGGGGTGTGGGTCTGAAGAGACTCCACCACCACCGGCGACTGTCCTGGAGCGTCCACCATATCACACTCATAGGATAGAGGGTGGCTAGGTGCCATGACGTCACCGATGCTGGAGCCGTCGCTCTCAACATCGTCATCCATTAGGTCATGAAAAGAGGCGGGAGCGTAGTCCGCCATCCCCATGAATTTGGATGTGAGAGGGGGTGGCGCTAGCATCTTTCAGAGCCCCTATGCATATGCGTCCGTAGGGGATGTGAGGCCATAGGGGAACCGGTCACACGATGGTCGCGGTAGGGACAACGGGGTCCCTCCGGAGAATCAGCGGAAAATAGTAAATAGCGAGTAAATAACAGTATGTACATTGCTCATAGTGGGGTTTGAGCCTAGTGTAGGCTCAGAGCAAAGCATAGGCGCCTCATCGTTGAGGTCGCCGGGAGTTCCAGAGCCGACGGAGGGCGCCCCTCCGATGGACGCTGGAACAAGTGCCTTCTTGCGAAGGCAAAGCATGCCGAGCTGGTCGGCGACGAAGTCTAGGCTTCCAAAGAGGAAGGCCTGGGATGGCTTGAAGATGGGCGGAACCCACATCCCAACATGTGGGAGCATGCTAAAGATGGCGGAAAGGTGGGCCATCCGATGACCAAAAGCGTGAATGTACGGCATCCTCCCAATAGACGACGCCAACTGTCGGTGCAGAAAGTGACCAACACGTAAATATTTGTAGTTTTACTGTATGTTGTGATCGGATGTGGCCTAGCACTCAATGGCACAGGGTTTATACTAGTTCAGGCAACATGCCCTATGTCCAGTTTGAGTCGGTCGGTGACTTTATTCCTGAGCCCAGGTCCTCGAAGTTTGCTACGGGGTTACAAACGAGAGGGAGAAAGATGGGGGTATCAGAGGTTCGGTCAGACTCTAGACCGAAGGGCTGAGAGCGATGGGAGCTCTAAGGTGCGCTAAGTGTTCGAACATCTGTTGTTCATTGGAATCATTGGATGGTCGTTCGACTCGTTCGTGAATCGATTGAATCATCCGTCCCCCTTTTGGGAGAGAGCGCATCCCCTTTTATAGATGAAGGGGATAGCTTTACAAGAGGGAGTGTGAGAGAAAGAGTGTGTGTGTGTGTGCTATCTAGTCTTGTTGCCCATGCTATTGGGTACAAGACGGTTTGTCGGCGCCCATAACACTGTTGATGTTCAGATGCATGTGGTAGGTTCCATCGTCTTCTTCTGGTATGGCAGATGTTGGCGCCTACCATACTATAGGAGTGTTCATGTTCTAACATGTCTGGAAGGTTGTGGTGCCTCCTTCTGACATGGCCTGATAGTACTGTCCTGCAGGTGTGCAGGGTACAGTCCCTGATATTGCGGTTGACTGGAGTGCCCTGCCTTACTTGCTCTGTCCGTTTCCTGGGTCTTCTCCGAGCTGGCGTCCCTGGTCGGTCATTCCCCAGTCATCCTTCCGATCGAAGAAGAGCTGTAAGCAGAGGTTCGGTGTACGCCCGGTCGAAGAAGCGAGTTGGAGTCGGAGGCGAGCATCGTCCCTTCTCAGCCAGGACTTCCGGTCGGAGATGTGGGCCAGAGTTGGAAGAGACAGAAGTGAGCATCATTCCTCCTTGGCCAGGCCTTCGGGTTAGAGAGGTGTGCTGGAGTCTGAAACGAGCACCGGAGTCAGAGGCGAGCTAGCCAGGCCTTCTAGTCGGGGAGGTGGGCCAGAGTCGGAGGTGAGCGTCGGTCCTCTTTTGGCTAGGCCTTCTAGTCGGAGAGGCAGGATAGAGTCGGAATCGAGCTGGCTAGGCCTTCCAATCGGAGAGGCGGGCCAGAGTCAGAAGCGAGCGCAGTTCCTCCTTTGCTGGGCCTTCCGGTCGGAGACTGGCTCTCCCTTCTGTCTTGTCGTTAGGATTTTGAGCTGGCCCAAGAGTTGTGCGTCGTTCACAACATCGTCTACTAGTCCAAGCTTTTGCTAGGAAGCAGGTCCATGAGGGACCCTGGGTTTATGAACCCGACATCAAGTTTGAGCCAAAGAACACAGCAAAACCTCCTGTGGAGCACCTATCATTAGGGCATCCTACCCAGTTCGCATCTGAGAATGCACTCACAATTGTTGACTTAGACCGACCTATCTTGAGTCCCAAATTCACGGTTCCCCGCACATACCTCAAAATCCTCTTCACGGCACCTAAATGTGACGTAGTCAGTGCATGGAGAAATTGACAGATTTTATTCATAGAAAATGAAAGATCTGGTCTAATTAATGTGAGATACTGTAGTGCCCCCACTATGCTCCTGTATCGCGTAGCATCTTCAGATCCAAGCAGTTGACCTTCAGATGCACAAGCTTCTCAATAGAAGAGAGAGGAGTATCCATAGGCTTACATTTACTCATCCCTGCTCGTTGTATGACATCAGTAGCATACCTTTCTTACGAGAGCTTTAATCCATCTTGACATTTCTTCACTTCTATGCCCAAAAAGTAGTGAAGGTCACCTAAGTCCTTCAAGGCAAACTTTCTACTGATCCTTGAGCAATGCATCTATTGCTTCTTGTGATGAACTTACCACTATTATGTCATCCACATAAACTAGGACGAACATAGTGTGTTTTCCCTTCTGATAATAGAATAGCGAAGTATCTGCCTTTGATGCTACAAAGCCCAAAGCCTCCAACTTTCCACATAATTGAGCATACCAGGCACGTGGTGCCTATTTAAGTCCATACAAAGCCTTGTCCAATTTGCAAACAAGATTGGACCCTTCTTTACTAGCATACCTGGGTGGTTATCGCATATAAACCTCCTCTTCTAAAATGCCATGTAGGAAGGCATTTTGTACATCCAACTGATGAAGTGACCGCCCTCTTGAAACAGCAATAGACAATATCAGATGGATGGTTGCTGCTTTGACTATAGGACTGAAGGTATCCTCATAGTCAATTCCGTATCGTTGCTTAAACCCCTTTGCAACTAAACGAGCATTATATCTGTCAATGGTTCCATCTGCTTTTCTCTTAATTTTGTAAACCCATTTGCAATCAATGATATTTTTACCAAGAGGAGGTGAAACCAGGTGCCACGTCTTGTTCTGTAACAATGCTTTATATTCAGCATCCATTGCTGCTACCCACTTAGGATCTTCAAAAGCTTCTTGTACAGTAGTCAGTTCCTCAGCTATGGTAGCATTCATGCACCACTGAACAGTGCCATCGGTGTATTGCTTGGGCTTGCGAACACCATGTTGCAATTTGGTAACAGGACGAGTAGGAAGATCAGCTATGGAAACAAGAGACACAGAGTGCTCACCCACAGATGATCTAGGTGAATCCTCCTAGAAGGCAGCAACAGAGTCAGGTGCGCCGGTCCCCCCGTCGACTGGATCATCGTGCGCAGCCACACAGTCGGACAGAGTCGGAGCTGAGTCGGTGGGAGCCATAGAAGATCCGCTCGAGGAAGGCGCGCTCGTGTGCGGCTGTCGACCCAGCGTAGATCTCGAACTAGATTTGGCGGCGCTGTCAACGACAGGATGCAGATCGGCAGGCGCATCAGCATCATCACGCGAGCCCGATCTGCTCCCCTCCTGCTGGCACATATAATGACGCCTGTTTGAAGCCAAATCACCATCATTTGACGCCAAATGTTCTCCTGCATCACAGCCAGAAGTACCAGTGCTTGGCACAGCATTAGTAGGCGAGGAAATAGAACATGTGCGATCTTGCAAATGTGCATCCCCAAAACTAGTGGATGGATTTAAAAGAACATCAGGGAGTAAAGCTAGTTCAGCCTGCAACTGAGCACCGGCATTACAATGAAGTTGTGAGAAAGGGAAAATATGTTCATCGAAAACCACATCACGTGAGATATAGACTCGTCCTTCAGAAGGATCTAGACATTTAAACCCTTTGTGAGAGTTGCTATAGCCTAGAAAGACACAGCAACGACAGCAGAATTGAAGCATATGGGTGTTCTAGGGATGGAGATTAGGCCAGCAAGCACACCCAAAAGTTCGAAGGAAAGAATAATCTGTTTTATGTCCCGTAAGACGTTCAAGGGGATTTTCATCATTAATCACCTTAGATGGAAGCCAATTTATGAGGAAGACCGCAGTTAGAAATGCCTCATCCCAAAATTTCAACGGCATAAAGGCATGAGCAAGAAGAGATAATCCAACCTCTACAATATGTCGGTGCTTACGCTCAGCGGAGCCATTCTGTTGGTGGGCGTGAGGGCAGGAAACGTGATGAGCAATCCCTACACGCTTGAAAAAGGAATTGAGGGATTGGTATTCACCACCGCAATCGGTTTGAATAGCTAGAATTTTGTGATCAAATTGTCTTTCCACAAGTTGCTGAAAATCACAAAAACATTGAAATACTTTGGATTTATGGCGCAAAAGGTAAATCCAAGTAAACTTGTTGTAATCATCAATAAAGCTAACATAATAATTGTTCCGTCCAATCGAAGTTGGAGCAAGTCCCCACACATCAGGAAAAATAAGATCCAAAGGTTTTATAGACACACTAGTAGATCACGGATAAGGCAACTGATGACTCTTGCCTTGTTGGCATGCATCACAAACAGCATGCTTATTCAAATTGCTAACAAAAGGAATTTTGTGGCAACTTAGAATCTGCTTGACTACTAGAGCGGAGGCATGACCTAGCCTAGAATGCCACAGCGACATGGATAGCTTGACAGCACTAAAGACTTGTTTATTTGATGATGACCTATCTGAAGACGACTATAGGGGGTAGAGGCCTCCTTTAGATTTGTCTGGGAGGAGCGTCCTCTTGATTCCCTGTTCCTTGATGAAAAAATGACTCGAATGAAATTCAATAAAGGCATTGTTGTTGAAAGCATCTAGGCCCCTAGTTGGGTTTCGGTGATTAATGACAATATAAAATTACTATGACTAACGTGTGTTTTGTAGAGGCAATTTAAGTTAGGTCATGGTAATGGCAATTGATTGGGCAATCATGGTTGTCATGCCCCTACGATGGACAACAAGCAGGCCCGGCCCTGGGGTGGGGCGAGAGGGACAATCGTCCTAGGTCCACTGAGCCAATGGGACCCTCCTAGGTATACACGCAGTACTAGTACTCAGCACAAGCCCAAACATACGACAAACACCGGTGATCACGCATTCACCGTGTGAGTCACGACGCTACGGCTTCCTTTCCTCTTCTTCGAGTTCGAAGTTGGACTTCTGCGATTTTTGCGCTTCCTTTCTCCGTGAGCCAGCGTCGAGCGTCCCAGCGACAACAGGAGCTTGCCCAGCGAGTTGCCGCTCGCCGGCACCTCCGTGCAGCTGCGCACCGCAGTCCGAAGACGTGACGTGATCTCTTGTCTCATCCAATTCTATCACCATCAGGCAGGCAGCAGGCGGTAGCAAACTAGCAATAATCAGGTACGTGATTGTGATCTCTTATCTGTCCAATTCCCTATTTTATAAAACTACAATTAATAATTGTTTCTCTAAATAGCTCGTCTGACATTAATTTAAATGATCTAATTTATGAACTAAGGGTTATGCAATCCGCTTTGCCAGATAGACAAATGATAGCTTTGGAGATTTTTGAGTTTGTTACATAAGGTGATTGTTATCCTAGTACTTCCATTATTGCTTATCGCATCTTGTTTACTATGCCAGTGACTATGGCATCAACTGAAAAAGCTCCTAAAATTTAAAATCATTAAAGAACTATTTGAGATCTACAATATCACAAGAGAGGTTAAATGAATTGGCAATATTATGCATTGAGAAGCGATTGTTGGATGAGATTGATATGGACACCATCATCGATGACTTCACATCTAGGAAAGTTAGAGATTTGAGGTAAGTTAGTATGTATATATAAATTATTTCATATGAATATTGTTTTTGCATTCAGTTAACCGCTTGTTAGTAACATTTCATATATGTGTATATACTAGCAATGAGTAGTACTAGTAATATTATCATGTTTATATAAAAAGGCCCAAACTTTTAATTTCGTTCTAGGTCCAGATAAACTCAGGACCAGCTCTGACGACAAGGTTAAGGATGGACTAGTTCTAAGTGTCGTTTGGTGTTGAAGAGACACTTAGAGTAGTTTAGGACTCTGTTTTTCCTTTGGTCATACTATTAAGGGGGGTATGGACTAGTAGATTGACCTAGGTGAGTCTAGTGAGTTAGGTGTGGTGCACACTTGTCAAATCTAGCACTAGGTAGCTCCGGAGTAGCCCTAAGATCAATTGGAGCAAACTTCATTCACATATAATTTCGAGTTGGAAGTGAATGGAGGGTCAAATGACTGACCGGACGCTGGTCTGGTTATGATCGGACGCTGAAGGGTGAGTCCGGTCAATTCATTTGATCAACTGGAGCCGTCTGGTTGCGGCCGGACGCTGAGTGAAAAGTGACAAGACGCTGGGTGCCAGAGTCCGGTCAACTCTAGAGAGGTTCCAGAGAGGGATATTCCTGATCGGACGCATCCGGTCAATGCTGACCGGACGCTGGTCAGGATCCAATAACTGACTAGACGCTGAACAGTGAAGTGACCGGACTCTAGGTGCCAGTGTCTGGCCAACATCAGTAAAGTTCCAGAGAGCAGTTTTCGTGACTGGATGTGTCCGGTCAGTGCCGACCGAACGTAGGTCAGAGTTCGGTCAGAACTTAACGGCTCTTTCTGACACAGTGGCGGGGATAACTGATCGGAGCATCTGGTCACCCTGACCGGAGCATCTGGTCACCCCGCAGAGTGATGACTCAACCTCCAAACGTTATGTTTTGAATGAGGGGGTATAAATACTTACTCCACTCATCCAAGGGAGGTCTCTTGCCCATTTGTTCAGCTGAAAAACACCCTTGAGAGTGCAAAGGAGAGCAAGAGCCTAGTGAGGTGATTGAGATTTGAGAATCCAAGATTAAGGCCTCATTAGTGCAAGGAGAGTAGCAAGTGTGCATCCACCCTTCTCATTAGGCTTGTCATGGTCAAGTGAGAGTTTGTGCTTGTTACGCTTGGTGATCGCCATCACCTAGATGGCTTGGTGGTGATTGAGAGTTTGGTGATCATCCGGCAGAGCTTATGGATGACCCAACTCAAGTTGTGAGCGGTTGTGGGCGATTCACCGCGATGGAGTGTCAAACAATCAGCCCGTAGAGAGCACTTGATCCTTGTGCGGATCAAGGGGGAGCTAGACCCTTGCGCGGGTGCTCCAACGAGGACCAGTGGAGAGTGGCGACTCTCCGATACCTCGGCAAAACATCGCCGCGTTCCTTCTCCTCTCTTTACTTTAAGCGTTTACATTTCAACAATTCATTTCTTGTCTTTACATTCTTAGAATTGCCATGCTAGAGTAGGATTGGAACCTAGGGTGCAAAAATTTTGTGCGGTAGAACAATAGGAACACATTCTAGGCACAAGGGGTGAAGTGGGCTAAGTGTAGGGTTTAATTATTGCAAAGAATTTTAGAATTAGCCCAATTCACCCCCCCTCTTGGGCATCTTGATCCTTTCAATTGGTATTGGAGCCTCGTGCTCACTAAATTAGGCTTTACCACCTAGAGAAAGATGTCCCATGGGGATGGACCTCCTCCTATCTTTGAGAGAGATGATTTTCCTTATTAGAAAATCCGCATGTAGGCTTATTTAGAAGCTCTAGCTGTTGGAATTCTTAGAGCCGCCTCTCAAGGTTTCCCAAAACCTAAGGATCCCATACACCATTAAGGCGATGAAGTCAATTATGAGAAATGGAATGCAAAGGCTAGAAACACCATCTTTAGAGGCATTTGCAAAGATGTGTTTAACCGTGTGCGGAACCACAAGGACGCCCATGCACTATGGTCAGACATTTGTGCGCTCCATGAGGGAACAAAGAGTGAGCATGAGGAACACTATCATCTAGTTATAGAAAAGCTTAATTCATTTGAGATGCTTCCTAAAGAAAGTGCTAATGAGATGTACTCATACTTGAATGTTCTTGTAGAGGAAGTCAATGGGATAGGACTTACACAAATGCAACCCTCCGATGTTGTAAGAAAAATCTTGAGTGTCCTCCCCATTAACAAATATAGGCATATTATGACCATGCTTCATCAAGGTGATCTTTCCACCGCTACACCAACTCAAATATTAGGAAAGATCAATTCACATGAGATGTATATGCACATCACACCACAAGATGGCTCTTCTTCCACCAAAAAAAAAGACTTAGCATTCAAGGCTAGCCAAGAGAACAAGGGCAAAGCAAGAGTTGAATATGAGAGCTCAAGTGACGATAAAATTGATGATGCAAGTCTTGCTCTTATGGTGAGAAGAACCACCAAGATGCTTAAGAAGTTCAACAAGAACGGTGTCAAGTTTGACGGCAAAAAGAAGTTCTTCACTAGCAATAGAAGGAAGCCAATCTCTAAGATGGATTGCTATAATTGTGGAGAACTTGGTCATCTAGCTCATCAATGCCCAAGCCCAAGAAAGACAAGTACAAGAAGAAGTACAAGGGTAAGAAAGATGACTCAAGTGATGAAGATAATGATGAGAAGAAGAAAAACAAGCCATACAAGAAGAAGGATGACAAGAAGAAGGATTTCCACAAGAAGAAGAAGAATGGTAAGGCATACATCGTCGGTGATTGGCTCACGGATATTGATTCATCAAGTTGCTCATCCGATGATGATAGTGAGAACGAGAAGGTGGCCGCTATTGTTATTGACTCTTCACTATCTTCACTGACACCACTGCCATCATCCTCTACACACCTATGCCTTATGGCCAAGGGTGAACGAAAGGTACAAAGCAACGATGATAGTAGTGGTGATGATCATGCTAGCAATGATGATAGTGATAGTGATGATGAATTTGAATCACCTTCATATGATGATCTTGTCAAGTTGCTAAATCAATACACTAAGATCATTAGAAAGACAAGAGCTAAGAATGAAAAGCTAGAACTTGAGAATGACTCACTCTTAGCTAAATGTGACATAGCCGAAAAAGCTAGTGTTGAGCTTAGAGAAGAAAACAAAATTATGTCATCCAAACTCCGGGAGCTCAAATCATCTAAAAAGGAGCTTAAAGAAAAACATGATAAACTTGAGGGGATACATAATGAGCTCACTATTAGCTACAATATGCTAAAAGAAGAGTATACCAACCTCAAGGTTAATCATGATAATCTTGTTATCTCTCATGATTTTTTATCCAATGAGCCACATGATGCTACTAACCGTGTTGTTAAGATTGATATAGCTACATCATGTGATGATTTGATTATTGAGAGCATTGAGCAAGGTTCTAGTAGCAAAGGCAAGCAAGAGGTTGAGTCCGACAACTATGATGAGTATATCAAGATCAAGAATGAGAATGAGAAGTTCAATAAAGATCTTGAAAAGCTATCAACCACCAACACCATCGTGGTAGAGAACCTTGACCCTGATAGTGATCTAGCTCTTGAGAATGAGATGCTCAAAGAAGAGAACAAGAGACTAAAGATGGAGAAAAATCATGATGAACTCAAAGAAGAGAACAAGAAGCTCAAGTTAGAAAAAAACATCTCAAGACCGGCTTGAGCAAGTTTACAAGAGGTCAACATCTTCAAAGTGAGCTACTCATGAATACCACAATAAAGATGGATAGAAGTGACATTGGGTACTTGGCACATCAAGAGAAGAAGGCTTAAGCTCAACACCACCAACAACACAAGTCAAAGCCAAAGCCAAAGCCAAAGAGGTGTTTTGAGTGTGGACAAGAAGGTCACTTTGCCCATGAGTGTCAAACTCTATCACCACAACCCTTGCCCAAGCATGCTAGAGCCTTTACTTTCAATGCTCATTACATGCTTAGAAAGGACACTAGTGGAAAAATAAAAGTCATGTTCTTAGGACCTCTCAACAAGAATAGGCCTAAGAAAATTTGGGTTGGAAAGTCACTTGTTGAGAGAGTCAAGGGCCCTCAACAAGTTTGAGTCCCTAAACAAGCTTGATCTCTTGTGTGTGGGTGAACTACAAGACCGGTGGAAGTCATTGGGTAATTGATAGTGGTTGCACTCAATATATGATCGGTGATCCTCGTATGTTCATTTCACTAGATGAAGAAGTAGATGGCCAAGAATGGATAACATTTGGTGATAATTCAAAGGGCAAAGTCCAAGGATTGGGCAAAGTGGCAATATCAAATGATCATTCAATTTCAAATGTGTTATATGTCACTTCATTGAGCTTCAACTTGCTATCCGTTGGTCAATTGTGTGATCTTGGTTTTCAATGCTTGTTCACCGAGAAGGAAGTGGTTGTATCTAAAAAAGATGATGATCAAGTTATATTCAAGGGATTTAGATACAATAACCTATATCTAGTGGATTTCACCTCCGAAGATGCTAACTTGAAGACATGCCTATTCACCAAAACATCACTTGGGTGACTATGGCATAGAAGACTTGCTCATGTTGGGATGAGCTCACTCAAGAAACTTATGAAGAATGAATTGATGAGGGGGTTGAAGGATGTGAAATTTGAGAAGGACAAGCTTTGTAGTGCATGTCAAGCCGACAAGAAAGTTGCAAACACTCATCCAACAAAAGCTTACATGTCAACAACAAGAGAGCTAGAGCTCCTTCACATGGATCTATTTGGACCAACACCCTACAAGAGCTTGGGAGGAAATCTCTATTGTCTTGTGATTATTGATGACTACTTTAGATATACATGGATATTCTTTCTTCATGACAAGACCGAAGTTGCATCATGTTTCAAGAAGTTTGCCAAGAGAGCATAAAATGAGTTTGAAGTGAAGCTCAAGAAGATAAGGAGTGATAATAGAAAAGAGTTTGACGACACAAACATTGAAGCATATTGTGATGAAGTTGGAATCAAGCATGAGGTCTCCGCAACATACACTCCTCAACAAAATGGTGTAGTAGAGAGAAAGAACCGGACACTTATCACACTTGCAAGAACAATGCTTGATGAGTACAATACACCCAAAGCTCTATGGGTGGAAGCTATCAACACCGCATGTTATGTATCCAACCGCCTATTCCTTCAAAAGTTTGTTGGCAAGACACCTTATGAGTTGCTCAATGGGAAGAAGCCGGACGCCTCATTCTTCTGGGTATTTGGTTGCAAATGCTACATCTATAAGAAGCAGCAACACCTAGGGAAGTTTCAAAGACATTGTGATATTGGCTTTTTTGTTGTTTACTCATCAAAGTCCAAAGCATATCGAGTATTTAATCATGCCACCGGCTTGGTTGAAGAAACATATGATGTGGAATTTGATGAATCTAATGGCTCCCAAGGAGCACATGAGAATCTTGATGATGTATGTGATGAACCATTGAGGGAGGCTATGAAGAACATTCTTGTTAGAGACATCAAGCCTAAAGATGATGTACAAGTAATTGATCCATCTTCTTCATTAAATGTGCCACAAGATGATGATAAAGATGGGAGAGTAAAAAATGAAGATACTTATGTCGCTCATGATCAAATGGTGGTACAAGCTCAAGATGTTCATGCTCCACAACCTCCCCCTCAAGTGGTTGATAGAAGAAATTCACCTCTACTACAAGCTCATCCACAAGATCTCATCATAGAGAGTCCTTCAAAGGGTGTAATGACTCGCTCTCAAAAACTTGCTTCATTTATTGAACATCACTCTTTTGTCTCTTGCGTTGAACCTAAGAATGTAGAAGAAGCTCTTCAAGATTCGGATTGGATAAATGCCATGCATGAAGAGTTGAACAACTTCACTCGCAATGAAGTTTGGACTCTTGAAGAGCGACCACAAGGTGCAAGAGTCATTGGAACAAAGTGGGTGTTCCGCAACAAGCAAGATGATCAAGGCGTTGTAGTGAGGAATAAGGCAAGACTAGTTGCAAAGGGGTTCTCTCAAGTTGAAGGGTTAGATTTTGGAGAGACCTTTGCACCGGTTGCAAGACTTGAAGCCGTTTGTACCCTCCTTGCATATGCATCGCATCATGAAATGAAATTATATCAAATGGATGTTAAAAGTGCATTTTTAAATGGCTTCATAAATAAACTAGTCTATGTTGATCAACCTCCTGGGTTTGAAGACCCTAGATATCCTAATCATGTCTATAGGTTGTCCAAGGCGCTATATGGGCTTAAGCAGGCCCCAAGAGCTTGGTATGAACGTCTTCGGGATTTCCTCATTGAGAAGGGCTTCACCATTGGGAAGGTCGACACCACACTATTCACCAAGAAGCTTGATGGAGAAATCTTCATTTGTCAAGTATATGTTGATGATATCATCTTTGGATTATCAAATGAAGATTATTGCAAAGAGTTTGGTGAATTGATGTCGAAGGAGTTCGAGATGTCAATGATTGGAGAGCTTACATTCTTTCTTGGTTTTCAAGTCAAGCAAATGAGAGAAGGGATTTTCATCTCTCAAGAGAAATATACCAATGATCTTCTCAAGAGGTTCAATATGGATGGAAGTAAGTCAATCAAGACACCAATGCCATCTAATGGACATCTCGACCTAGATGAGGGAGGTAAAACGGTTGATCATACTCTCTACCGCTCTACGATTGGTAGCTTGTTATATTTGACCGCATCTAGGCCCGACATCATGTTTAGTGTGTGTATGTGTGCTAGATTTCAAGCTAATGCTAAGGAAGCTCATTTGGTTGCCGTTAAAAGAATCTTTAGGTACCTTAAGCACACACCAAGCATTGGTCTTTGGTATCCTAAATGAGCTAGATTTCAACTAGTTGGCTATTCCGATTCGGATTATGCCGGTTGCAAAATTAATAAAAAAGCACATCCGGAGGGTGCCATTTGCTTGGTAGATCACTAGTGTCTTGGTCCTCCAAGAAGCAAAATAGTGTGGCTTTGTCCACTACCGAAGCAGAATACATTGTCGCGGGCGCTTGTTGTGCACAAATACTTTACATGAAGCAAACTTTGCTAGACTATGGTGTAGTTCTAGAAAAGGTACCTCTTTTGTGTGATAATGAGAGTGCGGTAAAGCTTGCTAATAATCCGATTCAACACTCTCGCACCAAGCACATAGATATCCACCATCACTTTCTTAGAGATCATGTTGCTAGAAGGTGTAAAGACCAAGGATCAATTGGCGGATATCTTCACAAAACCGCTAGATGAGGCTACTTTTTGTCGGTTGAGGAATGAGCTCAATGTGCTTGATTTTAGCAACTTTACTCAAAAATGAGCTTGTGTTGTCCCTTGCATTGCATTGTAATATACAACATGCTTAATTTTTGGGTAATACATTTAGGGCTTGTCTAACATGGTTAAGATAACCACCGAAAAGTGTGTCAAGAAGCTTAACCTTGGATCAAACTTGACAAGCAACTAGAATTACTTTCAAGTATTGCATTGCATATGCATGTGTGTTGCTTTGTCATTTCCTTTCGATTATCCTTTTATTGCCTATTTTCTTAAAAAGAAGTATAGCCTAAGGCAAAATATTTAGAACAATTTGAGAGTTTGAGAGAGGTCACTCACATCAGTCCCAATTGGTGTTTATTTGGGTCTTATTGAAGTTGGGACTTGATTGGAAATAGGCAGCGCGAAGGAACATTGAAGATTCGCTAAAAAAGGGCAACCGACGCTGGACCGGACTCTGCTTCCAGCATCCGGTCAATTCACAGGAGGTGAACCGTTGCTGCACAGGAGTGACCGGACGCTAAAATAGTACCTATCCAGCATCCGGTCAGATGATGCCCCTGTGTCTGGTCAAGCGAAGAAGACGAACTCAAGATCGACCGAACTCTGGCTGCGTCCGGTCAAGGGTAACCGGATGCGTCCGGTCGTGACTTAAGAGGTTTTAGACCGCTCTGTTGTCGACCAGACTCTAGGTGGCAGCGTCTGGTTATTGCCACCAGTGCGTCCGGTCAGTAGAAGTCATGTGGATCTAATTCTCCTTTCCTTATCCATCACGTGGGGGCCACCATAAATAATTCTTCTTCCACACCTGCGCCACCCGTACCGATCTTGCCCGCTCCGACTTCGCTTGTGCCCTAGCCGTGCCCACTCCGTGCTTCTCTAGCGCCGCCATGCCTGCTCTGCCCCTGTCGTCGCACTCCCATGCCCTAACCACACCAACGCCGCCGTGCCCCGTAGTCATGCCACCACGCCCGCATAGCAGCAGCGCCGCCAGGCTCGCCTGTGCTGCACTGCTCCGATGCGCCCACAGCACATCAGCGCCGCCGCCTATGTCTCCCTCGCCATTGCCTCATCATGCTTGCACCAGCGCCGCCACCAGGGCCATCCACTGCCGAGCTTCGCCTGCGCCGTTGATTGCCCTAGCCACCGTGTCTTCTCGACCGCCGCCTCGCCAAACCCTAACCCTAGCCTTTGTCGATTCCGGTGGTGCCCCACGGTTCTTTCCTCTGCTGATTCGTTGCTAGGTCATCTGATTTCGTCAGGTAGCAAGCCATCTCTTTCAATTTCATATCTACTGCTTGCTTCTTAGGGTTTCGCACCTCTAGATATATATATTGTGATTATTTATATATCCTATCTATTCTATCGTGCAGCGAGTCGGTGCTTTTGTGGTTGTCTTTGCAGTTGTCAGTGAACTCGGGGCCAAGCCTTGCGAGTGTCAGTTGACAGTTGGTCTTGTTAGTGGCAGTAATTCACTACAGCTCCAGCAATGGCACGTGTTAAGAATGTTGGAGGTGGTGAAAGCTCTAGTTTGGTTTTGGTTAATTGATGAAACCCTAAGTGCTAACCTAGTTTGTCAAGGTGATTATGAGATAGGTAGCACTACTCCAAGTGATGAAGCAATGACAAAGATCATGACAATGGTGATGGCATGGTGATGATCAAATGCTTAAACTTGGAAAAGAAGAAAGAGAAAAACAAAAGGCTCAAGGTAAAGGTATAAATTGTAGGAGCCATTTTGTTTTAGTGATCGAGACACTTAGCGAGTGTGATCACATTTAGGATCGATAGCCGTACTATTAAGAGGAGTGAAACTCGTATCGAAATGCGGTTGTCAAAGTGCCACTAGATGCTCTAACTCATTGCATATGCATTTAGGATCTAGTGGAATGCTAACACCCTTGAAAATGTTTGTGAAAATATGCTAACACATGTGCACAAGGTGATACACTTGGTGGATGGCACATTTGAGCAAGGGTGGAGAAGTTAGAAGTGAAATGGAGTTGGTCGCAATGATGCTGGCGTCGGTCTACTGACCGGACGCTGGGTCACTCAGCGATCGAACGCTGAAAGGCTGTGTCCGGTCGAGCTATCAGACAGCTCAGTGGTTAGGGTTAAGCACCGGACGCTGGGCTGTGTCCGATCAAGCTTGATCGGACGCGTCCGGTCGGCAAAAAAAGGATTTGGACCCTTACTGGAAACGATCGGACGCTGAGGGTCCAGCATCCGGTCAGCTCTATCGGAGCGTCCGGTCAACATCTCGACCGTTGAGATCAAATGTTCACAGTTGAACATAGGTGACATGTGGCCACCATCGGGTGATCGGACGCTAAGGACCAGCGTCCGGTCAGTTCGGCCGAAGCGTCCGGTCAGCCCGATCAGTGCCCAGTGAAGGGGTACAATGGCTCTATTTTGTGGGGGCTTCTATTTAAGCCTCATGGCCGGCTCAAGCTCACTCTCTTGGCCATTTTCACTGACATAGCAACCTTGTGAGCTTAGCCAAAGCCCTCCCACTCATCTCCATCATTGATCCATCATCATTGTGAGATTGGGAGAGAATCCAAGTGCATTGCTTGAGTGATTGCATCTAGAGGCACTTGGTATTCGTGTTTTGCTGTGGATTTCGCTTGTTGCTCTTGGTGGTTGCCACCACCTAGACGGCTTGGTGTAGCGGTGGAGGATCGGCATGAGTTGGTGATTGTTCATGGCCGTCTTCGGTGATTGTGAGGGGAGTTGTACCTTCCCCGACGGAGTGCCGAAAGGTAACTCTAGTAAATTGCTCGTGTCATTGAGTTACCTCACTTGTGGGTAGGTTCTTGCGGTGTCCAATCGTGTGGACAAGGTTTGTGTAACACCTCTTAGCCGCCGAACCACCAAGTGTTGGTCGACACAACGGGGGACTAGCGTGTTGGCAAGCACGTGAACCTCGAGAGAAAATTGGTTGTCTCTTGCCATTTGTATTCTCTCGGTGATTGGTTTAATCTTCATCTTGTGATTTGTTCATTCCTCTACACGGCGGTATAATCACCCTACTCACTCATTTACATTCTTGCAAACTAGTTGTAGCAAGTTCTTTAGTGTAATTAGAATTGAGAGCTTGCTTTGTTGTTTTAAGTTCATCTAGTGGAGCTCTTTAGTGAAGCAAGTGTGAGAGCTCTTAGTGAGTAGTAGCATTGAAAATTGTGTGGTTATTTATCATAGCAACTAGAATTGTTGGATAGGTGGCTTGTAACCCTTGTAGAGCTAGAGCAAGTTTGCATTACGCTATTTGTTATACTAATCAAATTGCTCTAGTTGATTTGTAGATTTTTAAATAGGCTATTCACCCCCCCCTCTAGCCATATTAGGACCTTTCAGGTGGTCCAGGTGATGAGGATCTGAGGCCTCCGCCTCGCCTGACTACACAAGAAAAGGGGAAGGCAAAGAAGACCACAACAAAGAAGTGGAAGCTTGTTGATGTGGAGGCTAAAAGAGCAGCAGCAGTGGCTGCAGCATCTGAGCGAGCAGAGAGAGGTGGAGCTAGGAGTGGTGTCCATATTGTAGAGCAGCTATCACCAGCTCAGAGGGCCGCCGTTGAGAGGGTTGAGAGTTTTCATGGTAGTCCAGCTGGGACTATCATGCTTGGAGGACGGCGCGACGGTATAGAGGAGAGTCAGCCTCAGGGGGAGACTATTGAGCAGCATACATAGCCAACAGAGCAGTAAGTGGATACTCAGCAGGCAGAGTAGACTAAGCAGATAGAGCAGGTAGTGCAGCCACAGCTTCGATGCTCTGGTCGTACATGTACTCAGGTGTCGCCGAGGCCTGAGACACAGATGAGGGGTTCTCGTCCACCTCCAAGACCACAGGGTTCGCCTCCGGTGACTCACCTTGACCTGAGGGCAGCCACAGCCAAGCAGGTGCAACAGCTCCATTTCGTGTAGTTTGAGGACTAGTTTCTACCGAGGCGGGATGAGCGTGCTTCAGAGCACTTCCTATACACCACTACAAGAGGATTTCTATAATGCTTATTTGAACAGTGGAGTTGCATTCAGATCTTAGAGAGTTTGGTCCATTGAGTCACTTGTTGCAGCAGCAGGCGAGCAGATTCATCCCCATCTATCTTATCTGCCAGGGTTAACAGACCTTCTTGGACGGACTGGCCGCTATGTTCCATCATGGGTCTATGAGTTCTACTCTTCACTTTGGATTGACCCGAGGCACAGATTCATACACTTTGCATTCAGAGGTCATGACTATAGGCTACAGAGCTCGAGGGTCAGAGAGATTCTCAGGATTCCAAAGTCACCCATTCACCTTTATGAGGTTTGCTATGGTCAGACAGAGCCTCCTAGATGCCCTCATGGTGGACTTGTGCCACCCATAGATCTGATCCGACCATGCTTCATAGCCATTCGGCAAGGGGTCGAGCAGGACACCACGGGACCTTACTCCTACAGCTCGGCTTCTTGATGCTATCATGAAGAGGACTCTACTCCTAAGGATGGGTTACCACGAGGGATTGACTCGCATCTAGTTGTGGTTAGTGAAATCTCTGGTGCAGCAGACCGTATTTGATATTTGGGATGTCATTCTTTCAGAGATGGAGGACACACTTGCTGAGGGTTTCAGAGGTCACCGATAGCTGCCTTATGCTCACTAGATTACCTTCTTGATTAGAAAGGCAGTTACTTAGAAGTCCCCTGAGATGATGGCTGAGTACATAGGTGCTACTACAGAGTTCCCTCCATATAACATGACTCAGATGCTCCGCCACAGTAGTGCGAGGACACCTCGCCAGCCGAGTCAACACCTAGAGGTCCTAGAGATAGCAGCCCAGCAGGATGAGATCATCAGGGGCATTGCAGTGATAGAGGAGGAGGAGCTAGATGCTCAGTAGGAGGGTATGGTCAAGAGCGGCCCTAGTGACAGCTCAGATGATGATTATCAGCCTATTCCTTAGATGCCTCCTCGACCACATGATAGAGAGGCCAGTGGCTCTAGCTCTGCTCCACAGCCACCGCAGACAGATCCAGCTCTTTTTGCATTACTTGAGCGGATGAGGCAGGACCAGGCACGCCAGGCATAGGAGACAGCAGCTGCACTTGCATAGGTTCAGGCTCGACAGGACAAGTTCCAGAGGCAGCAGCAGGCCATGTAGCAGTAGCAGCTCATGATGCAGTAGCAGTTACTTGGGTTCATGCAGCATGTTTTCTCTGCTATTGGGGCCGCTCCTCCATAGACTACACCTCAGATAGGCCAGCCTGCCACCACTTCAATGACTCTAGCTATACAGCCCTATGGGCTTCAGAGTTAGGGATAGCCAGCTACTTAGTTTGCTTCACCTACAGAGCATGTGTCCTAGTGGTTTGCTTCGCCAGTGATAGCCCAGGGTCCTCACTTCACTCCCATTGTTACGGGCTTCACTCTGCCTCAGAGCTCCTCAGTGCTAGTGGCTGACACCCCAGTATCTAGGAGTCTTGGTGTGACATTCAGTGAGCTTATAGGGCAGCCTACACCGCTAGAGTTGTGAGTCCCTGTACCTACCACAGTTGCTCCAGTTAATGGGACTATAGAGATGCTCTCATCGTCTGTTGCATCATCAAAGCCACCACCTACAGTGATACCTCCAGAGTCATAGGCCACGCCAGTCCTAGAGCAGACCCAGACCGCTTTAGCTTCACTTCCAGTGATAGAGGGTTAGATCGCTCAGAGCTTAGGGTCAGAAGATGATGCTGCATAGTTCTAGATTTCTCATCGCATCTCAGTGCCCGACTCGTCTGCTCCTACCTCGCCGTTCGACCCTTAGGTTTTGGTGCTTGGTGCCAAAGGGGGAGAGGGATCGAGTATGTTAGATCTAGGGGGAGCGTTATATCTAGGGGAGCATATGGTTTATTTCTTTTGGCTCTTTATGTGTGATACATTATGCATTCACGTTTACTTTCATGCATTGAACTACATACGTGTGATTGCGATACTTATGTGACATATGTGTTGCTCTCTACTTTGATTCATATATATGTCATGTCACTTGGTTATGCTCATTTGCCTTGTTTCCGCGTTTTACTCCGATTCAAATGAGCTTTATTTCTTGTACTCATGCTTATTTCATATCTATTGAGTACATCTTGTTGGCTTGGGTCATATAAGCATGTTTAACTCCTTTGCTCTTATTGTCAAAAGCTTATATGAACCAAGCATGTTGAAAACCTCATCTCTTTTACATACTCGAGGTTGTATTGTCATCAATCACCAAAAAGGGAGAGATTGAAAGCATCTAGGCCCCTAGTTGGGTTTCGGTGATTAATGACAATACGAAATTACTATGACTAACGTGTGTTTTGTAGAGGCAATTTAAGTTAGGTCATGGTAATGGCAATTGATTGGACAATCATGGTTGTCATGCCCCTACGATGGAAATCATTTCGGTTTTCAAAGGATGGACGACAAGGTTAAGGATGGACTAGTTTTAAGTGTCGTTTGGTGTTGAAGAGACACTTAGAGTAGTTTAGGACTCTATTTTTCCTTTGGCTGTACTATTAAGGGGGGTATGAACTAGTAGCTTGACCTAGATGAGTTTAGTAAGTTAGGTGTGGTGCACACTTGTCAAATCTAACACTAGGTAGCTCTGGAGTAGCCCTAAGATCAATTGGAGCAAACTTCATTCTCATATGATTTTGAGTTGGAAGTGAATGGATGGTCAAATGACTGACCGGACGCTGGTCTGGTTATGACCGAACGTTGAAGGGTGAGTCCGGTCAATTCATTTGATCAACTGGAGCCGTCTGGTTGTGACCGGACGCTGAGTGAAAAGTGACCGGACGCTGGGTGCCAGAGTCCGATCAACTCTAGAGAGGTTCCAGAGAGGGATATTCCTGATCGGACGCGTCCAGTCGGTGCTGATCGGACGTGTCCGGTCAGTGCTGACTGGACACTGGTAAGGATCCGATAACTGACCGGACGTTGAATAGCGAAGTGACTAGACTCTAGGTGCCAGCGTCCGGTAAACATCAGTAAGGTTCCAGAGAGCAGTTTTCATGACCGGACGCGTCCGGTCAGTGCCGACCGGACGCAGGTCAGAGTCCGGTCAGAACTTAACGGCTCTTTCTGACACAGTGGCGGGGATAACTGACCGGAGCGTCCAGTCACCCTGACCGGAGCGTCCGGTCACCCCATAGAGTGATGACTCAACCTCCAAACATTATGTTTTGAATGAGGGGGTATAAATACTTACTCCACTCATCCAAGGGAGGTCTCTTGCCCATTTGTTCAGCTGAAAAACACCCTTGAGAGTGCAAAGGAGAGCAAGAGCCTAGTGAGGTGATTGAGATTTGAGAATCCAAGATTAAGACCTCATTAGTGCAAGGAGAGTAGCAAGTGTGCATCCACCCTTCTCATTAGGCTTGTCGTGGTCAAGTGAGAGTTTGTGCTTGTTACTCTTGGTGATCGCCATCACCTAGACGGCTTGGTGGTGATTGAGAGTTTGATGATCATCCGGCGGAGCTTGTGGATGACCCAACTCAAGTTGTGAGCGGTTATGGGCGATTCACCGTAATGGAGTGTTGAAGAATCAACCCGTAGAGAGCACTTGATCCTTGCGCGGATCAAAGGGGAGCTACACCCTTGCACGGGTGCTCCAATGAGGACTAGTGGGGAGTGGCGACTCTCCGATACCTCGGCAAAACATCGCCGCGTTCCTTCTCCTCTCTTTACTTTAAGCATTTACATTTGAGCAATTCATTTCTTGTCTTTACATTCTTAGAATTGTCATGCTAGAGTAGGATTGGAACTTAGGGTGCAAAATATTTTTGTACGGTAGAACAATAGGAACACATTCTAGGCACAAGGGGTGAAGTGGGCTAAGTGTAGGGTTTAATTATTGCAAAGAATTTTAGAATTAGCCCAATTCAACCCCACCTCTTGGGCATCTTGATCCTTTCAGTTGTCACGTGCTAGCCGATTGATAGATATTAGACTTTTGTTAGCTTTAGGAACATGAAGAATTTTGTTCAGATGGATCTTACTAGTATAGGAATGCAAAGTGTTATGACTGACATGGTCAATTTCCATACCTGCCCCATTGGCGGCGTGGACGTGTTTAGTGCCGGAGTACTTGTCGCGGATGGTCAACTTTTCAAGTTCGCTGGTGATGTGGTCCGTGGCCCTGGAGTCCCACTACTAGAAATACCCCCTATAGTGACGCTTTATTTATATGTTAGACACGTTATATTTCGTCTCTTCAAGATTGTAGACACGTTTTTGTAAAGTGTTAGAAGCGTCTTCGCATGGACCGTGTCAGGACTTGTAGAGACGAGTTCCTTAAGCGCGTCAAGGTGATAAAGATATGTTTTGTAAAGACGTTAATTGCATGCCTATGCATATTGATACACTTTTATATAAAGTGTCTATTTGTGTAGTTACGTTATATAGCAACGCTTCGTTTATATTATGTGTGTACTAATGTAGTCATGTTATGTAACAATTTGTATTGTGTTATAAAAAGTGTAGAGACATTCTCATAGACACATTTATATTATGTGTGTACTAATGTAGTCACGTTTTGTAATGACGTCGTATTGTGTATTAAGAAGTATAGAGACGTTCGAGTAGATACATTTATATTACGTGTCTAACAATATAGATACATTGTCTAGTAACATCATTTTGCGTTTCAAAAAAATAGAGACAATTTTATACACATTTATATTTCGTGTCTACAAATATAGAAGCATTATATAGTAATGTTTTATAACATCATATAAAATATACACATATAAAGAGACCTACTTACTAAAAATAAAGAGACTTTTACAAATTTAAACACAAATGAATTTGTATGATTAGATAATGAGAAAGTGAATCAAGAAGGCATTGCATTGAAAAAACCATTGTATTTACAAAATAAGATACTAATTAATAACTCATCAAAATGCACTCTCATAGACAAACCATATTCGTAAAGCATACGAAAAGTGGCAATATCTTACAAATATCTATATTTTTCGCTAACATCTAAAATCTATATTGCTCACTCCGAAACTTGTTGCTTGTCTTTCCATCCACATCAAGTTATCCGAAACTTGTAGCTTGTCTTTCCATCCACATCAAGTTACATGTTTCCATCATGCTGCAAAATAAGGAGATTGAGCTGACAGACATGAATTCTAATCAAACGAATATAGCAAGAATGAAACATACCACCGGCTTGAGTTGAACTCTTAAGTTGTTTAACCTACAATGAGACGTGTTTAGAGGGATGTGTAGTATAATTTTAGAAAATTACAAAATCATAAAGAATTTGTTAATATAAGAGAAAACTTACATGCGAACTAGGCCAAGCAACAACAAAGCCAATAGCATCATTCATAGTTTTGATAGAATGGAACTGTCTAGGTAACATCTCATCTCCACTGTTTCCATCGCCAAGGGCATCAACATAAACCCCAACAAATTCTTTTCCAAGCACAGTCCCAGCAATGCTTTGAGTGCTGTCACTAGTCACTAACTTTCCTTTGGCCACGACTTTATAATGGTTTCTTAGTGAAATAAGATAAACTTCCAGTTGGCTCTACCATTTTGTAAAACATAAAGCCATGATCATCAAACTTGTAATTAATTTAGTTTGGAAACAAGGGAAACAAGTACATACCGATCCGGATTGATTACAAGCTGGAGCAATAATTCTTTGAGATCTCTGCCACAGACACAATCAAACCATATCATTGATCTAGCAAGTTCAGCCATACTATGAAGGGTTACAATAATAGAAAACATAGACATACTATGTTGGTCATTATGCTAGCACGTGGAAAAGTTAGGCCTTTAGAACCCTTATCTGCTTGACCTTGATTGTCAATATGTGCCACCTGCAGTCAAAGTTGAATCCTTGGTTTTGTGACATGTAACATGGGTTATCTACCACCCAATTTGAACTTCTAATAATCAAAATAGATGTAGATGGCTATATTTCATTATGTTAGCACATCTCAGACCATATTTCACATTGGAGATTTCGGTGCATGCAAGAAAAGTCTAGCAAGCCTATAGCCAATGAACATAAATATTCCTTAAATTTTAGTGCAGATTATTGTTTTCAACTTTGTATTGAGAGTTGCAACAAGACTGTAAATTAAATCTCACATCCAGATTCCCTCCAAAAATATCATATCCAGAGTAGTAGCAAGTCTTTAGTGATGTGAAGTGTATAGCCATCACTGTGCCTAACCCATGGGTTATCAGCCACCAATTTCACATAACACAAAAAGGGCGTACCCAGTGCAAAGAGCTCCCGCTCTGTGCGGGGTCTGGGGAAGGGTGTTAGTGGCAAGCCTTACCCTCGCCTGTGCAATACGAGGAGACTGCAACTCGAACCCGGGACCTTCCGGTCACAGGCGGTAAGACTCTACCGCTTGCACCAGGCCCGCCCTTCCAATTTCACATAACACAATCGAGCGGAATTGAAGGACATCCACAAACCCGCTAGATTAATTAGTGGCAAGTTGTGGCCTTGTGGCTTTCCTCAACTTGCCCTGCCTACAAGTCTATACAGTATATACTCTAAATGGAAAGTACTCGGACAAAGCTTGCAAACTCCTTTTTCTAACAAGCAGTGTTTCTCAGCTACAGTTTGCCAAAGAAACTCATTTATTATTTCAAGAAAGGGTCCACGCAACAGTCACACAACAGTCATATGACGCATGCCAATTGTCAAGAAACGATCTAGCAGGTAGCAGCCAAGAAGTAAACATATACATTCCTGTTCATTCACACAGAAAATGAAGCTTCTTTCTGGCACAATTGGGCTACCCTTTTTTCTAGTGGCAAAGTTACGAATCTGTGATATAATTGAACAATGCTAGTTGGACAACACAAGCAAGTTCATGAAGCATAGTTATAATTGATCTGTTTGATAGTCTCTTATGCACTGTGCACATAATTGAACAGCGCATCAAGGTTTCTGAGTAGGAAATGTAACAGTAGGCTGCACTTAATTCTAGCATACCTTTGCAACCATTGACTCACGTGTTAACGATGAGCGCACGCAATCCTTGTTGACTTGACTATAATTCTGGTTCTGTGGCTCCTGCATATTTGTAACCATAGTATTTAGGACATTAGCATGTACCTACGTACTATATTATAGCAAAGAAAATAGAAATAAGAGCTGCGTTTGTTCTGATTCTTATGGCTGTGGCTACATCTCATAGCTGCAGTAACATAGAATCACATATAAGTAGGTTGAAGAAAGGTATAGTGTTACCTGAACAGAATTTTCTGGAGAGTACACATTATCTTCTGGGTCTTTAGGGTTCATGTCAATATTATTATCACTATATGTGCCATGAATACTATCATCACTACAATCCTGCTCATCATCAGTATGACCATCTATTTCGGTATGAACAACCTGCAGAAAAATGAAACATCATACAAATAGTTATTAGATATGAATAAACTCATCTGTAACAGATGGAGACATAGACATCATTTGGGTATTGAAAGCCAAAGTTCATCATGTAGAGATCTTTCCATTCTTTTTATCAAATCATCATTTGGGTACTTTTGTGACATAAAAGAAAGCCAAAGTTTCATAACACCACTCATGCATTGCATCTTATTGTCCATTGTATTTACTTTGTCACGGTACCTTCTTTCTTCTTCAGTTTCAGTAACAAAAGTAATACCTTTAGAAACTTGCACTTGACTCCAGTACTTATCATCGTAGTACCCACGTGCTTTTAATTGTTTAGCAACAATCTCATTGAACACCTCATTAAAATCATTAGCTGAAAGATTACCATTGTTCTGCTCTTCTCTTTTCTAATTCCTCAAATGATGCATCCTATTGAAATAAGCATATAGGAAGGTCACATAATTGTAACAATAATTTCAAATCCAATGTCAATCACAAGTAGCAGAAAAATATACCATTACTAACTTCACTTTGTTGGTGTTGTATCTCCCATTCTTTTTCTTATGAGCGGCGTCCCATAATTCTATCCTATGAACCTTTCCTTTCCTTCGATCTTCCTGCACAAGATATTAAATTTGAGGATCCAATCACTTCTCTTACATGATCTTTGAATTTGACAGCAATAAGAATATATATCACCGTCTCTTTCTTCAGTCTACCATGGCTTTTCCTCTCCGTTGTGTACTTGTGTGTGTAACTGTGTATTCTTCTGTTCTTTTGCACACCGAGAGTTTGTTGCACACAATTTCTGTAAATATCAGTGAAAAACAAGGAGACATTCCGCGGTCGCCTAGGCGCGACTAGGCGCTGGGCGGAGGCCTCCCGCGGGGCCTAGGGGGTGAGGCGGACATCTAGGCGGTGGGCGAAGAGGACTGGTGGAGAAGGGACGCGGGGGGCGCGCGAGGTCGGGAGACGATGGGGAGGAGCTAACGTGAGGCAACAAGGCCGGTGGGTGAAGAGGCGGCGTCAAAGGTGGCGGCGGCAGATCCGCCAAAGCAGGGACGCGTGGGGGCGGCGCGCGACGTCAAAGTAAGCAAGGTGAGGAGGTAACGTCGGCGGGGCGGCAACGATCGGGGGGAAGGAGGCGACGTCGGGCGTCGGGCGATGGCGGCGTCATGAAGCGACGGAAGCGGAAGCAAGCGCGAAAGGCAGGAGGCTGGGAGGGTGAGAGACGGGGCTAGAAGGGGAGGGGAGGGGATAAGACTTGGGCGTGGGATACTTGGGCCGTTATTGGGCCTCTCCTCTTTCTCCCCATTCTATGACCATTAATCTGCTATTTTTTCCTTTTCTTTTACGTATTTATGCATATATTAGCTACCGCCTAGAAAAACGCCTTGAAACGCCTAATCCCGCCTAGGCGCGCCTAGGCTCTAGGCGGTGGGTCACCGCCTAGAGAGCGCCTAGCGCCTAGAAAAACATTGGTAAATATAGCAAAGTTATAAAGCACAAATGTTACATAACTTTCTTTTAAATTTCTTGTAAATGTTAGATAAAAAGATATCACCTTATGTGTTTCTTGACACCAAAAGCCAAACAAGAGATCTCCACTGATGTTCATTAACAGTTCTTGGTCTACCTTGTATAATTTGTTCTAGAGATCTCTGTTCACGATTGAAATGTTCTTTCTTCAACTTAGATTTGTAGGCTCGCCACCTATTGTTTACAGTTCTTAAGATCCAATCTCTTGTAAGCTGTAGTGTTTGGCTAGGAAAGACAAATTTTGACTGTACAAAGAAAAAGTAAATAGTTGATGATCGGAACAAACAATAGTGTACTTTTCTTGCATTGTACATATTACATATACCTCAACGTCCACGATTATTTGTTCCTTGTGTTTATTGAATAGATCATTGTCCTATCTTGGAATGTGTAATGGGGCAAATGTTGGTTTTTGTGCTAGATCCCCAAGGTGTTGTCCAAGAACAGAGGCTGACCTTTCATTTGGTACACCATTTTCATCGGTCCCTACAATTACCTTTCCTCCCTGTAGTTTCGATAACTCTGAGACTCCAAAATCTCCTAAAACTTGTCGTGCCTGTCCATTCGGCCCTAAATTTATGAAATTATATCATTTGACATTGTATTTAGATGTGTCACCAAAAGAAATATCAAACTTACATATTATCTTGATTGGACTTGCACGTCGATTTGGCATGCGTGCTAATATATTGTCAACATCTGGAGGACCTTGTAAATTCTCCTCAATCTCATCGTCTGCTAAATCATCAGGCTCCTGCTGCTCCTGTCCTGCATCTTGTGCTTCAAGGTTCAAGTTTCTTAATCTTCAAGGTCCCCTTGCCATGATTTCTACTGCAAAAGAGCAGTTTTAGTTTTCTGCTCAACAAACAGATAACCAAAGAAAAGTTTTAATGCTGATTGCAAATCACATAGTACACTCATAAGATGTCGCACGGAGCCAAATAAGGTGAATGTAACAGAGAAATCATGAAGCCAAATAATTACTTGTAGATTAATTTTGTACAATATCATTTATGCTAAAACACAATGAGAACCATACATACAGGGGAAAATGAAGAACATGAACCAATCTGATAGGAAAAAGAGAGATGGATAAGTGTAAATTTACAGTGCTGACAGCACTCTAGTAATGTACATAATGGGCTCATTAGATTTTGACAGAATGGCAGAACCAAATAAAGAGAAGTCATAGAGCCATATAAGGTGATCTGGCTATCTGGGCAGTGACTCGTGTAATGTAACAGTGAAACAAAATGAGTGCAGGTTATACAGGAAACACCAAAATTTCGTGGGAACAAAATAGCCGGAACTGCATTAAGTCATGCCCACAACAGCCCTTGAACCTAGCAATTCAGGATATAGGCATTTGTATTAACAGTTCACATGCAAGTCAGAATAATATACTCACTTCCAGAGCAGAAACGTGGATGGACAGAGTTGAATAGCGTAGGACTACTGTAGGCGATGAAGCCAACAGCACCCACCGTGAACTAATTGGGAGGGAGGGAGGCAAAAACACATTTGTCTACTGTTTACTCCGAACAGCAAAACGGTCCACAATAATAGTAAAGCCCACTAAAAGGAGATTCATCGAAGCAAAAGTTTTACGAAATCTAAGAAGCCAATTCCTGGTTTGCATCTCCATATCGTTCCAGAGGCCTATGAGGTTAGGAAACAACTGCAGGCAGGACCTTGTGGCACACGGGCGTCCTGCTGGTCGACCAGCAGCCTGATCCCACAGAACGAGCTGCACGGAGGATGCCTTCAGAAAACGCTCAGAAACACGAAATGGCAACCGGAGTCGCCTGGACTCATCTTGTCACGCACACAGCACACGACGACGAGGCGAGGCGACGAGCGAGATGAGATGACCGAGGACGCACAGCGGCACAGGCCCGCAGGCGGAGGTCAGGCGAAGGCCGGGATGGGAGAGGTCCACCCGTCCATGGATTTCTTGACATCTAGGGGAGCAGAGGAAAGGGTGAAGTGTGCTCACCGATGGCAGATGTGGGCGAATCGACGACCGGTGGATGGCCTGTGCCGTCCGAGGAGCGGCCAAGCGTCGGGCGGTTGATGCGTCGGCGTCGAGGAATTGGGCGTGCGGGTGTGCCGCGTGCTGCGGACTCAGATGTGGAGATGGGGAGGGTGAGGGGGAGGGTAATAGATGCGCTTTTTCCGTAAATCTGACGGCGTGGGGGTGGTTTAGGCGCCAAAATAAAATGTAAAGCACTCCTATTACGCGGTAAGTTTTTTCAATTCTGGCGGCAGAAAAAATATGTTCATTCGAAATTCCAATCTGAATTTTCTTGTACATATGTTAATGAATATATATGAACTTTGCACTTTGCATTTTTTTATTTCTATAAGCACCGAATGTTTTTGCTGGATTTATGTTTTCAAAACTCTTTTTTACATATGTTAACGAACATCTAGGGAAGTACCATCAAATTTGTATTAATCTGCAACAATATTCAGATTGTATTGAAATAATTTCCAAAAAAATAGCAAAATATTTTTTTAAAATGCATTTAAAAGTTCTACACTATAAAAAAGAATTTGGAGCCACGTCTTTTTTTTTAAGGACGACTCTATATTAAGCTGCCCTATAAATAGTGTTCAAACAAGTTGTCTCTATAAATCCATTTATAGAGGTTGCTGATGTTATCAGGCACTCCTACAAATAGTTTAATTTGTAGGGGGCTCTATATCTGGCCGCCCCCACAAATCGAATTTGTATGGACAAATAGATGCCGAATAGTAAAAATTAAGCACTAAAATACGATATTTTTTAAACGACCTCGGATGGAGAAATAACAAAAATAAAAATTATAGATCTCGAAAAGTTATAAAACTTTGTTGTTTACAACTTTTTCATTTGAAATCATTTAGTGCTTTAAAATACTGTTTGAAATTTAATTTTAAAATTATTGAATAACTCTGATTTCTCTTTTTAATCTCTGGCTAAAACTTGTAACTAGTCTTTCTTTCTCATACTAACTTCAAATTTAATAATTTTTTTCTAAAATTTTTTAAAATCATGCTCTATCAATTTATTATGTTTTTACGGTTATTATTTTGTCCATCATTTTTCATGTGACTGTGTTTTATCTATTTTGAATTTTGAATTTCAAAAATGGCAACTATAAACATCGTTTTGAAATATTAAATAATTTCAGTTAGAAAAGTCATGAACATAAAAGTTGTAGAACTCATCAAGATATACAACTTTTATTTTGATCATTTTTTCATCCGATAAAGTGATAATAACATTGTTCATAAAATTTACATATCGCTTTTATAGTTTTATAAACTATCAGACGAATATGTAAAATTTGTGAACAATGTTAGTACTACTATGTCAGATGAATAAATGATCAAATGACCAAAATAAAATTTATAGATCTCAGAAAGTTATAAAACTTTGTAGTTGATAACTTTTTATTTGAAATCATCTTATCAAGAAAAACTATGTTTGAATTTCTCAAATTTGAAATTCAAATTATGTAAACGACCTCGGATGGAGAAACTACCAAAATAACAGTTGTAGATTTCAAAAAGTTATACAACTTTGTAGTTGACAACCTTTTCATTTGAATTCGTTTAGGGTTTAGGATTTTCTAAAATCTTGCTCTATCAATTTATTATGTTTTTACCGTTATTATTTTGTCCATCATTTTTCATGTGACTGTGTTTTATCTATTTTGAATTTTGAATTTTCAAAAATGGCAACTTCAAACGTCGTTTTGAAATATTAAATAATTTCAGCTAAAAAAGTCATGAACATAAAAGTTGTAGAACTCATCAAGATCTATAACTTTTATTTTGGTCATTTTTCCATCCGATAAAGTAGCAGTAACATTGTTCATAAAATTTATATATCGCTCTTATAGTTTCATAAATTATCAGAGGGATATGTAAAATTTATGAACAATGTTATTACCACTATGTCAGATGAATAAATGATCAAATAATCAAAATAAAATTTATAGATCTCAAAAAGTTACGAAACTTTGTAGTTGACAACTTTTTTATTTAAAATCATCTTGTCAAGAAAAACTACGTTTGAATTTCTAAAATTTGAAATTCAAATTATGTAAACGACCTCGGATGGAGAAACTACCAAAATAAAAGTTGTAGATTTCAAAAAGTTATACAACTTTGTAGTTGACAACTTTTTCATTTGAATTCGTTTAGGGCTTCAAACAATCAATTTGAACTTGGTTTAAGATAATACGTGGGGAAAGAAAATCAATTAATAACACAAGTGAGTATTGGGTGGAGTGGTTAGAGAAGAGAACCCGTGAACCAACGTCATGGGTTAGAGCCTTGGCAGTTGCATTGCCCAACTTATTTTTTAGCCTGAAAGTCTGGAGGTCGAAACCTCAATGTCTGTATTTTTTTCAATATTTGTTTCCAAATTTTTCTCATGCTCAACAATTCCATAATTTTCTCACTCAACGATTCAAATGAAAGAAAACACATGTTTTTTCCATATTTTTTTCCAAAATTTTCTTACGCTCAACTATTCCCAAATTTGCTCACGCAACGACTCAAGCAAAAGAAAATACATGCTGCTTTTGTGCAAACTTTCAATATAACCGGCCTCAATTTCTCAATCATACGACCAATTTGTAAATGAGTTTATGACTATGTTTGTCCAAAATATTCTCACTCAGACCACTAAATATAAATGAAACTTCTTAAAAAAACACATTACAAAGAAAACACATTCTAGCAGGCTACAGAAACTCATGCTCCTCGACCCATCTTGCAGGAACACATCCTTCACCTGCGTGAATAAGAGCAACACACACCCTCCTGCGTAGACAAAAGTAACCTGAAACAAGTATGCCTTGAAATAAGTGCAAACTGAATCACTCTTATTATATTTACGTATGTTAAATTAGTGACACTCAATTGTCCACTATACTCTCAAAAAGAAGCCTGATAGTACCTGAAAGCCAGTTAGTCTAATTTGCTTCATCTGCTGGCAGTTCATCATCACCCATGTCAAAATTATCTCGTGGCTTAACTCTTACCACAGCATTCCATCCTTCAGCTTTTGGGTCTTCAACGTAAAAGACTTGCTCCACTTGTGAAGAAAAGACAAAGGGATGGGCACATCTTTTTACCATTCTTCAGGTGAAATGATTTTGTTGCCGCACCACATGATGGGCATACATATTTACCACCTGTGCTCCAGCCATACAGTTAAGCTAATGCAGGAAAATCATTTATAGTCCACAATAGTGCAGCTCGGAGAGGAAATTTCTTTCGAGAAGAGGCATCACATGTTTTCACTCCTTTCCACAATTCTAAGAGCTCATCAATCAAGGGCTGCAAGTATATATCAACATCATTCCCTAGAGAATCTGGTCCTGGAATGATCATCAACAATAGTAAAGATGTTTGCTTCATGCAGATCCAAGGTGGCAAGTTGTAAGGAACTAGCATTACAGGCCATGTACTGTGCTTTGAACTCATATTCCGAAAAGGGTTAAATCCATCACTTGCAAGACCAAGGCATACATTACGAGTATCGGCTGCAAAATCAGGATTTCTACGATTAAAATCTTCCCAAGCTTCACCATCTGCTGGATGTCATAGTTTTCTGTCTTTCGTATGTCCAACATCATGCCATCACATGTCTTCTGAAGTTTTGGCAGTTGAAAATAACCTTTGTATCCTTGGTATCAATGGAAAATAACGCAACACTTTTGCTGGTTTCTTTTTCTTCTTAGGTTTAGCCGCAGAACCAATCTTCTTAGCATCTTTCCAACGAGAGCTCTCGCACACATCACAAAAATCTTTCTTAGCTGCATCTCCTCGGAAAAGTATGCAATCTTTGGGGCAAGCATGTATTTTCACATAATTAAGGCCTAAAGCACGGATGATTCTCTTCACTTGATAAAATATCTTAGGTAGGTCTGCCTCAGGAGGATATGAATCAGCTAGCACACCCAGAAGTGTTGTATATGATTCTTGTGTCCAGCCATTTAAGCACTTTAAGTGATATAAGTTGACCAAAAATGACAACTTAGAAAATTTACACCCAGGATATAAGCTTGTGTGTGCATCCTTCAAGTATCTTTCATACAGATTCTGTTCACTCCCCTTAGCTTTGTCATCTGCAGGATGCTCATCCTCGCCTACATGTAATGTTCCATATCTCGCAAATCCTCGATTCAACGTCATCTACTTCACCTTCGCACATACTTGGTAATGACTCGAACATTTCAGCCCCGCAAAAGGCAGCTTGAAGTAGTTCTTGCATGCCATCTTATACTCGCAGCAGCAGCCCTTGGGACACCAAGTAGGCAAATTTGTAGTGTTATTTGGCACGCCAACAAATGCTAATGGTGGACTGTCATACATTTCTCCATGATGAACCCAGTCGATAACCTTGAATAATACCATCACATCTCAAATGTGTCCCGACTTCATCATGACTCTGTTTTAACTGCTTTTTGCATTTTTGCAAGGACAAAGTATCTCGCTATCACGTGGAATGTCGCGGTAAGCAAAATTCAAAAATTGCTCAACACCATCTTGATATGCAAAGATCATGTCCTCGGCTTACTCATCTAACTTCGATCCATCACCCTTTGACAAGAATAAAAATGAAATCGAATCAATCAGTGTTTTTCTTTTGCAATACATATAGATATCTGAGCACGAATAATAGTACTAGATTTGCACCAACAAATTCAGATCAACAATCTTTTAGGTACATAATAAACCATAAACCTATTCTATGCAGGCATGGTACTGGATAGAATCTTAATTTGAGCTGTAAGACGGACTCCAACGACGGGAACCCAAACATGAGACCCATTCTACATTTTAGGTAACGCGCAGTGGAAAGGTTACGTACCCATAATTTTACCTCTCCAACGGACGCCCCAAGCCCCAAATGTCTCCTCTCGTTCTGTACTTCTCTCCCAACCACGCGAGCGAGCGCACGGTGGCGGCCAGCGAGCGCGCGGCGTGGCCAGCAGAGCGAGCCTGCGCGGCGCGGCCGGCGCGTCCTGCACGACGGGCTTGGGCGGCGAGCTCTCCCTCCCTCCCCGCCAAGCAGAGGCCCCGCCGGCGAGCTCTTGACCCACGGCCGGCGAGATCCAGGCGCGCGCGGCGGTGGCCCCCCGGATCCAAGCGACGGCGGCTCCCCAAGCTCGCGCGTGACGGCGGCTCCTCGCCGCTGCTTCTGCAAGCGCATGGCACCGTGCACGCCCGCGCCGCCTCTGTCCTCGACGACCCCGCAGCCCGCGAGCGCCACCACCGGGCTGCGCTCCGTCGAGCTCGTGTCGGAGTCCATCGAGCTGGCCCACTTCCACGCCATGCTACTATTCGACGCCGCCAACGACGCCCGCGTCTACGAGGAGGTCGTCGCCGAGTACGAGCGCGGCCTCAGCATCGAGGTCCCCTCCGACCCTTTAGCCCACTCCCTCAGGCTGCCCGACCCACTGCACAGTGTTTTGCGTCGTCGGAAGAGATGACGCTTTTTTGCCTTGCAAGTCGCCTGCTGCGCAAAATGCCTGCCTTGTTTGCCTCCTCCGTTGGAGTGCGTTTTCGAGACATAAAACACTGTGCAGCACGTATTTTGCGTTTGGGTCGTCCGATGGCTGCTCCGTTGGAGACAGTCTAAGCTTGGCTTGAAATTTACATTTGTTTGTAAATCAAGAATATGACAATACAATAATTAGGTGACACCACAATTAGACCTGCTCCATTTTCATTTCTTCTTCAACGGATCAATCTTGGATAGGAAAAAATCATATATCTATATCTAAATTCAGCCTCCTGGTTTTAGTTCACCTTGAATCCCTCTTCTAAATTCAACCAATACACTGAGAGTCCCTGATCCACAAGCTTGGCTGTCTGAAGCCTCGTACCACCCGCGACCTGCTCGACGTCACCATGAACCACGCCTCCGGTGAGGAGGCGGTCGGAGCGGTCTTCAACGGAGTCCGGGACAAGGGCAAGGCCAAGCGGGAGGACCAAGACGAGGGCCCCTCCACGCAGAGGGGCAAGAAGAACAAGAAGGATCGGCGCCGACCGGCCAACTCCGTGTTGGTCGCCGCAGCTGATCGCACGGGCAAGCAGCCCCAGCAGGGCCTACCCGACCACTTCGACAAGCTCATGGAGAGCCCGTGCACCAACCATGCCTACCCCATCAAGCACCTCTACAAGGACTACGAACTCCTCAAGCGCTTTCTGCGATAGGCCGGTGGGCCAAAAGAAGGAAAGGGCAAGGATGGGGACAGCTTTTCCGACCCCGAGGAATGCATTATGATCTTCGGGGGATCCGATGCCATCTACTCCAAGCACCAGCACAAAGTGCGCTACAGAGAGGCATGTGTCGCCGAAACGGCCGTCCCCACCTTCCTTCGCTGGTCAGAGTCTCCGATCACTTTTGATCAGAGCGACCATCCTTCCCATGTCGCCAGACCAGGTCGCTACCCTCTCATCGTCGACCCCATCATCCGCAAGAAGCGCCTCACCAAGGTACTGATGGACGGAGGCAGCGGCCTCAACATTCTCTATGTCGACACCCTCGACGCCATGCGCATTCCCCGGTCGGAGCTCTGCTCGGTGAGCTCTCCCTTCCACGGCGTGATCCCGGAAACGCAGGCATACCCGCTGGGGCAGATCAACCTGCCCGTCATGTTTGACGACCGAGCTAACTTCCGCTCGGAGGTCCTCACCTTCAAAGTGGTGGATTTCCCAGGGTCCTACCACGCCATCTTGGGGCGGCCATGCTATGCCAAGTTCATGGCGATCCCCAATTACACCTACCTCAAGCTGAAGATGCCGGGACCAAACGGCTTCCTCACCGTAGGTAGCACCTTTTCGCATGCCTACACGTGCGACCGCGAGCATTTCGAGCTCGCCACTGCCGTCATCAACTCATCCGAGCTCCCTCGGCTCAGGGAGTTGTCGACCCCAGCCGCCCCGGACTGCAACAAACCAACCTCCTCGACTGCCTTCCGCCCACTCAAGAAAACTAAGGCGGTGGGGATCGACCCCACTGACCCTACCAAGACGGTGCGGATCGGGACCCAGCTCCCAGCCAAATAGAAATGCGAGCTCACCGACTTTCTACGCGTCAATCGCGATGTCATCGCATGGCAACCTTCCAACATGCCAGGCATACCGTGGGAGGTCGCCGAGCATGCACTACACCTCATCCCAGGCTTGAAGCCCGCTAAGCAACGCCTGCGTCGCTTTGACGACAAAAGGCGCAGGGCCATAGGTGAGGAGATCGCCAAACTCTTGGCAGCCCGATTCATCAAAGAGGTATACTACTCCGACTGGCTCGTCAATCCTGTTTTTGTTAAAAAGAAGACCGGAAAATGGAGAATGTGTGTTGATTATACTGGTCTCAACAAGGCGTGTCCGAAGGACCATTTTCCTTTACCACGCATAGACCAGATAGTCGACTCCACCTCGGGATGCGAAATCCTCTCCTTTCTAGATGCATACTCAGGCTACCAACAGATCACGATGAAAGAGTCCAACCAGCTCGCAACCTCGTTCATCACCCCGTATGGTTGGTATTTGTTTACACCAAAATTTGGTAAGCTTATCCTGGAAAGGAAGAGATCGGCCGATGATGTCAAAAGCAAGAAAGTTTCCTAATTAAGAGATATTTATGAGCCAGCCAAGAAATATTATTTAATAAATTTGAGAGAGACATGACGTCCAGGTGCATATCAGGATGAAAGAAACGAGGACACATATCAAACAAGGAAGCTTCATCAGCAAGGATTCTGCATAAGGGAAATTAGAGTTCATGTATCTTGATATTTCTTTTTGTTATCTAGTCGCATTCGTTTAGGACTCTTATCAGTCCAGGGTATAAATATAAACCCCCGGCTATTGTATGGAGACACAATCAATCAAATCAGGGGCGAAGCCAGGATAAAATGCTACCGGGGTCAGTTCAAATACACAATACTTACTTTAGCTTATGACAGTGGAGTATAATACTTACCGGTTGTGCTACCCTTCCTCACCTCTAAAATAACTAGATCATTGTCCATAATAAACGATCATGTAGCCCATTTACACAACGTTTAAACGCTACACGGGGCAAGCGTCACATATTTTTCTTAGAAAAGTAAATTTTATTCTGATCTCTCCATAATTATACTCATTACCATTGATTATTTTGGTTCTAGACTTCTAGCCTCCAGCTCATTAAAACATTCTCTCAAAAAGGCAAACATGAAAAGAGAGAACAAAATATGATGTAATGCAATTCGGTGTTTACTTCTATATAAATGATGAGCAGAAAAAGATAATCATATCCTTATTCATCAATCGGTGATTAAGGAACTCTAAGAAATATGATGTACTCCCTCTGCCCAACAAAACATGAAACTACGGGTTGCGTGCCGAAAAAAGTAGTTTACGTTTGATCAAATTTCTAGTGAATACTATTCACATTTATGATTTCAAATTAATTTATTATGAAAATACATTTCGTAATGAATCTAATGGTATTTATTTGATATCGTAAATATTATATTTTTTATCTATAATTAATCAAACTTGAGATACTAAACCATGACACTATGCTAGAATTGCATGTTTTTCTGAACGGAGGGAGTACTTCTGTAACACAAGCAACAAATAGGGGATTGATGAACTCTAAAAATTGGAAAAAAAATCAGATCCTTATTTATCAAAAACAGTTGCTAAATTGGGGGATTTGGCCCTTCGGGGTTACCTCATCTAGGTGTTTTGGTAGAGAAGACGAGAGTCTCCTTGCAACCGCCGCTAGCACCCAGGACGATGCATTTAGGCGATAAGCCATGCGCCGCTCGACGACAGGAGGAGAGAAGCCGAGAACGGCGACACAGAATAGACTCGGACCGATGGAGGAGGGGACTAGTCAGGAAGAGGAATCGCCGATCGTGCAAAGGCCAAGCGTTTGGGGCTCCAGCTGTACTAGTGCTGCATGTCCACGGACTGGGCTATTGCCTACTGGGCTTGCCGCTTGCCTTGCCCTTGTGTCTGCAAGGCTGGGCGGGCTGGACCCTGCTGCGTTGGGCTGCTGGGCGCGTTTGTCGTGTGGATGTGCTCTGCCAGGGTCGGGGTCAAACTATTTTTTGGCCGGGGTCTTGGCTGGCCAAAATTCGTTTGGTACGTGAAGTGGATGCTAAGTCGTCAGGGTCGACGGACCCCAATCACACAAAGTAGCTTCGCCACTAAATTAAATATAATTTACTTTTTTTTTTTTTTTTTGGCTCCGGCCACCCTTAGGAGTAGGAGTAGAGTAGATCTCGGCGAGTTCTTCACCAAGTACGGCTACATCGATTCGGTCGACCTCCACTGCTTGTCTGTAAGTACCGTCATGGCTTATACCTCTGTTCGTACGACTGCATCGATCCGGTCGACCTCCACTGCGACTTTGGTATAAACTAGTTATCGACTCTTGTCTAGTTTAAGTACGGCTGCATCGATCCGGTCGACCTCCACTGCTCGAACTAGATAAGGTCAAATTATCGGCTCTATCTAAGGGTGGCGTTCCTTCGGATAGATTTATTAAGTTATCGATATTGCTTATTGCTTTTATTATTTATTTAATTACAGCAATATTACTTCGCCCGATTGAAATTGATCTAGATCGGCCTTATATCTTGTTTAGTCCATCGTTTGTTAATCTGAAACTGATCTAATCTGCACTTTAAACGACGAGTTATGTTTTATCGACTGTTTTATATCAATCTTAATCGTGCATAGCGTGCGGTTAAGACGTGTCTGATCTTGAGTAGATCTATTGGCTAGCGAAAACCATTCAATGGCCTGTTATCACGGCCTATGTGATTTTGCCTCACACCCCACTGTTAGCACCATGGAGTGGGGATCGTTATTTGGTAGATCTATTTCTAAGAGGGCATGACCTTAACTGTGCGCTATGCCTGAATCGACTTTTAGCCGATATCGAGTGCTTTCACGAACAGTTCACGTCACGAGACCGTTGAAGTAGCGATAGGTTGAAAGATGTGTTAGCCCCATGATCTTATTATTGTATTACGGCCTGCATGATTCTGCCTCATGCCCCACTGATATTAGTAAAAAGTTAGGGTCATCGAGTCTATTGTTGTTTCTACGGCCTGCATGATTCTGCCTCATGCCCCACTGATCATAGCGATGGATGAGATCTAATATGTTCATTAGATTTATCTCTATTAAATGGTGGAATGATGATGAACTATTTCTTTTATAAAAGGGGTTCGGTTACTTGCAGTCATTGGCTCAGTATAAACTAATTATTGTTGATATCTTATTGTCATTGACCAATATTTGTCTAAAAAATGATATTCATCCTGAATGATAACCGATTCTTTTTACACAACCCCATGAGCTTTAACCGATTTACTCTTACGAATATGCTGAAATCGACTATTTAGTCGATCTCCTTTCATATCGGCTCTAAGAGCTGCACAATCGGGACTATCTGGCAACACCGGCACATTCCGCCATAAATTACTGATAAACTTTCTCTCCTTGTCAATTGTAGGGTCAAATTGACTGGCACGTTTTGGGAGGAGTGCGCAAGATCGACCACCCCTGCGCTAAAGCTAGACGGATCTCTAGCTCCATCGAGCGAACCATTCTGGCTTGCTCGTGTGCCCTCGGCATGGGATGAAATTCTGTGTCGACACACATTTCTGGCACGCCCGGTGGGACCCCACAATTGTCATGGCGGTTCACAACAACAACAACAACGACATCTTTATGGTACATTATGAAGATCTACCTGATGGAGATAAAGATGTCATCGGTAAAGCTATAGAAGAATTTCAGAACAAGTGTTTGTTGTCCTACACCAAAACACGTGACAACACAATTATTCAGAAATTTTCACTACCAAGAGTTCTATTACACAGGCAGACAGATACAATTGAAGCTGAAGATAGGTGTTTCTTTACGAAAATTGTAAACAAATCTGTTCATAATACCATATCAAGCCATAATAAAGCTTTCTTGGACACATTCCACAACGCCATGAAAAAAGCGATTCATGGGTTTCCAGTTGGTCAAGCTGGGCCGGCTTATTATAACATTTCACATCCGTCAACCCAAGGGACTAATCAAGTCGGTACCAGCCATCAAGAAGCAGCACCAACTGGTAATGATGATGTCCAGGCAGTTCAGGGTTCATCTAAACAAGCTCAAGGTACTATTACGAATCAGACACAGTATAATCCTGGATCATCAGTACAGCATGTGCAACAGCAAGCGGGGCAATGTTAGAACCAGGTGATTAATTTTGGCACATTAGGCCACATACCGTCGTCGGCTAAAAAAATAGCACCATCAATTCAAAGAATCCGTAGAGATATAGATCCTCATGTCTACAATCAGTGACTTCAAGCAGCAGAAAGAAAAGAATTATCAGCGTTGGTTAGAAGAGCAAGAATACCAGCGTCAATAGGAAAAAGTGCAGGTACGAGATCATGAAGTGGCTAGACACATCTATGGCGTACCAGTGATGGCGTGAACAACACGACGGTGCTGAGGAAGATGAACATCAACATCATAGTGGACGACACGATGGATATGGCTCCGAGTGCGTCGAACACCGTACCGATGAATTCGGGTTGAGCATGATCTTGAGTACCATGTTCGCCAACTACGATGAGGATGAACAAGAAGCGCTAGCGCGATACAAAGGATGTCGCACAGCCTCAACCAGGTTACCGCCAATCCTGACTCCTTCGGCGACGACAACCAGGACCACCACGAGCTGTTAGAGCTCGACAAGCAGGTCGTAAAGTACACTGAGGTAGTTAGGTCCAGGGAGCTACACACGTTCAAGGTGTATGACAAATTCATCATCATGCTCAAAAACTTCAACTTATGATAGCCGATGGCACGCATGTCAATAAAAGCCGATGAGGTCTTTTACTGCAAGCAACCAAGAATCAAGAGTCCACATATATAGAGATCGGCTAGGGGGCCAGTACTGGCTCAGTTTCCACTTCGGCTGATGCATCAGGTGATGAAGCCATTTGGCTTGGCAAACATGATGTGGCCGACTCAAGTAGAGCTGCCGCCAGCAAAGGTACGTCAGCAGTGGACGACCACATGCGACGTGTAGAGCTCGGATACGCAGATGGTGCTCTGAACGTACAATCGGCTATATAGAGCCGATGCAGCAACAATCGACTAAATTTGCTCCAAAGACATCACATATGCAAGTATTGATATGATGACCGAGAATCAGGACTCCAAATATACTGTGACACGGGATGCATATATGAAGAAATAAATAAAAGGAAAATTTGCATGTGTGCATCTACCAAAAGTGGTGGAGTCCAAACTCAGGTTTTTCGCAGGTCAGGTTTGCATGCTGTTATGAATGGCTGATGGGTTAAGGAAATATTTCTTCAAATTACCCCACCATCGGCCAAGTGATTTTGAGCAATAACCATCGGCCAAAAGTTATTATCAACATATAGAAAATCGGCTCCGAGTATTGAAAGGATCTCATAGTTTATTTAAATATTGTGGTAGCCAAGAACAAAGGTATCAAGTCAATAGCCGATAAGATGCTCGGAGTATATCATTGTTATGCCAACCGATGCAAGCAAGAGAAGATCAAATTAATAATGATTATTCTAATATATGGAGATCGGCTATTTTTACATTGGCTTACTATTCATGGATGCGCACATGACATGGATTAATTGAGATCGAGTATTTTACATACGCATGAAGGCATTTTACTGTCAGTGGCCTTTATTGAAAAGCATGCCATGCAAGGAAGGTCTTGTCGATGACGCATTTACTCTCCAAGCTGACAAAGACCAATCACCTCTCTTGAGATAGAATCGGCTGTTGGTTCAAGACCTTACCCTTCAGACTGATAGAGTTTGTAGATCAACAAGGGTGCAATACTAGTGAGATATCAGTTTCTGGTACAGCAGTGGAATTTCAAGAATAATCACATGGAGCCAATGAGGATCAACATAGCCGATGACCGTCGCTAGTTTGATTGTCGAGGTCACATTGAGTTTTCCTCCATGGGTTATTATCATCGGTTGTTCGACCAAGTATATTTTTTGATAAGAAGGAAAAGTCATCATGGGAGGTTGTATCAGAGATAAGGAAAAGGTTGACAACCTGACAGCCGATAGGAGACCATCGACTAAAAATTATTATCGACATGTGGAAGACGATGGAGATTAGCTATCGATAAGGATATCAGGACAAGGTCATCTGGCTTGATTACTTCATCATCGTCGCCGAAGACACCATTGTCATTCAGGAGGTCGAATCAACAGAGCGAAGACTAGTGATGGCTGCCGATGCCCTGTATCCTGGATGCCATCTTCCAATGAAGTAGAATCGGCTACCCCAAGCCTATGAACCATTTGTTCCCCAAGAGTGGATAAACAAGCATGAGGACCCAGTGTATCACCTCATGCTAGGCGCCAACAAGTTCTCACTGGAATTCTTGCTTGATACGCTCAACATCTCATCGGAGCACGACTTGCTAGCAATGGCCGACTGGGTAGAGATTGCTATGTACTTGTGGTGACATAAGGTTAGTGGCAGCAGCAACAAGTTATCATGGAACAAGATCAAGGGACTCACGGCTGACGGCGATGATAAGGAAGTGATGCTGACAAACAAGGTTGTGGACCTCCTCTATATCGATTATATTCCATCATAGAGGCATAACCGATGGATGAACAAAGAATGTGGAAGAGTCTGGGCCATAACACGACAAATGTTGCTCATTATTGTCCACACGGAGTCTCGTTGATATGGCGAGTGACCTCAGCTGTGCCGTGTCCAACGCATCTGCATCCTTCTTGGAGTAGTACAGCAGCGTCGACATTAGCAGACTGTTCGAGCCGACCGCCATAGTGGCCAAGCTCCTCGGCTGATCCTCGGCATTTACCGCCGTGCCCTTCAGACGGCTCAGCATGAAGCCCCACGCCAACATGACCGATCGCCGCTCCATTGGCGACAAGATAGGAGCTAGAGGAAGATAGGGTCTCTCAGCTCATGCTTGGTGAGGACATGCTCGACAACAACAAAGGCGTCTGCACTACCATGATGTACCTATAGCGTGCTCAGCGGCCAATGCAGGAAGCCTCTTGGCCAGCCCTGACCTTTGTTGTAGTTTGTGGTTTCGGCAAGCGAATTTTTCGCAGTGCTCTTTCTGTGCTCTCAACTTGATCTGATTGTGGGACTTCTGAAACTAGCAATCGCTTTATTAAAAGTCAGAAGCAGTAAATGAAAGATTGCTCGTGGCTTAGAATTAGAAGATCAAGACATCAAGCCGATAGAGCCCTTTATGTAGTGCATGCAAGACAGATTTCCATGCATATATATACACGATGTACGTGGGCACAAAAAGGATGAGTCAGATCTTGGGAGTACATGCGGTCATGCCATATCATATGTTTGATTGAGAATGCAGAGATCATAAGGCCAACGAAGTCTAGCTGATATATACATACTGGGGGAAAGTTCGAGCAAAGGCATTCATCGGTTCAAAGCAGAGGTACGCATATTCTTTATTTCACGCTTTTCATGTCACTTGTGAACAATCTATCATAGGAAAAGCATGCTATCTAAGTAGTTGATGAATGAGATATGGTATCATAAAAGAAACCTTGCTTCTTTTTACAAAGTACTTGGGAATTTTTCTTACAAAAATTCAAAATCAATAGCTTGTCTCCTCAATGATGTTGAATTTCCTATCAGAGCCATATATTAGTCTCATTAAAAACCTTCCACATAAGCTGCTTGCTCTATGTTGAGTTTTGTCAAGTCTTGTTGACCCTTGTTGAGAGATTTATCATGTTCTCAAGATCAAGATCATGTACATGCCACATATATGTGCTGCTTCTATACTGAAAGTACGCAAAAACATGTTTTTCATCCACCTCAAAATGTTCTGCTCCTACACTGGGAGAAGACAAAAATATGTTAGGTTTTATTAGAATAAATGCTCCGTGTTCTTGATAATATTTCTCTCAAAAAATTTGTTATAAAGAGAAACATGGGTTATGCAAAAATATATAAAAGATGGATACAAAAGAAGTCCAAAATAAATAAATAAAAGGGAAAAAAGAAAAAGATGAGAAAAGGTAGCCCATGTTCTCACAAAAAACATTCCATAAGAGAGAAATGTATTTCAAAGAGCATAGTAGAATTAGGTTAGCCACCAAATATTCCACGTACATGCACATCTTGATCTAAGAGTATGACATTTCTCTCCTTGGATCCGGGATTTGACCTTACAATATATGCAAGGTAAGTGCGCTACATATTTTATCCCTCCCAAAAACTCCACATAAGCTTTTTAGAAGTAGGATAAGAAGAGACAAAACAATGCTTTGACGAGGAACTATACACATTGAGCGATCTGAGAGAATCATTTGAGGAGCAGAGCTATGTTTTAATTTGAAAATCTTTCAAAAACCCAAGTTTTCTGAGCAGGGAAAGCGAGGATGACTGGATTCTAATCCGTTCCATTCCTCAACCACCCAAGATGGTATGGTAGACACTTCAAAGTTCACATGTGCAGGTGAGGCTTGGAATAAGGTAATATCGTTGCCAGTAAATTCCTCGGCTCCTTGGAAGAAGACTATCGGCTGGAATAGCTGAACTTTTATGCAGCATATTTCCATACTGCCGGTTAACTTGTATTGCTATGATCGATCTCGGGGGGCTAGCTCCTAATCGGCTAAAGCAGATGAACGGGGATGCAGAGAAAGATCAATTTTGAACTTATCAAGATAAAAAAGATGGAGCCGATGTAGCTTTCAGAGATTGCGATCAAATGTCATCGGCTGGGGAAAAGAAGACCATCGGATCAAAATAGTTCGAAGCATGAAAACTCATACTTCGAACTAGGGGGACCTGTGTTTACACCAAAATTTGGTAAGCTTATCCTAGAAAGGAAGAGATCGGCTGATGATGTCAAAAGCAAGAAAGTTTCCTAATTAAGGGATGTTTATGAGCCAGCCAAGAAATTTTATTTAATAAATTTGAGAGAGACATGATGTCCAGGTGCATATCAGGATGAAAGAAATGAGGACACATATCAAACAAGGAAGCTTCATTAGCAAGGATTCTGCATAAGGGAAAGTTGCTTGGATACATCGTGTCCGAACGCGGCATCGAGGCCAACCCTGAAAAAATCACGACCATCTCCAACATGGGCCCTATACGCAATGTCAAGGGCATACAGAGGCCCACCGGCTGTTTGGCCACCCTAAGCCAATTCATCTCCTAGCTCGGTGAACGGGGGATGCCTCTCTACAAGCTTCTCAAAAAGACGGACACCTTCGTCAAGACTGAGGAAGCACAACAGGCTTTGGAGAGCCTCAAAGCGTCACTGATGTCGGCCCCAATCCTCGTCGCTCCTGAATGGGGAGAACCCCTCCTCCTCTACGTTGCGGCAAGCAACCATGTGGTGAGCGCCGCCCTAGTTGTCGAAAGGGAGGACCCGTATAATTCACCAAGGAGGTACTCACCGACCCCAAGGTCCGGTACCCCTAGGTGCAAAAAGTCCTATACGCCGTGCTGATGGCGACCCAGAAGCTCATGCACTACTTCACCGACCACAAAATCTCGGTCATCACTTCATACCCGCTCGAAGACATCATCCGCAACCACGATGCCGTGGGATGAATCCCCAAGTGGGCACTCGAGCTAATGGGCCACGACATCAGGTATATCCCCCGTACCACTATTAAGTCTTAAACTCTCACGGACTTTTTCGCCGAATGGACGGAGGTCCAGCTCCCGACCCCAGACGTCACCCACGAGTACTGGACAATGTACTTCGATGGGTCCGTAATGGCGCCCGGTTCGGGGGCTGGAGTGGTTTTGATCTCCTCGGATGGCAGTAGGCTCTGCTACGCAATCCATCTCCACTTTTCAGCCTCAAACAATGCTGCGGAATACGAGGCCCTCATCAACGGACTGTGCATCGCCATCAAGCTCGGCGCTACGCGACTCTACGTTCGCGACGACTCGAAGTTGGTCATCAACCAAGTCATGAAGGAGTCCTCCTACAAAAGCCCCCTCATGGCAGCATACTGCTAAGAGGTGCGCAAGCTCAAAGACAAATTCTAGGGGGTCGAGCTACACAATGTCCCCTGAAAGGACAATGATGCCACCGATTTTCTCACAAAATTGGCTGCCAGGCGGGTTCCGTCTCCGGACGGGGTTTTCATCAACGACCTTCACGAACCATCTGCCCGCATCCTAGAAGGTCTGATCTAGACACACCCTGATGCCGACCCGATGCTTGGGGGCTCCGACCCCAGTGCCTCTGTGACGACGTCGCCCGCCGATGTCGCCGTGTTGGCACTCGATCAAGCCGACTAGCGAGCGCCGCTACTCGCCTACCTCCTCGAGGAGGTTCTCCCACCCAAAAGGACTGAAGCGCGATGGATCGCTCGATACACCAAGATGTTCATCATGTTCGGTAATGAACTCTACAAATGAAGTCTGTCAGGAGTACTCATGAGGTGCGTCCCTACCGACCAAGGCAAGCAGCTCCTCCTCGAGGTCCATGCGGGAATTTGTGGACATCACACGGCCCTGAGGCTGCTGGTCGAAAAAGCCTTTCGCCAAGGTTTTTACTGGCCCACTACGCTATGAGATGCAAAGGAGGTCATCCATAGGTGTGAGGGATGCCAGTTCTACGCTCGGCAAACGCACTTGCTGGCACAGGAGCTTCAAACCATCCCCATCACCTGGTCGTTCGTGGTCTGGGGCTTCGACATGGTAGGACCCCTCAAAAAGGGCCCAGGCGGCTTCACTCACCTACTCATAGTGGTCGACAAATTCACCAAGTGGATAGAGGCCAAGCCCATCACCAACATTCGCTCAGAAGGGGCGGTCAAATTCTTGCTCGACATCATCTATCGGTTCGGCGTTCCTAACTGTATCATCACTAACCATGGAACTAACTTCACCGGGAAGAAATTCTTGGACTTTAGTGATGGATATGGCATCAGGATCGACTGAGCCTTGGTCGAACATCCACGTACTAACGGTTAGGTCAAGCGAGCCAATGGCATGGTCCTCCAAGGACTCAAGCCATGCATCTTCGACTGACTTAATAAGTATGTCGGGCGATGGGTTGCAGAGGTCCCAGCGATCCTCTGGAGCCTGAGAATGACCCCGAACCGATCCACAGGGTTCACACCCTTCTTCCTGGCCTACAGAGCTAAAGTAGTGCTGCCCTCCGACCTCGACCACGATGCCCCAAGAGTGAAGGCCTTTGACCACGACCGAGCCACGCAGGCTTAGCAAGACGCAGTCGACCTGCTTGAGGAGGCCCACGAGACGATCATCATTCACTCTGCTCGCTACCAGCAAACTCTCCGTAGGTACCATGAAAGGAAAATCAGAGGGAGGACCCTCGAGGTCGGAGACCTCGTGCTTCAAAGGACCCAATTGACCAAGGAGAAACATAAACTCTCTCCGCCATGGAAAGGACCCTATACAGTGACCGAGGTGATCCGACTGGGCACCTACTGACTAAAGGACGACAACGATGATGTTCTCACCAACACTTGGAACATCGAAAAGTTACGCCATTTCTTCCCCTAAAAATTCGGTCTTACCGCTTTCTTTCATTCAACGTTCACTCCTACAAGAGCACCCCGGCCCAAACACTTTCGGCCTAGGTTGCCCGAGGGCTCCATGGGGGTGCGATACCACCTCTCTTTTTTACTATCATATGGTAAATACCTTTTTACCTGAACAAAAGGGTAGTCCGTTCCTTTAATTACCTTACGCAACTTTGGTTTAAACATTTCGACCGATCACACCCCGCCATGACCTACGTTTATGAGCAACTGAGCCTCGTGGTCCACACTCGGGTTCTTAAGGTTGTAGCCTATGGTTCAAACGGGCAGGTGCGAAAAAGAAAGAATAAAAAACAAAGTTATGCTAGGGTAAAAATAAGGAACGGATGGGACAAGCTTCCCCTTACAAAGTGATTCCATCACAAAATGAAGTCGATGGATTCATGGATACAAAAATGTTTACACAGGGGTCTCCCCCATGAACTTATCCCTTACATATATTGACTGTTTTTTCTACTCTAAATACTACTGCGGCTGCCCGACGGCATCGGCTACCGGCTCGACCGACGAAGGTAAGGGCTGCTCGGTCTCTGACGGGATGACGTTCGGCTCGGTCGGAGGTGGGACGATGTTTGCTTCTAACCTAGGCTCCACTCCATCCACAAGCTGGGCGACGTCGTCCTGGCACGCGCCTTCAGTCGTGCTCGCATGGTGAGCCTCCATCACCCATTGCACGGAGACTTGCTCTGCCACCAACTGTGCGTGTGGTAGCAAGCTTTCCCCAAGCGCATGGATGGCGCTCGCGCTCCAGCCGTCGGTGTACCCGCTGCAGATGGCGGTGAAGTCCAGGTCCGAGTGGTGCGTCGCCACCGAAGTCAGCAACCCCGACGTCCTATAGAACATCCCGTCAGAGATAAGCGCCCGCACTTCGTCCGAGACCTTTGCCAGTCAAATAGCAGGCGTGCTGGTGCACGGCGCTGACCTAAACACCTTCGAGATGACAACCTAGGTGACGTTGAGGATCTGGTCAAGCTCCCCCTTGAGAGAACATCACTCTTCAAGGGACTTGGCCAGCGCCTCCGCATTTCGACCAATCGCCTTGGCCGTCTCCAGACCCCGCTCCAGCAACCCAACCCTTCCGCCCAATTCTGGAAGAAGGATGACAAGTTTAGAAGCGAGGGAAAGTAAAAACCAAGACATCAACCAAAAGAGGAACAGGTACTTACTGAGGCGGTGTTCTCAAGGATAGAGAGTCCTTCCTCCTAGCGAGTCACCTGCTCACGTAGCCGAGCGTTCGACTCCTCCGTCCCAAGCATCTGGCCCCGGAGCGCGAGCACTTCCTGGTCGACCTCCGACCGGACCTTCCGCTCCAACTCTAGAGCCTCCAGGAACTCCTAGAGCGCCGCCTCGGTCTCCACTAGGGACTTCTGGAGCACCGCCTTGGTCTCCACCTGGTGGACCTTTGCCATGTCAAGTCCCCGCTCAGCAGCGGTCGCCCGCTCCACCGCGAGCAGTTCCACCACCTGTGCTTCCATTGCCTCAGCCGCCTGGTCTTGAGACTCACGGTGGGCGGACTCCAGCTGGCACTCAAGCTCGATGACCCGCTGCGACATCATGGCCTCCCGAGCGTGCTCCTCCTAGAGGAAACAAGACTTGCGGCTCGACATCTCCTCTAGACCCTGCAAAACGAGAAGCAAGCATGCTGAGGCAACCAGCGAAAGACCATGGAGTCAAGGATGAACATAGAAAACTTACCTCTATGACACGAGGCAGGTCGAGCGTAACCGCCTGATGGACGACCTTGACCCGCTCCAAGGCCTCCTCTAGCCTTGCCCTGGTTTGGGCGAGATCGGAATCCATCGCGAGTCCTCTCCCCCCAAGTACATCCCAGAGCTGCATCTCCTCCTCATCCTGAAGGATGAATCACACCTTCCTCGGGTCATTGGGGCAGGGCCACACCAGGTCGTGGGATGCCCCAAACCCACCGAAAGGCCCAACCGACGACCGGACCACCGCCAGCTCCTATGATGGCGGGATGGCCAGCAGCTCCACCCAGGTGCCTGCCTCGCTGGGGCAGGGGATCTCCACCTGCTTGACCCCGCGGCCCGCCATCGGATGCTCTACCTCTGGCCTGCCCGCGTTGCCTCCCGACGCCTCCAGCTCCGACCAGGAGGGCGAGCAGTGCGTCCCTCCACCGGGCGAAGCAGGGAGCCCAGTCTCTCTCCCCTCTTCCGCCGTAGCCAGTGCAGGAGGGATCACAAGGGTCACCTCCGACCCGGCCTCCGCCATCGCCACCGAGATCGCTGCCAACACCGTCGCCGCCGCTGCTGCCGTACTTGCGACCGACCGGGAGGGCGCAGCCCCCATAGGGGAAGGTTGCACCACTGCCACCCTGCTCTCCCCACCCCTCGTCGTGATGCACTGCAAGGTGGGCCTCCACTCTTCCTGCATAGGAGGTGGGGCGATGCTCAACCCCATCAGTATCTGGCCACTATCGAAAAAGTATAGGTCAGTAGCACTCCAAAAACTCAACTATGAGATCAAAAAAACAAAGAATGCATACCGAGACATAAGCGGCAGGGCTCTGAAGCCCTGACCCGCTAGCAATGGGCCCACCGGATGAGGGTTGCTCATAGGTCACCAGCCATGCCCCCTCACCTCGATCGGGGGGGAGTCGACACTGCCGGCTCCCGATCAGCCCATGAGTCGCCGTGACCGTCGGCTCAAGGCGCGCCAACCGGAGCAACTGGCAGGGCATCCCCCCATTGTGGGCCTCGCACTAGCACTGGCCCCGATGATGCGGGGGTGCAAGCCCGCTCCTCTGACCGCCTAGACTACCCCACCGTGCCCAGAGCAGGTGGGGACAAGGCCAGCGATGTCTTAGAAGGGCGCGGCAACTGCGTCCGTTTCGCCTCCCGCTCACCGATGGTGTCTGAGCTCGCGGCGTGATTCCTTGGTGCAGGAACATAGCCGCACCTCTCTACCTCCTGCCCACCACCGACGGATGTAGCTGCAGGCTCGCGACGCTCCACCGAAGTCGTGATGACGCTCCGGCTACCCTCATCCTTGGAAGAGCTCGTGTCGCCACCCACCTCCATGGGGTCCTCCGACTCGAGCTCCGCCTCCACATTGCTCTTATTTTCCCTGGCCTGCACCCGCTGGGCGATCTCCATCACCTTCTAGTGCTTCCTCTGAGCCTTCTTAGCTCTCTTCTTCTTCTTCGCGACCGTCGCCTCCTTGAGGGCAGCCTGCTGAGCCACGCCCTCAGGCCCCTTCGGAAGATGCGGCTGGGATTTATAACCGGTGAGTCCCTATGAAACGAATGACTTGAAGTCAAATTATAGGTGAGCAAGATCGAAAGGGACACGGAATAAGGAGAGGAGAACGTACCAGATTCGACAGCTTCCCGGCGTGGAGAGGTCCGAGCTTTCCTTCGTGGGTCTCCTAGGCCTTCAGTTGCAGCACCTGGTCGAGTCGCCTCCAGACTTCATCCTTCGCCAACTCCACCGGCGACGCATGGTCGGGGTCCATCGGGCCAGAGTACAGCCACATCAGCCACGTCCTTTCCACCAGTGGGGCGACCCAATGGTGGAAGAAGGTGTGGAACACCCGCATCTCATCGAGGTCGTATTACAGTAGCTTCTAGAGCTCCGCCTCGATGATCCCTAGCTTATTCTACTGGCTAGAGGGGCCCCATGACCAGCTCTCCCGCCTCTTCGGCCTTCTACCGGTGAACGGCAGGAATGGCGCCTCCACCAGGTCCTGATGTAGAACCACTCCCCATGCCACCCCCGATTGGAGTCACAGGGGGTGTACGCAGGGTAGGAGCCCGATGAACTCAGCTTCTTCTGCAGGGTGAATCCACCAACTGGCGCGGTCCTAGCTAGCTTCTCCTTCAACAAGGCTTGCCCGGTGAAGATCCACCGGAATAAGTCCACGTGCGGCTCTATCCCGAGGAAGGCCTCGTAGGCGGTGATGAAGTCGGCGATGTGCAACACCCCAGTCGGATTGAGGTGCTATGGCTCCAGGCCCCACTCATTGAGGAGCCCACGTAGGAACCAGTGCGTAGGGTATCCTAGCCCGCGCTCATGGAAGGTGAGGAAGGAGTCGACCTCACCGGCCCGAGGTTGCGAGAAAGCCTCCCCCGTAGGAGCCCTCAAGTGCGCCACCTCCTTCGGCGGAAGCAGCCCCTTCTCAGCAAAGGCAGCTAGCACCGTCTCATCCATGTTCGATGGTCTCTAGCTCGACATTGCACTCCGAATTCATGAACAGATCTGTGAGTTTCTCCTCTCCCTCGCTTTACCCTCTCTCTCGCTTAGGAACCGCCGCGGCGCACGAACGCACTGGGCGAGAAGGAAGAAGGAGGAGAGGCGACAGTTGGAGAATAGGCGAAGGAACAGGATGAAAGCCCTCTCCCTTCCCCTATTTAAGGAGGAGGCATAGTAGTTGGGGAAAGGTGAAGGATTGGGGCGAAAAACCCTCTCCCTTCCCCCATTCAATGCCGATGGGATGCGGTGGGACGCGTCCTAACTGATGGGATGTGCCCTACCCGACGAGACAGCGCCTGGTTAGACAGAACATGGCCTAGGCATGGCCCACCCCTACCACATGCCAGGCATGGGAAACAAGGTGCAACCGCATGCAGACGGCCCTCCGCCTTCCTAGGCAAGACTTGGAAGGGCCCAACAACGGAATCTCCACCAAGGAGAGACCAATGGGCTTCCTGAGTCGATCGGACAGCTTAGGCAAATGTTGAGAGATAGGTAAGGAGCAGAAGGACACCCCATGTGGGCCATGTCAACTCCGTCACAAACGATGAACACAGATCCCATTCGGCCAATTCCAATAAAAACTCCTCAAGCCTATCACTCGAGTCATCAAGGTAACTTTACCAAACCCTCTTACTTCATTTTTCTGATACATGATCATTCATCCATTCTCATACACACATTCACACATTCATTCATACAATCATTCATTCATCCCATACATCCAAAGCATCACATATGCAGCTAAATGCATCACAATGCTTCGTGTTGCGTCACAAAACGGTAGTTGCCTCATTCAACATGAGCAACGACCGGCTGGGGTTTGAAGGGTGACCCGCGAAGGGCTCAAGGCCACCTCACGTCAAACAGAGCCATGGAAGAAAATGCAGATGAGCCCCAACAGCCCTAGCCCAATCTGCTCAGAAGCAGACAGGGCTATCTCAACCTTCTCGTTCGATCCTAACCTCGAGCCATGCCCACATAATCTCCATCGAGGGGAGGCCAGCGGGCCACCTGAGTCGGTCTCTGGAATGACCCGGGCATCTGCTGGGACACGGGTTAAGGAGCAGTGGAATGCCACATGAGGGCTAGGCCGACCTTGTCAAGAACAACGGACCTAGATTTCACTTGAACGTACCCATTAGCAAGCTCACCGAGCGCGTCACTCGAGCCATTGAGGCAAGCAACGTTAGCTCAGCCCCTCCGATTGTGGAAACTATGGACATGGTAATGCATGGAACTAGACCGACCCCTACCAAGCCCAACAAGGCTCAGGGGATCAGGTCGCCCAAAACCGACTCAGGAAATCAACTAACCGTGCAGGTCATGGGTGAGACAAACTTGGGCAAACTCCCCGAACGGTAGTCTGCGGCCCCAGGAAAGAAGTACCAAGTTGCTAGCCTCCAACCGACTCACCAGTCAGACGCAGGCTCAGGGGCTACACCCGCGGGTGCGCTCGCGCGCACCCGCTGTCAAAACAAAAAATTCCCCCACTGTCAAAACAAAAAAAAACCCAGACGATTCTACTCGAATCGCCTAGGGGCTCAGGGGCTACACCCGCTGTTAAGACGAAAAATCCCCTAGATGATTCTACCCAAATCACACGAGGGCTCGAGGGCTCCTGTCGGGTTCATAAACCCGAGGTCCCTCATGGACCTGCTTCCTAGCAAAAGCTTAGCCCAGCAAACGACATTGCGAATGATGCGCAACTACTGGGCCGGCCCAAAATACCTAACAACAGGCCAGAAGGGCGATCTAGTCTCCGACCGGAAGGCCTGGCCAAGGAGGGATGACACTCGCTTTCGACTCTGGCCTGCCTCACCGACCAGAAGGCCTGGCCAAGGAGAGGACGATGCTCGCTTCCGACTCTGGCCCGCTTCTCCAACCGGAAGGCCTGGCCAAGGAGAGGACGATGCTCGCTTCTGACTCTGGCCTGCCTCTTCGACCGGAAGGCCTACCCAAGGAGAGGACGACGCTCGCTTTCGACTCTGGCCCGCCTCTCTGACCGGAAGGCCTGGCCAAGGAGAGGACGACGCTCGCTTCTGACTCTGGCCCACCTCTCCGACCAGGGGAACACCGAACCTCTACTTGTAGCTCTTTTTCGACCGGCGCGGTCGGAGCCAACTAGGAAACAATCTAATGGGGACGCCCACTCTGTAAGGACCCAGAGAAACAGGTGGAGCAAGTAAGACATGGCGCTCAAGTCAACCATAATACCAAGGGCCGTACCGTACACACCTGTAGGGCACCTTCCATACATATCAGAACACAAACAGTGTTGTGGGTGCCGATATTTGTCCTACAGTATGGTAGGCGCCGACATTGGCCATACCAAAAGATCACGATGGAGCCCACCACATGCATCTGGGTGTCAACAGTATTGCGAGCGCTGACAAACCACCTTGTATCCGATGGCGTGGGCAACAAGACTAGGTAGCACACACACTCTATTTCTCTCACACTCTCTCTCTTGTAAAGCCGTCCCCTTCATCTATAAAAGGGGATGTGCTCTCTCCAAAAGGAGGAGGATCAATTCACATAGATGATTCAGACAACTAACTCCGATTCTCTCTGCTTGGCTCTAGAACTCTAAGCCAGACGAAGCATACGTTCGAAAACTCAGCGCACGTTCGAGCTCCCATCACTCTTGGCCCCTCAGGATCTAGAGTCTGATCGAACCTCTGATACCCCCCATCTCACTCCCTCTCGTTTGTAACCCCACAGCAAACTTCGAGCAGCTAGGCTCAGGAATAAAGTCACCGACCAACTCAAACTGGATGTAGGGCACATTGCCTGAACCAGTATAAACCCTGTGTCATTGAGTGCTAGGCCACATCCGATCACAACGTATGGCAAAACTACAAATATTTACGTGTTGGGTCACTTTTTGCACCGACACCACCAGATCAAAGTCGAGGTCTAAGCCGGTTAGGATGTAGGACACCACCTCCTCATCTTTCAGTCGGTGCCTCGTAGAAGCCATCTCGTCAGCAAGCGGCTTCATTTTCATGAAGTACTCACTCATTGTAGATGTGCCCTTGGACATAGTCGCCAACGCCATCCTCGTACTGATCAGGCGTGCGCTGGATTGGGATGCAAAGATCCCTTCGATGGCGGACGTAGCAGCATTCTCTGCAGACAAGACTTGTTGAAGAATCTCCTGAGAGAGGGAGGAGAGCAGATAGCTCAGGACCTACTGGTCCTTAGCCACCCATGCCCCATACTCCTTGTTTAGGATCGGTGCCTCCTCCTTATCTTCTTCCTCCTTCAGCATGTACCTTGGCGGTGGCTCCGCCATGGGGCTCAGGAAGTCGTATAGCTCCGCCCCTCTGATCGAGGAGAGGACTTGAGCATGCCACAACGGATGGTTCTCATGAGTCAACTTATCGCTGACGGGCAAGAACCTAGGGAGAGAGCAGCATGTTGCATGGAAAAGGAAGCCATAGAGCGAGTCCGTGAGGAGAAAGGCTCTAGATACCATGTAAAGAATAGGGTTAACAAGATGCCTCTTCCTGAGGCTCTCGGCTTCATGTTTATAGAACTAGTAACATCCCCTGGTGTGGGCTTGTACATCACTTAAGTTACAAGAGATAGACTCAACAAAACCTAACAAGATTTCCTATCTTCATGTACAAGATTGTGACGCATGCATAACAAGCTAGCTGCTGGCTAACCAACCCTATTGGGCTAACTAATATCGCTAACAGTCCCATGTATGGCGCGTGGGTGGCAGTGGACTGCACGAAGTTGCAAGAAGTAGTAGTATTGGAATTGGGATGTGAAGACCCAATTTTGTTCAAACAAACTAGCTAGCGCCCGGGACCGGACAGACGCCCGCGTCCACACGTCCACGGCTGGAGTCTGTTTACGGCTTCCGCGCCCCTATTTTACGTGTCCACGTGGTGTCCGCGCTGCCCGAACATCGCCTGCCCACTTGCATTTCGCACGCCCACATGGGGGTCGTGCTGTACGGACGTCGCCCATGTGGGGACCGCTCGCGCTGACGCGCCATCTCCCGCTTCCCATGCGCATCCTATGTGCAACACCTGATCTACTTTTGAAATATACAGATGCAACACTTGTAATATACAAAAGAAGATAGATGAAACATTTGCAAAAACACTTAAAAACACTTGAAAACCATTGCATACATACGCAACATCTAGATAAAATATTTGCAGCATATGTGTGAAACATATGCAACATAAAGATAAACACACTTGCAACATACGTCTGAAAAACAGATGAAACATTGAAAACAGACGCTTGCAACATACGTGTACAACCATTGCAACATCTCGATCCACTTTTGCAACATCGGTACGAAACACTTGCAACATACCTCTAAAACATCTGAAATACTTGAAACATATGCTTGCAACATACGCTTTCAGCGCAACATCTCCTTTCTGCTTGGGAGAATGGAGGCTCGTCGGTGTGTGGAGTTCACCGAAGGCAGTGGCCGGCGGCGGCGGCTCCACGACACGGCGGGGAGGCAGCTGCTGCACGACTAGGAGAGGGCAGCGATGCGCAGCGCCTGGTGGGGCCGGCAGCCGAGTGCCACGACTCTGGCAGGTCCAGTGGCCGAGCAATGCGCCACGGAGGTGGCAAGCCGCGTGGCTCTACGCCTGGGCGGTGGAGGACGTTGTGGGTGCCTCGCTCGCGCCTGGTCCTCGCGGCGACCATTGCCCCTGGAGCGGATAGGAGCGACTGGACGAGAGGAATTTTTTTGAGAAACTCCCAAGCGGATAGGAGGGGGTCGTTGGGCTAGTGTTGGGACCCACCAAAGGAGCGTTCGAGCGGACGGACGTCTGCTTCCCAGCATTATGGATAAACTAGTAGTAAAATAATGTATAAGCCATATAATTGTTTTATAGAAATGAAAAACTGATCACAGATCAGCTAGTTGGGTCTTGTTGTGGAACCTGCCCACCCGGGTTCAAGTCCTCGATTTAGCACGAGTGTTCGCATTTTTTTGGATTTATTCTAGGATTTAACGGGTAGGCGACGCCCCAGTCGACAGCGAGGCGCCTGTAGTGACTTCGTGAATCTCGTGATCTGCCGGCCCAGTCCTTCGAAGGTGCTCATAGGGGTAGGGTTCTTATAGGGGTAGGGTTCGCGTGCGTGTGTTCATAGGGGTGAGTGTGCGTGCGTTGTGAGTGTCTGCGTTGTACTGTGTAATTCTAAAAAAAAGTAAACAATATTATGACAACATAATTAATTGGCTGTCCTAGAAAAATATTTTGGAGAATACCAATCATGGTATGTGTGATAACTTATGACTATGTGAAATTGCGAACGTATTGGATTCCACCACCAGCCTCGCCTCGCTTTACTTTGCTTACACCGACGAACCAATGCTTGTTTGTTTTGCCATGCTAACATCATCGTCTAGCTATGATTAAAATTTACCGATCTTGCCGCTTGCTTTTTGAGGCAAAATATGTATATAATTAGGATTTATGTGTAGAAACAAACTAGTACAAGCTTGATGATCAAATTATGAATACTTGCATAAAAGTCAAAGTAATAATCGTCAGCTTCAAGTAATTTGCAGAGACTACAGGATATTTTCGGCTTAAAAAAGATATTCAAACATAAATTTCAAGTTTTTTTTGAGAATTACACGGCACAATCACTAACGAGGACTTATAAGCTCATTATGGGTCCAGTATTTTTCCTACTCACATCATCAAAAGCATACGAAGTGTATACTTACTGTAGAATTTGATCTAAAAGAATTTCATATCGAAGATGGATAATTTTTAGCACATCTGTGAACATACTCCTTCATGGCCTTCCCTTTAACAAACCAGCAGTCTTCTCATTATTCGCTAGCTACTCTTGTTACTCAAGTCGAACAAATAATGAGTAATCCTCTATGGCGTTTAATTGTCTTGAATAATTCTTCATTTGATACTCACGTCACCAAAACACATGATGTATGTCATATCACTCAAAATATATATTCACCTCTTTTGATCACACATCATCATGCTTAGTCCTCTTTACTTTTTCAGTCTTGCTAGCAGGCAGCAGTAGGATGCTTGCAGAGAGCTTCCCTCATTATTATCCTCGTCTTCAGTCATGCAGTCTGAATCCTACTGCAGATCAAGATCAATACACCATGATTTACATTTTTATTACTAATTAAATCTGCATCCTAAGTGGAAGGAAGATCATATGATGCCTGATGAACAGTTAAATCAGTTGCATGCTTATCCTGAAAGACGAATTTCATCTCATCGTAGAAACAGATGGGGACGTTAACAAATTTCGCCTTTAGATATATGTCCTACACATATATTTTTTCATACTTTACTACACTACATAAGTAGTATAACCAAATCAAATTTGTAAGGATAGAAATATTTACATTGTGCATCCTTACATCCTCTATTTCATCGTAAAGTATTTGTTTCTTCACTTTGTCAAAGTCCGTTCCACTTAAAAGTCCACTTAAATTTGAACATCTTAATCATTTGGTGCAACATCACCTCCATCCTCACCATTGAAGTGGAACGGTTAGCCACCTTAACCAATGTACGATTCAATTGGAAAACATTTGGTGGTCAAATTGGTACTCTAGATACCAATTATATATCATGGTCTTGGATACCCAATTACCAAATCGACACAAGCAAGAGAGAGTTACTACAATTCCATGATAGGTAATAGGTTCATGCAATCACATATACAATTTGGTAGCTACAGGATCAAAGACACAGAAGAGAACTCGGAACTGGAAAAACAAAGTAGGGTAGAGGTGAGCAGTCGAGCGCTTGATCCTGTGCATCGATTCGTAGGTGGTTACTGCAATGGAAAAGGGTAGATGCTGTGTTAGGTCAACAGGAGTAGATGGGAGGGCGTTTATATGGCTGCTATTGGTCTTAATGGTGTGCTACACAGTGATAGACCTCTATTGTGCTTCTAGCAAAGGGACAACTAAGGATTCTTTTGCAATTTTTGTTGGGACATCACGTCGGCCCGCACCTGACCCCACTTTGCTTTAGTCCAAAATTGATGGCCCGCACCCAACTGACATGTCATCCGGGTCAAGTATTTTTAGACATATCGGATTAGATTCAGCAGGTCAAGTAGCCCATGACTAGGTCTAGATCTTTTGTTTCCTCAAACTTCCCCCAAAATGTTTATAAAATTTCTTGTTGAAGAGCTTTTCCCCAAAATGGAAAAAGCTTCTATCAATTTTTCCCTCTGAGCAAAAGTACCCATTTTCCATGCGCACAAAAAGCATAATCCAAAGCCCCTTGTTGGGAGATGTGTTTTCCATGTGCACGAAAAGCATAATCCAAAGCCCTTGTTCGGAGATGTGTGATAGCAATTGCTAGTGTACCGAATAACGGGGCCCTATTTACCCACTAAATGCCACTTAATAAATATTCCTTCCTTCTTACACTTCTTCCCGTCACTTCTGAAAGGATCTTGATGTCGTCTAAAGGAGGATGAATAGACGATTCTAACATTTTAACAAAAAATAAAACTTTGCAGCGAATTAAATCACCATCGAAAGTTCCGACAGGGATCAGAACTTTCGATGGTCGTCTAAAGTTCCTGTCGAAACTTCTAGCCTATATAGAATGATTTGAAATGAAAGTATGCCTAAGAGTTTTAGCTCAAACCAAACTTGAAGATATTTGTTTGGAGATGTCCAAAAGATAGCAAGTCCACAAAGCACTTGCACTCACAAACACACACAACCAAGTAGATCGAGATAAACACAAATATTGCAATTCAAAACACGAAGGAGACAAGGATTTGTTCATCGAAGTTTGGGCTCGCACTTGAGCCCTATGTCCCCATTAAGGAATCCGTGAGTGACCACTCTGAGGTGCACTCTACCTAGGTTTCTTTCGGCCGCTTTCCTCGATCCACTAATTTGATCTCTTCCCTTGTGGAGACGAGATCACGACTTTCATAAACTACTCACGACACTCCACAACCTTGGGTGCTCACCGCCGACTCCTAGTCATCTAAGAGCCAAGCTCCAAGAGTGACAAATGCTTCAAAAATGATTGATGAAGCTCAACAAGTGTTCAAGGATTTGGATTGCTTTCTCGCGCTACAAACTCCCAATTTCTCAGCCTCTCAACCTAACTCACAAGATATCACTTGAATTCTCACAAAGAAGGAGTGGGCAGAGGTAGAGAAGCTTTTGGTTCAGATATGGGCGTGGGTGGCAACAGTAACCCCTCTAAATGAGGGGAAGGGGGTATAACTACCCCACACTCATGAACTGGTTATTATGTCTGTCAAACATCAGAACTTTAGACAAAAACATTGAAACTTCTCACATAGAACAACACTAGCCTTTAGAAACTAGTTGTTATACTATTTTTTGCATCGGAACTTCCAACATCACAAAAATCAGCATAGACCACTCTATGAAAAACACCATAACTTTTAGCTCCAAACTCTGATTTCGATGATCTTGGGCTTTCCGGAAAGCTTATTCAAAGGGATATCCAACCCAACCAAGAACAAGCCCTAGGACCAACAAATATAAGTGTTGTTCCATGTGTTCTTCTCATGTTAGCACTCGAGGTTTGGTTAGTTTGAGCACTTGATACTTATCAAACTACTCATGTTGCATCCCTCTTAATAGCACAACATACCTATACTCAAGATAAAGAGAATATGTATATGCCCACCACTTGAATCTTCAATTCTTCACATATGTCATTTCTTATCATTTCATCTTCACAAGTCGCAACAAGCTTATCTTTATCATTTGAGCAATACCACCTTGAGCATACAACTTAATGACATCAAGTCACTTCTTCACATGATTCAATAAAGATTTGATTCTCCTCAAGATATGACTTCCCATAACTTGACTTGTGCCAGATTCAATGCAAGTACTCTCTTCTTCATCATAGCCATGGTCCTCTGACACCCAAGCCATCGCTTTTCCTTCACCCTTGCTTGGTCCTTCGAGGCCATTTTCTTGCTATCTTCACCCTATCAAGCCACCCCAAGCCACATGATGATTTGAACCAACAATAAGCATATATTTATTTATGAAATATTATAGTAACAATTTATAGTAAAAAGGTTTATTTTGGATAAGTAAACTACTCTCACTAAAATGGATGGTAGAAATTATCCCATATACGTACATGCAAAATTACTTAGCAATAGGACAACAACCGACATTTCCTATAAGAAAACACAATGAACAAAAGAGAGCGCCTACAAAATAATGCAGCACATGAGATACTCATGTTCATGAGCTAGAAACAGTGTAATTGCGTGGGACGAGTTCGAGGCAGTCAAAATGGGCAAATGCGGCCACATACGGTGGGATAAGTATGATAATATCATGAAGTGTTAACAAGGTTACAATGCCAGCACGTCTATTGGTGAATACCTCATTGACACTTGTGAGTAGCCTCTCAATATGGAGGAAAGCATTGTCCCTGAAACGCTCTGTGCTTTTCGCATAGATCTCGGACCCTTGATCCACTACCCTCTTCCACGAAACTTCCTACACCACTGGTGTCGGTGCGAAAAGTGACCAACAAGTAAATATTTGTAGTTTTGCCGTGTGTTGTGATCGGATGTGGCCTAGCACTCAATGATATAGGATTTATACTGGTTCAGGCAACGTGCCCTACGTCCAATTTTGGTCGGTGACTTTATTCCTGAGCCCAGGTGCACGAAGTTTGTTGTGGGGTTACAAACGAGTAGGAATAAGAAGGGGGTGTTAAAGGCCCAGTCGGACTCTGAACCGAAGGGCCGAGAGTGACGGGGGCTCTAACGTGGGCTAAGTATCAGAGCGTATGCTCTGTGGTCTAGCTTCTCTTTTTGAGGAGAGCCAAAGTCAGAATCCTCAGATCCGGTACCTCTTTTAGGAGAGAGCTCATCCCCTTTTATAGTCGAAGGGGATGGGCTCTTACAAGTTAGAGAAAGAGAGAGAATGTGTTCGTGTGCTACCTAGTCTTGTTGCCCACGCTGTCGGGAATGAGACGGTTGTTGGCGCCCATAATATTATTTATGTCAGATGCATGTGGCAAGCTCCATCGTGTTCGTCTGGTATGGCTAATGTCGGCGCCTACAATACTGTAAGGCAAATGTTGGTGCCCACAACACTATTAGGCAAATGTCGGCGCCCACAACACTGTTTGGGTTCTGACATGCCTGGAAGGTTGCATAGTACCTATCTAGCATGGCCTGATGGCACCGTCCTATAGGTACGCAGAGTATGGCAAGGTACGGTCCTCGGTATTACGGTTTGACTTTGAGCGCCTCACCTTATCTGCTCCGCCTGATCCCCGTGCCCTCACCGAGCGGGTGTCCCCGGTCGGCCGTTCCCAGTCGGCCCCGGCCGTGTCGGTCGGGGAAGAGCTGCAAACAGAGGTCCGGCGTATTCCCGGTCAGAAAAGGAGGTCAGAGTCGGACTATGTCCCCACCTTGGCTAGGCCTTCCGGTCGGGGACCGGATCGTTCCTCTGGCCTGTCATTAGGTATCTGGGCCAGCCCGGGAGGCACGCGTTGTCGCTACGCCGCCTACTAGGCTGAGTTTTTGTAGGGAAGCGGGTCCATTGGGGACCCCAGGTTTATGAACCCGACAGCTGGCATTGTGAAGCCGGTACTACTTGTCATTATATTTCTCCTTGTTCCCAAACACCATTCCTACCCTCATTCATTGCATCATGCTCTATAAACAGCACCACGACCACATTCTCTTCCATGGTCCTAGCGTGGCTACCAGAGAGGGGGCCATGGCGAGGCAATGCAAGATCTCTACGTCGAAGAGGGAGACATAGTTCAAGATAGTGACAAGTATATATAATGTAGCCGTCCCCGGTTGGGGCACAACTTATGTTGAAGAGGTGGAAGGCATGGCAAGCGTAGTGGGGCACTACACATTCCCAAACCAAAGGTTGTGAGCTAGATGGGGTTGGGAGAGGCTCGTCTCGACAGAGGAGACAACAAGATCTCAATGACGAGATGCGGAAGGACCTTGATGCATCTACGACAGAGAGCTCGGCACGGCGAGTGGTTGGTTTGGATGATCTCGGTGTAGTGGAGCATGTACTCTGCATGGCAAGGGTAAGCAGGAGTGCACCACCGTAGGTGGCTAACAATGATGTTTCCGGATATTGTTTTTTTTCTTTTATTCCTCAAACTATGCCCAAAAAATTTATGATTGTTTTGCTAAAACTTTTTCTTAAAAGGTTTTTGGGATAAACTTTTCAAAAATATATTTTCTTCCACAAAGTATTTTTAAAAAAAGGGAAATGTTTTAATTCTTTTATTCATGTTTTTTAAAGAGTGCTAGTGGCCCCCACATGCTAAATATGGGGACCTATTATTCTTGTTTTATATTTACCCACTAAAGGCAAATATTCATTCCTTCTTATAGTTTTCTTATTATCATCATCGCCTTGATTTACTTGACCCTCCTTACGCTCGTGATTAGGGTTGAGTGGCACCGATTGGCGGTCTTTTCTCCATGCAGCCTATGGTACCGGTCTATGCCATTGGCCATCTTTGGCATGATCGCTCCTCTCTATAGGTATCATCACGAAAAGCATAGTCAAATTTCAAAGAGCTGCATTATTCTCGTGGTCTTGAGAAAAAAGGCAAATAATTAACTCTTTCCTTTCTTTTATAATAGGTGCATATTGAAGAACTACAATCAATTCCACCAGTTATAGTAGCAGTTTTTTATGGCATAATGAATGTATTGCCAAAAATTAGCACTCCCTCCACTTTTTGGTGGGCACAATTTGACCACCGAAAATTGTGCTTTGACCATATCAAAGAAAATTGTGAATTATGTGCCAGAAAATTGCTACTATTGGATTTGTAGTATTAGAGTAGTTCTAAGATTACGATTTTGTGACTATTAATAAAACATTGTAGTAATACTAAACGCGCTTTCTAATGATTATGTTTTTGTGACTATTAATAAAACATTGTACTAATATTAAACGTGCTTTGACGCTTCTAATGATTATGATTTTGTGACTATTAACAAAACATTGTAGACTCGTAGCAATATTGAACACACTTTGTATCGATTATGATTTTGTGACTATTAGTAAAACATTATAGTAGTGAAATGATTTTGGAAAGAATAAACTACAACCCACTAAAAACAGACGGAGAAATGGTCCCAATACAAATACATGAGAAATTATCCAAATTAAAGTATTTCCAGGAAAATCGAATGAAATTCTCAAAAAAGGAAAGTCGAACGAAATTTCCCAGCAACAACAAAAAAAAGGATAAATGGGGTGGGGGTGGGGGGAGGGGAGGGCCCATATAAATACGCACCAAAATCAGGAGTTCGATCCCTGCGCTCTCCTTTTGCTAAAAAAAATCCCTACGCTCTCCTCACTGCTCCGTTCTCCCCTCGCTCTCTGCTTCACCGACGCCGGTGAGACAGGCTGACGGCCAACGGAGAGAAGAGAGACAGAGAGATCATCCTCCCGCCGCTCACTCCATTTCCTGGTATTGCTGCTACGCTGCTCTTCTTGCTTTCAGTAGTGTTGCACTGCGTATGTAGGAACAGTGCTGTCTCTTCCTCGTTTTGGAGTGAGAATCCGGTCGATGAACATGGTGAACGAGCGTTGGAAAACTGTGGAGACAATTCTACACGTTTTTTTTTAAAAAAAATACTAGAATGGACGCCTCAGCGATCTAACGATGAGCACACACATCCATGAATCGTTATACATGAACTACTTGCACGAGGTTACTGATGCATGCAAGGGATCAAGCTTTGATTATTGGTAGCTAGTACTTTTAGCTAGAGATATATGAGGTGCCACTCTGTTGGAACCTCGGATCCGTTGGAGGGAGGTTTCGCAGTCTAGCTAGCTAGATCTGTTGCACGGTGTTCTTTCCTTCTTTTTTCCATTGCGCCATAGCATGCACGCTACTACCCTTCTAAGAACGCACGTTACCTCTCCTGTTCGATCCAAGATTTTTCCAAGACATGTGTTTTTTTTTTCTGTTCATTCGTAGTGTAATATGCTACGATATGGTGATGCTTATGACCTCTTTTGTGGCGGTAGAAGGAGCTTTGGCTAGGTTTGATGTGTTTCTTTCACTTGGGGAGCTTTGAATAATCCAAGTTATGCTTTCACTGAAAGCTCTTTTGGAATGCAGGAAAGTTTCATGAATCTGTAAAAATTGAACTGAATCCTATAAAATTCATGCGTGGTTTCTGTGAAAATCTCACGTTCCAAAAGAGTTTTGGACGTGCGGGTTTTTTTCCAGCTCATTTGTGTTGTAACAGGCGACCACATATGCGGATCTTTATTACCTCTTTTGTAATGGTAAAATCGTGGAGCTTGATTATCTTGCATGTCTAGATATCCGAGGTTTAGGTAGTTTATTGTGTTCTTATCCCTTGTGGAAATTGCTCTTTTTGTTGATCCATATGCCTATATATTTTGGATGCGCAGATTTTCATTCATTTGTATTGTTATGGGGTAGTGTAGTGTCATAGTGTCATTTTCTTTCACTCGGAGAGCTTTGAATAATCCAAGTTATGCCTTCACCAAGGCATCTTTTGGAATGTAGGAAAGTTATCTGAATCTGTAAAATGGAATTGAATCATGTGAGATCCCTACATGATTTCCGTGAAAATCCTGTGTTCCGAAAGAGTTCTGAACGTGTGGTTTTTTTCAGTTCATTTGTGTTGTAACGGACAACCGTACATGCAGATGTTTATTATCTCTTTTGTAACAGTAAAATCGCGGAGCTTTGATTATCTTACATGTCTACATATCCGAAGTTTAGGTAGTTTATTGTGTTTATCTCCCTCGCGGAAACTGCTCTTTTTGTTGATCCATACGCCTATATGTTGGATGTGTTGATTTTCGTTCATTTGTATTGTTATGGATTATTGTAGTGTGATGTTTACCATCAGATTTGTAATGGTAGAATTGTGGAGCTTTGATTACCTTACTTATTTGATTAGCAAATATTTACCACTGATAAATGCACTATCTTTTCCCTTTATTACCACAGGACCATCTTGTGGTACACCATTCTTCCATCCTACTCTTGTGGTACACCATTGTGAGTACTATTGAAGTTCGTTGCTGATATCCTACTACTGAAGTTCGAGTTGCTGTTACGCTCAGAGGAGGCAATCATGGCTCTCAAGGTATTGAGTTTAACATACTTCCTTGGTTGTTTGGCTGTTCATATTTAGTTAATAAGTTGACAACTATTGCTTTTATTTTTTTGCAATTATAAATATAAATATGTCTAGATTTATCCGAAGTTAACTTTTCAGTTTTGATAGTCAATATCTAAAAACTTTATTTAGGTTGAGAATGTCAAGTTCATAATGTTAGATTCCTTATAAGCATGTACAATGGGGTCTTTAAAAGAAGAATTTTTGCTCTATGTCATTTGCATATGATAAGATGCTTAAGAATGTTAGTAATGTATTAAGTTATTTAAGCACCAATTGCATTGGAAGGATTAACGTTTTTTTTTACAAGTGGTTAATGGTGTAGTAGCATTTCCCCCCTAATTAAGCACCCATATCCAAGTATCTTGTATTGTACGTGTCCTATAGAACGCTTCCAATAATATGTAGTATTTTTATTTATGATGACATATCTTTGTAGATATGACTAGCTATAGCATAATACTAGATGTTATCGCTTATGTTTAGGATCCAGAGAAGTGCTTGTAGTGGTACTTCATTAAGAGACATCTCCCATGTTATTGTGACCGTGTTACTAGGAGCGGAGCTAGAGAGAAAAAAAAAAGTGGATGCAACACTATATAACTATAGCTGCTAGTTGAAATATATATTGGAAAAACGAGAGCGATAGTTGATTTTGGCTTGAGCCTGGATGTGCCTACACCTGCAACAACCTATATAGATCCGCCATGTTAGCAACCACAACAACGCTTCCAAAATACACAACAATGACAACAGACGTATGGATGTATAGATAAAAAAAATATACCTTCATGTAAAAATTTGAGCTTCCAAAAATACACAACAATCACAACAAAAGTATGTATAGGTAAATACACCTTCATGTAAATTTTGAGTTGCAAAGAACATTTGTGCAAGAAAAAAATAAGGGCATGTTTGGATTGCGGGAAAATGTTTCCGTTTCTGCGTTTTTTCTATGAAATTTCTGCATGATTTTTAAAAAAATTCTACATGATTTTAATAAAATTTCTATATTCCAAACAGGTTTAGAGGTGATACTTTTGTATATATAATACCGTAAAAGTTTAATATAGCTCGCTGTGACACAAATATGCACCGACTTTGTTAATGTTGTTCAAATGTCTTTTTTCTGTTTCCTACTACTACCATCTCTCCTCCAGAAATAAATCTAGGCAAAAATCACTTGCAAAATCAGGGTAAAAAGCACTCGCAAAATCTGGGTAAAAATCAGTCCATTTCAGAAAGAAAATCAATCTTCTTACCTGCACCCAAAAGAGGGCCAGACAGCGTGGCCACGTCGCCCGCTAAGCCGCGAGCCGTCGGATTAGGCAAGCAAGCGATTTGGTCCGTCTGATTGCGGATCGGTCGGATGTCTCACCCGCTTTATCGTTGACCGGACCCATCCCGAACCTTCGCGGGCCGACCTTTGTCCGTTCCCTTCGCCCTCGCCCCCTGCATCAGGCTCGGGCGCGTGTGCACCCGCCCTCAGGCGACGCGGCGCGCCGGAGCGACCCCCGGCCGCACCCCCTCACCAGCGGGTCCAGCTAAGTTAACCATATCAAAGAACATCTCTGGACAACTTCCTCAAGAGATGGGCAGTCTGAAGGACCTAGAGGTCCTGGACTTCAACCAGAACTGCTTCAATGGATCAATACCAGAAGCATTAGGCAACCTGTCTCAGCTCTTCTACCTTGATGCAAGCAAGAATCAGCTCACTGGATCAATATTTCCAGGAATAAATATTTGGTGGGACCAATACCTAAGGAGATTACTTGCCTGGAAAATCTAGAGAGCTTGGTTCTGGGGTCCAACAATTTCACTGGAAGCATTCCAAAGGAGATTGGTAACCTGAAGAAGCTAAGAAAACTCATTCTCTCTAAATGCAACTTATCAGGCACCATCCCTTGGTCAATTGGTGGTCTTAAAAGCCTACAGGAATTTGATATATCAGATAACAACTTCAATTCGGAACTCCCAGCATCTATTGGTGAGCTGGGAAATCTGACTGTCCTGGTTGCAATGAGAGCAAAGCTCATAGGCAGCATACCAAAAGAACTTGGTAACTGCAAGAAGCTTACTCACCTGCGTCTGTCCTTCAATGCCTTCACTGGTTGTATGCCCAAAGAACTTGCAGGTTTAGAAGCTATTGTCCGTTTTGAGGTGGAAGGTAACAATTTGTCAGGTCATATTGCTGATTGGATTCAAAACTGGGGAAATGTTGTATCTATAAGACTGGGAAATAACAAGTTCAATGATTCTATACCTCCTGGCATATGTCAAGCCAACTCTCTTCAGTCACTCGACTTGAATTTTAACAATCTGACAGGGAGTATCAAGGAGACATTTATAAGGTGCAGGAACCTTACTCAACTGAATTTGCAAGGCAACCATTTCCATGGTGAGATACCAGAATATTTGGCTGAGTTACCGCTCACAATTCTGCAATTGCGCTACAACAATTTTACAGGAGTCTTGCCTACCAAGTTGTTTAATTCATCAACAATTTTGGAGATAGATCTCAGCTATAGTAAGCTCACTGGCTGTATTCCAGAGAGCATTGGTGAGCTCCGCGGCTTGCAGAGGTTGCGGATGAGCAGTAACTGCTTGGAAGGACCAATCCCGCCGGCGATAGGTGCTCTAAAGAATTTGAATGAAATTTGTCTTGATGGGAATAGACTATCTGGGAACATCCCGCAAGAGCTCTTCAACTGCAGAAACCTAGTCAAGCTAAACCTGAGCTCTAATAATCTGAACGGAACCATCTCGAGATCCATATCTCAATTGACTTCACTCACTGGCTTGGTTTTGTCTCACAACCAACTCTCTGGTTCCATTCCTGCTGAGATATGTGGGGGATTCACGAATCCATCTCACCCTGAATCAGAGTATGTTCAATATCATGGCTTACTTGATCTGTCATACAACCGGTTGACTGATCGTATCCCACCAGGAATCAAGAATTGTGTTATTCTGGAGGAGCTACACCTGCAAGTTAACTTGCTGAATGAATCTATTCCTGTGGAGCTTGCTGAGCTGAAGAATCTTATGACCGTTGATCTCTCTTTTCGCCCTGTTCGTTTGGGCTTGTTTGGCTTGTTTTCAGCCAACGAATAGTATTTTTCTCTCACACCAAATCAGCTAGCAGTACTTTTAGCCATGGCTTATAAGTCAAACACGACCAAGCGAACAGGCTGTTTAATGAATTGGTTGGACCTATGCTTCCTTGGTCCACACCATTGGTCAATCTGCAAGGCCTTTTTCTGTCTAATAACCACCTCACTGGCAATATTCCTGCTGAGATAGGTCGCATCTTTCCCAACATCGTGGTTCTAAACTTGTCCTGTAATGCATTTGGGGCTACCCTACCCCAATCTCTACTATGCAGCAAGACCCTGAACCTTCTGGATGTCAGTAACAACAACCTCTCTAGTAAAATCCCGTCATCTTGTACTGGGTTTGAAGGATCATCGAGCCAACTGATCTTGTTCAATGCAAGCAGTAACCATTTCTCAGGGAGCCTAGATGGATCTATCTCAAATTTTGCGCATTTGTCTTCTCTTGATATCCACAACAGTAGCCTCAACGGGAGCTTGCCAGCAGCACTCTCCAATCTCAGTTTGTACTACCTTGATGTCTCAAAGAATGATTTCAGTGGTGCCATCCCTTCTGGTATGTGCAATCTATCTAACATTACGTTTGTCGATTTCTCTGGTAAAATTATTGGCATGCATAGCTTCTCAGATTGTGCAGCATCAGGCATTTTTGCTGCTAATAGTACCAGTACCAATCATGTGGAGGTTCATATACCTCATGGAGTTGTAATAGCACTGATCATTAGTGGCGCCATCCTCATTGTGGTTCTTCTTGTGGTTTTTGTGAGATGGATGATGTTGAGAAACAGGTCATTACCTCTTGTATCTGCCAGTGAATCCAAGGCTACAATTGAGCTTGAGCCAACCTCCAGTAAAGATCTCCTAAGAAAAAAGTCAAGGGAACCTCTGAGCATCAATCTTTCTACATTTGAGCATGGACTGCTGAGGGTTACCATGGATGATATCCTGAAAGGTACCAATAATTTCAGCGAGGTGCACATCATAGGCCATGGTGGGTTTGGGACTGTCTATGAAGCAGCATTCCCTGAAGGACAGAGGGTCGCTATCAAGAGGCTTCATGGTAGCTACCAGTTCCTTGGTGACCGTCGATTCCTTGCTGAGATGGAGACCATTGGAAAGGTGAAGCATCATAACCTTGTTCCCCTAGTTGGCTACTGCGCTCATGGTGATGAGCGTTTCCTGATCTATGAATACATGCATCATGGGAGCCTTGAGACGTGGCTGAGGAACCATGAAAATACACCTGAAACAATTGGATGGCGTGAACGTCTCAGGATCTGCCTTGGTTCTGCTAATGAACTCATGTTCCTCCACCATGGCTTTGTGCCCCATATCATCCATCGGGACATGAAATCAAGCAACATTCTATTGGATAAGAACATGGAGCTGAGGATCTCTGACTTTGGCCTTGCAAGGATAATCAGTGCCTATGACACCCATGTTAGCACCACCGTCTCTGGCACGCTTGGTTACATTCCCCCAGAATATGCGCTGATTATGGAATCTACCGCGAGGGGAGATGTCTACAGCTTTGGCGTAGTCATGCTGGAGGTGCTCACTGGACGGCCACCTACAGGGAAAGAGGTGGAAGAAGGCGGTGGGAACCTTGTCGACTGGGTGCGGTGGATGATTGCACGCGGTCGGGAGGGTGAGTTGTTTGATCCATGCCTTCCCGTTTCAGGTCTGTGGCATGAACAGATGGTTCGTGTGCTTGCCATTGCTCAGGATTGCACTGCCGACGAGCCATCGAAGAGGCCGACCATGGTGGAGGTGGTGAAGGGACTCAAGATGGTCCAGCTGATGAAACATGAATCTCACAACCTCCAGCAATTTGTGGCGCAGCCATGATCTGGGCATGCACTGGTGCCTACTGGTATGTTTTTGTTTTATTTATAAGGGGCTATTGTGTTCTTGCCCCTATTTTGATGTGCAATTGTGATTTTGCCCTCGCTTTTCTAACTTTGTGATTTTGCCCTTAACTGTTCACAAGCCAACGCGATTTTGCCACTGGTCAAAGGTAAAAACAGGGGCAAATTCGCGTTGACCAGGGGTAAAATCGCGTTGACTTGTGAACAGTTAAGGGCAAAATCACAAAGTTAGAAAAACGAGGGCAAAATCACAATTGCACACCTGTGTAAGGGGGCAAGAATACCATTCACCCAAAAATAATTGGTAAATCAATTAGTTTTCCAAGTGGCTAAAAAAGTTGGAGCATATTTCTTGGGTCCCTCTAACAGTTTTTAAAATATCATGTATAAAACATAGAAGTCAATTTTGCATAAGACTCCTAGGCTAATTTAAATCATTCCAACTGCTTTTATATTTTCTTTATCTCTTATACATTGCATTGGGAACTTTGTCCTATTCTTTGTTCTTCTCTACGTCTTTCCACCTCCATATTGGCCGATTGATACGTGTGCAATTTTCATGCGATTGGATTGATTTTACAAGTGTAGAAAGATTGATAGTTGAGATAAAGAGTTGTTGGAGAGCAATTTTTCCAATGTTGCTGAAAAATCAAGTTTGGGAGTGAGTTTCGGAAACACTTAAAGATGCTCTAATAGTCAACAGCTCTTTTGTTTATTTATTTTTCAAAAAGAAAATTGCAAAAGGGAACGGCATCCTCGTGGTTGGTAGATAAGGGGCCTGTTTGCTTCGTTTCCACAGGTTGCCACTCCGAGACTCTGGCGACGCCAAAAGTATGGTGTTCTTTTTCGGAGCCAAGGCTTTGTCGAGATAAGCACTGGAGCAACTCCAAGAGACATTGTATCCCACTCGTCATTAGCAAAATTAAGTAAAAAGAGGATACAAGAGACTCGCTATCAGCATTTGTAAAATGCCATACTAGCTATCCCGTTTTTTCCTGTCGGCAAATTAAGCCAGCGGGCTTCGCTAGCCATACGTCTTGTCCGGCCATTTCTCACGCTCTCCAGTTTGTTCGCTGGTTGATTTCTGAGCTGATAAGTCTGACTGGTACTGATTTGTTGTGAGAAAAAAATACTGTTGGCTGACTGATAAGCCTTGGCTTAAACCAACGAAACGAATAGGCTGCTCGTGGCCTCCTCTTCCCCTCCCTCCCTCTGTACCTCCACTCGGCTGACAGAGACAATTAATTTTTGCTGCACCATTCGTTCACTCACGTGTCCAATCAAAAGCAATCAAGCGCGGCACAGGTGACCGCTCTATTGCTCGTATCATGCATGTCTTGGCATCTGGCGATGGTGATGAAGAACGCAACACAAATCACTTATCGTGTTGTTTTGAAGGATAAAAAGAGCGACGGATCCGACCAAAATTGATTGAATTAGTGATGACGTGGTCACTTTAAAAAAAATAGAGAGTCTAATTTCGCGAGTCTATTACGAACCGTATCTATTTTAAGAGTCTATATTATTTTACAAAGCCAATTTAGAGAGCTAAATTTCCATTATCTCTAGGAGTTGCTCTTAAACTGAACAGCTGAGCATGTTTGGCATGCCGTAAGTCTGGTCGGAAACCAAACGACTGCCCAAGTACTTGCGGTGTGGCCACCTGTGGACGCCGTCCAAGCCCTAACTCTCTCACCGACGTTAGGATTCTGAACGGAACGGGTGGAACGGTCTTGCAAAGCAAGAAGAACTACTGGGCAGGCACCGCGAACCGCTCGCTCTTTGGGCTGAGATGACAGGTGGGCCTAGCCCACTTAATCCGCGGCCCATCGGTCGCTTCAGTGCTTCCTCTCCACTCCACCACACGCTTCTGGCTTCTCGTCCACCGCTGCCACTCCTTCCGCAACGGCAAGGCCAGACGCTCCTGGCCGCGGCGGTTCGCAACGCTAACCCTAACCGAGCCAACGGAGACGCGCGAGCGGAAGCATCCATGGACGGAGGCCGCAAGAGGGGGAAGGCCGACGGCGCCAAAGGGGTCTCCGCCGGCGGGAAGCGGTCGCGAGGTGAGTGGAGCGGAGCCCGCACTCGCTCTTGTCGCGAACCCCGTTCCTCTCGGGACGTGTTTCCTCGTTTAGCGGCTCAACTTTCGTTGGGTGTTGCGCCTCGGCGCCTCGAGGGTTAGTGGGGTTTGAGCTGTTTGCTATGTCACGGTTTGGGGATTTCGGGGGAAGCTGCCTGGTGCGGTGGTCAGGTTGGATCTGGGGTTGTTGATTGGTGAAACGCGAATCGCCTAGTTCCCCCAAGTTTAGTGAACTCGGCGCGTAATAATTTTTCGTATGTTGGCAATCTTGTATCGTTCGGGTTAGGCATGGGGCTTATTTGTTGCATTTTAGCCTGAAATCATTCATATCGGGCGCTGGTCTTCTCTTTCGATTACAGGGGTTTATGAGTTTTTTTATTATCGTTGTTGGCTTGCTGTGTCTGCTGCCCAGTCGATAATTTGGCCACAGATACAAGCTCAAAGTCCACACTGTGTTTTAATTAATGCACTATGCTGATGTAGCCAAGGCCTCATTAATGTTCAGTCGATAATTTGGCCACAGATACAAGCTCAAAGTCCACACTGTGTTTTAATTAATGCACTATGCTGATGTAGCCAAGGCCTCATTAATGTTCATTCTTGTATACCGGGATTAGTAAATTAGCAACATATTAACCTGGCCCACATAATTAATTTGATGTAACAGAATCGGAGTCATTTCAAAGTGGTGTAGGAAGCAAATCGAAGCCATGCACCAAATTTTTCAGGTTATAATCCAACTTAAAATGAACTTCACCTGGTAACATTCATTCTACATAGCTGCTTATTTCAATTAAAATTTAGTTGCCTTTGTTGTAAGAATATTTTATTGCTAGCAGAATAGTTAAGAAATATTGTGCTACAGGTTCTCCTAATCCAGCTTAAGAACAATACTGGAGTAAAATTGGAATGCACATGAACCTTTGAAAGATGCAACAGCAGTATAAGACAATAAGGATATTTAACCCTCTTCAGATGAACAATCAGTTGCTGCCATGATGCAGTGCCATTTGCTCAAATTGAGAAAAAGAAGTTTGAGCACATGACTTGGGAACTGCAATCGAACGCCCATCTTGAAATTGTGCCAACTATATCCTTCTCCACCTACAAAGTTTTCCTAACATTTGGTTCTGCAGGGATAACTTTACTACCTTGTAGTTTGAAATTATTACTTACATCAGTAGCTGTTCCAATAAATGTTCACTGCCCATATTTATTGTATTTACATTTTTCTTGTTTAACCATCAGGTATTGCTAAAGTTCAACATTGGGATCTAGATTCTAGAGCACACGGTAGCAATGTCCTTAAGCCCAACATCTGAAATGTATCTACCCACTATTATTTTCACAGCATGGCAAATGTTCGTGGTTAAGTCATGTTAGATTTTTCTTGAGATTATTCTAATGTCTAATGTCTGTCCATAGTAGTACATCACTATGCTCAGTGATTTACATTTAAGAATGTCGCTAGTTGTCATCATTTGTAATCATTATATTCATTATTCATATGCTTCTTCAGTTGCTTATATCCTGATAATATTCTCATCGTGCAGTACCTCTGGTTGTCCCTTTGGTGAGGGCTGCCATTTTCTCCATTACTTTCCTGGTGGCTACCAGGCAGTTTCAAAAACGACCAACTTGGGTGGCACAACAATTGCACCTCCTGGAAGAACGACAATGGATGGGCCCCCTACACCCACCGTGAAGACTCGCTTGTGCAACAAGTACAACACTGCAGAGGGATGCAAATGGGGTGACAAATGCCACTTTGCACATGGTGAAAGGGAGCTTGGCAAGCCTATGTTGATGGACAGCTATATGCCACCCCCCATGGGACCAAGACCCACTGGTCATTTTGCACCTCCACCTATGGCCAACCCGGGCTTGGCCACTCCAGCTAGCTTCGGCGCTTCTGCCACAGCCAAGATCAGTGTTGATGCATCCCTTGCAGGTGGCATCATCGGGAGGGGTGGAGTTCACACAAAACAGATATCTCGAGTCACCGGGGCAAAGCTGGCCATCCGGGACCATGAATCAGACACCAGCTTGAAAAACATTGAGCTTGAGGGCACCTTTGATCAGATCAGGAATGCTAGTGCTATGGTCAGTGAGCTGATTGTCAGCATCAGTGGCAAGAACCCAGCTGGCGTAACTCATCGTGGTGGAGGCACAGGAAGCAACTTCAAGACCAAGATGTGTGAGAACTTCGCAAAAGGATCGTGTTCGTTTGGCGACAAGTGTCACTTTGCCCATGGTGGCAATGAGCTGCGCAAGCCTGCTGCTGCTTGAGATCCATGTCCTGTTTCATACCTCGTAGTCATTAGTCAATGTAACTCTAAACTTTGTCTCTGATGATGGATTTGCCGACTTCTTTAGGCCTGTGCTACTGATTTCCTGACTTTCAGGGCAACTACTGAATTTGTCTTCCGAATTTCGTCTTGAATGTTCTGCTGTGATCTGTTTAGGTAGTATGGTTCTAGGACTTGTTCAACCAGAGAAGTGTTGATGCTGCTGGTTTGCATAGTATCTGTGTGCCAGAGCTTGTGACTGTTTTGTTATGGTCGGTTCCAATTGTTAAACATAGGCCCTATTTGGCAAAAAGAAGCCAGACTGCAGCTTCACTCTAGGAGCCGTCGAAAGCCGGAGACGCCACGATAGGCTGGAGAAGCCACGGTAGGGTGGTTTCAGCTTCGATTGTGATGTCGTTTCTCGCGGAGCCCTTTGGTAGGGTTTCACATTGAACTGCGGAGGAGTTGAAGCTGAAGCCACTGAAGAGATGTTACCGTCCTCGTCGGTAAGGATGGCGCCTAGGAAGCTTGCTGGCCATGGACCATGGTTGAGGATCCGCAGCAGATCAAGGATTCACAAATCAGCCTCAGGCTGCCTCCATATCCATAGAAATGTATGTACCGAAGATTCCAAAACCTCTCTAGACTAGATTTTGCTTATATAGGATGTATCAGCTATAGGCTGTAGCCATGCGTGATGTATGGGGTTTTGAAAATTGGCCGAGCAGTTGGCTAGATTTTGCAACACAGGAGTACTATGCAGTTATTATACTGACATGGTTTGAGAAAGCTCTGGATCAAAATAGTGACGCGTGTTGTGTACATGGAACTCCTCAATTGAATTGATGTTGGCTTGTCTAAGTATAGAAGAACCGATGTACAATGTCAATTCTATGTAGAATTCTAGCCATATGCTGTTGCACTACCTCACAAGCTAAACAACCAGCTCAAGCTGTTGACGAGCCAAGCCAACTGAACTTTTAACTAATGATTTCTTAACAAGCTGACCGAGCCACAACGAGCCATGCTGCGAGTTATTCAGCCCTACAAAAGACCACTGTGTAGCTGAGATGTGAGCCGAAGTTCAAACAATGGGAATTGGTTACATTCCCTACTTTCAGAGAAGCACGAGCGGTGCTAAGAGCCTAAGACTGCATGCACAGTCCTACAGACCTAGTGTAAGATAAGTTACTCAAGCTAAGGCAATTTTTTACATACTGGCAGGCTGCCTGCCCTACTCATGCCAAGCAATTGCTAGGTCAATCTTGATCTCTGAAAAGGCGCCTGTGCTTAGATGTTTGGTTCTCCTCAGGAGTTTCCTCAACTACATGATCCTGCAAGATCATGCCTCTGTTCCGGGAGAGTTTCCTGATAGGCGTTACTTGTGCACGTGCCTCCGTATTTGGTTGATCATTCTCTTCATTGCAAAGAGCGCTCTGGGAAGTCCTGTGTGGCAACAACTCTTCCCCTTCCGTGACAGCTTCTTTCATAAACTGTGGTTGGATAAATAGAGGAAAAATCAGATTATGTGAAGTTAATACATACAAATAAGAATAAATAACATACTCCCACATCATGTACATAGGAATTGCAATCCTATTCGCTTTTATAGTTCCTTCAATTCCTCTTGCAATGGAAGCATGCTTAAATGGTTAACACATGGTAAGCAGAACAGATGGCTATGATGTTTTCCTAGTACCATAGCTAGCCTCTTAATAACAACTCTAAATCATTGGTACTCAAATGGGAGAGCAGTTGAATATGTTAAGCTCTGTTTTCAGTTGCATCCCCTACAACTTTCCTCACAGACCAACTCCACGCATGAGGCTGAATAAGGAATATCCAGATTAAGTATATAAAGCTTTGCTGATAAATACAAATTTAATAATCAGAAACTAGACCTTCCAGTCTTTGAAATCAAATCTAAAAACAAAATGACTGTAGGAGACTTCTCCTGAGGCTATGGCACTAGCAGCAGGTGCATTCCTTGGACCTGTTCAAGATCAATAATATTGTGTTAGAAACAGTCACAGCATAAATGCATAATATAACTTAAGCTCAAAAGCAATTGTGAATAAAGTACTTACGTACTATATGATGCCCGTTGTTATCTATATTTATTTCCACCCTACCATCTTTCACTAAGAAAGACAGTGCAAAAATATTTTCAACTGTTTGGGCAAATGAAAGCCTATTCAAAACAAGGTTTTCAAGCTTTGTACTCTTCTTTCGCCTCAGGACATCAAAAATAACCAAGACATTCCTGTCAGTGTCTGACTTTACTTCCTCTGAAGAATCAGCAAGCTGCATTTTGAAAAATGTCATATGGTTGGAAGTTAGCTGTGAACAGCAAGTGTAGTGACTTAAAGATAATAACAATGTTATAGGAAATTCAAATGCATATGAAGGAAGAACTGAAAATATGAATGGTACTACCTTTAAAGAATTACAAAGCAGAACACCAATCATGAGTACAATGCATTGAAATCAAAGGCAAAAGGAAGACCTAAAGGAAATCATGATTTCACTTAACTTATACTGTATGAATGTATGATTTACATCATGATAAGCATGTGGCTACCTCTTCAGGACAAGTATTTTCTGTTGGCCGTGCAGTCCGTTTTCTACCAACAGCCGCAACTTTCCGTTGCTTTACTTCAGTATCCATAGGACCAAGCCTGAAAATATTAACATCATGCACAGTTTAACTCATTTGGTAGCAGAGGGGGTGGGCAGGGGTGTCCATGCATGCAATGTTAAGTGTTGGTTTAAAGAGAGGGGCTTCATTACATGGTACAGCATCCAGGCATAGGCCTGAAGATATGTGAAATAGAATGCCCGAGATCACCCCATCGCAACGAGACAGACTCATCATCAGGGGTCCCTTGCTGCCCAAACTTCTTGAGTAAAGCTGTTATGAAATCAGAAGGGGTGATTCCTTCACTTGACTGGGACCTCACCGAAGTTACCAAAGTGCTTGCAATGCCAAGCAGAGCTTCTGCATCCGCTATTTGCTCCCTAGGCCTCTGCACTGCAATGTGGAAGGGCACTCTTATTTTGTGTTCTTATATGGATTAGTTTTTGCATAGTCAACAAGCAAAGCATAGCAAAATACAGCATTTGCTCCCACAATCAATAGCCACGTTAGCATACAACAGTGGTCCCTAATATGCTGTGTTACAATCAAATGATACACCCATTTTTGCCACAAAATGCAATCATGCAAGGAATAAACCAAAGTGTTGAGCAGGAAAATACATCAAGATGCGCCAATTAGCATGGAAGAACAACTAATACAAACTGCATGGTCCATATACTATACATATGTGTGTCCATGTTACTTGTCTTTTAGAAATCTATCTAAAACAATAAGATATGTTGATGTAAAATATATTTATGCTAGATTACACATATAAGTGAGGCGTCAAACTGTATAAGCACACTTATGGAGTCTAGTCAACAGTTCTCTGTTATTACTATATCCTGACATTCAATTAAGAATTTGAAACAAAATGTCATATAGTAGACTGAGATATGAATAGGAATAATGCAATACCTCCATCAAGGTAACAAACTAATGAGTTCAGAATATCCAAACATTTCAAATCCAGTGTGAATATCAATAGCAATTCGTGATTGGGGAACATGGTTTTGAAGGTATAGAGTGAAACTATCTGTAAGAGCAAGGCTAATAATACATCCAACCTGCCGTCTGTAAAGTTCTTTGCAGCCTTCTCTCAGCCCACATATATAGTAGTTAGCTCTTCACTATTAATACATGGCCAACTTGTCTCTCTCACAGAGTTTCTTGGTTTTTGTGCCTAAGCCGGCTGTAAGCTTACAGCCCACTTCTCCTCTCTCTCCTCCACCTCAGCATTTAGCTAGCTTACAGCCTCTTATTATACTTGCTCTAAGCTGACCAATCTTGGTCCCAAGTAAGCTACTTTATCAAAGCATTCAGATTGAGTGGGACAGTATTGAACAAGGAATACAAGCACACAACTTGCAAGCTATCTGTAACTGAACTTACTCTCGATTAGAAAAAAGTTCAAAGAAAGCATTTCCTTTCAATTTTGGAGCCATTGTGTACTTAAAACCTGCTTCAGGCACCCCCAGAAAGCAATTTTACAGTAACCAGTAATCTTAGCACACCACTCAAATGACAAAAACGTTCCAAAATCGAAAACCATGCAGCAAGTCCAAGCAAAAAAAAAAATCGTCTCACGCCTCTTCAAAGTTCAACACACTTGCTTTCTGAAATGGAAAAAAAAAAACAGTCGTTCACAAGCAACAGAGAGACGATCCTTACCGAGCTCGTGCAAGCAATCCACCTGCTGGATGATGGCCGTGAACCTGTCCGAATCCGCCCTCGCCATCTCATCCCGCTCATCTGCGCACATACAAGACCCCCCGCAAAGGTCAAAACCACACCCCAAAACGGGACCAAACCCGGGCGGACTAGACAAGAGAGAGCGCGATGCCGCCTACCGCTGATGAGGTTCTTTACGGCGTGGTACCGCGACCGCAGCATCCGCCGCTCCACCGTCCCCTGCCGCTCGCCGCTGCTCTCCCCCCGCTCCCCCGCCATCGTGTTCCGAAACTTCCAACCAAACCCTCCAAACCCTAGGCCTCGAGTCACAGTCCCAGCCCTAGCCGCGGGGTGGCTGCGCTAAGGCTATGAGCGATCGGGCAGGGAAGGGAAGAAGACGGGGGGCGCGAATCGGAGCGCGCGCGCCCGTGGAATCTGGGATGTGCGAATTTTTTCGGGGAGCGCCGAGCAGGGGAGCGGAAGAGGCGGCGGGGATTTGAAATGTTCCCGAGGAAGAGGGGGGTCTTGCGCCGCGCGGCGAGCCGCTCATATCATTTGCCCCTGCTCGGATTTTTCTCAGTGGCGCGGGGACAACAGTGGGGCCCGCTTGGCAGTGACGGGCGCGGGGCCGTGTTCTCTCTTTGGGCCTGGTTGTCAGTGATTGGGGGCGGTTGGTGAAGGCGTGAAGGGGGCGAAGTGTGCGGCGCTGGTTGCGCCCGCGGCCCGCGTGCTCTCCGGGTGGGACCGGTTTTTGGACCGTTCGGTGGGACCAGGTTGTCAGTGAAGGATGGTTTTCGGACCGTTTGTGTTTCGGACAGCACGTGGTTTCCCGCTCGCGGCTCAGTTTGGGTTTGGACTCGGGAGAATTGGAGGGACCTTTTGGCTTTCACCCGCTGGAGGATTTGGTTTGGGCGCGGTGTATGAATTCATTCACGCACCTCATTGGAGAGAATAAAAATGCTACTGTACCTTGTACGGCCAGCTCGAAGCGCCTCTTTGTGTCGAGCAAATGGATGAAACTTCCTTTTGGAGTAATAATATGCATAAGACTCTCTTTTCCTGAAATAAGGAAATGATGGAACAACAAATTCAAAAGAGCTTAGTTTGTTGGGGTCTTAAGAAAATAAAAGAGTTAAGTTAGTGAGCTTAATACAATTATTAAGTTATTTTACTTTTATGGAATAAAATGACTAAATTCAATAGACAAGATTAATACAATTAAATTAAAAAACAGGAGTCTAATATGATTAAATTCAATATTAGTGCTTAATAAGATTAATCAAGGGAGCATCAATTGTTTACGATAATAATACTATAAGGGCAGTAAATGCCTTCCTAAAATAGACGATTCATAGTGTTCATCCTAGTATTGAATTACCCAACAAACCACGTAAACAACGTGACGCTACATGGATCAAAAGGAAGGAAGCCTTGCTCATAAATACCTATCGAAACAGGAGCCAAGGCACTCTATTCACTCCACGTACCCTCCTCACCTCTCGCTCGCTCGAATCGACGACGAGAGAGACAGAGAGGTTACGACAAAGGAAGGTAGCAGGATTGTCGTCACCCCTGCCTTTCATCCCGTGTCCTGGTATTGATGTTTCTCTTCCCTTATTTTTATTCAATGTTTGTAGAGAAGTTATTGCCTAGAATTGTTGCGCCTTTGTTATGCATAGTCCATTCGATTCTTGTATGGGAAGTTGCTGGAACTTGGAAATATAGTTCATATGGGCGCGTCGGTCCATGAACCCATTTAGGGATGTATAATTTGTTCGTGAGCCAGTTAGTGGCGTGTATTGAACTCACTCAGACTATTTATGGGTATGGACAAACCCACTTGCATCCCCTTATATACATCAGTACATGTGGTTTATGGACCAACCAGTTGGATCTCCTTGTAACTATGGAAGTCCAAATCGAGATCTAAATAGAACATATGGAATGTGATGTGGAACATGAGCTAAGTTTGATGCATCAAACTTTAGTTTTATCGTAGACTCTCCCTCCCCCACGTCGCTCCACCTGGGGTGGCTTGGGTGGACCACAAACCCTAGCGCCACCGCCATCTCCTCCCTCCCCTACCTCGTCGCCGCTTGAGCGGCTCGCCGGAGATCTACGTGAACGCGAGGAAGGCGGCGGGTTTCTCCCACGCAGGTGGTGGTCCAGGCAACCTCAAGCGCATCTTAGGCGAGCAGATCTACAAACCTCAGCCAGATCCGGCTCTTCCAAGAGTTCGTGGTGGCGTCTCTAGGGACGCGTAGAGGTAACGTGGCTGGCGGCGCATGCTGCGTGCAGCGGTGGCATGACCGGTGGCCAGGCTGCGGTGACACGGTGGCGCTGGCGTCCGAGGGCCGTGTATTGTGCGGATCCGGTGCCTCCTGCCTGGATCTGTGGTGGCGTGGCTATAGCAGCGACGTAGGCCTAGATGTGGCATCGGTTTGGGCACAGCAGCGGCTGCCTAGATCTGGTTACTAGGATTCCTCCGGCGGCCGGGTTCGGCGACACGGCTGCTGACGACTACAGTTCAGTGCGGGGGCTGCTCAAGGCCTAGCGCGGCATGGACTGATGCGGGGGGGGGGGCTCTCAGCAGGGGTTGGGACGATGGTGGGCTAGGCGATTGAGGCTTCTTGTGATCCTAACCCTCTTCTCCCCACCATCCGCCTTCCACCTGTTCGAGCTGTCTTTCGTGGCGGAGCTGGCCGGCTTTGTCGGATCCAGCGGGGGTGGACTCTTCATCGGCCTTCTCCCAGCACTTCTCCTGGCCGACGTTCCTAGGGGCGGTGGCCAGGCGAGGCTGCTGCTGACCCCTCGCCGCACCCTACCTCCCTGGTAGGGTTGGGTATCTAGCAACAGCAGAGTGGAGGATGCATGAGGTCGGAGTGAAAGCATGCACGACGACGTCTGCGGACGTCGTTCCCCTCATGGAGGCATCCTTTTCTACCTCTCTGTATGGTCGAGATGGCGACCAGAGGGGGGTGAATAGTTGTTTCTAAATTTAATCGCGTCGGCTATTCGAAACAAGTACGAAATTAAAACTATCGGTCTAGCCAAGACTACACCCCTCTATTGAAGTTCACAAGCACCTTATAAAGTTCCTAATTAAGCAACAAAGGTACCGGGCTAGCTAGAGCTCATCTAACCAAATCTAGAAGCAAGGTCACACAAACCTATGCCACTAGTACTTCAAGCAATGAGGGAGCTCTTACTCATGCTAGTAAGCAAAAGCACAAAGCCACCTAAGCTCACTAGCAATGCTCAATAACAAGGCAACCAATGCTAAATTAGATAGCGCAAATACTTAGCTACACAAACTAAGCAATGTGACTAACAAGGTTGCACAAACCAAATTAGCCACGCATGGGAGCTACTTCTATGCTACACAAGCTAGAAAGTAACTAGCAAGCTACACAAGCTAACTAATTACAAAAGCAACTACACAAGCACAATGTATATGAAAGTAATTACAAGCTTGTGTAACAAGGATGCAAACCAACAGGAATACAGGGATGACACAATGATTTTTTCCTGAGGTTCACGTGCTTGCCAACACTCTAGTCCCTGTTGAGACAAGCTCCAAGGTTGTCGTCGGTCCTCTTGCTAGTGGTGACCCGCAAGTCACACTCTCCCACGTTGAGTGCTTACCACAAGCTCTAGCACTTGACCCGGCCAGACCACTTGTCGCCCTTCGCGTCTCACTTTATTAGAGTTGCTCTTCGCGGCTCCCACGGGGCGAGCACAATGCCCCTCACAAAGTTCTTCTCCGAAGCACCGCACAAGCTTCTTGCGGGCTTCAACGGAGACCACCACCAAGCCGTCTAGGAGGTGGCAACCTCCAAGAGTAACAAGCACCACCGGCTTGCAAGACGACCACCTAGTGCCACTCAATGCAACCTCACGATGTAATCGCACTAGAATCGCTCACTCACACAAGCGAATGAACACTATCAAGCATACATGAGATGGAGGGCACCTAAGCACTCTCAAGCATGGACACAAAGTCCCCCGAGGTGCTCCACACCAACCATGGCCGAGATCACCTTCTATTTATAGTCCCACGGGCTAAAATAGTCGTTACCCCTTCACTAGGCGTTTTTCAGGATGACCGAACGCACCCTGCCAGCGTCCGGTCAACGAATGGCTACCACGTCATCCCCGGCTTCAAATACTGAGCGCCCGATCTCAACGGTTAAGTTACGACCGGACGCAGCATAGTGCTAAGACCAGACGCACCACTGTCGAGTCCGGTCATTTCCAGAGAGCTCCCCGAGCCTCTATTTTGCGACCGGACACGTCTGCTGCTGCACGACCGGACGTAGACCAGCCAGAGTCCGGTCATTTCCATAGAGCTCCTCGAGCCTTGTTTTGCGATCGGACGTGTCCGCTCGCATGTGACCGGACGCAAGCCAGCGTTTGATCAGTTCTGCGCCCACGCGCCAACTCCAGCGCCGCCTACGTCACCGTACGTCAGCCTGACCGGACGCGCCCTGCCAGCGTCTGGTCACTTTCAATGCCAGCATCCAGTCGAAGACCAACGCTTGCGCGCTCTCTGCTACCACTGACCGAACGCGCCAGTCCTATCGAGGCCAGCGTCCGGTCACTCACAGTGACCTCCATTCGCCTCCGTTTCTTTGTCGAGTTGTTCCACATCAACTCTAACTTCTTCTCCTATGTAAATATGCCAACACCACCAAGTGTACACCACCATGCATATGTGTGTTAGCATTTTCACAATCATTTTCCAAAGGATTAGCCACTCAACTTACCACGCCACTCGATCCTAGCGACGATAAAAAGTTAGATCACTTGAGTGGCACTAGATGACCGATATGCAAACAAGTTTACCTCTCTTGATAGTACGGCCATCTATCCTAAACCCGATCATCAACTTCTCTACACACCTATGACCGGTGAAATGAAATACCCTAGGTTATACCTTTACCTTGCTCATTCCATTCCAACTCCTCCAATGTCGATGCAACACATGCACCAACACGATCAACAATGATATGATCCACTTCATATCATCATATTGGTTCATCGATCTTGACTTCACTTGCTTTTCACCGTTGCCTTCGTCCATCGGTGCCAAGTCTTGCTCAAGCTTCACCGCCACGCGGTCCATCGCTCTAAAGCCTCCGACTTGTCCTTCACGCTTGCAACCGGTCCATCAAGCCAAGTCATGTCTTGATCTTCTCCACCTTGATCACATGACTCAATATCATGTCTCATGTGCAATGAGCTCCTTCATCATCACATGTGTGAGTTTTGCAACATCTCCGCGCTATTTTCACCTTCATGGCATATGTTGCTCACACACATGTACCTGTGGACTAATCACCTGTGTATCTCACATAAGCACAATTAGTCCATCTAGGTTGACACTCAATTACCAAAACCACACAAGGACCTTTCAATCTCCTCCTTTTTGGTAATTGATGACAACTCTACAAAGATATAGAAATTAAGCTCTTTTGGATTCATGTTGCTTGCCCAAGCAATTTTACCATGTGTAAATGATTTTGGACAAGTACTACAAACCCGAAATGGTAGTATTAGCTCCCCCTACATATGTGCTAGAGTGTTTGGTTTGAAGCACGCACATATGCATAGATTGGAATTATGGGACAGTAATTACTACCAAATGATGCTATGGTGTATAGAGTAAACCTTTGAAGTGTGATACCAATCAGAGTTGCACCTTTAAGTTCATCTTTAGCACCATGGTTAGCTAGATATCACTTGGAAATCAAAGCACTAGATACCTCATGAGATCAACACTAAAAGTAAGGTACTAGCATTACTTGAAAAGCATACCAAGTGTCTAGCTATCATCCTATGCATGCTAGTTTTTATTTTATCAATCAAATTCTACAACTAGCATACACCACACAAGCATGCATATCAAATTTAAAAAATTTATGCAATGCAAGCAAGCACATGAAAGCGACCCTTATGGGCTGGCGCGGCGGCGATAGGTCACGCATGCCTGTGGCCTCATTGGTGCCGCAACGTTCTCCTGCTGGTGGTAGTTTTCTGTGGTTGTCCACAATGTGGCTGGTTTGGGCTTGGGTGTCGGGGGTTCTCGGGCGAAGGCCCTGCTAGGCCTTTGGCTTTGGCCAACAATGGTGACACCTTTAGTGGCACGATCCTCATTGGAGGCATTGTTGTGAGACCTATTTACCTTTTAGGAGTTTGGTTGAAAAACCTTGGTTCTCCATTTCGGCGTTGATGCCATCTGTGGATGTCGTTTTTCGCCTTGGAGGCATCGCTGTGGAAAACCTACTCCCCTTCCTAGTTTACATCTCTTGTTTTCTGTGGCGTGCAGAGTGACGTTTGACGGTTGTTGCTTCTGAGGATTGTTGAGTTTGTGTTTCTTGTGGCGGTAGTCTTGTGTTGCCTCCTTCATGAGGTTGTTGTTTTTTGTTTTGCTTTTTTTTATTGTAAGATGTTTCTTCTCTATTAATATATGCCCGACATACTCCTGTCATTGGCTTTTCAAAAGAAAAAACTTTGCTTTAACTATTGGGGGAGTTTGCAACCTAGATCTGTCGTGGTCTAGTTCATCGAGTATGATTACACATGAAGTTCATGAGACTCATTTTTCGCCTAAGAATTCATTGATTTGTACTTTATTTTTTTTGGAGAAAATGTAACTTTTGTTGACCATATTTCAGTTCATTGTTGATGTTTAATTGCTTATCATTTATTTTTCAATGGAGCTTTGATTATCTTTATTGTCTCATTATCCATGATTTTCAACATGTGCTTACTCTCATGTGTTTTTGTCTTTATTTAATGTTACAGGATCTATTCGTGACAAACTACTGAGGTCCTGATAATTGAAGAGTGTTGGGTACTTATGCAGATAATCATGATTCCAACGGTACTAGGTTCGAGAACCTTGGTTGTTTGAGTTTGTATGCATGCTCCATTAGTATTTTTCTTTCCTTCTTTCTTTGGCCTCAACTTTTGCTTAGACCTCGTTTGAGAGAGCTCTGCTTAGCCTAGCTCCTTTTACACACAGAATAACGAGCACTATTCATGTCATAGTAGTACAGGTCAAATTTATCTCTTCTTCTCTAATGAAATAGGAGCCGATGAAGTTATTTTTGTTGGCTTCATGACTCTAGCTACTTAGGTACTTTCCTTTTGTTACAGCACAGAAACTGGAGCAAAAAAAACTTACCAAACAAGTCCTTATTTGAGCTTCCAAGTGGTACATTGATTTTTGTTTTTGAACGGTGCGCTAGTCCTATACGATAACTTCCTAACTTCCTAGGGCCTTGTTTAGATGCCATCTAAATTCTAAGTTTTTTTACTTTCTCTCTATCGCATCAATTTTTAGCCGTTTGCATGGAGTATTAAATATAGGTAAAAAAAACTAATTACACAGTTTAGTTGGAAATCACGAGATGAATCTTTTGAGTCTAGTTGGTCCACGATTGGACAATATTTGCCAAATAAGACGAAAGTGATACTATTCACCGGGTTCAAAGAATTTGCAAAGTGAACCAGGCCTAGGAGTATTACCTGGAAGCCAGAAAATCCTCATGTAAATCAGAGCCATGCACGGAGCCAGCGGTGGGGCTAGGGGGGCTCTAGCCCCCCCTACCCATCCTGGGCATGTGGAGTCCCCTTAAGCCCTCCCTTAAAATTTTATGCATATATGTATTAGGTAGGAGGGGCTAAGGTTAAGAGAAGATAAAAAAGCCTCCATTCTTTTGTTCAGCCCCCCCTAAATTTTTTTCTGGCTTCGTCCCTGATCAGAGCCACCCATCCTCAAATGGCCAAATCAAGGCCGTTGATCTGATCCACATGAACTCGGTCAAAATTCACCGCATAGCAGCCAAACACCATGCCGCCATGGAACCTAGTCGCCGTCGTCGCGCCACTCCATCCGCCGGCGGCAATCGCAATAGCTTCACATGAACGGTGATTTCCAATCCGTCATGTTTATCCCGAGCAGCGTCTACGTCATTTTTATGCATCGCTGCCTCCCGCCACCATGGGTCCTTCAGGCGGCGTCGAGGTGAAATTGGGAATGAAACAGAGGCACAAGATTTTGCCTGCTTCGCCATTCGACGCCATGGGCAATTCGGTTATAGTATTGGGGCTCCGGGTGCGTCGACCAAATTGCTAGTTTATATAGTCGGTTATTAAAAGACCAATTTTACAGTTAAGTGATCATTGGTCAAACATACTTTTTTCTAGGATGAAGTTGCAAGACGTTGTGTGAGTTCATTCTGTAATCTTAGAACGCTGTAGATATATCTGGTTGTTTACCTATTGTTTAGCATGTCTATATTAAATCAGTGAATCTTCTTTCTTAATAAAACACGATTAGTATAATTCATGCATAAGCCTGACCCACGAGGCATTATCAACTCGAGATCCACCAGTCAAAGCACTTATAAATGTGCAAACCAGAGCTAACTTTTGATTTATCATGTGCAATGTATTTGCTACTCATTTTAAAATTCCTTCTTTTACATTTTACATGTATTCTTCATTGGTTGGAAGTGTTGTTATGTTATTGTTCAAAACTTTGTTACCTGCACATTTATATCTCTTATTTTAACTTTGCATTTCCTTATTGTAGGATGGTATCCGCTTCTTAATCCTATTTTTCTCCTTCATCACTGGATCTACTTTTGTTGCATCTTCTTATATAACGAATATGTATGTTCTGAGGCAAGAATTCGCTGAATCAAAAGGCTTCCTTCAGAGCTAGTTTGATTCGAAAACTCCGAAATGGCCAGGTATGACTTATGAGCGACACAATGTAGATTTGTCTTCTGTGCCACTCCTTCTCCCTTTTCCATTATGCATCACAACATTCCAGTCACTAGCTCGGCTCAAAGTCAGTGGATGTAGTTTACCTTGTGTGATTCCAGAAGCCATGGGAAATTTGTAGTAGCTCTAGTACCTAGACTTGACCAAGCACTAGATTAATGGATCGATACCTATCTTGTTATATGATTTGAAGACGCTGAAAGAAATAGGCTAGACAGAAACAACTTCTCTGGACAGTTGAGACCTGCCATTGCTCTCAGCTTCAGCACCTCGTTAACTTAACCATATCCTAGAATTCCATCTTTGGAGAACTTCCTCCAGAGCTTGGTATTTTGAAGAATCTAGAGGTCCTCGACATTCACAGGAATATATTCAGTGGATTGATACCAGAAGCTTTTGGCAACTTGTCTCGGCTCTTCTACCTTGATGCAAGCAAGAATAAGCTCATTGGATGAATATTTCTAGGAATAAGCACATTGTTGAACCTGCTAACACTTGATTTTCTCTTCAAATGATTTGGTGGGGTCAATACCTAAGGAGACTCATTTGGAAAATCTATTGAGTTTGGTTTTGTCATCCAACCATTTCACTAGAAGCATTCCAAAAGAGATTATATTGGTAACATGAAGATGCTAAGAAAACTCATGCTCTTTGGATACAACTTATCAGGCACCATCCCTTGGTCAATTGGTGGTCTTGAAAGCCTATAGGAACTTGATATATCAGGCAACAACTTCAATTCAAAACTCCTAGCATCTGTTGGTGAGCTAGGCAATTTGAAAGTCATGATTGCAAGGAGTGCAAAGCTAATATGGAGCATACCAAAAGAACTTGGCAACTGTAAGAAGCTTACTCACTTGCATCTATCCTTCAATGCCTTCACTAGTTCTATCCCCAAAGAACTTGCAGGTTTAGAAGCTATTGCCCATTTTGCGGTCGAAGGTAACAAATTGTCAGGTCGTATTACTGACTGGATTCAAAACTAGGGAAATGTTGTATCTATAAGACTGGGAGATAACATGTTCAATAGTTCTCTACTTCCTACCATATGTCAAGCCACTTCTCTGTGGTCACTCGACTTGCATTGTAATGATCTGACGGGGAGTATCAAGAAGACATTTATAAGGCGTAGGAAACTTACTCAACTGAATTTTTAATAACCATTTCAACGGTGAGGTACCAAAATACTTGGCTGAGCTACCACTCGTAATACTAGAACTGTCCTAGAATAATTTTATAGGCTTGTTGCCTAGCAAGCTGTTAGAGTCATCAACCATTTTGGAGATGAATCTCAACAATAATAAGCTTACTAGACATATACCTAGGAGCATTGGTAAGCCTCACAGCTTGCAAGTGTTGGACATGGGCAATAACTGCTCGGAAGGACCTATCCCAAGGGAGGTTGGTCATATAGAGAATTTGAAAGTAATGTCTCTTGATGGGAATAAACTATCTGGGAACATACCACATGAGCTCTTGCACTGCAGAAACCTAATCAAGCTAAACCTGAGCTCTAATAATCTTACTAAACATATATGTGGGGGGTTCACAAATCCAGTCGATCCTGACAGAGTATATTCAACATCATGGCTCACTTGATTTGTCACATAACCGGTTGACTGGTTGTATTCCACTGACGATCAAGAATTATGTTATTCTTGAGGAGGTACACTTGCAAGGTAACTTATTGAATGGATCTATTCCTACAGAGCTTGGTGAGCTAAAGAATCTTAGAACTGTTGATCTCTCGTTTAATGCATTAGTTGGACCTATGCCTTCTTGGTCTGCGCCATTGCTCTCCCTGCAAGGCCTTTTTCTTTCTAACAACCACCTAAGTGGCAATATTCCTGTGGAGATAGGCCACATTCTTCCCACCGTTGTAGTTATAAATTTGTCTAGTAATGCATTTTTGGCTATGCTACCCCAATCTTTACCGCGCAGCAAGAGCCTGAACCGTCTGGATGTCAAATAACCTCTTTGGTGAAATCCCATTACCTTGTCCTGGTTATGAAGAACCCTTGAGCTCACCTGTCTTCTATAGTGCGAGCAGTAACCATTTGTCAGGGAGCCTAGATGGTTCTATCTCAAATTTCAGGCAACTATCTACTCTTGACCACAACCACAACAATAGCCTCACCGGTAGCTTGGCATCAACATTGTCCAATCTTAGTTTTTTGAACTATCTTGATCTCTCAAATAATGATTTTCGTGGTTCCATCCCTTGTGGTTGTGGTATTTGCCATTTATTTGGCATCACATTTGCCAACTTCTCTGGTAACCGCATTGGCAGGCATAACTTTTCAGATTGTGCTGCGTCAGGCATTTGTGCTCCTAGTATCAATCATAAGGAGGGTCACCCACATCATGTAATTTGAAGAGCAGTGACCATTTGTGCCACTGTTTCAATTGTGATTCTTCTGGTGGCTTATGTGGGATGTAAGCTATTAAGAAACAGGTCATTGCCTCTTGCACCTGCTAGTGAACCCTAGACTATAATTGAGCCCACCTCAAACTATGAGCTCTTAGGAAAGAATTCATGTGAACCTTTGAGTATCAATCTTGCTACATTTGAGCGTGCACTACTGAGGGTCACCGTAGATGTTCTTAAAGCTACCAATAATTTTAGTGATGCACATATCATAGGCCATGGTGACTATGGGACTGTCTATGGAGCAACATTCCCTAAAGGATGGAGAGTTGCAATCAAGAGGCTTCATTGTGGCCACCCGTATATTGAAAACAAATGGTAAAAACCTGATAGGCAGCAATGAAATGTCCTAGATCATCCCACACTACCGTAGCAATCCGAGGTGGACCAAGATGTCATTTGGAGGCAAATTCAAAGTTTTAATTAGTGGTGTTATCCTAAATAGTAAATGGTAAATAGTCAGTCATCTCATGTTTAGTCATTGTTTGGACTAAATGGCTCACTAAATGGATAACGACCGATTAAATAGAAATGGCATACCACTGTTTAGAGTTTACATGGTGTTTGCATGGGCTAAATGATCATTTAGAGATAAATAGTGTTCATTAGTAATGGATCATCCTTTGCCTTACCATATGCTCCAACCAGGAAGCACCCTACTGGTTCTTGAATTCTATGATAGAGAAAGAACTTGCTCAAATCAAAACTTACCAAGGTAACTTTACCGTTCACAAATGAAGCCACAACTTGAGAAAGGTGACAACCCTGCATAACCACTAAGTATATCAATTAAGAACTGTGCTAACACCTCAAGCACTAGGAGTAAACGAAACATGAGAGGATACCCCTCCCCCAAGTTCATCCACCTCCGACAATGTACCTTTATCTCCGTTCAGGACCTCCCAAATGGAGCTAGTCTCTTTCAACCACTTACCATCAGCAAAGACAACCACACACAACAACCATGGACTTCCATTAATTTGATTTCTTCCCTTGCAGAGGTGAACTTGAACCTTTCACAATTTTTTTGCAGCACACTACACGCTTGGGTGGTCATCGAGCAACTCCTAGCCGTCTAAGAGGCTTCACCTCCAAAGTTAACAAATCCTTTCACGAAGTGTTTGATGAATCTCACAAGTGCTCTGCATGCCCACAGCCGCGCAGGGACTCGGTCATGCACACAGACACAACTAGCTAACTAACAGCCTGATGAATAAGTTAACAATGCACACACACACACACACACGCTAAGCGCTAATTAAAAGAGTTATTATTCTAACACAAAGTTTTGTTTCTGTTTGGCGCCTTATTATTCTTGCGACTCTGCCCTAGCGCATGCATGCGGGCATGCAGCCCATCTACCGAGTTGTCGGCTTCAGATGGTGCTGTGAAGCTGAGAATAGTTGTAGGGGTGTAGTGTGCTCCAAGGCTCCAAGCTCCAACAAAGACAGGCTGCAAATCAAAAGCCACAAATGATAAGTATACACTGCTGTACAAGGTGGTATAGGTTACAGTATAAGCACCAATCTTGTATGAAAGCACAAATCTTGTATGAAAATTTGAAGGTACAGGTTTCTAACACTCGAACAATCCAAAGATCTAAGCTTATGCAATTGGCTATTTTGAACATTGCTGCAGACTGCATTTATATATCAAGGTTAATATGTTTTAAACTTTTGTTATATATACGTTATTGTTAGCTAGCATTGTAAGAACACAGAAGGACAGAAGAACTAAATCAGGCAAAAGGTTGCAAGAGTTTAGAGTGTTTAGAACTGGTAACTTATATGAAGCACTTAATAAATAGGGTAAATGGTGTTTTTGCCCCCTTACACAGATGTGCAATTGTGATTTTGCCCTCGTTTTTCTAACTTTGTGATTTTGCCCTTAACTGTTCACGAGTTAACGCGATTTTGCACCTGGTCAACGCGAATTTGCCTCTGTTTTTACCTTTGACCAGGGGCAAAATCGCCTTAACTTGTGAACAGTTAAGGGCAAAATCACAAAGTTAGAAAAGCGAGGGCAAAATCACAATTGCACATCAAAGTAGGAACAAGAACACAAGAGCCCCATTATTTTTTTAAACTATTGGAGATGCTCTTATATACTCACTTCGTTCCAAAATAAATGTATTTTCTCGCTTCACGAGGAGTCAAACATTTTAAAGCTTGATTAAATATAAATATAAATATACTATATTTATAGTATATAATAAATGTCAATAGATTGAACATAGTATATATTTTCATAGTAAACTTATTTGAAAATACAAATATTATTGCTATATTCTATATCTATAATCAAAATAAAAATTGACTTCTTGAGAAGCGAGATGTGTGTTTATTTTAGGACGGAAGGAGAATATTAAAAAGGAAGAGGAATGCATATTAGGTGGAGTCATTTGCAGTTTATATTAAAAAGAACGATCATGTGTAGTTTATTTTTATGAGATGTATTTAGATGTCCGAATTTTAGGTTTCTTTCCGGCAACAATTATTACATATATTTTATACTAAAATTGCAAGTTTAGTTCGTTGTAATTTATGTAGACATAATATGCAATTTTTGGTTCCAAGAACAAAAGCCCGTTAGACAAAATCATAAACTTGACAAAATCCGATCTATATATTGGCACAAAGACTATTAACAATTTTATAATTGTTTCTATAGTTATATAAGGACAAAAATTTAAAATGTTATGATACAAAGACAAATAACAAATCACAAAAGTAACAATTTACAAGAGTATCGTCTAAAATCTCCTTAAAAATCAAGCACCTGAAATATAGCATAAGTGAATAAATTAATAGATGATCTTCCATGAAAACATCCAAGTCAAACTGCTGTTTTGAAAGAGGTGCACTTAATACAAAAAGGACCCTCAAATGTGCACTTAAAACTAAAGGACCCTCAAATGTCATTATTTTTTTTCTAAGAAAAAGAACCCTACAACGACCTTCATGAGGGTTCATTCTTTTTTCCATGAAAGTGTGATGCCGTCTCGCTTTCTAGGTGGCAAAGTGTGGTCTAGCTACCAAATTCAAATCATTGACCTGTAGATTATTCAATCAACCTTTCTAAACAATCAGGATCATGTGTCACAACTCACAACCGTCCAATTTTTTTACAATTTAGCCCATTTTTGAAGAAAATTTACGTTTGGCCCCGTGGAAGACTTAAACTCATCTTTGGACCCTGGGGGTCGACGCCAGGACTTATGACGCCGAGGTAACACGTCTCGGCGCCACAGATTTTGGCTCCGAGGTGCCTAGCCGTGCACAGCAGGGCATCCTAGGTGGCGTTCACGTGGCCAGTACCTCGGCGCCAGAACACATGGCGTCGAGCTCGGCACCACAGATCTTGGCGCCGAGCATGGATTCAAGCGTGTGGTCGCCGCAACTCTCTCTCGCGCTCTCTTTCTCCCTCTCTGGCTCTCTATCTCTCCTCTCCCTCTCACCGCCGCCGCCAGCTAGGCCCGTCGTCGCCCGCGCCTGCTCCGTCGGCTGCCGCCCGCTCCAGTGCTGCAGTTCACCGCCCGCCATCCGCCGCGCGCCGGTCGCCTCCCTCGCTCCCCCATCCGTTCCCTCAGCCGCCCTCGTCGCCCTAGAGCGCCTTCCACGCGCACCGGCGGCGAGGGCAGCCCTTGCCCCTCCCCGGCGTCCCCGCCGGCCGGCGGGCCGCCAGCGTCCGAGTCAGGAGGCTACCCCGCCCATCCTTCCACCGTGGTTCGCGAGGACGCCGTAGGAACGCCGCCAACCTGACCCGCTAGAGCCGCCGCCACCGAGCACTCCAGTGCCACACCGAAGCAACGTCGCCGGAGCTGCTGCTGCACCAGCCCTCGACACCGCCTCGGACCTCACCGCGAGCCACCACCGTCGGACCCGCGCCTCCTCTCGTGGCTCCCTCGGCTCCCAGTGACCCGACCGCCCCAGTGACGCCACCGGCTCTAGGTAATTTTTTTCTTTATTTTTTTAATTGAGTTAGTTTAGATAATGTAGTTATTTATTTTATATAGTTTTGTAGTTTGGTAAAACTTTTTTAGTTATTTAGTGATTTAGTGATGTTTAATTAGCTAATTTAGTTAGCTAATTTAGGTAGATATTTATTTAGCTAATTTAGATAGTTAGGTAATTTAGTTATATAGGTAGTACTTGTAGTAGATGTAGTTAGATAGATAGGTGGTTTAGATTAGATACTTATTTATTTAGGTAGAGAGTCGGAAACTTTTATATGTAAACCCGTAATAACTTTGGTGTTGTGCATACCAATTAGATGGACAACGTAGTAACCCTGTATCATGGAGGAAGTGTGGAGGAAGATGAGTTTGAGAATATCCGTTTTGTTGGAATGCAAAGGATGTCAGTGATATTCGATGATCAGCCATTGTTTTGTGAATTGTTTGGTAGGGTTCGTGATGAGCTTAAATACAATTCAAATGAAGATGCCATCTTAGTTGAGGGGGTACTTCACCATGGCAGGTCAGGGACAATTTGAGGCGGTTGGTCCCAATTGCATCATAGATTCAATGGGACAAATATGTCAAAACTGTCATGAAGAATGTGTTTCAATGTTTGGATTTGGTTGCGAGGAAGTTGTTCAATGATCCCACCCCTCATGGGTATTCACACCCTAATGTTCATTCACCCTCTCATGGGTTGTTGCCAGCACCAGAGAATCCGGCACCTCTGAGCCTCTGTTACCCAACCGTGAGGTGGATGTGGAAGATGCGTTTGTGGTGCTCGATTCTCAATCCGCCCCCAATGAGGTTGGTGTATGTCCTTGTATCCGTGCAGAATGTGGGACTGATGATGTTGTAGGTGCCCCTCAGGAGATTCCTTTGACCCAGAATCATCCTAGTAAGTGATTTAGTAACATTTTTGCTTTTCTTATTCTTTGTTCATTCCATTCCTTTGTCTCAGTGCTATCCATATTTGTGCTTTAAATGCAGAAGACAATCCTGATAATGATGGTTGTGCTTCTGTTCCTCCATCAACCAACGTGGACCTAGGGTTTATGGCCTCTAACAGTGTAGATGTTGATATTGCGGATGATGAGGAGCCTTATGGCACAGCAAGGGCCGTTGATTCTGATGATGACCGTCTAGTTGCAGCTTTGAGCGAACAAGAAATGGAGCTCATTAGACGCTTGTGTCTGGATCGTGATCCACTGGTTCATGAATTCAGTGACCTCAGTCATTCTCAACATGCTTATGGAGAAGGAAGAGATGACGAGCTGCTAGAGGCTCCTGAGGCTGATGACAACGTGGAAATTTAGAAGGGCATGGTCTTCAAAGACTTGCCCACCTTAAGAAGGTGGCTGCAGGAATATTCCGTGAGGCGTAAGAGACCATTCAAGGTGAGACACTCTCATGTGGAGCGCCGTTACACGGTGGTGTGCGAGATGATAGATTGTAATTGGAGGGTCTGCGCTCGTAAACAGAAGGCCATGGGAAAATTCAAGATCACCAAAATTGTAGGTCCACACACTTGTGCCGAGACAGATCTAAAACAGAAGCATAGATAGTTGACCTCTACCCTCATTGCTAGAAAGTTATACACAACTTTGAAGGGTCAACCTAACTTGAAGGTTAGGACAATTATGGAGATGACTAAGGAGATATTTAAGTATGACATAAAGTATGGGAAAACATGAAGGGCAAAGCAACGGGCCTGGAAGATGATATATGGGGACTGGGAGGAGGGGTATGAGCAGTTGCTTGCAATGTTCAATGCAATGAAAGCAGCAAATCTAGGCATGCATTACATGTATATCCCGAAGACGAATGAATGGAAGAACGGGAGGCAGATATTCTTTCGTGCATTCTGGTGCTTTCCCCAGTGCGTCGAGGCCTTCAGGCACTGTCGTCCAGTGTTATCCATTGATGGTACTTTTCTACTTGGCAAGTACATGGGTACACTTTTGGTAGCCATTTTGTGTGACGCAGATAACACATTGGTTCCTTTGGCTTTCGCTTTGGTGGAGAGAGAGAACAAAGATAGCTAGGGATGGTTCTTGTGGCTTGTTAGGATCCATGTCGTTGACCCTCATAGGGAGGTAGGTATCATATCTGATAGACACCAGGGCATACTCTGTGATGCTGCTGTTGTGATCCTTTGCAAAAAAATACCTGAATATTTACTGGATGCTGCTGCTGTAGCTTGTCTGAAAATTTGGACTGAATACTTGTGAATATTTGTGACTTCACTCACTGCTGTAGTTGATCTCACCATGTTGGTGATTTCAATTAGTGGGGAATGTGTTTTTGGAGATTTCAATTTTGAAAATATCACTTTTATGTATGTTCAGACCTGCAGATCACTTTTATCCATATGTTTAGACTTGCCGATCACTGTTATTTGTTCCATATCTGAAAGTGTTAGCTTGGTTTTCATCAGATTTTTGGTCGCTCCTTTTTCTTCTATTCGTTCTCGCTTCTTCTCTGTTAGTGTGTTCGTGACTGTATCGAGCAGGAGCAGCTGTCCAGCAGCCCAGGGGCAGCACTACCAACGCTAAGTGCTCAGGCACCAAGCGAGCTCACTTGAGCGGTTCTTGCTGTGGGTGCTCGTGGCTGGCAGCTAGCCTCTCTCCCTCCTGTTCTGCCCTGTGCTTGACATCGTGGTGCACCAGGTCTTGATTCAGGCCACCGGAATTGTCTCCGGTCACCACCAGCAGGCAGGGAGCACTCACCAGTGGCCGAGCGTTCAGCAGCAGGCCTCAGGCATCGAGCATCTCGTCCATCCCGCTCAGCCAAGCGGTGTTCGCCCCTGCCCAGAGCCGCTCACCTGCTATCGCTCGATTTGCCTCTGCTCATTTCAGTTCTGCATCTGCACGTTCTTCAGGCCACGGACAGTCCGCCCCTGTTGACCCAGAGAGTCCGCACTCACAGTTTCGGGCGAGTCTAGAAATGTTTCTTCTCAGTCGTTTTTCGAGATTTGCACGGCTTACTAGCTTTACCATGCCTTGACATCCTACCATTATATAATACAAAAAATAAAAATTCACTTTAAACATTAGGTAATAATGTATCTAGGGTTGCAAAATAGACGTAATATATACTAAACCAATGCGTAAATTTTGATAAGGAGAGAGAAGATACCTTGCTCGCGAAGATGCATGGATCAAATCCAAGTATTCAAGGTCAAATTTATCAATTCAAGAGATTGGACGGGTTAGGGAGAGGAAAAAACCAAGAGAGGGAGAAAGAAATGAGAGCAGCGTCGGCAAGAGAAACCTGGCTGCGGGTTTTGAATGCATGCTTGGCGCCAGAATACATGGCGTCGAGCTCGGCGCCAAGATCTGTGGCATTGAGCTCGGCGCCATGTGTTCTGGCGCCGAGGTACTGGCCATGTGAACGCCACCTAGGATGTCCTGCTGTGCATGGCCAGCACCTCGGAACCAAGATCTATGGTGCCGAGACGTGTTATCTCGGCGCCATGAGTTCTGGCGCCGATCCTCAGAGTCCAAAGATGAGTTTAAGTCTTTTTAGGGAGTCAAACGTAAATTTTCTTTAAAAAAAATTCAAATTATAAAAAATTGGGCACAACCGTCTACCTCACGAGAGCCAAAAACCGATGTTGCTTTTTTTCCTGGGGAGTCGATATGGAAGAGGCACGCGTTGCATCAGATTTTCTGGCTCGTACTTGTACCATTCCTTATTGTACACAGTATTTTAATTTGTAACTTAAGTCCATCTCTGTCTCTTAAGCACCTTTTTCATTCATCTAGAAATCCCATATTATGGTCGATTGAAACTTGAAAGGGACGGCCCTTCATGCTTGGAGCTTAAAAGTCGTACTTGTGTTCTTTTCTACCCCTTACGAGCTTCGTTGAAACATAAAACAGCCTTTCGTCGATGTAAAAAGAAAAGGAGCCTTTCATTGGAAAGACAGAAACAAATTGTTGTCTCACATATAACTTTCTCCCACCATCTCCAATACCTCAAATCCAACGCAAAACTCGTAAAAATGGCCATAATATAATTCGAATTACTTGTTAGAAAACACTTCTATCTATATACTTCCTCGTCCGATAAACAATGCAACTATGAGTTACATACAAGTCAAACTAGTTTAATTTTGATTGAGTTTATAGTAAATAATTTTAATATTTATGCCTCCAACTAGATTTACTAGAAAATGTATTTTATGATCAACTTATTGATACTTATTTTATATCATAAATGTTAGTACCTTTTATTTATATAATCCTGGTTAAACTTTACATCGTTCGACTTCTTGAAAACCGAGAATTGCATTATGGACAGAGGGAGTATTTACAAATTTGTATATGGAACTTCGATTTCTTCTAACTCCCCAAAATGGCAAAAACTTGAAGTTAATCCAAAAGGCATTCGAAAGATATTAATGGGCCATGTGTATGTGTCCGGCATCTGGCAGCTGGCAGCTGGCACCCGACTTCCTGAAGCCCCCGTATATATTCGGCTCGCCGCCCCTCACCAACCGAGGCCGACGACCAGCCCCCATTCCTGCCCCAACTTTTCAGGCTCCCCTCCTCCCTCGCCGCGGAACACGCGCCCCGTCCTCGCCCGCCCGTGTCTCTGCATTCCTTGGTAAGCAAGTCTAGGCCTAGTTGTTCGTTTTATTCGCTGTGATTGGGATCTCTTCCCCATCGCGAGCCCTCGAACCCAACCCCATCTTCGTCTCCAATCTGCCCCCACGCTCTGCCGCGGATTCGTTTGCTGCGTGGTGGGGCGGAGCCGAGTAGTAATTATCCATTTGCTTCCCCTAGTTTCCTCTGGGGGTTTCGGTTAAAATCAGCTGCGGTGGTGACCTGATGAGATCGTCTGTTTGTTTGGTTGCTGTGTCTGCGCAGGTGCGGTCGTAGCCGAGCGCTCCGGCCATGGCGTTCTTCCGGGGCCTCACCGCGGTCTCGAGACTGCGATCCCGCATGGTGAGTGCTGGCGCTTCTGTGTGTGTGCATGCCGTTTCACCGATTGTGGGCTTGTGGTGCTGAGATTTTTGTTTCCGTGCTGTTGCTGTTGCTGTTGGCAGGCGCAGGAGGCCACTACGCTGGGCGGTGTGAGATGGCTGCAGATGCAGACCGCGTCCGATCTCGTAAGACAGTTCGTCTTCCTGTTGTACCTTGTGGTTGAGTTTTGTGTACTCTGCATAGGATGCTGATTGTGTTTCTGCAAATGCAGGATCTTAAGGCCCAGTTGCAGGAATTGATTCCGGAACAACAGGTTTGCTGCTCGTATACCATCTGTAATAAATCTTGTAAAGTCGAAAAGTTCCTGGGGTATCTGATGCCTTATCTTCTGTTCCTTTAGCCAATACTAGCAAATAGTGTCAATCCCTTTTCTTTTAGCTCATGTATTTCTGTGTCCAATACATTTTCATCACAAACATGTGGTGGAACATAAAAGCAATCCAATACATTTTCATCACAAACAGTTGATGGAACATGAAAGCAATTGAAGCAATTGCTTGTCTGAAAGTAGCATCTACTGTTACATCAACTCTGTTCCCTCTTCTGTCAGAGGCAATTAGTCTGCACGCTTTAGTTTTGCACCTAGCAGTAGTTGCCAAATTTATAAGTTTAAGAGAATCAACTTCACACCTGGTTTATCTAACCACTTGTCTTTGTGAAATATGAACACCTGTTCATCTGGCCTTGCTGTTCTCAGATGTTAGTCTGTCTTGTTACAGGATCGCTTAAAGAAGCTTAAGTCAGATCATGGAAAGGTTCAGCTTGGAAACATAACTGTGGATATGGTATGATATACTGCTTGTCAATTGTCTGTGGATAGTTTCGTTGCTTTTCTAGGGCATATATTAACTCATCATGTGAAATTCCTGAATAATGTTCCTGCAGGTCCTTGGTGGAATGAGAGGGATGATTGGAATGCTTTGGGAAACATCCCTACTTGACCCAGAGGAGGTAATCTTGCATGCATCCTCTTTATGATGCTATGTAGCATAGTGTACTATTAGCTCGTGCCCATTCTATGTCAAAATATGTACACAGTTCCAAATTTAATTAATTATTACACAAGATCTATAGAAGATACATGGAAAATTTTCTAAGAATTTACTATAGCCCATGAATTTGCCGTAGTTGAAGGTTATAATTGTTTTTATTAAGGCACTTTCGCATGATAGCTGCATTTCTTGTTTCTTTATTGGGGTTGATTTTGAGCTTGTCCAACCTGAATGGCTGGATGCACATCACTCATCATCTTTGTTGTTGGACGTAATAATCTAGTTTTGACATTAACATATTTGTGAACATCAAAGTGAAGCAATGAATCACAACATTCATTCACTAATAACCACTTCTTTTCTATCCAGGGTATTCGTTTTAGGGGTCTCTCGATTCCAGAGTGCCAGAAAGTGCTGCCAACAGCAGTTAAGGGTGGTGAACCTTTGCCTGAGGGTCTCCTTTGGCTTCTTTTGACGGGGAAGGTACATGCCTGCCTATATATCATTTAATTTTAATTTACAAATGTGCCAAAAGTGTTCCGTAAAACTAGGAAATATTTATTGTTGATTAAGAACGGGGACATGTTTGTTGCTTATCTTTGTATTGCCATTCCTTTAATATATTTCAGTTTTCCCCAATTCTCACCCTATTTCTATAAGTTTTAAGCCTGTGGGTTTTTTCTTGTTTCAGGTCCCAACCCAAGAGCAAGTTGATGCTCTATCAAAGGAATTGCTTGCGCGTTCAACTGTCCCAGGTATTTTGAGCACGCTGCTGGATACTTGTATTATTGTTTTGACCAATTAAATCTACAAATCATCTGAATGAGTTGATGCTAATGTCTCCCTATTCTAAAATTCAAAGGTGGCATACATTAGCAGAGAGGTCTATATGTTTCTGTTAGTACGATTGTGTTAAGTTTATATGCTCTATCTTGCCACTTTGCTCTCTAGTAGCTTATAATTAATATGGTTGCAGCTCATGTCTATAAGGCAATAGATGCTCTCCCAGTAACTGCACATCCTATGACACAGTTTACCACGGGAGTAATGGCTCTTCAGGTGAGTCCTTCCACTTCTGGCATGCTGTCTTTTCTAAGTATAATATCATAATTGTGAAATTAAATCACATTCCCTTGCAATTTATTTGCATTTTTTAGAACTGGATGCAAGTGGTATTTAAATCAATTTCCCATTGTGTCTTGGGATACTGTTTGTAAATTCTAAAGCCTCGACTTAGTTTTCCATTTTTAAACCCCATTTCAGGTTGAGAGCGAATTTCAAAAAGCTTACGACAATGGATTGCCAAAATCAAAGTAAACTTGGGATTTATACTGCCACCCATTTTCTTATGTGTTCAGTGGTTGCTTTCCATGGTGTTCACAATTATTGTTTGTATAGGTTTTGGGAGCCTACTTATGAAGACTGCTTAAATTTGATTGCTCGGCTTCCACCAGTGGCTTCTTATGTTTACCGCAGGTAGCTTTTGTTCAGAAATGCTTCAATTTTTAATACACTTACTGGAGGTGACATAAGTCAAATTTTGCTTCAATTTTTAATACACTTACTGGAGGTGACATAAGTCAAATTTTGTGAAGTTAAAGTTGTTGTACAAATTTTATAATTAGTGAATAATATTGTTTCATTTGTTCTTTGAAGAATTTTCAAGGGTGGGAAATCAATAGAAGCTGATAATTCTCTGGATTATGCGGCAAATTTCTCACACATGCTTGGTTTTGACGACCCCAAAATGCTGGAGCTGATGCGGCTCTATGTAACAATTCACACGTAATTTTGCATCCATCCTTGTTTCTATTTTTGTTATGTTTCGGAAGTACTTGTTTTCATACTATGACTTGTGTTCTTCTAGTGATCATGAAGGCGGGAATGTCAGTGCTCATACTGGTCATCTGGTAATATTTGTTCTTTTGTTGTGATCTTGATTTTTTTTCATTAGTGTTTTTCTTAACGTGCCAAGATAATGACAGCTATCAGTGTGATACCTTATCTTGTACTATCATGGCACTCTGCTTTTGGTTTGGTGCAATGCGATTATTAAGCATCTGACAATACTTTAGTATGTACTGTTAAAACGAACTGAATTTATCTGGAAATACCTCTTTAAACAGTGCATGATAGCACTTATTAGGAACTGGAACCTGGAACGGGATAAGAGGGTTAGTTTTTTAGCTGGTACTGTGCGAATTTAATCATGATTCGTCAGGATTCAATTGTATTCCTTGCTCCATGTTTGTTGTATTCCATAGTAGCGAGTATAAAATTTTGGTTCTAACAGTAGTTGGATCTGTTGTTACACTAATTTCCCCCTGTGTGGGCTATTGTAGATCAGGAGAGCTCCATGTGATAGAGGATCATAGGTTTGAGTAGAGCTGTTCTAACAGTAGCTGTACTCATTTTAATCCTACTGCCCCCCCCCCTTTCTCTAGCCTATGCTTTAGCTTTATCTTCTGTCTCATGGTGCTCATTCACATGTAGGTTGGGAGTGCTCTGTCAGATCCTTATCTTTCTTTCGCAGCTGCTCTGAATGGGTTAGCTGGGCCACTGCATGGCCTTGCAAATCAGGTATGCTCAGTTTGACACACTGGATCCGATCTGGTACTTAATCTCCGCCTTGTGCTTTGTTTTACTTGTGGATTTTGAAAAAAAAAGGTTTCCATGAAAAAATTCCCACCCCCTGGCCCCACTTGCACCCATTTTACTCCTTTCGCCCCAAAAGAATACACGTCTCGTCTTTTGAGGAGTCAAACTTTTTAAGTTTGACCAAACATATATAAAAAAGGTAATAGCATTTGCGATGTGTAATAAGTATCATTAGATCAATCATAGAATATATTTTCATAAGAAACTTATTTGGAGAAGCAAGATGTGCATTGTTTTTGGGATGGAGGGAGTACTATTTTTACTAGGTCACCCACTTGATATGTAATGCACCTCATCTCTGAAAGAAGAATTACATTTCCTGCCACTCGTATTTTTATTTACTTGCTGTTGTTGTGTGTATGAACTTACCATATATTGCAGGAAGTGCTTCTATGGATCAAATCTGTAATTGAGGAAACTGGGAGTGATGTTACAACAGATCAACTCAAAGACTATGTCTGGAAGACACTCAAGGGTGGAAAGGTATATCAGTTCACTGAGGTCTAGTGTTTGTGATCATGCTTGAGCACAGTTCTGTTTCCCATAGGAAAGCTATATCAATTCACTGAGATTTGAATGATGTGCAGTAGGTCTGATAGAGTTGACTGTTTATGAAAGTGCTATCTCTCTGATGATCTGTGTGCACTGTTGCTTACATTCAATATAGGTTGTTCCTGGGTTTGGTCATGGAGTTCTGCGTAAGACGGACCCACGATATTCATGTCAAAGGGAGTTTGCCCTGAAGCATTTGCCCGAGGATCCACTTTTCCAATTGGTCCGTCTAGAACCTTTTATCTAATTGCATTTACTTTCTTGAGTTGAATGATTCTAAGTGTAATGTTCGGTTACAGGTGTCCAAGTTGTATGAAGTCGTACCTCCGATCCTCACTGAGCTGGGCAAGGTAATGTAGTATCAGATTTATCCCATTCCTTTGGTTTCAGCCTACTGGTTATGAACACCATTCTTTGCCCATGTATTCTCAGGTCAAGAACCCCTGGCCGAATGTTGATGCTCACAGTGGAGTTTTGCTGAACCACTTTGGACTATCTGAAGCACGGTATGTTTATGCTTGTCATTTATAGGGTGTTTGGTTTGAGGAGGCACTCAATCCTAGATGAGGTGGTGCATCATGAGTTCATTCCTCAAATTTGGTGGAATGACTCCATTCCTCATACTAACTAATTATTAGCTTGTGAGGAATGAGGTTTTGATGCATCAACCTATTGCATTCCACAAACCAAACAAAAAAAGTGAGAATGAGTAGATGATGGAACACCTCATTCCTAAAACCAAACTCACCCTAGATACCAATTTAGTCCTTTTCTTACTTAGCCAACCTAGTTCTTGAATGAGCACTCATGTCTGGAACACTAACTGTGCAGGTATTACACTGTCTTGTTTGGTGTTTCGAGAAGCATGGGCATAGGATCTCAGGTCTACCTTCTACCTTCTCTTCATATGTTTTCTTCTAGTAATTCCGCCGCCTAATTTTCTTTGATTATCTATGATGCAGCTCATCTGGGACCGTGCCCTTGGCCTGCCACTTGAGAGGCCGAAGAGTGTTACCATGGAGTGGCTGGAGAACTACTGCAAGAACAAGGCTGCTTGAAGCTTTTCACAAATGCTGCCTTTTCCCAACCTTATACGCTGTTAATAATTAAACATGAGCTATAGAAGTAGTCATTTCCCCTTTGGCCGTTGAATAACGCAAGAGCAAGATGCTCTCAGGCGGTAGAATTTTGTATCTTCCGTCACTTGGTGGACATCCAGATAGTCGATCTGCGGCAACACTGGGCAGAAGAGGTTAGGAAATGCTGATTAATCTTCATCACCCTATTCGCTTGATCTATTCTGTGGCTTATAAGTGTTTTGTTGTGAGAGAAAAACATTGTATCATGACTGATAAGCATGGCTGATACGATCAAGTGAACAGGGTCTAGTTACACAAATTTGCCGACACTTGAGTTTTTTTTGAACGTTATATGTTTGGCAGAGTGAATGACTAGTTACACAAATTTGGTTCTGGCATGTATGTCGGTTATTTCGTGTTGTGCTACTCGGTTTGTTTTAAGTTGACCCGCGACATGATTCTGTTTGCTTGCTCGTATCTGGCTTATAAGCTATGGTTTATCAGCCAACGAACAGTATTTTTCTCTCACATTAAATCAGTAACATCACTTATAAGCTAAACCGGTCTAAACGAATGGGACGATGGCTGAAGTGCTTGCTGTTCGTTGGGCCAGACCCACCTCCACATCCAGGCCGGAAGCAACGAAAACGTGTCCAAAGTTACACGCGCGGCGCGACTTGCAAGGAATTCCACCAAGCCGGGTCGCCGGTCGACCGACGAGCCATGACGCTGCGTGTGTACTGGAGGCCGACGACCACCTGCACATATCGTGCACATATCTCTCGCCTAAAACAAAAGGATCCGATTTTATCTCTCGCCTAAAACAAAAGGACCTCCTGCACATAATGATTTTATCTCTCGCCTAAGTAAAATGATCTGGGTGATCTGGGTGTTTTCATACATACGCTCCCCCCGTGCGTCAGAGGAAGAAAGCAGGAGCAATGACGACACGATATGAGATTGTCTCTTTCCCAACAAGCAGACAAACTGTCAAGACATTAATTTATTTACACAGCTGTACCGCAGCAGGAGCTTATGTGTACCGCAGCAAGAGCTGGGCATGTTCAGTAGTTTGTGATTGTGAATGAGGAAGTGTACCAAGATTTCAAGAGAGTGAATCAGAAGTTGTTTTTTCCAGCTCCCAGGATACCCTACTCCCTACAAATTGCCGTTTGGTAAAGCTGTCCCTGAAATCACTAGCTCTATCAAACAGGCCTTAAAGCTCCCTGCCTCCCTTCACTCTTGAACTCTGGAAAGCAACACCAAATTAGATCATCCAAACAACATGCAACTCACACATCTGATCACTAAGCAAACCTGCTGTGAACATATCAAACCAAAACCAAAAGATCAAAGTAGCATGATCATAGAAAACAAGTTAGATTGAAAGAGCAAACGTGAAGCAGTTCATCTTTATCCTATCCCAAACGATCATAGTTACTTTCGCCTACAGCAGAAACAGGAGGTAATAGTTCTGTACCATCTCAGTACAACAGAAACACGTCCTTTCGTTTGCTTGCCCAGATATCCATAGCTAATAGTTCTGTACCATCTCCACAATAACCTAAGATTCATCAGCAAGAAAGAAGTACCACATGTCTATTCTGGCATTCTGCTCAGCAGCCTCTCAGAAATGATGTTTGTGGCCTGACCATAGGATCAAAGATCAGCCACTGATGTTGCCGAGCCAGAACAGCATAGAGAATTGTACAACCGCCAAGAAGAGCAGGAAGTAGTGGTTCCTGAGAGAGAATAGGTCTCATGAAATTGTGATAGATTGATATAGGTACAGAGAGTACATTATATAGGCAAGGATCAGGAAGGATTTATAGAAACACCCAATCAATGGTGATCCTTGCCTAATCAATAATCATCTACCATAATCCCTAGAGGTAGCCCAGCCAATAGGCTTGGACGCCAGGCCCATGCCCAGCCCATAGGCGCCTATTCTAACACGCCCCTGCAGTCGAATCGTCAGCCACTCTGCACGTTTCGACTGGACCTGAACTCCGTGAACACTGAAGAAGGCAGCCCTTTGGTGAAGATATCCGCATATTGTGAAGAAGTGGGAACATGCAGAACATGAAGATCACCAATGGCGACTCGCTCCTGGACGAAGTGAAAATCAATCTCAATGTGCTTGGTTCGCTGATGTTGTATCGGGTTGGAGGTCATGTAGACGGCACTGATGTTGTCGCAATACACCAGTGTGGCGCGCCGGAGAGGGGCATGCAGCTCTAGAAGAAGCTGACGCAACCAGGTGGCCTCAGCAACTCCATTGGCCACTGCGCGATACTCTGCTTCAGCACTGGATCTTGACACCGTGTTCTGGCGCTTGGAGGACCAGGAGACAAGATTGTCACCAAGAAACACTGCATAGCCCGAGGTGGACTTGCGGGTGTCTGGACAACCAGTCCAATCAGCGTCGGTGTAGACGACAAGATCAGCCGAAGTAGACGGTCGCAGCAGGAGACCAAAGTGGAGAGTGCCTCGAACATAGCGCAGAATCCGCTTCAGAGCTGCAAGGTGAGGCTCACGAGGGTCGTGCATATGAAGACAGACTTGCTGCACAGCATATGCAATATCCGGTCGGGTGAACGTTAGGTACTGTAAGGCTCCAGCGAGGCTGCGAAAGTCTGAAGGGTCAGAGACAGGGGTGCCATCTGCTGCAGCAATCTTCGGATTTGTGTCAACTGGAGTGGAACACGGCTTACACTCTGCCATCCCGGTGCGATCAAGAATGTCCAGCATATATTGTCGCTGAGAAAGAAGAAGGCCATCACCACTGCGCTGAACATGCATACCGAGGAAGTAATGCAGTTCACCAAGGTCCTTCATAGCGAACTCCCGCTGAAGGGCTGAGATGATCTGCCGAAGAAGGCCGGTCGAGGAGGTTGTGAGGACAATGTCATCAACATAGAGCAACAGGTAAGCTGTGTCTGATCCGCGCTGGTAAACGAAGACTGAGGTGTCTGACTTGGCTTCAGCAAACCCAAGGGACAACAAGTGTGTGGCCATGCGAGGGCGACCCTTCTGCTTAACATACTACCCACCAAGACTCTACAGTTCTCCACGCCCCACCTTGCCCTGTATGGCATGCCGCAGACGTATGATCACCTATGAGTCTTTGGCTGCAAGTGTTATCCAAACCTGTCCGCCACCGCTCCTCATAAACACTCTGATACCATGATAGCGAATAGGTCTCAAAAGATTGTGATAGATTGATATAGGTACAGAGAGTACATTATATAGACAAGGATCAGGAAGGGTTTATAGAAACACCCAATCAACGGTGATCCTTGCCTAATCAATAATCATCTACCATAATCCCTAGAGGCAGCCTAGCCAATAGGCTTGGGCGCCAGGCCCATGGCCAGCCCATAGGCGCCTATTCTAACAGTTCCGGCTGGGGTGTCTCTCGTAGCTCCTTGGCCCGCCCAGAAGTACCCTCTTCATGGTCTTCACAAGGAAAACTCCTGTGCAGATGCAGAACCATGGCATGATGAAGTAATACAGATAGCTCCAGAAGATACGGGCCAGCATTGCAAGGGAAGTGCCGGCGAAACCATATCCAGCATATGCCATGATGTCCAGCAATGGAGCTTCACCGCTGCCCAGGGAGTACAGCAGACCTTTGATGAGGATGACTTGCAGAAACCAGCCAAGTATCCCTTTAGAGAACTGTAGGGTCAGTGCCTCAGGGGTAAACCTGCATCACAAAGCAATGCGCCTCAAGGTGAATCACCGATCCTGTAAGACACAGTGGCTCATAAATTTATTTGCCTTGTGTGCTGCTAATACAATGTTCTTCTCTAATTCCAGATGAAACAAAAGAAGTCAATCACAGAGTATTTACCTTCCAAGAACACCCAAGGCATACCCAGCAACTACAATGTAGGTGCCAAAAGCCATCAAAGGGATGTACAAGTCTGGTGCATTGATATCCTGGACTGGAGGTTTGTAGGACAGCCTTCCTCCTACTGGTTCAGTTATTCATGTCCAGTGACCCTTAAGGAAGACAATAAAGGTCAGACATATGTTATGAGACTTCACAAGATCACAATATGAAAAATCCTGCAGAGATAAATTAAAGGTCGCCAGCCCTTTACCCTGTGCAAGAAAGGGAACAAGATAACCTTCAGTTTGTTCCTCACATACTGGTTGTTGACTTGAAAGTAGTACTGAGGGTCGGACAAATATTGTGTTATCTGACAAAAAAGAGTGAGGTTTAGCCTTTCTAGCTCCAAGATAGATACACTGATCTCTAAACATGAAACCTGTGTACAAATTTACATTGCTCTGCATAAACTCAGAACTTGAATCTAAAAACCTCCCCCCATATGCTTCTAGCCCAGTACGAATGAGTCCTGGTCCAGCACCATGCAAGGCAGTTCCAAAACGATTTGCTTGTGGATTTGTCGGCCTGCCACCTAAGCCTCCCATATCAGTATTCATCGCTGCCATGGTAAGTGAATAAAATAGGAGTCAGACAACAAGTCATTCAAGGATACAGGCACAAGAAATGGTTGCTTGGATTTCAAGATTAGAAACCAGTTCTTAGAGAACATTTTCTATTAGGAAATTTAGAAAAACAAGTCTTAAAGTAGCTATTATGTTATTGTTGGTTTATTCATTTATGTTTTTTTTATTGCAAGTGCTCAACATGCTTTATTTATGTTAGATGAATGACACACTGTTAGTGACCATGCAAACTATCCTTGTCATCAAAGCTGAGTTAGTCATGTGAATGATTGAATGAACCCACATAAACGGACACAGCAGATTTTGCTAAAACGTGGAATTTTGAGTTTACTAGAAAGCAGGTTTTCTTATCTTCATGTTAAACAAAAATGGTTTTCTAAATAATAAACTAACACTGACTTTTAAGAAATCTAGTTTTCATAAAACTTGAGATTGAAACAAGGCCTAAAGTATGTTCCAAATCATTACATCTCATATTGAATCGTGTAACCTATGTCTACAGTAACACAACCATAATGTGGTAGAAGTACTACTGAAATAGCACTAGTTGTGATTCTGTGCCAATCATACTTCTGTTGGACAAAAAGGATAATTTGGACCCACATCATCAAACTACAAGAGTCTGGATTTGCGATTGTGTAATCTGGAACTGTCAACATGAATAACAAATTAAGGATACTTGCAATGCAATTGTAGACATTATTAGAACATTATGAAAATTGCTGAGGCACCCATGGCAATTAGAGATGCAATTAAAGCAATGGCACTATAGAATCTAATCATATTCAAGAAATTGCAAACTGTTGTTGTAACCAGTAGCCAGTAGGCTACTTCGCAACCTTTTGGGAACAATACGCAACTGAAGATTCAATGACTAAAGAACCAAAACTAGAACCCTGAATTGTATTCATTAACATTTTCCACGTATACCTTAAACCTTTAGTGACCTAAAGAGATTGCATCATGTAAATATACCGCACATTAAATGAGATAGTGGCACTAAGCAGATTATATCTATATCTCTCCCATAATCCTGTACATCAAATAGGAAAACCCTTCTATGCTCCAGATAAAGAAAGACAACAGATGTACTAGCCATGGCCGTTGGTTATTTATAGCCACACATCACAGTCTTCCTAGTCGCTGTCCTTGGACCCTTTTCCCAGTCACTCTATGCAATCCAAGCTTTTTGGCATTGCCACAGCATCCCAGCCCATGCCATGCAATATTCGAGGGTTCATTGGTGATCCCACACCCACAGGGAATCACACCATGATGATCCCCGAATCACACCATGATGAACTCCGAATTCAGTCGAAACCCAATTCGACCAACAAACTGAAATGCACCATCCGCGTGTTGCGCCCCAACTCCAACGGCGTCAACTGACAACGACCCCGCGTCACTGGCAAAGGAGAGCCGAATCTAACCGTCTCAGAACCGGGAGTCGATGGATCAGATCAGTGCGACATGTATATGCTTGTAATTAGGTCAGATCCGAATACAAATAGCTCACATTAGGGTCTCTGGGATGCTCTGTTTTGCACCGTAAACAGCAGGAAGCAGAGAGAAGGGGGCGGCGTACCAGGTCGGTGTGCTCGTCGCCCGGCGAAGGATCCGTCGCCGCTCGTCTAGCAGAGGCAGAGAGGGGTGAATACTGAATACTGAAACGCTTGGAACGCACAACGATGCCTTAGCACTCGTCACTAGTCACTCGTCATTAGCAGGGCAAGGAACGTATAACAGCAAAAATCAATACGTGGGCCGACACGTATTTGCTTATTCTGCAGACACGGCCTGGCCCAGCCCACAGGGCAGCCTCCAGCCTCCATCCCGTTCAACAGGGGACTCTCGTCCCTGCCTCCCTGGACGCTCAGAGCGCACACGCATTCGGCGGCCGCCCGCACGAGCGCCGCCGCCGGCAAAGAGGAGTGAGGAGTGGCAACGGCAGACTCAGCTCGCATAAGCCCCGCTCCTCCGCGACGAGGCGCTGCTGACAAGGACGAGCGCGGACGCACGATACGCAGCACACACGAGCGGCGCGCCGTCTCCAACCACCTGCCCGCCCGCCCGCCCGCCAACGCAAGGGCAATCTCCGGTGAGTTTGCCGTTCTCCTCTGGGTAGTTTTCTTTCTTCCTATTTTAATCCAGCTTGTAGTGAATTTGTTTTCATCATTTCTTTTTCCCGATTCTGGACCGTCTACTTGTTCTTCATTTCTTTTTTTCTCTCTCTTTGATTTCCTGCTCCCCAAGAGGCTGCTATTGTGGAGGAGAACAAGGCAGTGGGGATGGAGTAGCTTGAACTGAAACATGCAGTCCTGCACTGCTCTAGTGCCATTTATAATTTTAATAAATTTGAGACTACGTGTGTTATGTAATAGTACAACTTAAGTAGACTGCTATCTGCACTATTATTTATTTATTAAACAAATACTAAGACGTATCTGCTTATTGGGTTTTTTTGGGGGAAAACAATGCCATATGTATCTGTATTGTCCCAATATCCATATCCGCATCTGGATCCGTATCCATATCTGTGCTGCTCAGGCACAAACATTCACTGACTATTGTCTCCTTGCATTGGGAACATGGCATAACAGCGGTACAAGGGTGAACAAAGAAGCATCAAAAGGACGACAATATGCCAAAGAAGGGGACTAAATCTAAGAAGAAGGTGGACGATGTGCCCAGTCAACAAGAAAATAAGCTTCCAGACTACCTGGAACTCCAGCGCACACGTGTTGTCTGCAACGCTGATGCCCCCATTCATGTACGCACATTTATACGCTACTCTTCTTTCATGTCTCTGCATTTGTTGCTCATGATCATCTGCATGACTAGCTTTGCACATGTTTCCTGGTGAAATTGTCTGTTTGATATATTCAGTGATTTTCGCATGAATTTAGTGTGCTTATAAGTTTATCTTGCATAGGAACTTAATTTCACATAGATGCATAGATGTTTTGAGATTATGCGTTTAATTGACTACTTCACTGAACACGGAAATTTAATTTGTTTTTCACCATTAAAGTTTGTGTGCTGTTTTTCTTCTGATAAATGATTGAACATGTTACTTGTTACTTGAACTTTTTTTTTCTCTCAATCTTGTTAAGTGCACTGTTGAATTTGCTGCTATGCACACAAATTCTCTGTGAAAATAATCATTTTTGTTCTTACCGATTTTATAAGTTTGTTTTTTTTTGTCTTGTTGAAATTTGTTCCTTGAGTACATGTTGGAAATTGTTTGTATTTGTTTTGCTTTATTATTTTTGTGAAAGAATTTCCTCTTTATTGATATTGAACTTCATTCAATTCTATTATTGGGCTCATATATTACATTTATGTTTCTCTTGTATGTCTAAAAGACTCAAGGTTTCCAATCCTCGGGTGCATTTGCTGCTATAGGAGTTGATAATAGCGTATCAGTGGAGAAGTTTTGCAAGAACTTCAAAATTGAAATAAATCATCTCACTGAAGATGATATGGACTTTGATATGATTGGTATTGATGCATCAATAGCTAATGCTTTCCGAAGAATCCTCATCGCAGAGGTATTTGCATGTTTTCATGCGTACGATAAGATAACCTAGAACTGTCTTCTTTATTTTAGCACTTCATATGTATTGGAGTTCTGGATCAATAAGTGCTTAATTTTATACTTCCTCTGAACTAGTAGGTTCCTACTATGGCAATTGAGAAAATATTCATGGTTGACAACACCTCAGTTATAGCAGATGAGGTTCTTTCACATAGACTAGGACTTATTCCACTTCATGCAGATCCAAGGCTTTTTGATTATATCTCAGGTAAGTAACTTCAATTGCTCTAGCTTCACCTTGATACATTTAACACAAGAGCCATCTTATTGTTCCTTTCTCTTTTCACAGAAAATGATGTCCCAAATGATAGAAATACTATTGTTTATAAACTGCATGTTTCATGTCCAAAGGGTTCTCAACGAATTACAGGTATGCTTATCTTCCTGCAATGTCTGCTGAGTACAGATTCCTGTCATCTTTCAAAATGAAATTCCATGCCCCATGTTGTCTTATTGGAAGAATATCTCATTGTTCGAATTGGAGAGCGCAGTTAAGCTCGTCTGTACTTATGTGACATCTAATAAACTATTTACTAAGTGTACTGTAGTGACAAGTTAGAATTTCCATTTGTACTTTTGTAGTATCCTTGTTAATGAGTTTTACTTACCTCATGTTGGCATCTTATGCACTTTGTCATCAAAAAGTTATTGCTGAAAGTAAAAAAAAAAATATCTGTGGTAGTTGAAATATGATCCTTTGCCTCCTTATATTTCTCTTTTCTTGTCAGCATGAACCAGATTTCCTGAGAAGGATGGTTGGGATTTTCTAGTAGTGTAACTTTGTAATTGTTGACTGCTTGGTTGTCTGTGACAGTGAAATCTAGTGAACTAGAGTGGTTACCAGAAGGTAGCCAATTAAGCATGGCAGCCCCTGCGCAGTCTGGGGACAAACAGAAGACTTTCACTTCCTTCAGTCAAAGCCAAAAGGAGATCTTAGAAAAGCCTCTTGGTGTGAAGTTTAAAGATATTACTATTGCCAGGCTTGGGCCAGGACAGGTAGCTGCGTGACTTGTTTTCTTGGCTCTGTTATGATATGACTAGGTGTACCTACATCTTTTGCACTTTTTGACTAAGATACTTTGTTGTGTGAATGAGTCCACATGGTAAAAATGGAGGAGTCCACTGGAAACACAGAGTTTTAATGTATGCAGCCAATAGCTTTTTCACGAACAGCTTTTCCTTATATCATAGAAATAAACTATGTTGGTGATTTGAATTCATTGTGTGACTTTGTGTGCATGCCAGATTTAAAATTTGTAAAGATAATTTGTCCATTGTACCAGTTCTTTTTTCTCTAACGAATCATTTCCATTGGGGTAATTGTACTTTGTAATTTAATTTGTTCTTTTATAGGCTATTGAGCTCGAGGCGCATGCTGTTAAGGGAGTTGGGAAAGTTCATGCCAAGTGGTCTCCAGTTGCTACAGCCTGGTACAGAATGCTCCCTGAGGTAAAATTGTTTCACTAGCGCAGTTACAACAAGATGGTAAATAACTGTATCCATTACTTGTGTCCTGATTGTATATTGCTATATTATCATGTAGGTTGTTATTCTCGAAGAAATTGAAGGTGATGATGCAGAGGAGCTAGTAAAGAAGTGCCCAGTTAATGTTTTTGACATTGAAGACCTGGGTAATGGTAATTTCTCTTTCCCTTTCTTTTTTAAGAGGCTGAACTTGAGGTAGCAAGGGAGTCAGAGACTCGGTACTTAGCTGTGGTGGCAGTCGGCAAGGTGTTATATATTGAATGTTGGAGCAAGTTGATTGTTTTAAGCATTTGAATTTCTTAACTGGTATCAACCACTGTTTTAGTCGAAGTTTCTGATGGGTATTAATTGGAAGTTTGAACAACAGAACCAAGGAGGATTAGAAGAAATGTATGATCCCAGGTTTTTTAGTTCTCATCTGGAAACTGTATTAGAACATGGTTGATGCTAAGGGCTAGGGATCAAAAGCAACTTACGTAACACTGACCTGGATGTCCATTGCACTTGCACAAACTATTGGGGTTTTCGTCTTCTATAAATCAGACTCCAAGCTTTTTTATGATTGATCTGCCATTCACATTAACCCTTCCAAGTGGTATACACAGGTGGAAAGAGGGCAGTCGTTGCAAAACCAAGGGCATGCACACTCTGTAGAGAATGTGTCATGGGACCAAATGGGAATCAAGTTGAACTACGGCGTGTTAGAGACCACTTCATATGTAAGTAGTCAAGAACTCGGTTATCTTTCCTTAAGTAAAATTTCTTCATTATTGTGCCATCATAGTTGGACAACCGTATCACAGAACAGAAGGTTTTCCAATACGATAGCTGTACTTGCACTGCAACATTCTAATTCTCCATGTTGGCTATTGTGTTTCCCTTGCTAGTCACCATCGAGTCCACCGGTGCTATGCCGCCAGAGGTGCTGTTCACAGAAGCCGTGAAGATTTTGGAAGAGAAGTGCGAGAGGGTCATATCTGAGCTATCCTGAGAGGATGACGCTGTGCAGCAATGGAGTAAACCAGCTTAATTAGTCTGCCATGTCTGGTATTTTGCTGGCGACTAGTATGTCATCAAACATTTTTGTGGTGGATGTTTAGGTCAAGAAATGGGAGATGAACTTAATACTGTTGTGCTATAGAATGTCCTGTAACACAGTGAATATTAGATTAAACTGTGGCAGGTTGAATCAACTGGCAACACAGACTGGAAATTATGGATTGAAATACGCGGTTGTGCCGCAGGCAGATATCAACGTGTTAGCGCACAAGCAGTCAAGCATCGTGTTTTGGCGTCGAGACGATAGGTAACCAGGCCAGGTTAAGGCCCTCTTTGGTTCTAAGCTTCCACCTCCTAAAATTTACTTAGGCCCTGTTTGGTTGAGTGGACTAAGGCCCTGTTTGCTTGGCTGAAACTGACTGGTTTTGTGAGAGAGAAATACTGTAGCGGCTGGTTGATGAATAGTGTTTACTGAGGGAGATCAGCCGGCTGGTCTGGATGGACCAGACCAGCGAACACGCCCTAAATGGAACTAAACTTGACATGTGCATGTTTAGAATGATCAAAACAACACTAATTAATGCTAAGGCCCTATTCGCTTCGCTGAAAAGCTATGCCTAAAAGTACTGTTCGCTGATTTGTTGTGAGAGAAAAATCACTGTTTGTTCGCTGAAATAGTACGGCTCATAAGACAAGCAAACATGGCCTAAGCCGCTGCCCCTGGCATTTGGCGCGCACGCTGCCGTGCTGCTGGCTCCCGCGCGCCCCCTGCTCTGCTAGCTGCTAGCCGCAATGTCCATTCTCACTCACAAATAAATGTTCAAATAGTTTAGAAAAATCTTCGTTATTACAAACCATGGCACCTATGACATTCTAAACAAACCATTGGCTATCAATCATAAAATTGATTCATGTTTTTATCTTTCTCTCCATAACGTGTATTGCCTCCTGTTGCTCGAGAAAAAGTTCCTTCCTCATCTGGGTTATAGTTTTCATCTTGATCACACGAGTCAAAGAGATCATCCATCATACCACCCTGTCTAATGAAATTGTGTAGTGCCATGCATGCCATGATTATTTTGCTTTGCTTTGCCACGGAAAAGCTAGGTAAATCCAACAAAATTCTCCACTTTATCTTTAAAACTCCAAAAGATCTCTTTATGACATTTCTAAGTGAAGAATGTAACAACCAAAAAATCCACACACAAAAAATCACAACTACAAAATTTTTGTTGTTACCCCATGCAATGTTGAGTGACATCTGTAGGAGCCAACCCTAGGTGTTGCATTAGTTGTAAACCAACTAAACAATTTCATAAGCATAACATGTCATTTGTTAATTATATTTATTTAAATACTGACAAATAAAATGTAGCATACATTGTTAATTCAAATAGGTGATTTGGATTTTCATTTGCTTTATGTAATGCCTAACAACTCCTTTAAAGAAATAAACCATAAAGTAATTATTAATCAAACCAAAGAATTGATGCTTAAAGAGAAAACTATTTCTATTTTTGTATAACAAAACTACACCTATTTTTGTTATACAAAATAGCTAAATAAAGTTTCTAATATATATAAAAGAATGTTGTGGGCCTCATACCTAAAACTCCAACGAATAAGGTACACCAACTTTGAATTCAAATTCCAAAATCAAATTGGAATTTAAACAAAGGAGAAGAAAAATAAAACCAGAAAAAGGAAAGAAAGGGAGAAGACCCGCAGTTGGCTTGGCTTGCTCGGCCCGCTAAGCCTTGCCAGATGTAGCCAAGCCCCAACCTGCCAGCCCACTCTGTGTGTGCAGGCAAGACCTCCTGCCTCAAGCAGCCCTTCGCTTGTGAAGCAGCCGGCCCAACTCATGCCAGCCAAATTTCAAAGAAGCCAGGCCAGAAGCTCACGCCTGCTCCTTCCCGCTTTCGCTTGTCGCCATCGCCACCGGACCCCACGCGTCAGCCACACCCCCGCACAGTGTCGTCTTCTTCCCCACGCCGCACCGCCCCCGACCGAGACCTCCCAAAGTGACAAAGCGTGGGCGGGGTCACGCTGAATCACCTGCCTGTCCCCTTGGCGCCAAGCGCCACGCAACCTCCGCGCCAACCACTGCGCCCATGATACTGCTTCGATGCCAACGGCGACGCCGACCGTCCGCCCGCCTGTCCGCCATAGATGGAGCTCGGACCCGGGACTATAAAGCAACGCCAGAGCCCTAGGGGATTAAATACCACCGCCGCCAGGCTTGGTGGCCCAGCACCGCACCGAGAGAAGAGGGCTGAGAAGGAGTTCGGAAGAGGGGGAGGCGAGCAGAGAGAGCTCAGAGGCGCCGATCACCGAAGCCGGAGCGCCGGCCTAAGCGCCTACCCCGACAACGCGCCTCTTCACCGCACCACCACCGAACACCGCCAGCACCGCTCGGTGAGTCTTTTGGCTGAGACCTCCTCCTAGCCCTTGGACGCCGTAGCAGAGCACGCGCACGCCGCGCTCACGACGCCGCCGTCATGGCGCGGCCACCACTCGCGCACCCGGCCGCCTCGCCGGACTAGGAAATAGCCGTAGCACCACCGTGACGCCCGGAGGGTAGTCGCGTAGACCGAGACCCCGTTAGCCGGCCGTAGTGCCTTGGCCACGAGCACCAGACCACCGGCCGGAGCTCCGCCGTGCACCACCACCGCGCGCGGACTCCGCCGTGCCTTTTGGTCACCGTCGACACTTTACCCTGTCGCCCGCTAGCCGTATGAAAGGGAACGGGCACCAGGACCCCTAGAATAGCCCCTAGCTGCCCCGTCGGCGAGCACCACCATGACCAAGCCACCGACCACCATGGCCAACGCCCTGGGAAGCCCTGGCCACCACCTAGACCCCACCACCGTGTTCACCGAGGCCTGGCAAAGCTTCTCCCCACCTCAATTGGACGCCAACGCCGCTGTGGAAGCTCGCCGGTGAGCACACCACCGACGGGAACACGCCGGGGAGGGAAGCAGAGGAATCCTTCCTCACCGGCCAGACGCTACACCACCGGTGCACATGGACCCGAGCCGAGGGAAGAAGGGTGGACTTCGGTCCACCGAAGACCAGCCAACGGTCCATGGATCGTGAACATGAGTCCACCGTGAACCACGCAGTGTGGGCTGAGCTGTGAACAAAGCCCAGTGGGGGCCCATGGCTATGATGTGGCAGCGCCACAGCATGCCACGTGTTCAGGCCGGCCCGGCCCAAATCCAGCCCCGTCCAGGCCCACCAAAGCCCAGTCGAGACCCAACATGGTTGACCGTTGACCGGTCAACGTTGACTATTGACCTGGCCCCACATGTCAGTGGCACAGAGACTCTGGACCCACACGTCAGTAGGTGACGTCATGCTGATGTCATGACGACGTCACGCGGGTCCCACCTGTCGGTAACAACACAGCTGAGGTGACGTCACGATGACATCACGGTGACGTCAGCTGCCCTGGCCCCACATGTCAGTGATTGTGATCCGTTGACCATTGACTCGCCCGTTGACTTGATGTTGACTTTGACCGGACCCACAAGTCAGTGACCCAAGAGCCTCTGGCCCCACTTGTCGGAAACGATGACGTTGATGACGTCATGCTGATGTCAAGATGACGTTAGCAGGACCCCACCTGTTAGTACCAGAACCGAGACGATGACGTCATGCTGATGTCAGCATGCCACGTGGATCAGTCACAGTGTGATACGTGTCAGCCCAGGATTAATTTAGCCTTTTCCATTTTTAGTGATGATTTAAACTTCAGAAATTCATAACTAATTCATACGACCTCAGAAAAATACGAAACTAGGACCAAAATTCATCTAAAATCAAGCTTTACGCAATGAACCCACGTTTGAGTGCATTTGGCTCTTTTGAATTTTCATTGTTTCTTTGTGCTATTCTATAGACGTCGCTAACGCGACTATAATACGATCGTTTGTAGACTCGGAGGAGAACCAGACGGACAAGGATCGTGAGTACCGTGAGGAGTACGGAGACGACTACATTGAAGGTGCCACATCCCACCCAACCTCGTAGCACCTATTACGCATGGCTAATATGGAACTGCTATTGCTTTACTTTACTGTTATAATCATACTATGATAGGACTTGCATGGTAGTATGCTTACTTGATGGCCTCTACCTTGACGCAACCTTACCCCTGCATACCCTGCTATTAGGCTAGACACACGCTTACTGCTATATTTCATTGCTTGTACTTCTACTACGCTTATACAACATTAATGCGTGGTGTTATCTGGACTATGGGGAGAGTGCTGCGTGTGTGACTTAGGTGCGTGGAGGGTGAGGGTTGTGTCGACCAAGTTGGAGTATACGACGAGCCTGGGGCAAGTCTTGCCGTGGGGTGCTACCTGGGCACCCCTAGAATGGATACTTGTGGTGGGTAAATGGTATATGAGGTGGCCCTGGGTGTGAACCTGTGCTGGGAGGAGCCTAGGGTGGAGGTGCTATGATGGCACGGTAAATGGAAACCCTAATGAAGACATTCTGGCTTGGTCATCCCTAAGGACTTACTAGTACTCAGATTCACCGGGAAGCCTTACGTACCACTCGCCCTATATGGTGCGGGACGGCCGGACTACTGGGTAGGATATTGCCACTACTGCTAGGTTGATAGCGGACAGTGTAAGGAGGTACGGGGCGTGGAGGATTTCCCCCACACCCTTCCGAGAGTTCATGGAGACCTTGTGGACCTAGTTCATGACTCACAGTTTCAGCCACCCCAGACTAGACTTGGGGTGTACCAGGGCTGAATGGTAGAGTGGCATTATCCTAGGCTAGCAAGCGGCCGGAATCAGCCCAGTTGACGACGGTCAGCGAGGAAGGCGGATCTTGTGGTTATGTAAAACCTCTGCAGAGTGTATGGTTGATCGATCGATACATATGCCGACTTGTCGGCTATGGACCTTTCCTGGGTTTCGCTTAAACTAGATAGTGAGATGAGTCCTTCTCTTCTCCCCCTGGAGTGAGTGTTCGGACATAGCCAGGGGCTACGGGCCTTGAGACAGTGCCGAGAGGGAGTTGGCCTGTCGACTGAGCGATGGTATGGTTGTGATGTGGTGATGGTGTGGAGATGGTGGTAAATCGATCCCAGGATTGAAACCTGGCTCTAGACGGAAATGGGGTGGAATGGGTGTGGGAATGGTGTTAAAACTTGACCAACTATTATTATGTACTTGATATGCTAATACATAGGAAACCCCAGCCTTATAGGTTCCTTTTGATTATATCCAACTTGCATCCAATTTCCACAAAGCAATGCTCATAGGGTGGGAGTGGCCAGTACAAATCGTACTGATAAATTTTGGCACACAGGTTCTGCTGAGGAGTATAGCTCCGAGGAGTTTGACGGTTGAGGGGTTCGTTCCTACGCTCAAGTTTGGCGATCTTATCTTCAAGCTGTTCTGAATGAATGCTACTTTTGATTTCGCCAATGCGGCGATGTAATAATTTATGTAATTCTGCACTATTTGTACTCTGATATTATCGTAGTATGGATGTGATATTCGACTGGAATTTGGGTAATATGATCCACAACGGTCTTATTACACTTCGACTCTGTGGACTTCCCTTTGCGGAAATCAGGTCGTTTCAAAGAATGTGTATAATTAAACAACTCTTTTTTACCTCTTGGCCTAGGGCCTTCTCTCCATTCGGGGATATGATATTTGTACACTTGTACGGTGTAAGAAAACTAGGTCAATTTGGGTACCCGAGTCAACAAGATAAAATTTTCCTACACAACACAAAACTTGTGTAAGTAACATGACAAATACTTGTAAGTGCATCTCGCCCTTTAGTGGGTTTTGGTGAATTGAATGACAACATCATTAAAGGTCTAACAAGTTTGCTAAGTGTTGAACAGCTAGTCCCCAAGCGCCTTGTATCCGCTGAGCAACACCGTCTTGAGCTTGTCCGAGCATTTGAACATGTAACTGGTCAACAGGAGCAGGTGTCTGACTAGTTTAACTAGGAGCCGAGCTGTTGAATCAAGCATCCGACCAGTTGAACTGGTAGCCGAGCTGTTGAATCGAGCATCCGACCAGTTGAATTGGTAGCCGAGCTGTTGAATCGAGCATCCGACCAGTTAAATTGGGAGCCGAGCTGTTGAATTGAGCGTCTGACCGGTTTAACTGGGAGTGAAATTGATTTTATTGCATACACTTGTGGATTGTAAAATGAGAAGTGTATATAGGTTCAACAAGAAGGCAAACTTGATGATATTCCACATAATGTTCAAATCAAGGCCAAAATTGTGTATTGTTGTGTTGGAAGATCATGGAAATAATATAGTTCAAGAGAAAGACAACAATGCAAATGGAGTTGATGAAATGGCTTCTATGTTGAGTAATATCATAGTATCATGAGAAAGCAAACATATTTGGCAAATGTTAAAAGAGACATGAGTTGATGATTTTGGATTGATCTCAATAATGGCTTTCTTTGCATGAACAAGAAGAGTTTGATAGTAGATTAGTTTTGATCAAGGATTGAAGGATGAATCAAGAATGCAAAGGTTTAAATGATAAAGGACACAACTCATATTGAATATAAGTCGGTCTCTGTGTTGGTTTGGTTGTATGGATAAAGATTTGGAAAATCACTTTGCATTGCTTTGATCAAGATAGAAGTATGAAGATAGATATTGAAGTGAGTATTAGGAGTGTTAAGCCAAGATGAAGAGGATATAAGGAATCATGAATTGGCTTGACCATATTGATGTTGATTCATATATGTCTTTATGTGAATCAAACTAAAGCTTGATTGATCTCAACATTCATATCTAGAAGATATTCAAGCAAGGATCATACTATTGAAGAAATGGGTTTTCAATGGATGCTTAATATTATGTGACTTGTGCATGGCTTGATAAGGTGAAGATAGCAAGGAAATGGCTTCGAGGGACTAAGCGAAGGTGAAGGGCAAGCGATGGCTTGAGGACCATTATACCATGGCTAAAGTGAAGAAGAGAGTACTTGCATTGAGTCAAGGAACTAATCAAGCTATAAGGAGTCATATTGTGTCGAGGATCAAATCCGTAAGGAAAATGGACCCTAGGCCCATTTACTTTGGATTTTGGTGTTTGATGACCAACACAACCAAATTGGACTAATGAATTTACAAGTAATTGTTTTGTTGTTCAATAGGGTGCAAGACGTGACTTGGACGAAGGTGACATGATGATCCCACGATCAACACCATAAGCAAGACCCTAGAAGCACAAGAGAAGACCCAATATATCAAGTAAAGTCTAAGCACGAAGGTAGGAACCAAGCCGGATGCAAGATCGTGAAGAAACAAGCTTCACAGAGGTGACCGGACGTGGCCCTAACAAGGACCGAACGCGTTCGATCAGTTGCTCGGCAACACCAGGCTTCGATAGCTGTGACCGAATGCTGAGCAGCAGTGACCGGACGCTGAGCGAAGCAGTGATTGGACGCACCGATGACACTATTCATCGTCATGGCAATGTTTTCAGCATGACCGGACGCAGCGGCACTGGATGATCGGATGCACGAAGTGTAGTGTCTGATCATTTCCAAAGAGGTTCCAGAGCGGGGCCAGCGCGACCGGACGCGTCCGATCGATGATGATCGAACTCAGCCAGTGTCCGATCAATGCACATGCTCCAACGGTCGGGATGACAGGACGCGTCCAGTCAGGACGAAAGCAGCGTTCGGTCAGTAGCAGAAAAGTGGGTTTCATCCCCAACGGCTACTTTCTCAGTGGGGCTTATAAATAGACCCCTCAACCGGCCATTTGAGTAGAGTGGAGCTAAGGAAACATACCAAGGGTGTTGATACACCATTTTAGTGATCTCCACTTGCAAAGTGCTTAGGTTGATTAGACCACCGCTTATGCGCTTGCTCTAGGTTTAGGTCTAGTGTTTTGTGAGGTTTGCATACCTCTTACCACCCAGTGCTTGCGCACACCATTGCTGTACATCAGAGGGGCTTGTAGTCTTGCGAGATCACACCAACCGCATTTGTGGTGTGGCCGCCACCATGTACCGAAGGGAACAAGGCCCGTGGTGGTTCGGCCGAAAGCTTGATAGTGAAGACGGCGGAGAGCGATCCGGGAGAGGCTTGCCGAAAGGCACACCGGAGACCCACTTGCGCGTGGGGAAGACCCAGGGCTATCCATGGAGTTACCCGACCGAAAGCTTGGCCCTTGTGAGGGATTCCTTGCGATGGGCTCCAACGAGGACTATGGGGAAGCTTGCGCGCTTCTCGATACCTCGGTAAAAATACCGGAGTCATCGACGGGAGTTTGCATATCTCTTCCTTACTCTTTAGCTTCTGCATTTACATTGTTTGCATAACTCCTTTTGTGGTAGAGATAGCAACACACTAGCAAAACCGTAGTTGCACATTTCGATAGTTTATCTTTTGCATAGGTTTTACTAAGAGTAGAAAAAGAGGCCATAGTCTAGAGTTAGAGTTTTAAGTTGCCTAATTCACCCCCTATTAGGCATCACGGTCCCCTTTCAATTGGTATCAAAGCCGGTTGGCTCAATTTGGACCTTTGGCTTCACCGCCGTTGAGCCGACGCTATTTAGAGTGGTTGGGATGGATACCTCTAGGCCTCCGCACTTTGACGGCACTAACTTCCCCTACTATAAAGCTAGAATGGCTTGTCACCTTGAGGTAGTAGATTTGGGTGTTTGGAGAGTCACTCGTGACGGGATGAAACCCATTAAGAATCCCAATAAACCCACAAAGAGTGAAGAAAAAGAAATTTATTTTAATGCTAGAGCTAAAAATTGCTTGTTTGAATCTTTTAGCATGGATGTGTTTAACCAAGTGTTCAATTTAAATACGACACATGAAATTTGGTTAAAACTTCAAGAGCTCCATGACGGCACAACTAATGTCCGTGAGCAAAAACATTGTCTAGTGAAACAAAATTATGATTCGTTTAAAATGAATGATGATGAGCTTGTTCGTGATATGTATTCTCGGTTGAATCTAATTATCAATGAGCTTCATTCAATAGGATTAACAAAGCTAGATGATGTGAACATCATGAAGAAGATCATCTCTATGCTACCACAAAAGAAATATGCAAGCATAATCACCATTCTTCACAACATGGAGGACTTGAGCACCATGACCCCAGCCATAGTCATTGGCAAGATAGTGGCATTTGAAATGTCATGCAAGATGGGTCAAGAAGAAGCCTCTTCATCAAGCAAAGGCAAAGCTCTCGCATGTAGTGTGAAAAAGAAGATGAAGGGCAAGCAAGTTGAGACAATCTCAAGCTCAAGCTCCTCAAGTGAAGATGAAGAAGAAGATGAGGATGCTGCTGCTGCTGCTGATGATGATTCGAGTGATGATGATCAATCTTCCTACTCCACCACCGACCTTGATGAAGAATCTATCAAACTTATCAACAAGGTGGAGAAGATGATCCAAAGGCTCAATGTCAAGGGTGTGCCCATCCAAATTCAAGATTTCATCTTCACCAATCAAAGAAATGAGCAAAGAAATCAAGGATGCCATGGATGCGGCGAGTTGGGGCACTTTGTGGAAGTTTGTACAAACAAGCCTACACCCAAGGCAAAGAAGAAGGCATGCAAGGACAAAGCCCTCACTTCAATAAGGTCATGGGATGATTCTTCAAGTGAAGAAGAAGACCATCACAAGAGGCGAGGGCACAAGCACTCATCATCAGGCACCTCACGTGTGTGCCTTATGGCATGAGGTAACAAAAAACCTATCCCTAGTGATAGTGACAATGATAGTGATAGTGATGATGAGCTACCTTCTTATGATGAAATTGTGAAAGAAAATCTTAACTTTGCTAAAGTTTGCACTAGTCAACAAAAGAAGCTTGAAAAATTAAAAGACAAACTAGATAGCTCACTACAAGCTTATGCTACTTTGCTTGAACAATATGAAATTTTTTCCAATCTTAATATGGAGCTATCTACTAAAATTGAGCAACTTGAGACTAGTGCAAACACAAATAATTGCACAATCAATGATGAACAACTTGTAAAGAAAATAAAAAAATAAAGGAAAAGTTAGCTAGCTCACAAGATGATTATAAAAATTTGCTCGCTAAAATGGAAACCATGTGCAAACATTGTGATGAGCTAAGTAATAAAGTTGCTAATCTTTAAGCCATTGGTACAACCCCCACTGAGGCACCTAAAAAGAAAAGTTATATCTTTGACATGCCTAAAAAGGATGCCTCTACTTCTTGTAATGATTTATGTCGGTACAGAAAGTGACCAACTAGTGAATATTTGTAGTTTTGCCGTACGTTGTGATCGGAGGTGGCCTAGCACTCAATGACACATGATATATACTGGTTCGGACAACGTGCCCTACGTCTAGTGTGGGTCGGTTGGTGACTTTATTCCTGAGCCCAGGTGCTCGAAGTCTGTAGTGGGGTTACAAACGGGAAGGAGAAAGGAGGGTTGTATGAGAGGCCCGGTCGGGTCCGACCGGAAGGGCCGAGGTCGATCGGAACTCCGCAATGAGCTAGGTGTTCAAACGTGTGCTCGAGGGGTTGTGAGTTATCGATCTAGTGAATCTAAGCTTGAAGAAGAAGCGTCCTCTACGAAAATCGATCTCCCTGTTTGGAGGGAGTGCATCCCCTTTTATAGATAAAGGGGTGGCTTTACAGGTGAGAGGGAGAGAGTATGGATGTTTCTAGGTCTTGTTGCTGATGGCGAATGAGGGTAGCGATGATGGTCGGCACGCATAATACTGTTGATGTCACTGTAGAATGTTAGGTGCACATGGGAGGTTGGGTTGGCTTCTTCAGGAAGGATGGACGTCGGTACCTGCAAAATACCATTGGTGTGTGGGGAGCCCTACCACATATACTAGGTGTGGTGAATCCTGGCACTCTCCATCGATGGCCAGAGGCACGTGGGGGGCCTTTTTGCCGTGTGGGAGCCCCAACGACGCCTACAATACTATAGACACAAATGTCGGTACCTCCCATACTGTTTGTGTTAGGTCGGTTGTGGAGCACTGTTCCCGCAGGCGTACAGGGTATGGTCCTGGTACCGTGGTTTGATTTTGTGCGCTGCTTTCTCCGTGCCCCGCTGGTCCCTTCCGAGCGGAAATCCCTGGTCGGATGGCTCCAGTTGGTACTGGCCGTGCCAGTCGGAGAAGAGTAGTAAACAGGCTTCCTACGAGTCTCCGGTCAGAGACGTGGGGTCGGAGTCGAAAGTAGCATTTTGGGCCGGGCCTTCCGATCAGAGAGTCCGCCCGGAGGCGGCTGGCGCCCGAGGTGAGCGCTCCGGTTGGAGAGGTGGGCCAAAGAAGTTGTCGAGCGGGCGTTCGTTCTGTTGGTAGACCTTCCGGTCGGCGATCGGTCTGTCCTTCCGGCCCGTTGTTTTTTAGACTTTTGGGCCGGCCCATGAACTACATGCTGTTCTCCTAGGCCGAGCCCGGGCGTCGAAGCCAGTCCCCGAGGGATCCCGGGTTTATGAACCCGACAATTTATGTTTAGACTCACCCTTGTGCAACCAAGTTTGTGTTGAGAAAGTTGTTGTAGAAACATGCACACAAGAGGTCGCAATGGAGAATGAGCAACTCAGAAAAGAAGTGGCTCGCCTCACCAAGGACTTGACTCAAGTGAAAGGCAAGACGGAGCAAGCCCAACTTCATCAAGATAACACCGTCAAGGGAGTGAAGAAGCTTGATGAAGGACAAACCATGGTTTGCTATGTATGCCACAAGGAAGGTCACAAGTCCTATGAGTGCCAGGTGAAGAATGGGGGAGGAGCTAAGAAGAAAGAGAAAAACAAAAAGCAAACAAGCAAGCTCTCCAACACCTACACCAACAAGGTGGACAAAAATGCCTCCACACCTTATCTCTTAAAGAAGAAGAAAAATAACAAGGTGGTGGCCATCAAGGTGAACAAGCAAGCCAACAATGGGGCCAAACGTATGTGGGTGCCAAAGGAGATCATTTCCAACATGAAGAGCACCAAGAAGGTTTAGATCCCAAAAGGGAAGTGAGAAGTCCGATGGAATTTGGGGAATTTGAGGGCTTGGCAAAGTATGGGTGCATTTCATGGGGTGCATCATTATTGACAAGGAAATAGCCAAGTGGGTTAGTGAATACTATGGATCCAAATTCCCCTCCCCATGTTAGGTAACTAGATTTAATTTCTTGCAATCTCAATTAGCATCTAGTTCCTTTTCATGCCTAGGTTTACATTTGCATGCTTAAATATTTTGTCTTGCATGCACTAGGTATATCTTATGGTAGGCTTGCTTAAATATTTCATGCTTTGGAACGTCATGTCACAGAGACGGGTCATGCTGAGATGCGACCGCTCCCTGTACGATGCCAGAAGTTTGACCTGGGGTTGTACTTTCTGGCCCGTAGTGGTTGGCGGCGGCGCGAGCTTCCATTAGGAACCATGTCCGAGGGATCGGGTGAAGCGAGGCCAGCCCTCAGACATCGGTCGAGGCGAAGCCAACCTTCGGGTGTCGGACGAGGCGGAGCCCAGCAAGGGGTGTGGCCTTGGTGGTCCTAGAAATTGCCTAGGGGATTTTTTTGACTTGCTAGCGGGTGCGCGCGAGCACACCCAGTGGGTGTAGCCCCTGAGCCCCAGGGCAATTCGGGTAGAATCACCTTGGGCATTTTTCGACTTGCCAACGTTCTAAGCCATCATTTCTGGGAGCACGGACCCAGGCGTTGGGCGCTGACCCAAACATCGGGCGCGTCCACAGGGTCAGTGCGACGGAGCATGGACCCAAGTGTCGGGCATGGCCGAGCGGTTGGTCTAGTTTCGTGCGTTATCCCATATGCGGTTTCCGCAACCGGAGGGGCTGAGCTAATGTTGCTTGTTGTGGTGACAGGGTGTAGTGCCCCATCTGCTGCGTCCCTGCTCTTGGGACGGGGAGCGAGGTCACGAGTCGGCGTCGCGACACGGAGCATTCCGCTTGTTGAACGGCGGCGGTCTCCACCAGTGCCCGGAGGTTCCGGTGGATCGCCCGTTCACGAGGGTCATTCGGCTCGGACAGGCCACGTAGGAGCATTGCCGCGGTGGCAATGTTCTGACTGGCCCGAGCGAACTGTGGGGGATCGGTCCCTCTATTCGGGGTGTGGTGCTGGACCTGACGGCGCGACCCCGAGCGCCGTTCGCCGGTCCGCATGCCAGGGGCGATTGTAGCGCGCCGAGCGCGCTGGCGTAGTTGGTGGCTAATGCGGCCACTGTCGTCGTAGTTCCTCCTCGTGCTCACATGTGAGCTCGGAGGTCTCCGTGTGAGGGCCCGGTGGGGTGTGAGTCCGTGAGGACTCCATTGCCCTTGGCAGCTATCCCGGTGCGTCCGTCATAGCGCACTCCCAGGACGGACGGTGGCTGGGTGCCACGTCACCGATGCTGGAGCCGTCACTCCCGACGTCGACGTCCATGATGTCGAAGAAATAGGAGGGACCGTAGCTCGCCATCCCTACGAACTCAGATGTGGGAGGAGGTGGCGCCATAATCTTTTGGAGCCCCCAGGTGTTCACGTCCACGGGAGACACGAGGTCGTAGGGGAGCCGGCCGTATGGTGGCCGTGACGGGAACAATGGCAGCCCTCTGGGTATTTGGCGAAAGATTGAATGTAGTAAGTAAAGAATGGCATGTATATTACTTACAACAGGGTTTGAGCAGAGAGTTTGCTCGGAATGAAGCGCAGATGCCACGCCGTTGAGGTCGCGCATCCCGGAGTCGACGGAGAACGTCACTTCGACGGGTGTCGGGTCGCGAGTTTCCTCGTGGAGGTGGAGTACGCTGAGCCGGTCGGCGATGAAGTCCAGGCTTCTGAAGAGGAAGGCCTAGGATGGCTCAAAAACGAGTGGAACCCGCATGTCCGCAGGCAAGAGTGCAGGATACTCTAGTGAGCCGAGGCGAATCGCATCGCCCGAGCCCCCCGCGGTGGAGGTGGCGGAAAAATGGGCCATCCGATGACCAAAAAGTGTTGAACGTACAACGTCTTCCCCACAGACGGCGCCAACTGTCGGTACAGAAAGTGACCAACTAGTGAATATTTGTAGTTTTGCTGTACGTTGTGATTGGAGGTGGCCTAGCACTCAATGACACAGGATATATACTGGTTCGGGCAACGTGCCCTATGTCCAGTGTGGGTCGATCGGTGACTTTATTCCTGAGCCCAGGTGCTCAAAGTCTGTAGTGGGGTTACAAACGGGAAGGAGAAGGGAGAGGTGTACGAGACGCCCGGTCGGGTCCGACCAGAAGGGCCGAGGTCGACCGGAACTCCGCAATGAGCTAGGTGTTCAAGCGTGTGCTCGAGGGGTTGTGAGTTATCGATCTAGTGAATCTAAGCTTGAAGAAGAAGCGTCCTCTGGGAAAATCGATCTCCCTGTTTGGAGGGAGCGCATCCCCTTTTATAGATAAACGGGGTGGCTTTATAGGTGAGAGGGAGAGAGTATGGATGTTTCTAGGTCTTGTTGCCCATGCCGAATGAGGGTAGCGATGATGGTCGGCACACATAATACTATTGATGTCGCTGTAGAATGTTAGGTTCACATGGGAGGTTGGGTTGGCTTCTTCAAGAAGGATGGATGTCGGTACCTGCAAAATACCATTGGTGTGTGGGGAGCCCTACCACATGTACCTGGTGTGGTGAATCCTGGCACTCTCCATCGATGCCCAGAGGCACGTGGGGGTTCTTTTTGCCGTGTGGGAGCCCCAATGGCGCCTACAAGACTGTAAACTCAAATGTCGGTACCTCCCATACTATTTGTGTCAGGTCGGTTGTGGAGCACTATTCCCGCAGGCGTACAGGGTATGGTCCTGGTACCATGGTTTGACTTTGTGCGCTGCTTTCTCCGTGCCCCCCTGGTCCCTTCCGAGCAGGAATCCCCGGTCGGATGGCTCCAGTCGGTACTGGCCGTGCCAGTCGGAGAAGAGTGGTAAGCAGGCTTCCTATGAGTCTCCGGTCGGAGACACGGGGTCGGAGTAGGAAGCAGCATTTTGTGCCAGGCCTTCCGATCAGAGAGTCCGCCCGAAGGTGGCTAGCGCCCGAGGCGAGCGCTCCGGTCGGAGAGGTGGGCCGAAGAAGTTGTCGAGCGGGCGTTCGTTCTTTTGGTAGACCTTCCGGTCGGTGATCGGTCTGTCCTTCTGGCCTATTGTTTTTTTATACTTTTGGGTCGGCCCATGTACTACATGCTGTTCTCCTGGGCCGAGCCCGGGCATCGAAGCCAGTCCCCGGGGGACCCCGGGTTTATGAACCCGACAGGAGCCCCCGAGCCCCCGGGTGATTTGAGCTGAATCGTCTGGGGGATTTTTATCTAGCTGCTGGGTGCGTGCGAGCGCACCCACGGGTGTAGCCCCCGAGCCCCTGGGCGGTTCGGGCAGAACCGGCTGGGGGGTTTTCTATGTCGTGTCGGCGGGTGCGCGCGAGCGCACCCGCGGGTGTAGCCCCTGTGCCCACGGGCGGTTCGGGTAGAACCGGCTGGGGGGTGTATATTTTAGCGGGCGTGTGTGTATGTTTCGAGACGTTTTTTGTTTAACCAAGGTGTCGTTGCGTAGCCGAGGCATTTTTTAGGTGCAGGTTTTGAGACAAATCTTTCTGACCTTGGCGTCGGTGCGTGCCACGACGGTGATCGCTCGATTCGGTCGTGTCAGAGCTTACTGATCTTTGGCGTCGATGCGCGCCGTGGGATCAAGCGAGGTAGTACCACGAACAGACCCAGGCGTCAGTGCGTGCCGTGGATCATGGGAGTTAGTTTAGTTAGTTCAGGAATCGGACGAGCCGAAGCTTGTGGATCCTGAGTGAAGCCGTTACACAAGTTTAGGAGTCGCGGTCCCAGGTTTTATTGGAGCACAGTGAAGCCGTTACACGAGTTTAGGAGTCACGGTCCCAGGAGCCGTAGCTGGATGGCAAAGATCTTATCGACGCGAATTCGGGGTCACGGTCCCAATTTTTTTTGGAGCGCAGTGAAGCCGTCCGAAGCCGAAGCGTTGTTAGTTGGTTAAAGGTCAGACGAGGTGATGCTCGCGGACCCTGGCGTCGGTGCGCGCCGTGGGATCGGGCGAGTCGGAGTCATGGATCTGGCGAGTTCGAGGTCGTCGTCCTTGGTGTTTTTCTTGAGCCCCCGAGCACTATCGGGCCTTTGTGGGGCTCGATGTGAGTATTGTGCGTTACCCCATCCTCGTTTCCTCACAACTGGAGGGGCTGAGTTTCATCGCCTATCCCGATCGCTCGGGCTTGAAGACTAGCTCGGTGAGTTCGCTAACGGGTGTGATCGAGTGGAATCTGGGTCCGTCGTTCATGATAGGGTCAGCATAGCCCTCTTGTGACATTCCACTACTCCTTTACCTGCAACCCGACAGATGCCTAGGTCATTCCAGAGACCGACCCGGGTGGCCTTACGGCCTCCCCTTCGATGGAGATTCTGTGGGCCTGGCGAGAGGTTCAGGATCAAACGAGAAGGTTGAGATGACCCAGTCTGCTAGACTGGGTGAGGGCCGCACGGTGCTCATCTATGGTTTTCTCCCCTGGCTCTGTTGGTTGCCCATATCGAATGAGGCAACCCCGCTTCGTGACGCAACACGGAGCGTTCTGATGCATTTCACTACACGTGCGATGCTTTAGTTCCCGAGCCCCCGGGCGATTCATGCCCTAACCGTCCGGGGGGTTCAGGCGTATGGAATGAATGCGCGTATGGATGTATGAATGTTTTAAAGAAACAGAGGGGGTTTTGATAGTGTTTACCTTGGCGACTGGAGTGACAGGGCTCGGAGAGCTTCAGTCGGAGACGTCCGACCGAGACCCGTGCTCGTCGCTCGGGACGGAGTCGGCATGGCCCATATGGGGTGTCCCTCTGCTTCCTACCTGTGCCTTGGCGTTTCCCCCGAGCGATTCGATCGGGTCGGGGGGTCGGTTGGTCTCCCGGCGGAGATTTCATTTTTGGTCTCCCCAGGCCTGGCCTGGGGAGGTGGGAAGCCGCCCGCGTGCGGTGGCGCTTCGGTTCCTGTGCCCATCGTGTGGTAGTGGTTGATCATGCGGTAGTGGTGGGCCATGGCCAGGCCACGTCCCATCTGACCAGGAGCCGCTTCGCTGCGCTGGGCATGTCCCGTCGGTTCAGGGCACGTCTCGTCTACATTAAATGGAAGAGAGAGAGATTTTCGCTCGGTCATTTCACCTTCCCAATCGGCACGCCCTTTCCTAACCGCTGCTCCCCTTCCTTTAAGTAGGAGAAGAGAGAAGTTGTTTGCATCGTTCTTTCGCCTGTTCATCGTCTGTCGCCGCCTTTCTTTTTCCTCCTCGTCAAGAGCGTCTTTGAGAGCTGCGAAGGTTTCTTGGAAAGGAAGGAGGAGAGAGCAAGGGAGAAGAGGAGAACTCACCGATCCTTTTATCATCTAGAGCGAAATGTCGGACTGGCGGTCGTCTACCGTGAGGCATTCGGTGCTAGAATCTTTCGTCGAGAAGGGGTTCCTGCCGCCGCAGGAGGTGGCGCACTGGAGGGTTCCCGGGAAGGAGGAGTCCCTGCAACCTCGTCCCGATGAGGTGGTTTCTTTCCTCACTTTCCATGAGCGCGGACTAGGGTATCCCATGCACTGGTTCCTGCGCGGGCTCCTCAACGAGTGGCACCTGGAGCTGCAGCACCTCAACCCGACAGGGGTGCTGCACATCGCTGGTTTCGTCATCGTCTGCGAGGCCTTCCTCGGGATGGAGCCGCATGCGGATCTCTTCCGGCTTTTCTTCTTCGGGAGGGCTATGGCAGATTGGAGCTCGACCGAGATCGCGCCGGTTGGAGGCTTTGCCCTGCAGAGGAAGCCGCATGCGGCAGGAGGCTCGTATCTCGCATACACCCCATGTGACTCCAACCGGGGATGGCATGTGGAGTGGTTTTGTATCCAGAATCCGGTGGGGGCGCCGTTTCCATTGTTTACTGGCGGGAGGCCGGTAAAGTAGAAGAGTTGGTCATGGGGCTGCGCCCACATGGAGAAGCACAAGGTGGGGGTCATCGAGGAGGAGCTGCGTAAGCTCGTAAGGGGCGGCCTCAATGGGGTGCGAGTGTTCCACACCCTTTACCGCCACCGAGTTGCGCCGCTGGCGGAGAGGACGCACCCGATGTGGACGTACGGCGGCCGGTCAGACCCAGACTGCACGTCGCCAGAGGATCTGCCGGACGACGAGATCTGGAGCCGCATCGGCCGAGTGCTGCAGCTGAGGCCTGGAGAGATGGTTGAGGGAAAGCCCATACCGTTCATTGCCTCGATCGTGCCCACGCTAGTATGCTCTTTGTTCGTGCTCTTTCTCTGCTCCTTTCAATTTTCTTTGATTTTGGTTCTATCATTCCATAGGGGCTCAGGAGGTACAAGTCCCAGCCACACCTTCCCAAGGGTCCGGAGGGCCAGGCCCGGTAGGCCGCCCAGAAGGGGGTGGCTGACGCTCGGAAGAAGAAGAAGACCCAGGAGGTTCAGCGGAAGGAAGAGAAGAAGAAGGAGGTCGCCCGGTGCGTGAAGGCCAGGGAACATAGGAGCAACGTCGAGTTGGAACTCGCGTTGGACGATCCTACGGACTTGGACGACATGGTCTTCTCCGACGAGGAGGAGAGTCGGGAGGTCATTGTGACCTCGGCGGTGCATCGCGACCCTGCGGCGATGTCCGTTGGTGAGGAGCAGGAGGCCACGCGGCGCATGGAGGTTCCTGCTTCGTGGAAGCGTGCGGCAAGTGTGGATGCCATTGACGAGCGAGCGTTGAAGCAGACGTGGTCACCGCGCCCCTCGGTGGTGCCGCCGGTCCCATCGCCGCCTGCAACAGACGCGGCTGGGCGAACCGGGCGGTCCGAGGAGCGGACGGGCGCTCGTGCGGTGACGGGCCAGTGCCAACGTCGGACTCATAGCCAGAGGAGGCCTTGCCTACCGTGGCCATAGTCGAGCAGTCCGGGCGGTCTGAGGGGCAGACTGGCGCCCGGTCGATATGCGACTTGCAGTCAGAGGACGCCCCACCCGCTGCTCTAGTCGTGGAGTCCCGAGCCAGGGGTCGTAGCTATCCGTAGGTCGGGCTGGCGTCGGTCGGGATGGTTCCGACCCTGTCTGAGGCGAGGGGGCGCGGGTCACAGCCTAGGGGTGTTCCTCACCCTACAGGTCCGTGGTCGTCGGAGTCTGCCTTCCGGGTCGTGCCGCTAGCCACCCGGTATGTTACCTTTCGTTGCCTCACCGACTTTTGCTGGTCGAGTCTCTCCCCCCTTTTTTTTGGAGTGTGGCTTACCTGCGATCTTTGTTTGTGGCCGGGGGATGCTGGGGTTAAGTGTCGCCCCGACCCCCGTGCAGGAGGATTGGAGGCCCACTCTGCAGCGTGTGGCGGCGAGTGAAGGGGCCAGCAGGGTGGCGGCGACGAAGCCTTTGCTCCCGAGGGTGGTGCCCCTCGGGGCGACTGCTGGTAATGTGACAGCGGCGGCGGCGTTGCTGGCCATGATCCCGGTGCCAACGATGGGGGTTGCGGTGGAGGTAACTCTTGCGCCCCTTCGCCAGGCGTGGCGGAAGAGACGAGGGAGGACGAGGTCCCTACCTCGATGGGTGGAGGACTGCATGACCTACCCTTGCCGTCGGGGCCAAAGGCGCTGGAGGGGAGCATGTCCGGAACGGAGTTGGGACACTCGACGGCGTTCCAAGCAAATGAGGTGGTGGAGATCCCATCTAACGATGAGGCGGGTACCACGGTGGAGCCGCCGGTGTCGCCGCAGGAGCTGGTGGTGTTGCCATGGGAGCTGGCGGCGGTCCAGTTGGACGCTGGGCCCTCCGGCGGTTCATCGGAGGGTGACCTAGAGTGGTCTTTTCCTGAGGACCCGTCGAAGGCGATGTTTGTCCTCCGGGATTCCCGGGAGCGCCAGCTCTGGGACATTTTTGGGGGGCAAGGGCATGTCGCGGTGTCCGAGCTCACCAAGCTATCCGCAAAGCTTGAGAGCGCCCGGAAGCAGGCCCAGTTTGCTCGGCAGCTGGTTGAGGTTGACCTGCAGCTCACCGCGGAGGTGAGTTTCTGGTAATCTCTCTTACCCTTTGAGTCTTTTGTCGGTTGTTTTTAGCATGCCTGTTTCACAGGAAATAAGGAAGGTGTCGTCCCGCAAGTCCCACTTCCTCCGGGTGGAACATGCCCGGATGGGTGAGCTTGAGCGTCGGGTGGAGTTCGCCTGCCGCGAGTCCTAGGTCCGGGCGGCCAAGGCGGCCACGGCATGGGCAGGGAGACAGCGTGCGGTGGAGCGGGCGACTGCTGCCTTGCAAGGGTTCAAGGCGGAGAGGGTTCGTCACGAGGAGGCTAAGGCGGGGGTGCGGGTGTCCCTGGCGAACACCGAGGTGGCGCTGCGAGAAGCCTTGGCGGCCCTTGAGCTGGAGCAGGCTGCCCTGGAGAGGGCACAGAAGGCCCTAGAGGCGGAGCAGAGGGCCCGTTCGGAGGTGGATCAGGAGGTGCTCGCGCTCCGGAGCTAGGTGATGGGTATGGAGGACGCGAGTGCCTGGCTGTGTGAGCAGGTGGCTTGGTAGGCAGAGGATTTCTCCTCCCTTGAGGCCTCTTGCATTGGTGCATACCTTTTTTGTTTTCTCGTGGTGTTGATTTTTTCCTCAGCCTATTTTTGAGTTTGTCGTCCTTCCTCCAGAGCTGGGTGAGAAGGTGAAGGCGCTGGAGCGAGACCTAGAGACGTCCAAGGTGAGCTTCAGTCGGAACGCCGAGGAGATGGCCAAGTCCCGTGAAGAGCGATGTGCTCTCAAAGGGGATTTCGACTAGATCCGTAACGCTGCCCGGCTCGTCGTCTCGGAAATCTTCGGGTCGGTGCCAAGTATCAGCGCACCCGTGGCCCAACTGGCGGAGGTCCCGGACGTGGTCAAGGACCTTGTCAGGAGCGGGCTGTTTTATGGAGCGTCGAGGGTGCTGACCTCGGTTGCGACGCACCACCCGAGCCTGGACTTCGATGCTATCTGCGGTGGTATGCTGAGGGTCTGAGCACAGAGGACATCCAAACAATCGAGGTGAGCTTGCCACTGCACGCGCGGTCGGTGTCAAAGCAGGTCTCCGCCAAGTGGGTGATGGACGTTCGCCGTCAAGACATGGCCCGAAGCATGCGTGGAGAGAATGCTTCCGAGCCTGCGGATAGCCTAGAGCCTGGTTCGGGGGGAAATGTCGCCTCGGCTTTGGTTGAGCTAAACGTCGTGCCACCGGGGAGTGAGCAGCCTGCGCCCTCGTCGGCCGTGCCGCCAGCAGATGCCGCTGGGTCGGTTTAATAGTTTGTAGAATGTAAGTAGTTAGTAAACGTAGAAAGTTTAAGCTCGTGGGGGAGCCCCTGTGTAAGATGTTCATGTGTTTTTTAAAGACTGCAATTGGCTTTTTGTTTTTGTGATGGAGTTGGTCCATTCGAGGAAGTTTTGTTCCCCTTCGTTCCTTAGTTTTCCCTTGGCATAATTCTGTTTTATATTTCTTTCTTTCTCGTACCTGCCTGTTTGTCCCGTAGGCTGCGACGCTGTGAGCCCGGGGGGTGGCCCGCGAGGCTTGGCCGTTCGTAACCGTAGGAAAAGGCGGGGTGCGATCAGTGAGAATGTTTTAAAGCAAAGCTACGTAAGGCAAATCAAAAGAACAAACTGCCCTTCTGTTCGGGTAGGAAGGAGTCTTCTCCATATGAAAAAAAGTACTCAAGTTTAAAACAAAACAGAGGGGTAGCAGAGCCCCCAAGCGCCCCGAGCCGAAATGTGTTCGGGTGGGGATGCTCTTACAGGAGCGTACGTTTAGTGAATAATGGTAAGACTGAAACTTAGGGAAAGGGGAAAATGACATAGCTGTTCCAAGCGTTCGGAGAGAACGTCGTCGTCGTTGTCTTTCAGTCGATAGGCATCCGGTTGGATCAATTCAGCCTTCAGTCATCTGGATCCTTGCCTGATGTGCCCCCTTCTTCTGTTGCCTTTTTCGTCCCTCGGTCTGCCAGTCTACCTCAGTAGGCGCTTGAGGAGCTGGCAGTCCTTGTAGAGATGGTTGACGGGATAGTTGTGGTTGGTGCACGGGCTCTCCATGAGCTCATGGAAGTGTCCCAATCGGTCCTGCTGAGGCTGAGTGCCCAGGTGGTCGGCCGTGGCGACCGACGCGGAGTTAGCCGGTCGGCGATGACCCTTTCTGTTCTTTTTCCCCTCTGCGTGGAGGGGCCCTCATCTTGATCCTGGCACTTGGCCTTACCTTTGCCGTGGCCTCCGTTGGAGCGCGGTAAGAATGGCGCTTGCTGGGGGAAGTGGGCAAAGGTCGGTGGCCCTGGGCTGTCAGTGCTGGGACTCCGGTCACTGCTGTATGTGCCTTGGTTCGGTTCGAGCCACGCATAGATAGGCGGTTGATGTGGAGCGGTCGTCAGGTCAGGACGAGGCGCTGCTGTGGCCTCATGTGTCGTGCTCAGCGGTTGTAGTGGTGCCAGGGTGTAGTGCCCCATCTGCTGCGTCCCTGCTCTCGGGATGGGGAGCGAGGTCGTGAGTCGGCGTCGCGACATGGAGCATTCCGCTTGTTGAACGGCGGCGGTCTCCACCAGTGCTCGGAGGTTCCGGTGGATCGCCCGTTCGCGAGGGTCATTCGGCTTGGACAAGCCGCGTAGGAGCATTGCCGCGGCGGCAATGTTCTGACTGGCCCGAACGAACTATGGGGGATCGGTCCCTCTATTTGGGGTGTGGCGCTGGACCTGACGGGCGAGACCCCGAGCGCCGTTCGCCGGTCCACGCGCCCGGGGCGTAGCATAGCGCACCGAGAGTGCGCTGGCGCAGTTGGTGGCTGATGCGGCCACTGTCGTCGTAGTTCCTCCTCGTGCTCACATGTGAGCTCGGAGGTCTCCGTCCAAGGGCCCGGCGGGGTGTGAGTCCGTGAGGACTCCGTTGCCCCTGGCAGCTGTCCCGGAGCATCCGTCATAGCGCACTCTCGGGACGGACGGTGGCTGGGTGCCACATCGCCGATGCTGGAGCCGTCACTCCCGACGTCGTCGTCCATGATGTCGAGGAAATAGGAGGGACCGTAGCTCGCCATCCCCACGAACTCAGACGTGGGAGGAGGTGGCACCATAATCTTTTGGAGCCCCTGGGCGTTCGCGTCCGTGGGAGACATGAGGCCATAGGGGAGCCGGCCGTATGGTGGCCGTGACGGGAACAATGGCAGCCCTCCGGGTATTTGGCGGAAGATTGAATGTAGTAAGTAAAGAACGGCATGTATATTACTTACAATGGGGTTTGAGCAGAGAGTTTGCTCGGAATGAAGCGCAGATGCCGCGCCGTTGAGGTCGCGCGTCCTGAAGTCGACGGAGAACGTCACTCCGACGGGTGCCGGGTCACGAGTTTCCTCGCGGAGGTGGAGTACGTCGAGCCGGTCGGCGATGAAGTCCAGGCTTCTGAAGAGGAAGGCTTGGGATGGCTCAAAAATGAGTGGAACCCGCATGCCCGTAGGCAAGAGTGCGGGATACTCTAGTGAGCCAAGGCGAATCGCGTCGCCCGAGCCCCTCGTGGTGGAGGTGGTGGAAAAATGGGCCATCTGATGACCAAAAAGTGTTGAACGTACAGCGTCTTCCCCACGGACGCCGCCAACTATCGGTACAGAAAGTGACCAACTAGTGAATATTTGTAGTTTTGCTATACGTTGTGATCGGAGGTGGCCTAACACTCAATGACACAGGATATATACTGGTTCGGGCAACGTGCCCTACGTCCAGTGTGGGTCGGTCAATGACTTTATTCCTGAGCCTAGGTGCTCAAAGTCTGTAGTGGGATTACAAACGGGAAGGAGAAAGGAGAGGTGTACGAGAGGCTCGGTCGGGTCCGACCGGAACTCCGCAATGAGCTAGGTGTTCAAGGGTGTGCTCGAGGGGTTGTGAGTTATCGATCTAGTGAATCTAAGCTTGAAGAAGAAGCGTCCTCTGGGAAAATCGATCTCCCTGTTTGGAGGGAGCGCATCCCCTTTTATAGATAAAGAGGTGGCTTTACAGGTGAGAGGGAGAGAGTATGGATGTTTCTAGGTCTTGTCGCCCATGCTGAATGAGGGTAGCGATGATGGTCGGCACACATAATACTGTTGATGTCGCTGTAGAATGTTAGGTGCACATGGGAGGTTGGGTTGGCTTCTTCAAGAAGGATGGACGTCGGTACCTGCAAAATACCATTGGTGTGTGGGGAGCCCTACCACATGTACCAGGTGTTGTGAATCCTGGCGCTCTCCATCGATGCCCAGAGGCACGTGGGGGTCCTTTTTGCCGTGCGGGAGCCCCAATGGCGCCTACAATACTGTAGACACAAATGTCGGTACCTCCCATACCGTTTGTGTCAGGTCGGTTGTGGAGCACTGTTCCCGTAGGTGTACAGGGTATGGTCCTGGTATCATGGTTTGACTTTGTGCGCTGCTTTCTTCGTGCCCCCCTGGTCCCTTCCGAGCGGGAATCCCCGGTCGGATGGCTCCAGTTGGCACTGGCCGTGCCAGTCGGAGAAGAGCGGTAAGCAGGCTTCCTACGAGTCTCTGGTCGGAGACGTGGGGTCGGAGTAGGAAGCATCATTTTGGGCCAGGCCTTCCGATCGGAGAGTCCGCCCGGAGGTGGATGGCGCCCGAGACGAGCGCTCCGATCGGAGAGGTGGGCCAAAGAAGTTGTCGAGCGGGTGTTCGTTCTTTTGGTAGACCTTCTGGTCGGCGATCGGTCTATCCTTCTAGCCTGTTGTTTTTTAGACTTTTGCGTCGGCCCATGAACTACATGATGTTCTCCTAGGCCAAGCCCAGGCGTTGAAGCTGGTCCCCGAGGGACCCCAGGTTTATGAACCCGACAGGAGCCCCTGAGCCCCCGGGTGATTTGAGCTGAATCGTCTGGGGGATTTTTGTCTTACTGCCGGGTGCGCGTGAGCGCACCCACAGGTGTAGACCCTGAGCCCCTAGGCGGTTTGGGCAGAACCAGCTGGGGGGTTTTGTACAAACATGCCCACACCCAAGGCAAAGAAGAAGGCATGCAAGGACAAAGCCCTCACTTCAATAAGGTCATGGGATGATTCTTCAAGTGAAGAAGAAGACCATCACAAGAGGCGAGGGCACAAGCACTCATCATCAGGCACCTCACGTGTGTGCCTTATGGCATGAGGTAACAAAAAACCTATCCCTAGTGATAGTGACAATGATAGTGATAGTGATGATGAGCTACCTTCTTATGATGAAATTGTGAAAGAAAATCTTAACTTTGCTAAAGTTTGCACTAGTCAACAAAAGAAGCTTGAAAAATTAAAAGACAAACTAGATAGCTCACTACAAGCTTATGCTACTTTGCTTGAACAATATGAAATTTTTGCCAATCTTAATATGGAGCTATCTACTAAAATTGAGCAACTTGAGACTAGTGCAAACACAAATAATTGCACAATCAATGATGAACAACTTGTAAAGAAAATAAAAAAATAAAGGAAAAGTTAGCTAGCTCACAAGATGATTATAAAAATTTGCTCGCTAAAATGGAAACCGTGTGCAAACATTATGATGAGCTAAGTAATAAAGTTGCTAATCTTTAAGCCATTGGTACAACCCCCACCGAGGCACCTAAAAAGAAAAGTTCTATCTTTGACATGCTTAAAAAGGATGCCTCTACTTCTTGTAATGATTTATGTCGGTATAGAAAGTGACCAACTAGTGAATATTTGTAGTTTTGTTGTACGTTGTGATCGGAGGTGGCCTAGCACTCAAAGACACATGATATATACTTGTTCGGGCAACGTGCCCTACGTCCAGTATGGGTCGGTCGATGACTTTATTCCAGAGCCTAGGTGCTCGAAGTTTGTAGTGGGGTTACAAACGGGAAGGAGAAAGGAGGGGTGTACGAGAGGCCCGGTCGGGTCCGACCGGAAGGGCCGAGGTCGACCGGAACTCAGCAATGAGCTAGGTGTTCAAGCGTGTGCTCGAGGGGTTGTGGAGCACTGTTCCCGTAGGCGTACAGGGTATGGTCCTAGTACCGTGGTTTGACTTTGTGCACTGCTTTCTCCGTGCCCCCCTGGTCCCTTCTGAGCGGGAATCCCCGGTCGGATGGCTCCAGTCGGTACTAGCCATGCCAGTCGGAGAAGAGTGGTAAGCAGGCTTCCTACGAGTCTCCGGTTGGAGACATGGGGTCAGAGTAGGAAGCAGCGTTTTGGGCCAGGCCTTCCGATCGAAGAGTCCGCCCGGAGGCGGCTGGCGCTCGAGGCGAGCGCTCTGGTCGGAGAGGTGGGCCGAAGAAGTTGTCGAGCGGGCGTTCGTTCTTTTGGTAGACCTTCCGGTCGGCGATCGGTCTGTCCTTCTGGCCCGTTGTTTTTTAGACTTTTGGGCCGGCCCATGAACTACATGCTGTTCTCCTAGGCCGAGCCCGGGCGTCGAAGCTGGTCCCCGAGGGACCCCGAGTTTATGAACCCGACAATTTATGTTTAGACTCACCCTTGTGCAACCAAGTTTGTGTTGAGAAAGTTGTTGTAGAAACATGCACACAAGAGGTCACAATGGAGAATGAGTAACTCAAGAAAGAAGTGGCTCGCCTCACCAAGGACTTGACTCAAGTAAAAGGCAAGACGGAGCAAGCCCAACTTCATCAAGATAACACCGTCAAGGGAGTGAAGAAGCTTGATGAAGGACAAACCATGGTTTGCTATGTATGCCACAAGGAAGGTCACAAGTCCTATGAGTGCCAGGTGAAGAATGGGGGAGGAGCTAAGAAGAAAGAGAAAAACAAAAAGCAAACAAGCAAGCTCTCCAACACCTACACCAACAAGGTGGACAAAAATGCCTCCACACCTTATCTCTTAAAGAAGAAGAAAAATGACAAGGTGGTGGCCATCAAGGTGAACAAGCAAGCCAACAATGGGGCCAAACGTATGTGGGTGCCAAAGGAGATCATTTCCAACATGAAGAGCACCAAGAAGGTTTAGATCCCAAAAGGGAAGTGAGAAGTCCGATGGAATTTGGGGAATTTGAAGGCTTGGCAAAGTATGGGTGCATTTCATGGGGTGCATCATTATTGACAAGGAAATAGCCAAGTGGGTTAGTGAATACTATGGATCCAAATTCCCCTCCCCATGTTAGGTAACTAGATTTAATTTCTTGCAATCTCAATTAGCATCTAGTTCCTTTTCATGCCTAGGTTTACATTTGCATGCTTAAATATTTTGTCTTGCATACACTAGGTATATCTTATGGTAGGCTTGCTTAAATATTTAATGCCTTGGAACATCATGTCGCGGAGACGGGTCATGCTGAGACACGACCGATCCTTGTACGATGCCAGAAGTTTGACCTGGGGTTGTACTTTCTGGCCCATAGTGGTTGGCGGCGGCGCGAGCTTCCGTTAGGAACCGTGTCCGAGGGATCAGGTGAAGCGAGGCCAGCCCTCAGACAACTATCGAGGCGAAGCCAACCTTTCGGGAGTCGGACGAGGCGGAGCCTAGCAAGGGGTGTGGCCTTGGTGGTCCTAGAAATCGCCTAGGGGATTTTTTTGACTTGCTAGCGGGTGCGCGCGAGCACACCCAGTGGGTGTAGCCCCCGAACCCCGAGGCAATTCGGGTAGAATCACCTAGGGGATTTTTTTGACTTGCCAATGTTCTAAGCCATCATTTCTAGGAGCACGGACCCAGGCGTCGGGCGCCGACCCAAACATCAGGCACGGTCGCGGGGTCAGGTGCGACGGAGCGCGGACCCAAGTGCCGAGCATGGCCGAGGGGTTGGTCTAGTTTCGTGCGTTATCCCATCCGTGGTTTCCACAACCGGAGGGGCTGAGCTAACGTTGCTCGTCTCGATGGCTCGAGTGACGCGCTCGGTGAGCTCTCTAACGGGTATGTCCGAGTGGAATCCAGGTTCGTCGTTCGTAACGGGGTCGGCATAGCCCTTATGTGGCATTCCACTGCACCTTAACCCGCCTCCCGGCATATGCCTGAGCCGTTCTGAAGATCGACTTAGGTGGCCCACTGGCCACCCCTCGATGGAGATTTTGTGGGCATGGCTCGAGGTTAGGATCGAACGAGAAGGTTGAGATGACCCTATCTGTTTCTGAGCAGATCGGGCGAGGGCCGCTAGGGCTCATCTATGTTTTCTCCCCTGTCTCTATTTGACATGAGGTGGCCTCGAGCCCTTCATGGGCTAGCCTTCGAACCCCGTTCGGTCATCGCTCATGTCGAATGAGGCGACTATCGCTTCATGATGCAACACGAAGCATTGTGATGCATCAATTGCATATGCAATGCTTTGGATGTATGGGATGAATGTGTGAATGCGTGTATGAGGAAGGATGAATGAATGATTATGCATTTAGAAAATAAAATAAGTAGGAGGGTTTGGTAAAGATACCTTGATGACTCGAGTGGCGGGTTTGAGGAGTTCTTATCAGATATGTCCGAATGGAATCCGTGTCCATCATTCATGATGGAGTCGGCGTAGCCCACATGGGGCATCCTACTGCTCCTTACCTATCTCTCGGAAGTCGCCTAAGCCATCCGATTGACTCAGGTAGCCCGTTGGTCTTTCCTCGACAGAGATCCTATCGGTGGGCCCTTCCAAACCCTGCCTGGGAAGGCAGAGGGTCGTTTGCATGCGGTTGCACCTTGTTTCCTACACCTGGGTTGTGGTAGTGGTGGGCCCTACCTAGGCCACGTCCTGTTTTAACCGGGCAATGTTTCATTGGGCAGGGCGTGTCCCATCAATCAAGACGCATCCCACCGCATGCCTATCCACATTAAATAGGGGAAGGGAGAGGGTTTTCATCCCATTCCTTCACCTTTCTCCAACTGCTGCCTCTCCTCCTTCATCCTTTTTGCCAAGCCCGTTCATGCGCCGTGGTGGTTTTAAGGGGAGAGAGAGGGTAAAGCAAGGGAGAGGAGAACTCACAGATTCATTCACAAATCTGGGGTGTGATGTTGAACTAGAGGCCATCCAACATAGATGACGAGGTGCTGGCCGCCTTCACCGAGAAGGGGCTGCTCCCGCCGAAGGAGGTGGCTCATTGGAGGGCTCCTACGCTAGGGGAAGCTGTTCCACGACCATGGGCCGATGAGGTTGTCTCCTTCCATGCCTTCCACAAGTGTGGGCTTAGATATCCCACGCACTGGTTCTTGCGTAGGCTCCTCAACGAGTGGGGCCTAGAGCTGCAGCACCTCAATCCGACTAGGGTGCTGCATGTTGCCGGTTTTGTCACCGTTTGTGAGGCCTTCCTTGGTATGGAGCCACACGTGGATCTCTTCCTGTGGATCTTCACTAGGTGAGCCTTGTCTGAGGGGAAGCCACCCAGAACCGTGCCGGTTGGGGGCTTCGCCTTGTAGAAGAAGCCGAGGCTATCGGGCTCCTACCCCACATACTCCCCCTGCGACTCCAATCGGGGGTGGCATGGTGAGTGGTTCTACATCAAGAACCAAGCGGAGGCGCCATTCCCACCGTTCACCGGAAGGAGGCCAAAGAGGTGGGAGAGCTAGTCATGGGGTCCCTCCAGTCGACAGAACAAGCTAGAGGTCATCGAGGTAGAGCTTCAAAAGCTGCTGTAGCATGGCCTTGATGGGTTGTGGGTCTTCCACACCTTGTTCTATCGTCGAGTCGCCCTGCTGGCGGAGAGGAGGCGGCCGATGTGGGCCTACTCTGGCCTAATGGATCCCGACCGCACATCGCCGAAGGAGTTTCCCAAGGACGAAGTCTAGAGTCAACTCGACCAGGTGCTGTAACTGAGGGATAAAGACTCCCTCGAAGGAACGCTCGGACCTCTTCATGCCGCAAAGCTGTCCAATCTGCTATGCTCCCCTCTTCTTATTCCATGTCCTTTTCCCTCTTGCTCTCCTATATTTTGAATTCAAGTCGTCTGTTTTGTAGGGACTCATGGGTTACAAATCCTAGCCACATCTTCCGAGGGGGTTGGAGGGCTTAGCTTGGCAAGCTACTCTGAAAGAGGCAGTGCTTGCTAAAAAGAAGAAGAGAGCTGAGAAGGCTCGAAGGCGGTTTGAGAAGGAGAAGGAGATCGACTGGCGAGTTTGGGGAGGTGAAAACTGGAAAGACGTGGAGGCAGAGCTTGAGTCGAAGGAGCCCATAGAGATGGGTGGCAACGCGAGTACCTCTGAGGATGACGGAGATAGGGGCGTCATCGTGACCTCGATGGAGCATCATGAGCCTGCGGCCGCGTCCGTCAGCGGTGGGCGGGATACAGAGAGGCGTGGTGATGTTCCCGAGTTAAGGAAGTGCGCCATGAGCTCGGACACCACCGTCGAGCGAGAGGCAAAGCGGGCATGATCACCGCACCCTTCGGAGGCGTCATTGGCTTCGCACCCCCCTGCTCTGACCATGGCGGGGCATGTCGGTCGGTCGGAGGAGACATCATTGGCTTTGCACTCCCCTGCTCCAAGCGTGGCGAGGCACGCCGACCAATTGGAAGAGCGTGCTTGTACCCCCGCATCTTTGGGGTCAGCGCATGCGCGTGACCCACAACAGGGAGATGTCCTGTTAGTTGCTCCGGTGGGTGCACCACGAGCCGATGGTCACGGCCATTCATGGGCCGATCGGGAACCGGCCGGGTCGGCTCCTCCCTCGGTCGATACGTGGGGTCATGGGTCACGACCCATGAGCGGTCCTTGTCCGGGGGGCTCGACGCCAGCAGGTCAGGGCTTCGGGGCCCTGCTGCTTTCGTCTAGGTATGCATCTATGTTCCTTTTTGATCTCACAGTTGAGTTCTTTGAGCGTGACTGACATGTACTTATTTGACAGTGGCCAGGGACTGATGGGACTAGGCATCGCCCCGCCTCCCGTGCTTGAGGAGTGGAGACCCAGCCTGCACCGAGCCACGACGAGCGGTGGGGAAAGCAGACTGGCGGCGATATGACCTTCCCTTCTAGGGGTCACGTCCTCCCGGCTGGTCACGAGTATGGCGGCAATGGCGGCGATCCCCATGATGACGCCGGAGGTTGGGTCGGAGGTGACCCTTGCGATCCCTCCCCCAACAGCCATGGCAGAAGAGAGGAGGGAAACTGAGTTTCCTGCCTCGCCCGGCGGAGGGACACATGGTTCACCTTCCTGGTCAGAGCTGGAGGGGTCAGGAGGAGAAGGGGCTAGGCCGGAGGTAGAACATCCACCGGTGGGCTGTGGAGTTCAGATAGTGGAGATCCCCTGCCCGACGAGGTAGGCACTTGGGTGGAGCCGCCAACCATCCCGCCATCGCAGGAGTTGGCGATGGTCCGATCGTCGCACAATATCACGACAGCCGAATCTTCCAGCGGGTTGGGGGCGACCCATGAGCTGGTGTGGCCCTACCCCGGTGACTCAAGGAAGGCTCAGTTTGTCCTTTGCGATGAGGAGGAGGTGGGGCTCTAGCACTTGCTTGAGGAGAGAGGACTATCGATGGAGTCCGATCTTGCCCAAACCAAGGCGAGGCTCAAGGAGGCTTTGGAGCGGGTCGAGCTTGTCCATCGGGTGGTTATAGCCGACCTACCACGCGTCGCAGAGGTAAGCTTTCTGCGTTTTTAGCGTTTGTCCTTGACTCCTTGGTCTTTCGCTAGTTGTTTCATCATGTTTGCTTCTCGCTTTATAGGATCTAGAGGCGATGTCGATCCGTAAGTCCCGTTTATTTCGGGAGGAACACGGTCGGATGGGGCGGGAAGCTGCAATGTCACGGCAGGTTGACGAGCTTCAGTGTCACAGAACCGACCAATTTATAAGAGCACAAGTACAAAAACAATCGCCGAAACGATCAAATTCTCGCACTTGAGCCCATATAAACCCGGTAGTCAACTGAAACCACGAAGGATTTCAAACCAACTTACATACAACCAAGATCACAGTAATTCAACATAACATCTCACACGTTAAAACATTTCATAAACAGTTTGCAGATAGATTACAACCCATCAGAGTCATTGTTATTACAAACCAAGTCTTGTAAAGTAGCGGAAGCAAATAGTTTAACTCACACAAATGAGTTCAAATACCAGTACCAGCTTGCCGATCACATCCAACAAAAGCATTCAGATGAGATAACAAGAGATCATGCCCATGATCTAGTCTTCATCACCCGCCGGGTGGAGACAATACTTACAGAAGCCCTGATATAGAAGGTCATCTGCAACAAGAGGGAATAAACCCTGAGTACGGGAATGTACTCAGCTAGACTTACCCGTCAGAAACCAAAATAAATGACACCAAGGATCATGCAAAGCTTTATTTAGAGGATCAGGCTGGCACTTCCTTTTTGCGGAAAAGCATAAGTAATAATGATTAACTTTTAACCTGAACTAGCAGTGACTTTAAGCCATTAACCTATCATCTATATTAGCACCTGTACTAAGCAACCACTTGATTAATATGCAAACATTAATAACCATAATAGGTATAAATCGTGGCAACATTATCCATCATCATCATCTTCCATTTAACCATATCGTTAAATTCAGTGAATCTACGTTGCCGCTGCTCAAGTCAAGTTCTCACTATCCGGGAGAGACGACGATTCGAATCGATTCCTATCTAGCTGGAGGGGTATTCCTAACACAAACCCTGCTTCCCCCGTCAGGGTCGCAAACAAGTCACCTTTGGTACAACTCAGGAGAAAAATAAAAGAAAAGACGTGGGTTCGGGCCGCCCTGCATTCTCAGAGAACCACTCTGCCAAGGGTGATCGGGCCTTTAACCCGCCCTTGGGCTTATGCCAATGGCTCTCCGCACATCCTTACTACCTCCAGAATGCATCCAACCCCCACGGTTCCCGGCCTGAGTTGAGCTACTCGGCTTCGCGGTCGGAACGACTTATCCGGCTAGCTAAGTGTTAGGCTACGTTCAACATGACCTGAGGACGTACAGCGTATCAGTCCTTAAATGACACAGACGGAGTCACTATGTCCAACCCTACACAAGACTCCACCCGATCTTCATTCATTATTAACATGGTTCTTTTCCACGATAGCAAATATAGCCAACCGTGGTCCACCTCATCCTAAAGATCGCAGGTGACAGGAAATCACCCGACTTCTACCGCACTAAGCATGGCTAAGCATTTAACCCGTTCCTGAACTTAAATAGGATTCAAGTGCGATATCTGGACAAGGATAGATATATAATGCAGCAATTGGTTCCAACCAATTCCTATACTTAATGCAGCATCAACAATAAAAGATACTCAATATATTTGTAAAAATATGGGAGACTTATAATGCTCCGGGGCTTGCCTTTCAGGAAAGAGGATGGACGGTGGTCAGGGCACTCGGGCAACTCCTCCTCGGTGACTGCTTCTTCGGTTGCCTGCACGTCGGGCTCCTCCTCCTGGCTCGCTCCCTCGAACTCCAGCAACGTCACTCCCTCCGGCACACCTATTGCATGAATGTGCAAGATAAATATCTTGGATGCACATGAATGAATGTCAGGGATGCTCGGGGAATGCGCATGTTCGCTGTAGTTTGCATATTCCAACTTAAGCCCTATTCAAATCACTTTACTTACCAAGTTTATACAACCTAATGTATAATTGCTCATCTTCAGTTAACGACCTAGCACCTGCATCTAAGCATATTCTCAAGTTAGGCTAACCCCTAACAATCAACGAAAACATTGCATCAAGCATACACTCAAGCATTTGTATTTCAGCAAAATGAAGACTATGTAGCGGTACAGTAAACTAGCCATAACTAGAGATTTATAAATCCAATTGACACGCAACAAGACAATCTGGAAAGCTTATGAAATTGTCTACAATTAATTTTCAGACCTCAAAGCATGATTCAAACCTTTACTAGGCCGAATTCATAAATCAACAGAACTCTGTCCTCACAAGGCAGAGAGTAAGCAAAAACTGGAACCTAACTTTAAACAGCTGTAGTTTCTAAACTACGGGGCCAACTGCCCTCAAATTTTGACAAGAGGTTCATCACATTCACAGAAAACCAAAATATCATGGGGAACTTCCTAAAGTCCCTGGATCTGTCTAGAGGGACATAATGCAAACGAAATAATTAATAACTTATGATGCAAACACATAATTGGACAAAACTAACTCTACTCACATATCACACATATCACAAGAACACCAGAAAGTAGGGTGTTCATCACCAAAACATTTCTTTTAATACCTTTCTTAATTTATTTATTTAATTAGAGAAAATGGTAAACATATATGAAAACTACACCATTAAATCTACGAAAATTACAGTAGATACCACATGCCCTAAGTAGACTACCATAAAAATTTCACACCATTAGAGTAAGTATAACAGCCTACACAAAAATGATAAGGCATAATGGTTTAAAATGGCATAATTAGGAAACCTTAGTGAAAAGTGTCAAGCAACAGATTTCATATTTTTCCTAGCATCCCTAAGGTACTAGGATACTATCCACCAAGTTTCATGGTCATAGGATTCCTAGATAATTTATAAAAATTCACACAAGTATCAATCAATGATAAAAGAAAAATCTATAACTCAAAAACCCTACATGCAATGACTCTCAAATTTTAACCAAAGCTCCTAGTAAGCAAGACTAGCTTACCCACAAAATTTCATAATTTTTGGATCATAGAAGCTCAAGATATAATTCAAACAAGTTTGCAAGCATTTGAAAACACATTTCAAGTTCCTATTTAATTCATCCAAAATTTCTACATCATGTGCTCATATCATATTTTTCTTAAATACTAGACCTCACTGAGAGTGTAACAAAATTTGAATCACACCATTTGGATCTACACATTTGGAGTTACAAAATTCACAAAACAACATTCAAAACTAGAAATTTGAACTATCCTTTTGAACAAATAGTCACTGACGCGTGGGACCCGGGTGTCAGCCGGACCCACTAGTCAGCGACAGCGAAACAGGGGAGGCGCATGCGATGGCGCGGCAGCAGTGGAGCTCGCCGACGGCGACTCCTTCGGCGAAACCACGGCTACCAGTGTGTTCCCCAAAGTCTCCCGCGTCGATTGACTCCCTAAGCCTAGACCCTAGCGGCCCCTAAGCACGTCGGCCATGGCGCACGGCGGCTCAGCCATGGCGCACGACGGTGCGCGGCCGTGTTCCGGCATGTCCGGACCGGCGTGGTCGGTAGCGTCTTCACAGGAGCAACTACACAAGATGGAGAAGACGATACGAAGGCTAGGGATGGAGGAGCGGTGCGGTGGTGCGCTGGCCACGGTGAGCGCCAACTCCAACAAAGCTCTGCCATGGCGGGCGGTGGTGGAAACGGCCGGAGGCCCTCACCTAAGGACGATTGGCTCAGATAGAAGGTGGGGAAGGTCGAGAAGAACATGGCAGAGCTACGGTGAAGGCGTAGTGCACGTTTTTGCAGCGGTGAGCAAGCTCTGCGATGGCGCAGTTGGATCGGCAATGGTGGAGCGGCTAAGCTTGCTTGCGGCGCGGTGGAAGGCGACTGGAGTGGAGAAATTGAAGTGGCGAGTGCGTCAGGCAGGCGCGCGGGGGTGTTCACATCATGGCCGACCGTGCTAGGATGCTCGCGGTGCGTGGCAGCGCGGTCAGCCGGCCGGCGACGGGTGGCGCTAGGCGGCGTCCATTTTCTAAAACGGACATCACTGTAGCTTGTCTGAAACGCTGATTCAGTGCTCCATCACCCGACTGACAGGCAATGTTTGACAAGGATTAACTATTAAACCGTGACGTATTAGTGGAAGCAATGAACATGAAACTTGTAGAGTTAAGGTAGGTTTACAACTTTGCTTTAGAAATCAACAGCCAGTTCTCCATGGATCAAGAGTTGTATCAAGCCAAAGTTGGCTCAATCAAACTGAAATGGCATTTAGGACTTAGAAATATTTTCAAGTGTTGAATCAGCTTTCACTTCTGACTTGTGGGTCCTTTTTGAACATGTTGTGCACATTTTCATGACTTGGCTTCTAAACAAAGTTTGTTCCTTATAAAATTTGCTACAACTTTGTTTTAGGTTGCTCAGACATGCAAACATCCTAAGCTATACTTTTTAAACAGTCAAACAAAAGGGTTTAGGGGTCAAAATTGGTCAAACCATGACTTGGGTAATTAGTCAAAATGATCAACATGAACAATGTTCCTAATGACATTCTAAGTATAACTAAGTTGCTTAAGAGGATAATTAGCCACACCACACATTGGTCACACCAAAATCAAGCATCACATGGGTTGAAACAAGGAAGAACAAATGAATTGCTACTTTTGTTTCAAAGCCATGTTTCATATGTTTCATGAGTGTGTTGCATAGTACTACTAACCATGTTTCACTAAAGTGTGTTGCATATGTTGCACTTGAGTGTTGAACACTATTCATTTCCTAAAACAAACACACATGAAATATGACAATATGTTGCAATGTTTCACAAGCATGTTTCATGCAATATAAGCTCATGAATGGATGAATGATGCTCATGTTTATGAAATGCAAGTGCAAATGTGGAAGCCAAACACCTGAGGTGTTACATTCAGCGCCAGCTAGAATCTACCCACCACGAGTCCCAAGACCGGGCGATCGAGGTGACGGGAGCACGAGTGGCCGAACTGCTCGTGGCGGAACGGGCGACTACTGCTGAGCGAGGACTCGATGTAGCGAAGGTCCACCTAGCAGAGACCGAGGTGGCACTTTAGAAGTCTTTGGAGGCTCTGGAGATGGAGCGGAAGGCCCGGTCAGAGGCTGATCAAGAAGTGCTCATGCTCTGGGGGCACGTGCTTGGGGCGGAGGAGTCGAACGCTTGACTGCTCGAGAAGGTGACCTAGCAAGAGGAAGGACTTTTCATCCTCGAAAGCACCCGCCTTGGTATGTATCTATTCCCCTTTGGTTGATGTCTTGGTTTTTCCTTTCCTTTTCTTCTGAACTTCTCGTCCTTTTTCCAAAACTGGGTGGAAAAATTGGTTCTCTGAAGCGAGATCTGGAGACAGCCAAGGCGGCGATCGGTCAGAACGTAGAGGCGCTAGCCAAGTCCCTTGAAGAGCAATGTGCTCTCAAGGGGGAGCTCGACCAGATCCACAACGTCGCCCAGGTGGTCGTTTCCGAGGTGTTCGGGTCGGCGCTGAGCACCAGTATGCCCGCCGTCCAGCTGGCGGAGGTCCTAAACGAAGTTTGGGTGCTCATCTCCGATGACATGTTCTATAGGACATCAGGAGTGCTGACCTCAGTGGTGACACACCACCCAGATCTGGACTTCGCCGCCATCTGCAGAGGGCATGCCGATGGCTGGAGCGTGGATGTGATCCATGCGCTTGGGGAGAGCTTGGTGCCATATGCACAGATGGTGGCCGAGCAAGTCTCCACGTAGTGGGTGATGGAGGCTCGTCGTTTGAGCGTGGTTGAAGGCATGCGCCAGGAAGATGTCATCCAGCCTACGGATGGAGTGGAGACTGAGTCGGAAGTGAGCGTCGTCCCACCTCCATCCGAGCCGAATGTCGTCCCGTCGGAAAGCGAGCCGGCCTTATCCTCGTCGACCGTGCCATCAGCCGATGCCGCCGGGCGGCCACAATAGAATTTAGAGTAGAAGTAGTTAGTATATGTAAAACATAAGTTCATGGGGGAGCCCCCATGTGAACAGTTTTTTGTATTCATGAATACTTCAATTTTGTTTTTGTGATGGAATCACTCATAAGGGGAAGCTTGTCCCATCCGTCTTTATTTTCACCCTAGCATAGCTACAATTTTGTTTTTGTGATGGAATCACTCATAAGGGGAACCCGGGCATGGCCCGCAAGCATCAGCTGCTAGTAACCATAGGTCGTGGCGGGGTGTGATCGGTCGAGAGTTTAAAACATAAGTTACGTAGGATAAATAAAGGAACAGACTACCCTTTTGTTTGGGTGAAAAAGCAATACTATATGATAGTAAAAAAGAGGGGTGGGTGCGCCTCGTGGAGACCCCGAGCGACCTAGGCCGAGAGTGTTCGGGCCGGGGTGCTTCTAGGAGCAAACGTTGAATGAAAGAAAGCGGTAAGACCGAGTTTTAGGGGAAGAAATGGCATAACTGTTCGATGTTCCATGTGTTGGTGAGAACGTTGTTGTTGTCATCCTTCAGTCGGTAGGTGCCCGGTTGGATCACCTCGGTCACCATATAGGGTCCTTCCCATGGTGGAGAGAGTTTATGTTTCTCCTTGGTCGATTGGGTTCTTCGGAGCACAAGGTCTCCAATCTTGAGGATCCTCCCTCTGATTTTTCTTTCATGGTACTTGCAGAGAGTTTGCTGGTAATGAGCGGAGTGGATGACGGTCGTCTCGTGAGCCTTCTCGAGCAGGTCAACCACGTCTTGTTGAGCCTCCATGGCTCGATCTTGGTCGAAGGCCTTCACTCTTGGGGCACCATGGTCGAGGTCGGAGGGCAACATTGCTTCAGCCCCATAGGCCAGGAAGAAAGGTGTGAACCCTGTGGATCGGTTCGGGGTCATTCTCAGGCTCCAGAGGATCGCTGGGACCTCTGCAACCCATCGCCCGGCATACTTATTGAGTCGATCGAAGATGCGTGGCTTAAGTCCTTGGAGGACCATGCCATTGGCCCGTTTGACCTGACCGTTTGTACGTGGATGTTCAACCGAGGCCCAGTCGATCCTGATGCTGTATCCATCACAAACGTCTAGGAACTTCTTTTCGGCAAAGTTAGTTCCATGGCCAGTGATGATACAGTTAGGAACACAAAAACGATAGATGATTTCAAGGAAGAACTTGACCGCCTCTTCCGAGCGAATGTTGGTGATGGGCTTTGCCTCTATCCACTTGGTGAATTTGTCCACCACTATGAGTAGGTGAGTGAAGCCACCCGGGCCCTTTTTGGGGGGTCCTACCATGTCGAGGCCCCAGACCGCAAATGGCCAGGTGATGGGGATGGTTTGAAGCTCCTGCGCCGGCAAATGAGTTTGCCGAGCGTAGAACTGGCATCCTTCACACCTATGGACGACCTCCTCTGCATCTCGCAGTGCAATGGGCTAGTAAAAACCTTGATGAAAGGCTTTTCTGACCAGCGACCTTGGGGTCGTGTGATGCCCGTAGATTTCAGCATGGATCTCAAGGAGGAGCTGTTTCTCTTGGTCGGTAGGGATGCACTTCATGAATACTCCCGACAGAATTTGCTTGTAAAGTTCATTACTAAATGCGATGAATGACGTGGCATGTCGAGTGATTCATCGCGCTTTAGTCCTTTCTGGTGGGAGAATCTCCTCGAGGAGGTAGGTGAGTAGCAGTGCTCTCTAGTCAGCTTGATCGAGTGCTATCACAGTGATGTTGGTGGGTGATGTCGTCATGGAGGCACCAAGGCTAGAGTGTGTCTAGATCGGACCTTCTAGGATGTGGGCAGACAACTCGTGAAGGTCATTGATGAAGACCCCATCTAGAGACGGAACCCGCCTAGCAGCCAATTTTGCAAGAAAATCTGCGGCATCGTTGTCCTTTTGGGGGACATGATGTAGTTCGATCCCCTAGAATTTGTCCTTGAGCTTGCACACCTCCTGGCAGTATGCTGCCATGAGAGGGCTTTTGCAAGCGGACTCCTTCATGACTTGGTCGACGACCAACTCTGAGTCACCGTGGACGTACAGCCACATAGCGCCGAGCTCGATGGCGATGCATAGTCCATTGATGAGGGCCTCGTATTCCATGACGTTGTTTGAGGTCAAAAAATGGAGATGGGTCGCGTAGCGGAGCCTGCTCCCATCTAGGGAGATCAGAACCACTCCATCCCCCAAGCTGGGCGCCATCACCGACCCGTCGAAGTACATCGTCTAGTACTCATGGGTGATGTCTAGGGTTAGGAGCTGGACCTCCATCCATTTGGCGATAAAGTCCGCGAGAGCCTAAGACTCAATAGTTGTGTAGGGGATATACCTGATGTCGTGGCCCATTAACTCGAGTGCCCACTTGGAGATCCGTCCTACGGCATCACAGTTGTGGACGATGTCTCCTAGCAGGAATGAAGTGATGACCTTGACTTCGTGGTCGATGAAGTAGTGCAGGAGCTTCTAGGTCACCATCAGCACAGCGTATAGAAGTTTCTGCACGTGGGGGTACCAAACCCTGGCATTGGTGAGTACCTCTCCGATGAAGTATATGGGTCATTAGACCTTCAGGTGGTGTCCTGGCTCCTCCCTTTCGATGACTAGGGCGATGCTCACGACGTGGTTGCTTGCCGTGATATAGAGGAGTAGGGGTTCTGCCTATTCGGGAGCGACGAGGATTGGGGCCAACGTTAGTGATGCTTTGAGGCTTTCCAAGGCCTATTGTGACTCATTAGTCCAAACGAACGCGTCTATTCTTTTGAGAAGTTTGTAGAGAGGCATCCCCCACTCGCCTAGCCGGGAGATGAACCGGCTCAGGGTGGCCAAACAGCCGATGAGCCTCTGTACGCCCTTGACGTTGCGTATAGGGCCCAGTTGGAGATGGCCGGGATTTTTTTGGGGTTGGCCTCGATGCCGCATTCGGACACGATGTATCCAAGTAGCTTCTCCTTTGGAACCCTGACAACACATTTTTCGGGATTCAATTCGATGTTGAACCTTTGGAGGTTTGCGAATGTTGCGGCCAAGTTTGCGATCAGGTCGCAAGCTTGAGCCGTTTTGACCACTATGTCATCTACATAGACGGCGATTGTTGGTTTTGGCCGCTTGACTTGATCAGGTTGGTTGAGTGGGTCGATTTGGTCGGTGAAGCATTGCTGCATGCACCGTTGATAGGTGGGGCCAGTGTTCTTCAGACCGAAAGGCATGGTTACATAGCAGTGCGAACCATATGGGGTGATGAATGAAGTTGTGAGCTGGTCGGACTCTTTCATCACGATCTGGTGATAGCCTGAGTAGGCATCCAAAAAGGAGAGGATTTCGCATCCTGAGGCGGAGTCAACTATCTGGTCTATTCGTGGCAAAGGAAAATGGTCCTTTAGACACACTTTGTTGAGGCCAGTATAATCAACGCACATTCTCCATTTCCCGATCTTCTTTTTAACAAGAACATGATTGGCTAGCCAGTCGGAGTGGTATACCTCCATGATGAATCTGACTGCCAGGAGTTTGGCGACCTCCTCGCCTATGGCCCTATGGCTCTTGTCGTCAAAGCGACGCAGGTGTTGCTCGGTGGGCTTTGAGCCCGGGACAAGGTGTAATGCGTGCTCGGTGACCTCCTGCGGTATGCCTAGCATGTCAAAAGGTGTCCATGCGAAGACATCGCAATTGGCGCATAGAAAGTCGGCGAGCTCGCATTCCTATTTGGCCGAGAGCTTGGCCCCGATTCGCACCATCTTGGTTGGGTTGGTGGGGTCGATTTCCACCGCCTTAGTTTCCTCGATTGGGTGGAAGGCAGTCAAGGAGGTTGGCTTGTTGTAGTCTAGGACTGTCGGAGTCGATGAATTTTCGAGCTGAGGGAGCTCGACTGAGTTGATGACGGCAGTGGCGAGCTCGTAATGCTTGTGGTCGCACATATAGGCATGCAAAAAGGTGCTACCCACAGTGATGATGTCATTCGGTCCCAGCATCTTTAACTTGAGGTAGGTGTAGTTGGGGATCGCCATGAACTTGGCGTAGCACGGCCGCCCCAAGATGGCGTGGTAGGACCCTAGGAAGTCCACCACCTCGAAGGTGAGGAACTCCGAGCGGAAGTTGGCTCGGTCGCCAAATGTGACGGGCAGGTCGATCTACCCGAGCGGATATGCCTGCGTCCCTAGGATCACGCTGTGGAAGAAAGAGCTCATTGGGCGGAGCTCCGACCGGGGGATGCGCATGGCGTCGAGGGTGTTGATGTAGAGAATGTTGAGGCCGCTGCCTCCATCCATCACCACCTTGGTGAGGCACTTTTTGTGGACAATGGGGTCGATGATGAGCGGGTAGCAACCCGGTCTGGCGACGTGGGAAGGATGGTCCCTCTGATCAAAAGTGATAGGAGATTCTGACCAGCTAAGAAAAGAGGGGATGGCTGTTTCAATGATGCATGCCTCTCTGTAGCGCACCTTGTGCTAGGGCTTAGAGTAAATGGCATTGGATCCCCCAAAGATCATGAGGCATTCCTCGAGGTTGGGAAAGTCATCATCATCCTTGCCTACCATGCCTCCTTTCTTGGCCGCTGCCTCCTTGCCCTTTCCTTCCTTCAGCCCACCGGCTAGCACAGAAACCGCTTAAGGAGTTCACAGTCCTTGTAGAGGTGCTTGACGGGGTAGGCGTGGTTGGTGCATGGGCTCTCCATGAGCTTGTCAAAGTGGTCGGGCTGACATTGCTGGAGCTGCTTGCCCGCATGATTGGCCGTGGTGACCAAAGTGGAGTTGGCCGGTCGGCGCCGATCCTTCTTGTTCTTTTTGCCCCTTTGTGTGGAAGGGCCCTCGTCTTGGTCCTCACGCTTGGCCTTGCCCATGTCTCGGCCTTCGCTAAAGACCGCTCCAACTGCCTCCTCGCCGGAGGCATGGTTTGTGGCAATGTCGAGCAGGTCACGGGTGGCATAGGGGTTTAGATAGCCGAGCTTGTGGATCAAGGACTCACAGGTTGTCCCATAGAGGAACGCGCTGATGACGTCTGCGTCAACGACATCAGGAAGGGAGTTGCATCATTTTGAGAACCTATGGATGTAATCCCATAGAGAGTCGTTGGGCTCCTGCTGATAGCTCTTGAGGTCCTAGGAATTCCCATGACGGACATACATCCCCTAGAAATTCCAGATAAAGATCCTTTTGAGATCCGTCCAGTCGCGAATGTTGTTAGGCGAGAGGAATTTGAGCCATGCTCAAACATGCTTCCCCACACAAATGGGGAGGTATTGGATGATGAAGTGGTCATCATCCACTCCTCTAGCTCGGTAGGTGAGCCATGTACCAGGATTTGTTTCCTCGATGTATTTGGCGATGTTGGTAGGTGGTCGGAGCACTGTGGGAACAACGCTTTCTGGATGCGACGGCCAAAGTCCCATGGTCCAAGGCCGTCCGGGCTAGGACTCCGGTCGTCTGGTCGGTGACCATGCCTAGGGTGCATTTCCCCGCTCCCCTCGATGGTTCGGCCAGGGCCCGTGCCACCTGCTCTCACCGCCCCATGATGGACGTCATCATCCTGCTGGGCTTGATGCTGACTGTTGATGATGTTACGAGCATCATGGTTCAGCCCGAGCCGTTCACCCATAGGTGGTCGGTGTGGGGTGGGCGCCGGGTCAGGCCATGGTGCAGCTGCGGCCTCCTGTTCCATGCCCGACGACTGTAGTGGTGAGTGGATGGAGCGATTTGACTGGTGTGTCCCCATTCCCTCGGTAGGGAAAGAGGCCGTGAGCTAGTGTCGCGACGTGGAGCTCTCCGCCTGTTGAACGGCGGTGGTTTCCACCAGCGCTCGGAGGTTCCGGTGGATCGCCTGCCCCTGGGGGTCGACAGGCTTAGGAAGGCCACGTAGGAGCATCGGCGCAGCGGCGATGTTCTGGCCAGCTCGAGCGAACTATGGAGGATCATTTCCTACATCCATGATGTTGCACTGGACCTGGCAGGCACGACCCCAGGCGCCCATTGCTGGGTTACACGCGTGTGGCACAGCGTGCTACACCAAGCGCGCTAGCGCAGGTGGAAGTTGGCTCTACCGCCTTTGTCACAACTCTTCGCCGTGCTCCTACGCATGAGCGAGGGCCTCCGCATGAGGGTTTGGAGGGGTGTGAGTCTATAGAGACTCTGCTACCACTAGCGGCTGTCCCAGGGCATCCGCCATAGCGCACTCTTGGGACAGTGGGTGGCTAGGTGCCACGACATCGCCGGTGCTGGAGCCGTCGCTTTCAACCTCATCATCCACAAGGTCGTGGAAAGAGGCGGGAGCATAGCCCGCCATCCCCACGAATTCGGATGTGAGAGGGGGTGGTGTCAGCATCTTTCGGAGCCCACGCGTGTCCACGTCCGTGGGGGATGCGAGGCCATAGGGGAACCGGTAGCACGGCGGTTGCGGAGGGGACAACGAGGTCCCTACAGAGAGTCAGTAGAAGATATTAAATAGCAAGTAAAGAACAATATGTATGTTACTCACAGTGGGGTTTGAGCCCAACGTGAGCTCAGAGCAAAGCGCAGGTGTCTCATCGTTGAGGTCACCGGGTGGCCCAGAGCCGACGGAGGGCGCTCCTCCTCCGACGCGCATCGAGACAAGTGCCTCCTTGTGAAGGCGAAGCATGCCGAGCTGGTCGGCGACAAAGTCCAGGCTTCTAAAGAGGAAGGTCTGGAATGGCTCGAAGACGGGAGGAAACCACATCCCAACAGGCGGGAGCGTGGGAAACTCCAGCGAGCCAAAGCGAATCGTGTCGCTTGAGCCCGTCATGCCGAAGATGGCGAAAAGGTGCTGTAACACCCTAGGTGTTTAGGCTTCCACTAAATTGCATGTCATTTCATAAACATGTGCATTATCTATGTCATCATGTCATTATCATTGAAACATACATATGCAACATTTTAAATTGTATGTGTTTCATGCTTGATTGCTTAGAGTGGTAGTAGTGCAACATGTGAATGTAACATGAAACTCTCATACTTGGAAACATGGCAATATGGTAGTAATGTGGCAATTATAAAATGACAACAAGGTCTTGAAACATGTGAAACATTGCATTGCAACATATGAATGAATTGCTTGTTTTACTTTCTTTATCACATGTGATCATTAGAAGTGGTATAACAATTTTGTAAAGTGGTTGATCATGGTCTATTACACCTTAACTATACTTAGGTTACTTGTTGGGACATTGTTCATGTAGATCAAAATGACCAAAATGCCCTCAAATGCAAGTTTGACTTGAATTGACCCTTGGAGTGTCATTGTTTGACTGTTTAAAAAATCCAACTTAGAGACTTTGCATGGTTGTGCACTCTTTACAAAAGTTGTAGCAAATTTATCAAGGAACAAAAGCTGTTTTATGACCAACTCATGAAAATGGCTAGAACATGCTCAAACATGGCCCACAAGTCAGAAGTACATGCTGATTTCAGACTTAGAAATTTTTCTAAGTCCTTAACTGTGTTGCAGTTTCATGTACCCAACTTTGTCACCTTGTATCTCCCTAACCAAGCCAAACCAGCTTGAGCTCCAATGGAAAGAGTTGTAGTTCACATATAGATGAGCAACTTTGTTAACTATGGCATAGTCTAGATCGCCACGGATTAGGAGTTAATCATCGTCAAACATGTTCTGTCAGTCGGTTCGATTGGTTACTGAAACGAAAAATTCAGACTCTACAGTGCTCTGCCGATTCAGAATTTGACGGCCACGTGGCGCCGCGCGTCGACGGCCGACTGACCGCCCAGGCCACGCGCCGTGGCTGGCCTGAACCCGCTGCCGATGTTCTCCACTTGAAGCCGCATCCTCCTGCCTCTCCATTCACTCTTGTTCCCTCCTCCTTCGCCTACTCCACTCAGCCGAAGTGCAGCAGCAGCGGAGCCACCGCTCCACCATTGCTCTCCGTCGCGCCTTGCCCAGCACCATCTCGCTCTGTGCTCCGCTAGCCTCCCTCGGATCTCGTCTACATCTTCTCTGAGTCGTACGAACCCTAAGTAAGCAGCCTTGCCGTCTCCAAGCACCGCCGTGCCATGGCCGTCGTGGCCGCGTCGGTGACCTCACCGTGGCCAGCATGGCACCATTCCCCTCCTCCTCTCTTAGTTCGCGTTTAGTCGTCTCCATCACGCGTAGATGCTTGAGTGTAACGGCCACCACCAGTGCCGGTCCAGCCGCACCGGGACACGACCGAGCGCCGCCGTGCGCCATGGCCGAGTCGCCGTGCGCCGTGGCCGGAGCACTTAAGGACCGCTAGAGCTTCGGATGTGTAGGACAATCGGCGCGTGGGGACTTGGGGAGCACGCCGGTGCTGTCCAATTCGTCGGAGGGTTCGCCGTCGGTGAGTTCCACCGTCGCCGGGACCGCCTCCCCTGCTTCTCTCGCTGACGCATGGGTCCTCCCTGTCAGCCACCGAGGTTCAGGCGGGAGCCCAGCATGGGCTGCGCCGCATCTTGGGCCGCGCCAGTGCGCTTCGCGGGCCGCCGTTTCCTCGGGCCGGCCCAACATCAGTGAAATGGTTTCCTTATTTGTTTTGTTTATTTTGTTTTCACAGATTTGTGTGCATGATTCAAAAATATGTATTTCCTAGTTGGTAGATCCAAATGCTATGGTTCCAATTTTGTTGAGTTCATTATAATGTCTAGTATTTAATAAAAATATTATATGAGCACATGTTTTAGAAATTTTTGATGAATTAAATAGGACTTTGAAATGTGTTTTTAGATGCATGCAAACTTGTTTGAATTTTATCTTGAGTTTCTGTGGTCCAAAAATTATGAAATTTTGTGGGTAGTCTATTATTGCTTATTAGAAGCTCTGGTTAAAATTTCAAAGCTAGTGCATGTGTAGTTTTTAAGTTATAGAAATTCCTTTTATTAATGGATGGATCTTGTGTGAATTTTCATAATTTTTCTATAGATCCAGTAAAGGTAAAATTTGGTGAGTGCTATTCTTATACTATAAGGATGCTAGGAAAAATGGGAAATCTGTTGCTTGACACTTTTTAATAAGGTTTCCTAATTATGCTAAAATTAGACATGCCACCTGTTATTTTGGATACAGCAAATTCTACTTGCCCAATGGCTTTGAAATTTTTATGGTAGTCTATGTGAAGCATGAGATAGCTACTGTAATTTTTATAGATTTTTATGAATAGTTTTACTATATGTTGCTTTAATCACCTAATTAACTAAATAAATTAGAAAAGGATATTAAATGATTTATTTAGAAGTTGGCATTATACTTTCTAGTGTTCCTCTGGTATGTGTAACAAGTTGGTAAACTTGGTTTGGTCAAATTAGGCTTTTGCATCATCATTAAATAATTAAGTTAGCAACCCTGTCATTGCGGGACAGATTCTAGGTTTACTGGAATTTGATTTGGTTAACTTAAGAATCATGCTTTGATGTTTACAAATGAATTGTAGAAAATTTCATAAGCTTTCCAGAATGTCCTCTTGCAAGTCATTTGGATTTGTAGAACTCTGGTTGTGATTGGATTAAGGGACTATTTGTATGCATATGAAACTTTAAATGTTAAATTATGTATACCTTTACTATTCTAAGTTGTGGTAATGTTCCTAGGTGTTAGGCCTTTAACTGAAGATGAGCATCTTTATCTTAGGTTATGCAAGTTAGGTAAGTTGATCTTGTTCTTTAAGTTAAGTAGATACATGCTTAAAGTGATTTGAATAGAGCTAATTACTCGGTAAACGAGTGTCCAGTGATGCTTTCGTAAACACTCACTGTGATTCATTCATCATGAGCATCATGTCATTCCTTATGCATCCATGATATTTATCTTTTACATCGGCATGCGATAGGTGTACCGGAAGGAGTAACCCTGCTGGAATTCGAGGAACTGAGCGAGCAGCAGCAGCCGGCACCGGAGATTCAGGAGGAGCAGCCTTCAGGAGAAGTGCCAGACGAGGTCGCCGTTGAGTGCCCTTGACCACCGTCCTTGCAACTTTGTGAAAGGCAAGCCCTTATATATTAAGCCTCCTAATTTCCGAAATGCAGCGATTCTAGTATTATTGTTACATATATATATTATTGCATTAAGTTTAGGTGTTGGATGCAAACAATTGCTTGCATTGGTTACCCAATCCTTGTCCGAGATATTGTTACCTCAATCCTATGTAGCTCAGCTCGAGTAGTGCTTAGCCCCGCTTAAACGCGGTAGAAGTCGGGTGATTTCTGTCACCGCGAGATATAGGAAGATACATGTGGCACGGTTGGCTATATTTGCTATCATGGAAAAGAATCATCTTAATTTGAAATGAAGACCGGACGGAGGCTTGCCGGTTTGCGAAACTGACTCCAGTGTCGATTAAGGACTGAATCTTGGAGCCTTTCTGCTTCATGTTGAACGCATGCCTCTCTCTTAGTTGGCGGGGTCTAGAGACCGACCACGAAGCCGAGTAGCTCACCTCGGGCCGGAGTTGATAAGTATAAAGTGCGCCTCGGAAGGGAGCCGTGGGCGTGAGTCCAAGGCGTGGTGATTTAAAAGTCCCGATCGTCCCGGCGGAAGGGGTAATCCTTGAGAGTCTTTGGCGCCGATCGAACCCGCGAATTTGGTTCTGAGTTGTTCCAAAGGTGACCCACGGCTACCCTTGCAAAGTATGCCAGGGTGAGAGTTAGGAATACCCCTCACCTGAGTTGTAATTCGATTTGAGTCGCCGCCTCTCTCGGTTAGTGAGAACTTGACGGGCTTATCTCCAATGTAGATACACTTAATAACTTAATGGTTCGAAATGATGATATGATGATGACAAATTATTATACCTGCTATGGTTAATATTGTTTGCTCCTAATAAGTGAGTGCTCTAGTACATGTGCTAATCTAGTGGACAGTAAATAATGATAAGCTTGATGCTAAGTTTAAATTGGTTACTATAATCATAAGCTCTTTTATGCAACTGTGTCAAGCTAGCCCACCGAAAAGCCTTGCATGATCCTTGGTGTCTTTTATTTCGGTTTTTGGCGGGTAAGTCTAGTGAGTACCTTCTCGTACTCGTGGTTTATCTCCCACCTATTGCGTATGACCGCCCTACTTTGGTTGTTGCAAGTCACGCTTTCTCCCACCGGGATGAAGACTAGGCCGTTAGGGCGCGGTCTCTACTAGTTCTCGTGCTGATAATGCTTTTGTGGGACATGACTCGATCCGGCAATGTATTTGAAACTATGAAGTTATGTACTAAACTATGTTGCTTCCAAGATTTAAACTTGGTTTGTAATATTTTATTTGAACTCTGATGGATGTAATCCGAATGCTACTTATGAAATGTTGTAACGGATGATGTGTTGTGTTGAATCACTACGATCTTGGTTTGTATGTTGAGAGTTGGTTGAAATCCTTCATGATTTCCGGACTACCGGGATTATGGGAGCTTAAGTACAGGAATTTGATCGCTTCGGTGATTGTTTTTGTACTTACGTTCTTATGATTTGGTCGGTTCTGTTACAGGTGGGCCATCCAATGACCAAAAGCGTGAACGTACGACGTTCTCCCCACGAACGACGCCAACTGTCGGTGCGAAAAGTGACCAATAAGTAAATATTTGTAGTTTTGCCGTATGTTGTGATCGGATATGGCCTAGCACTCAATGACATATGGTTTATACTGGTTCAGGCAACGTGCCCAACGTCTAGTTCCAGTCGGTCGATGACTTTATTCCTGAGCCCAAGTGCTCAAAGTTTGTTGTGGGGTTACAAACGAGTGGGAATAAGAAGGGGTGTTAAAGGTCCGATCGGGCTCTATACCAAAGGGCCAAGAGTGACGAGAGCTCCTACGTGCGCTAAGTATTGGAATGTATGCTCTGTGTAGCTTTAGAGTTCTAGAGCCGTGGAGCTATTCGAGTGCTCAGAATATCTAAAGCTTAGCGAAGAAAGAGAGTTGGAATCACCCTCCTTCCTTTAGGAGAGAGTGCATCCCATTTTATAGGTAAAGGGGATGGCCTTACAAGTTAGGAGAGAGAGAGAGTGTGTGTGTGTGCTTCCTAGTCTTGTTGCCCACGCCGTCGGGTACAAGACAGTTTGTCGACTCCCATAATACTGTTGATGCCTAGATGCATGTGGTAGGCTCCATCGTGTTCTTCTGGTATGGCAAACGTCAGCGCCTACCATACTGTAGGACAAATGTCGGCGCCCATAACACTGTTCGTGTTTTGTCATGTCTGAAAGGTTGCAAAGCACCCTTCTGGCATGGCCTAACGGTACTGTCCTATAGGTGTGCAGGGTACGGTCCTTGGTATTGCGGTTGACTTGAGTGCCTTGCCTTATCTGCTTCGCCTGATTCTTGGGTCCTCACCGAGTTGGCGTCCCCGGTCGGTCGTTCCTAGTCGGCTCCGACCGCGTCGGTCGGAGAAGAGTTGTAAGCAGAGGTTCGGTGTATTCCCGGTTGAAAAAGCGGGTCAAAGTCAGAAGCGAGTGTCGTTCCCTCCTTGGCCAGGCCTTCCGATCGGAAACTAGATAGCTCTTCCGGCATGTCGTTAGGTATCTGGGCCAGCCCAGGAGTCGCGCATTGTTGTAATGTCATCTGTTGGCCAAGCTTTTGCTGGAAAGCGGGCCCATCGGGGACCCTGGGTCTACGAACCCGATAGTTTCACTCCTAACCCTTAGAGCAAACCTACATGGTTTAAATTGTTTAGGAGCACGGCACATAGCTTGTTTTACAATTGTTCATCTAATATGTGCCAAAGTCTAAATTGTAGATAATTTCTCCTAAATATTACTTTCAAAAATGATTCTCACATTCATGTGATGTCATCTTTCAAGTGGTATTTTTTATTCTAAAATCAATGTGCATGTCTCCTACAAGTATTCCATACTTGTATACACAAATTTAGGGGGAGGTTACTCTATAAGTTGGATGCTTTGAGACTAACACCTTTTCAAGCTTATCATGTGTTGTAGTCTCATTGCAAGGAAAATGGAGTCCCCAGAGTTAAGCATCATACTTCAAATATCCACCACCTATTGCAAGTGGCATAAATCAAATTGGTTTCCACATGTGGTATTTCTAAACCAATATCATCATGTTGATTTTACTTTGGTATTTATATGCTTTCTCCATGCATTATATAGATTAAACTCCCTTGAGCATTAATTTGCCAATTATGCATAAACTACATTCTTCATCATATATATGTATATATTTAGGGGGAGCTTAGTCTATGTAATGTGAGAGTCAAATTTTGTGACATATTCCACTCCACATACAAAGGATCACAAAGTTTGACCCTCCATTGTGCTACTAATGTCTTCCTTTTCGGTGTTTGATTCCAAAGGGGGAGAATTTATAGGACCAAAGGCAAACCCGATCATAATAATTTACAAGTGGTAATGGTCCGAGAAAGGAAGGATAGTGGATTATGGAGTTAGGGGGAGGCTTAAATCCATAATGCCACATGGGGACATTTACAAGGGCAAGATAAGTTTTCAAAGATGTTTACTTGTGGTATCTTTTAGCTTTACAATTGGTATCTTTTAGCATCATATAACCTTGCCCTTTGCATTGCATCCTAGCAAGTAAATAGTTTTTAAATTCCAAATTTTTTATTATTTGCTTGTTTTGGTCGTGTTGTCATCAATCACCAAAAATGGGGAGATTGTAAGGAAAATGGACCCTAGGCCCATTTACTTTGGATTTTAGTGTTTGATGATCAACACAACCAAATTGGACTAATGAATTTGCAAGTAATTGTTTTGTAGTTCAATAGGGTGCAAGACGTGACTTGGACGAAGGCGACATGATGATCCCACGATCAACACCATAAGCAAGACCCTAGAAGCACAAGAGAAGACCCAAGATATCAAGCAAAGTCCAAGCACGAAGATAGGAACCAAGCCGGAGGCAAGATCGTGAAGAAACGAGCTTCACAGAGGTGATCGGACGCGGCCCTAACAAGGACCGGACGCGTCCGATCAGTTGTTCGGCAACAACACCAAGCTTGGCGGCAGCCGACGAGACAATCGGCGGCAGCAAGAAAGCGGACATCGAAAGCAAAGAAGGACCGGACGCCGAGCGGCGAAGCGAGGACCGGACACACCTATGACACTATTCATCGTCACAGCAATGTTTTTAGCGTGACCGGACGCAGCGGCACTAGACGACCGAAAACATGAAGTGCAGTGTCCGATCATTTCTAGAGAGGTTCCAGAGCAGCGCCAGCGCGACCGGACGCGTCCGATCGATGATGACCGGACTCAGCCAGCGTCCGATCAATGCGCACGCTCCTACGGTCGGGACGGCTAGATGCGTTTGGTCAGGACAAAAGCAGCGTCCGATCAGTAGCAGAAAAGTGAGTTTCGTCCCCAACGGCTACTTTCTCAGTGGGACTTATAAATAGACCCCCAACCGGCCATTTGAGTAGAGTGGAGCTGATGAAATATACCAAGGGTGTTGACACACCATTTTAGTGATCTCTACTTGCATAGTGCCTAGTGACTCATTAGGTGATTAGCGTAGGTGCTTTGTGAAGTGCTTAGGTTGATTAGACCACCGCTTATGTGCTTGCTCTAGGTTTAGGCCTAGTGTTTAGTGAGGTTTTGTCGATGCGGGACCCACAGGATACCCCGCAAGAGAGAGAGAAGATCTAGTTCAACTAGGGTTCTTCCCATGTAATCTTAGTAATAGAACTATTAAGTAATCCTACTAGGAAATCTCATTGTAAACCGATTAGGACTCCGGCCTCCTGAATATATAAAGGAGGCCAGGGCTCCTAAAGAAGGGGACAATTGGTACGACATAACACTTCATAATCAATCCAACGCAAAAAAGCAAACGCCGATCGGACGTAGGTCGCGTACTCGATCTACGATCGAGGGCTGAACCAGAGATAAATCGATTGCCTCTTGCGTTCACCATCGAAGTTCAAAGATACCAAAACCGAACGATATCGCCACGGTACCCCGTGGTAGGCTATCGATGGTAAAACATCGACAATTTGGCGCGCCAGTAGGGCCTTCGGCGACTTTGCATCCGAGAGCTCGATGGACCTCAATAACATGATCTTCCCGACGGATCGATTTTCATCTTGGCTCGTGGATCTGCGAAGAGGCGCAAACCACGGCAAGCTTCAAAGTCATCTCCTCAAAGATCCGGATCATCATGAAGAATCCTCTATTTCGACAACTACGACGGATCAACTCATCGTAAGATTCGCGCACTCATAATACCCGATTCGAATAAGATTCCATCCGACTCAATTCAAGCTCCATATCCGAGATGAAGTCTTATTCGAGTGCTTTCAAGAAGTCGAGTTCTTGTTTGGCAAGATTCGAGAATATAACCCAAAACAACTCGGATTACCCTCGAGTTTTTTTTCAAAAGGCCGAGTTCTTTTCCATTTGGGCTGGACAACACGACAAAATCCTATCGGGGACAGCTTTGAAAGGTCTTTCAAATCAACACTTGGGATACCACCGCCAGAGCTCGGGAGGGTCTCGTTCTAATGATAACATCGCAAGATCAGATCATCCATCGCCGTGATCTGCTCCTCGAGGATAGCGGAACCCAACTAGTCGTCGACACAACGACAACAAATATTCTACCTTACCAAGAGGGAGACTCAATCTCTGACGTCCGAGGCGCACAATCAAGTCATCAAGAACTCCAACAAAGATGACAACTAACGACAATAACGGAACAGCTCACGCACGGAAATATCGATGGTTCGACGCCCTCGGTCGCCATTAAACCCCCTAGAAGCACCCGATGTCGTCATCGATGAATCAAATCCAACATATCACCCTTTGCTCAGGGCTACGATGGAGAAACCAAAAGGTCGAGACAGGCTCGAGAAAGGAAAAACAAGTTGAAACAAGGGCGCCAGCACCGCGCTCGACAGCGTAGAGAAGCCTGGACTAGATACGAGTTAGAATTGGCTGAATACGACAAAAGAAAATCACAACAAGAGGCCGAAGGGAGACGCACAATGAGTACGCCTTACGATAAGATTCGAGAAGCATTAGAAGAACTCGGCAACTTCACATCACGGGGAGAAGTACGAACAGCTCCAGGACTTGCTCCGGTCAACGATCCCAAGAACACATGAAGAGAGAACCCGATCAAGAATACCTGCCAGATCAACAACCCATAGGCAAGAAGATCAAAATCAAAGGAAGTCCGCTTTTGAAAGACTTGGACCAAAGGAAGCCATAACGGGAAAGCGAGGAGGGAACATAGTCGGGGCCATCAATTTGAACAACCAAGGAAGACCAGAGTAGAGGGCCTACCCAGACGACCTCATGAAATTATTCCCATCAAAACAACACTTGGCCGTAAGAGGGCGAATCCGAATTCAAGGAAGCCGGAACGCATGATGATTCCCTGCTTTTGCAAACAGGTTGGCATCGATTCGATTACCTCACAAATTCAAACCGCCTAATCACTCCAAGTATGATGGCAAAACCAACCAAGACAATGGCTCGTAATATATTCACAATCAATTGAACTAGCCGAGGAGACGATGATATTAAAACCTTGTTCTTCCCCATGGCACCGGAAACGATGCCCTCCAATGGTTTGATAAATTGAACCCGTGGATCGATCGAAACTTGGGAAGACTTGCAAAAGAGCTTTCTGCGAAAATTTTGCGTATCATCACACACCCGATCACTCATGCCGAATCGAAAGGACTCAAGCAAAAAAGGGGCGAAAGTCTCGAAATTACTATCGGCGATTCGGTGAACTGCGGGCTCAAGTGCATGACATCACCGAACGAGAAGTAATTGAAGCTTTCTCTCATGGAATCATGGCTAGGTGGCAATTTCAAGATTTCTGCAAAGAAAATCCGAGAAACAATGAAGAATTCAGACGAACAGTAGAAAAAATGATTACTGCAGAAGAAAAAACACGAGAAAGGTTCCCGGATAGAAGCAATCAAGACAACCCGGATAGGCAAAATCATCAAGTAACAGACATCAAGAAAGAAAGCGTAGACTAGACAATACCGTGGCAATGGCCGACAAATCAAAGAAGTTTTCTAAACCCAGAAGATATGAAGACATTGAAAACATACGTTGCCCATTACACCCTAACGGGAGACACACCATCGGAAACTGCTACACTTTCAATGATCGATACACGAGAAAAGATAGTAAGGAGAACACCAAAGAGGACAATCACAAGAAAGATGAAGACAACCACGAGGACAAAGGATTTCAAAAACCCGTGGAACGGTAGCGATAATCTTCTCAGAGAGCTCCAGATTGCACAAGCAAACGTCAAGAAAAACTAGCACTACTGAACCATCATGACAAAGAGAACCGGCTACACCAAGATATCTCAATTGGTCACAATATCCAATCCAATTTTCAAGAGAAGACCAATGGACTAGCGTGAGGGCACGCAGCCATTACCCATCGGTTTTAGACCCAACTATTGCCGGATGATCTGTCACCAAAGTACTAATCGATGGGGAGCTGGACTCAACATCATCTTTTCGTAAACTCTAAGGAAGATGGGACTACAACTCGCTGGGATGATTACACCAACAAGCACTCCTTTTACGGAATAGTACCCAGCAAAGCATCCATGCCACTCGGACAAGTTACTTTACCCGTCACTTTCGAACTCCTGCGAACTATCAAACGAGTTTATCAAATTTGAGGTTGCGGACTTGATTCGTCATATCATGCGATCCTCGGACTCCCAAAGATCGGCAAAAATTCATGGCAATACCACATTACCCGTACTTATTGCTTAAGATGCCAGACCCAACGGTATCTTTTCTCTTGAAGCGATTTGAAGCGTGCTTTTGATCTGCGACGTTCAGGCGATCCAAATTGGCGCAAAAGCATAGGCCGACAATGGGAGAAAACAAATAGCTACAGATTCTTTGCGAGAGATAAGCCAAGAAGAATTAGAAATACCGGCTAAAAAGCCCAAAGATCATCACACCACCAAAAGAAGCCGACGCTCAAGCAAATTGATTTGGGCAATCGGCGATACCTCCAAGACAAAGAACCATCGCTGCTCACCTCTCGGCAAAATAGAACTCGCGCTCACCAACTTTCTTCGGGACAACAAAGATATCTTCGCCGGAAGCCGCCGACATGCCGTGTCCCAAGAGAGTTGGTGAGCACATAATTGATGTTAATGAAAACTCCAAGCTCAGAAAGCGGCGGCTCGACGATTCTCACCCGACAAAAAGGCAAATGATTAAAAAGAAATCACAAAAGCTGATGGCAGCCGGATTCATCGAGAAATCCTTCATCCGGACCGGCTAGCAAACCCGGTCCTTGTGCAAAAGAAGAACACGATGAGTGGCGAGTAAAGGCCGACTACTACGGATCTCAACAAGCATTGCCCAAAAGATCCATTCGGCTACCACGCATTGACCAGATAGTCGACTCAACAAATGGGTCCGCAGACCATTATCCTTTCTCGATTGCTATTCGGGGTATCACCGGATCGCATTAAAAGAACAAGACCAAAGCAAGACTTCTTTTATTACCCCTGTTCGGTGCTTATTTGTTACAAGACCATGTCATTTGGACTAAAGAATGCCGGAGCCACATACCAAAGAGCTATACAAACTTGCCTTGGAGATCAAATCGGTGAAAATGTGGAGGCATACGTGGATGATGTAGTGGTAAAAACAAAAACCCGAGACACCAAGATTGAAGATTTAAAGCAAACATTTGAAAACTTGAAGAGATGGAGATGGAAATTGAACCCAAATAAATGCGTATTCGGAGTTCCTTCAGGCAACTACTCGGATTTTTGGTCGGTCAACATGGGATTGAAGCCAAGACCAAGCAAATTCGAGCTATAACGAAAATGAGGCAACCTAGGACTATCAAAGATGTTCGTAAACTAACAGGATGCATGGCGGCCCTCAATCATTTCATATCAAGACTCGGAGAAAAGGGGTTACCCATCTTTAAACTACTAAAGAAGACATACAAGTTTGAATGGACAAAGGAGGCTGACGAAGCTTTTAAGAAACTTAAGGCATATCTCACATCCTCACTAATTCTCACACCCCCAAGGAAAGATGAAGACATGATGCTATACATTGCGGCGACTACTATCAGAGTCAAGACGACAATAGTCGTGGAAAGAGAAGAAGAAGGAAGTGTGTACAAAAATCTGAATGACGGTATACTACATCAAGTATTATCTCGAATCAAAAATCCGATACCCGCATGTACAAAAACTACTCTACGCCCTACTTATCACCTCACGCAAGCTTCGCCACTATTTCGAAAGCCACAAAATTACCGTGGTGACGGACTTCCCACTCGGAGACATTTTACACAACAGAGATGCGACAGGACGTATATCAAAGTGGGCAGTTGAACTTGGAGCTCTTAACATCGACTTTACCCCACGGAAAGCAATCAAATCTCAAGCCCTTGCCGATTTTGTGGCGAGTGGATGTAAATTCAGCAAATTTTTATCGATACAATCCTTGATCATTGGAAGATGTACTTTGATGGGTCGCTCAAACTAGGCGGAGCCGGTGCAGCGTTCTCCTCATTTCCCGTAAGGAAAACAACTCAAGTACGTCCTTCGATATTATGGCAAGCTACAAATAACGAAGGTAATATGAAGCCCTCATCCACGGGCTACGAGTGGCAATTACCCTCGGAATAAAGAGATTACTTGTATATGGCGACTCGGCGGTAGTCATCAACCAAGTAAACAAAGATTGGGATTGCACAAAAGAAAGCATGGGTGCTTCTTTGTCTTTGAAATACTGAAACTTGAAAAATATTTCCAAGGATTAGAAATTTTACACGTCTTCACTTGCGATTCCAACATTGCGTGAGATGTCCTTGCCAAGCTCGGATCGGACAGAGCAAAGGTTCCACCGGCGTATTTATAGAAGAGCTATCGCCTCTATCAAACAACCCGTGAGAGACATCCAACGAAATTTAGGCTAAAGGCGTTCAGATCTTGGTAATCAACACCTCATGGACCCAAGTTTTCATCGACTATATCAAAGAAAATAAACTACCAAAGAGATAAAGCGGAAGCTACCCAAGTTGTTCGCGAAGCAAAAACTACGTTTTAGTAGGAGATAGACTCTATAGAAGAGCGACTTCATCAGAGTACTCTGAAATGTGTTTCATTTGAAGAAGGCAAAGAGATCCTAGACGAGATACACTCAAAGTTGTCATGAAATCATGTTGCTTCAAGAACACCGGTTGGAAAAGCAATTCGCACCGGATTCTCTTGCCAACCGCTCTAAAAGACGCAGAAGAACTTGTCGAAAAAAATGCAAAGGTTGCCAAATGTTTGCAAGACAAGCCCATGTGCCACTCACAATCTTATCTCGCATCCCACCCGCTTGGCCTTTTTCTCCGTTGGGCTGGATCAAGTGGGACCCCAAGAAAAAGCAAAGGGTGGCTTCGAGTACATCTTTGTGGCAATCGACAATTTCACCAAGTGGATTGAATATAAACCACTGTGTGAAGTATAAGCGCAACCAAAGCAAATCGAATTCATCCAAGAAATTACGCACCGCTTTGGCATGCCCAATCGAATCATCACAGATCTAGGCTCCCCTTTCACAGCTACAGAATTCAGAAGCTGGGCACAAGACTGTGGTTTTAGTATAGACTATGCGTCTGTCGCACATCCAGAAGCCAACGGACAAGTAGAAAGGGCCAATGGACTCATACTAGCCGGATTAGAACCAAGATTATACGAAGAACTAATTGACTATGGGTCCAAATGGATTGAAGAATTGCCAAAAGTTGTATGGGGGCTACGAACTCAAATAAGCAGAGCAACAGGCCACTCACCCTTCTTCCTAGTTTACGGATCAGAAGCCGTACTACCTGCCGACTTGATCTGGACATCACCAAAGATAGAACAATACGATGAAGGAGAAGCAGAACAAACAAGAAGATTAGAACTCGACAGCTCAGAAGAAGTCAGAGTAAATGCCACCCTACAATCAGCCAGATACCTACAAGGTTTAAGGCGGCACTACAACAAAAGTACCCATCCTCGATCATTACGAGTTGGAGACTTAGTACTAAGAAGGATACAAAAGACTGACGGACGACATAAGCTCCTCAGTCCATGGGAAGGTCCGTTCATTGTCACAAAAGTCACCGGGACCAGCACATACAAGTTAATAACCAAGATGGAAAGGAAGTAAGCAATACATGGCACATCACCCACCTAAGAAGATTCTACGGCGTAAAAACAAGACATGCAAAGCCACAAGGGACCAACATTCACAATCGATTTAAAGACGATATTCTTCGACAACATATGTATTTGTTCATATTCATGATCAATAAAGATGATATTCATCCACAAAGATGTCTTATCATGACTTCCAACGAGTTATTTACCCAAATAAAAAGCAAAATGGTGAAAGTACGCTTTGAGCTTCCCGACCGAGAGCAAAATAATGAAAACACGCTTTGAGCCCGCCGATGAGGGTAGCTAAAAGCTAACACCAAACAAAAAGCAAAATGGTGAAAGCACGCTTTGAGCTTCCCACCGAGAGAGCAAAATAGCTGAAAACACGCTTTTGAGCCACGCCGATGAGGGTAGCTAAAAGCTAACACCAAAACAAAAAGCAAAATGGTCAAAGCATCACGCTGAGCTTCCCTACCGAGAGCAAAATAGCTGAAAATACGCTTGAGCCCACGCCGATGAGGGTAGCTAAAAGCTAACACCAAACAAAGAATGAAGCCAAAACTAGTCAACCAAAACTGAACTCTAAAGGACCCTCCACTCTTACGTTCCAAAAAGCAAGAGGCTCGGGGCTACACTACATCCAGATAGGAATATTTTTTTCTCAGAAAAAGTACAAGCGCCACTCAAAAGGCAACATTCTATGCATTCTATGCCGAGTCGTTTTCTCATAGCGCGGTGCCAACACAAAGATTTAACAAGCGCTACTCAAAAGGCAACATTCTATGCATTCTATGCCGAGTCGTTTTCTCATAGCGCGGTGCCAACACAAAGATTTAACAAGCGCTACTCAAAAGGCAACATTCTATGCATTCTATGCCGAGTCGTTTCCTCATAGCGCGGTGTCAACACAAAGATTTACATCTAACAAGTCACAGCGCGGACAAAGCACTCGACAAATCAAGGGGTCTCGTCAGGATAACACACATAGTCGTTTGGTGAAGCAGACAGGACAAAATACTCAGCAGGACAAGTAACTTCGACCACACCCAGGCAAACAATACATCAACGAAAACAAAGAATCTTCATTTAAAGAGGAGTGTAATATTACAAGAAGCTTCACAAGAAGCCGGTCAATCGGGTCAGGCATTATCATCGGGAAGGAAATGTCAATATCTAGATTTTCTCACAACTCTCATCGGCTAAACCGTCGACCCTCGTGCTCCATCCTCTCAACGGCATCAAGGTATTCTTGGCTCTCGGCTTCCTCTCTGCTATCTTGGACAGAGGCGCCTCAGAGCAAGGACCCGGGACCTGGGCTAGCACATTTTTGGTATATTTGGGCACATTTCTTCGCAAAATTCTTGAAACGACCGGAATCCTCGGAATGAACTGCGCCCAAGATTGCCCGTCGTCCGCTAGAGTCCGAAGAACGTCGGCTACTGAACGAAAAGATTTCCACAAAACATTCCAATTTTCAGTGGCCGTCGCCAGTTTCTCGGTCAAGCTTTCAATAGTTCTTTGGGCTGCACAAGATCTCTATCACCTCGCGTGTTAATCAACTTAGCAAGGGCAAGTTCTTCCTCAGCATGAGTAATTACCTCCTCACCCTTGTTATGACTAGAACGGACTAGAGCCTTCATCTCATCGATGCTCTCCGAGAGCTTCACTTCTCAAATCGGAGAACTAGACAGACACCCAAGAACAAGTCAAGAAAGAAAAGAAATCAAAATACAAGATACAGTGCAGAGCCCACGGCACCTTTGCATTCATTTTTCGCAGACTCACCATGCGGTCTCCGACTCCATTACCCGGCACGACGAAGGGTTTTCCTCCTTTTGGTGCATCGACGCTCATCTCCAACTCAGCCCGGAGAAGGTCAAGATCGGCTTTTAGAACACTCACCTCAAAGACAACTTTCTCTCATTTTCGATGAGAAAAGAAGCCGAATGATCACGGAGAAAGACCGAGCCAAAAGCAGACAAAGAAAAATAAAGCGTAAGGACGAGAGGAAAAACGAGCATGCAAAAAAGGAACGGCAAAAAAAACTACTTGAAGTTTTTCACCAAAAGAAGTCGATAGGATCCCCAGTGTTGCGGTCAGCTCCGATAATCGATGGGTGGCATCGAATGTTGCACCACGTCATCGGAAAAAGAAGGACCGCCGGGAAGCAAGAGTAGGGAAGGAGAAGCCGGATGGAGCGAAGAAGGAACGACCAAAGCAACCTTCGAGAAAGCCGAGTTAAACCCTCGGAAGGACCCGTAGCGACGGCCACAAATACCTCCGAGTGGCCAAAACCGCAACCGCCCAGTAGCCCTCAAGCCCCCCACAAACTCCATCAATGAATCTTTGTGAGTCCCGAGGCTCGAAACTTCGTTAGCACGGCGCGGGAGGCGTAGAAGAAGTCGAGGAAGGAGTAAGAGAAGACGAAACACCGAATAGTGATAAAAAGGAGCGCCGATAAGAACCAGAGGAAGGAAAAATAAAGGTCAAAAAGATAAAGCTGAATCTACTCACCCGACCACTCTCTTCTTTGCGAAGCCAAGAGAAGGCTTCATGGGGAACCAGACGGTAAAAACGTCCCGCCACCCAAATGACGAGAGCGGAATGGCAGGCAACGGAGCCATGGAAGGAGCCGGAGCTGGAGCCACGAAGGAGCCGAGCTGGAGACGTGGAAGAGCTCCGTCTCAAGGAGCGGTAGAACTTCGGACGGAGCTTCCAAAGAACTCGATACCGGAGTTTCAGAAGAAGTCGAAACGGGAGCCTCGGAAGAACCCGCTCCCGGCCTCCGATTACTTCAAAAAAAAAAGATCAATACTAAAGATCAAGACCAAGAAGAGAAATTCAATGCAACAGAATATGAAAACGACTCACCGATGCGTGATGAGGGGTACTTCATCATCTTCTTCATCCTCACCAAAGAAACCAGAGCACCTTCTTTGAAAAAATGAAAAGTAATCGGATCATGAGAGAGACAAGAAAATAAAAGAACAAAGAGCATTAAATGAGCTCACCTAAGAGCATGCTAGCAACAACTGGAGTACCTGAGAAAGTACTTGGTTTGCGAGGCTTCTTGGAGACAGGCAGGCCAGATGAAGACCCATCCGTTCGCCCCTCTTTGGGACACTCGCGAGGACCGCGAGGGACTATACGAGAAACATATTCTTCATATACATCAACAAATCCGAAAGAAACCCCAGAAGAGCGGTAGTGGTTTGGGACTTACTAATTGCGTAAGTCCCAAATGAGTCTACCTTCACCCCCCCACGACAGACAGGAAAGCGTCAGAGAGACCGGTCGACAAAGTTCCGCCCAAACTCCTGCGAAAATGGATAAAACACCGAGTCAAAGGAAAGCTAAGCAAGAGCAAACGCAGCTAGAGTGCATAAAGTACTCAAACAAAAAGATAGACAACTCACACCAAGGCGGGTTGTTGGTGAGAACTCGGTGACAAACTGGGGAATAACGCCACCCCTTTCAAATCTCTTCTCAAGACGCTCGAGTACCTCCTCACCGGTCAGCTCAAGAGCTGGGACCATGCGTGAAGGATCCTCGGCCCCGAATACTCAAAGCCGAGATGTTCCGCTCCTTCAAAGGTTTGAACCCGCGACGAAGAAAAAACTCGAGACGATACCAAAGCCGGTCAAACCTCGCGCTTTGCAAAGACATGTTAATCCTATCAAGGAGCGGCTGGATCACTTGAATCTCAGCAGGCGATTCAAGTTTCTTGTCCCATCGGTCATTCACCACAGGGCGAGACCCGGGATGAATGGCAAGGGAAGGGATTAAATTGGCAGCATAAAACCACTCGGCGCGCCAATCTTTTACAGAATCGACCAGATCATAGTCAAAAACTTAATTTTGAGACCACAATTTAAACTGAATTTCCACAACCGCCAAGAACGCTAGGTCTCTTCACGGGCAATGAGGTTTCAAAGTAAAGAAAAGCGAAAAAGAGACAGAGAAGGAGGATTCCAAGGAAAGCTTCGCAAAGGTGAACGAAAAATGAAAAAGATGGAGAATGGCATTGGGGTTAGGTGGTTCGGACTAATCCCAAAATAACCAAGGAACTGATGAAGGAAAGCGAAGCAGAAGGCAAAGTCCGCGCGGACAAAAAAATGAAGAGGACAATCTCACCAGACCCGGAGTCGAACCCGATGTTCGCCTGGAACCCTCCATTCAGCGATGACTTTGCTTTGGATCAAGCCATCGCTAACGAGCTCAAGCAAGTGGTCTTCGTTGTTGTTGGGGCCGCCAAACCTTCCGAGTAGCCCTCATAGCCACAAACTCCTGATTTTGGATCAATGAAAGGGATGATTCCTCGTCTCGAAGGTCGCCGAGACTTGCTTGCGGTTTTTTTCTTTCCCATGAACTGGTGGAAGCAAGAGAGGCGCTAAATAGGATGTAGGATGATGATGCTCTCAGTTACTGGCAGCGGGGCGGCGGATTTCTGAAAGCTAGGGTTTAAAGGCAAGAGTTGGGCAGCAAAGGGTCTTTAAATAGATTTTTCAGCAATACAAACGGCCCACAAGGCCCGATAAAACACAATGTGGGAATGCGACGGTCCATTTATCGACGCAGTTAAAACAATGGAGGGCACAAATCCATACAACAGTACAAACCAACGGGCAGATTTCAGACTTATCCGTCCAAAGACCACGGGTTTATCGATCGATCGCTACAAGAACAACTCGCCAAAACAAGAAGAAAGAAGGAAGAAAGAAAAGGCTACCTCACAAAGGAACAAGAGAACCCGGTTATTTGAGAAAGAACCCGGTAATCTCATGGATAATGGGGATCGCAACAGAAAAGTAAGAGACAACTCAGAAGACAAGATTAGTTACATTACAAGCAGAAGATTACAAATCTTAAAGACAAGATTCGTTACATTACAAGCGACTTCAAAAATAGAAGATTACAAATCTTACAAGACCCAACGAACTCGGCACTACGAAAAGCGAGGTAGCAAAGAGGAACACACACACGGCTAGGCTCTGGAACGACTACGTGTCCCAAATTGCTACTCGGAAGGACAAACCGCCATCAGCTACGCTGTTTTCTTCAAAGGAAGGACGCAGTGCACTCAAGGCGGAAATCGGCAGCACGACAGGGCAACTTGGAGCAGAGAAGGCCGGCGGGCATCTGTCTACCCAAGATCGATGTGATACTGCATATGGTGTTGATCTGCACCGGACAGTCTCAAGACAAAGCGATGAGGATCAACCCGAATCGCCAGATGAAGAAACGAAGCCCGCATCACAAGACTTCCTCCAACTACCACCACATATCCCGACACAATCTGTCGTGGGATTAGCCTACCTCTAATCCCTATCATAAGACTTCCTCCAGCTACAACAAAACACACAGAACTACAAAATATGCCCGGGGTTGCTCTACTTCACAAACTACCATGCTCATATCCACGAAGGTTTCAACGGAATATCCAATAGATGAAAACTAGCACTCCGGATCATTTTATAGACCAAAGGAGCGCGCGCGCACATGGACCAGGAGCACCGATGAAATAAGCCTCGACAAAGAACACAAAGAAAGGACAGGGACTCAATAATGGACGACTCAAAGTAGAGAAAAAAGCAAATTGCTCAAGACGAGCATATTCGGAAGGATATACCATCACAAGACAACCCCGTGAACAAAAAAGCATTTACACTCAACCACCACCATACAACTACATATGACAAAGAAGAGACTATCAAAGAATACGCCAAGACCTCGCATCCGAGTTCTTCCTGAACAATACAAAGACGGTATATCGCTCGGGGGCTCTCGCTAGCATCACAGATTAATCAACACTAAGCCGTGAATCCAGCACTCATTTCAACTACTCCTGGGGCTCGTAACCAAAGACAAAAGACAAAAAGTACAAGAAACTCAAGACTACAACGACGACAACGCATCAAGATTTCTTCAACCGACTTCTTTTTCAAAAGAAAAGAACTCGAGAAAGCACGAGGTCATGGGATACATAGCCTCGTAATTTTTGAAGATAGGAATCGACCTCCAACTTTTGCAAGCAAAAGCAAGAGGCTCGGGGCTACACTCAGTGAGTGCAATTTTTACCCGGACATAGGCTCAGAGGCTGCACACCACGAAACTATTCGGATGATGGTTTAATCCAATACTAAGGGACCGCTTCAGAAAGATACCACGAAACTACTCGGATGATGGCTTAATCCAGGACTAAAGAACCGCTTGAAAGATACCACAAAACTACTCGGATGAGGACAAGATTCAAATCTCGTGGATTACTTCAGAGCACGGATTTTCAAACAAACATAAAGGATCAAGACCTCCAACTTTTTGTTCCAAATAGCAAGAGGCTCGGGGGCTACACTCAGTGAGTGCACTTTTTCTTCGAAAAAGCGCACGCCATCAAAAGACTTCCTCAACGCAGACTACTTCAAGACATTATGACAAAAAGAACCCTAACGAGCCATATTCGAGTTCTTTTGACAAAACTTCAACGAACAATCGAGCAACTTCAAGACAAGATCCTCCAAATTCCTTGTTCCAAATAGCAAGAGGCTTGGGGGCTACAACCAGATGGATGTACTTTTTCTTCACAAAACACTCACCACTCGAGGGTCCCAAGAAGCGCTACAAGGTTTCACTCTAGAAAGCACTCGGATAACATTTTGTTCCAACCTAACAAGACTTGAAGGAGCAAAGCGAGACTTTCGAGCTCAACCATGAAGTGCTCTTGGGGGCTTGTCGATCTGCGGACCCACAGATACCCCGCAAGAGAGAGAGAAGATCTAGTTCAACTAGGGTTCTTCCCATGTAATCTTAGTAATAGAACTATTAAGTAATCCTACTAGGAAATCTCATTGTAAACCGATTAGGACTCCGGCCTCTGAATATATAAAGGAGGCCGTGGCTCCTAAAGAAGGGGACAATTGGTGCGACATAACACTTCATAATCAATCCAACGCAAAAGGCAAACGCCGATCGGATTTAGGTCGCACTCGATCTACGATCGAGGGCCCAACCAGATAAATCGATCGTCTCTCTTATGCGTTCACCATCGAAGTTCAAAGATACCCAAACCCGAACGATACTGCCACGGTACCCCCGTGGTAGGCTATCGGTGGTAAAACATCGACAGGTTTGCATACCTCTTATCACTCGGTGCTTGCGCGCACCATTGTTGTACATCGGAGGGGCTTGTAGTCTTGCGAGATCACACCAACCACGTTTGTGGTGTGGCCGCCACCGTATACCGAAGGGAACAAGGCCCGTGGTGGTTCAGCCGGAAGCTTGATAGTGAAGACGGCGGGAGCGGTCTAGGAGAGGCTTGCCAGAAGGCACATCAGAGACCCACTTGCGCGTGGGGAAGGCCCAGGGCTATCCACGGAGTTATCCGACCGGGAGCTTAGCCCTTGCGAGGGGCTCCAATGAGGACTAGGGGGAAGCTTGCGCGCTTCTCGATATCTCGGTAAAAATACCGGAGTCGTCGATGGGAGTTTGCATATCTCTACCTTACTCTTTAGCTTCCGCATTTACATTGTTTGCATAACTCCTTTTGCGGTAGAGATAGCAACACACTAGCAAAATCATAGTTGCACATTTAGATAGTTTATCTTTTGCATAGGTTTTGCTAAGAATAGAAAAAGAGACCATAGTCTAGAGTTAGAGTTTTAAGTTGCCTAATTCACCCCTCCCTCTTAGGTGTCACGGTCCCCTTTCAAAATCATTAGTAGAAGTGACTTGAAGCCATGAGGTAAACTCATATGTATGGAAATGGTTCAAGTCACATGCTCAAGATATGTTTGCTCAAAGAAATGAGACAAAGATGTTTGCAAAGCCTTTATGAAGTGATATTGAGAAAGAGGATAATACATGCGATGGTGGAAACCCCCAATTATAAAAGGATGCGGTGACCAACTCAAAGGTGTTTAAATTCTTTGATGTTTTAAATTTGAGTCTAGGAAAAGCTGTACTATAAAAGAGGATACAATGCACAAGCTTTAATGTGCAACCAAGTGCTCATTTACCCACCAAATATCCTTAAAGCCTCAGCCAAGACAACAAGCTTTGCAATCCTATCTTTTGTGTTGCCTGGCAGGTGAGGCACTGCCGCACCTGAAGAGAGGCACTACCACACTTGAGGAGTGGCACTGCTGTGACTCAAGTGACCGTTGGGGCTAGGGGGTATTTATACCCTTCTCTTCCTCCCCAACGGCTCTCTTGAACCTTCTGCTCATTCCGACTTGTCCAAAATAGAAAAGAGCTACTCTCTCTCCCTCCCTCACTCACCATTGGAGACCCTCAAGCTTCTCCCTTTGATTCCCTTCCAAATCCAAGAGAGTTTGAGCCTTCAAACTGCATTAGAGAGCAACACCAACTGTTCTTCATCTCCTAGAGCACTTGGTTCGCGTTTTGGTCAGCGGTTGTGTTTATTACTCTTGGAGCTTTGCTCTTACCTGGCTAGAGTGTCGCAGGAGCTTGCCAACTTGTGTGGCAGCCTCGGGAGGTTTGTAATCACCCCAAACAGCTAGTGAAATCACCCCTCATCTCAAGAGTTTATTCTCTTGACTTGAGAACGACGAAAGGGTTGAAAGAGACCCAAAGCCTTTGTGGCAACCTCAACAATGTGGACATAGGCAAGCTTTAGTGGCGAGCTAAACCACGGGATAAATCGGTGTCTCACTTGTGTTCTTGTGATTTGCATTGCTATATTTGTATTTATGGTGATTCTAAGGTTTGGTCCCGATCTACTTGCTCGTGCACTTCCGCCAACATCCAGGTGGTGGAATAGGCTCTACACTACCCTAGGAACATCAGTAATTACTTTTCCTGGGGCAGTTTTTGAATTGTAGTTCGAGCTTATCTACAGGCGTGGCAGTGCCGCACTTTTGTGAGGCAGTGCCGCAGTGCGGTAGTGCTGTACCTTGGGAGCAGCAGTGCCACACCTTGGGAGCAGCAGTGCCGCACCTAGAATTTAACTTCCGCTGCGAGTTTATTTTAAACAGGCCTATTCACCCCCCTCTAGGCGACATCAAGGTCCTTTCAATACTACAACTAAGACAAATAAGACATTGAAGAGCACATGTATACCTTCAGGTGGATGTGGAAACTTGTTACCAAACTTCTCAAGTGCATCATTGAACACCCTCATATCATGAACCGAGCCAGGCCATCCCGCCACAACAAAAGTAAATCTCATATCAAAGTCACATACGGCTAACACATTCTGAGTGGTGATTCCTTTCCTTCCTGTGTAGGAGACTACCTTCTCAGTTGGCACAGTGGCAGGTACATGTGTCCCATCTATAGCTCCAATGCAATTATCAAAGTATGGAGCAAACTAAGGAGATTGTAACCTTCTATGTATACTTGTAAATTCTAGATCCTTCGGCCTAATGATATCAGTAGCTAGCTTCATCACACTAGCAAGTACCTCATCAAACTTGTTGCTACATGTCCCTAGTGACCTCTCAAATCTATTATTAGCTTGTCTCATAGACTGAGAGGCACCACACAACCACAAAAACATTGCTAGGGCCTCTATAGATGACATTTTCCTAGTGGACTTCAAACCATATCTCTCAACAAGCAAATTGTGCAGGCTATAAAAAACATCACTGTGCATCCTAAACATGTTATAGCATTGTCTCCTATGTCCTAGGTTCTCATAGTCCACTGATATCCAGATTCCAGAGGGACTCTATGTGCAGCCTTGTTTATGTACTTGTCATAGTGGTACATATCTAGCATTAGAACAGTACTAGCAATCCTTCTCCTCTTCTGCTGACACCTCGAAACATGCATTGTCAGAGCTTCTTTCTCATCTTCAGAAGATAACCCATCATCATCAGTAGATGTCCAATCATCATTAGTAGACCACTTATCACCCATCTTCAGTAGTTGCACCATCATCAGTAGTAGTCCAACAATCATCAGCCCCTCCACCAGCAGCCCCTCCATCAACAGCCCCTCCATCAGCAGCCCCTCCACTCCATCCGCAGACCCTCCACCACTAGCCCCTCCATCAGCAGCCCCATCCATCAGCTCCTCCATCATCAGCTCCCTCATCATTTGCTCCCTGATCATCATAACAATTAGATGTGAAAAAAGTATTAACAACTCAATAACAAGGCAGCAACAAACATTACTTTGCAGCAACCCAACAACATCAACAATCATGGCAGCAACAAACATTATATTGTCCAACAAACATTACAAGGTCCAGACAAATACCATGGTTCCTTAACATTATAAAGATCAACATAAATTGAAGGTCACAGGCAAAATAAATTTAGGCTGCCAAACTTGTTACTCTAGCCATGCCATCCTTTCTTCAATGTTGGGTGGCTCTCTTCAGCCATGCCATCCTTTCTTCATTTGTATCAAAGCTGCTGAAGATCAATCTGTTGTAGCTACTTCTGAAAAGCTGGGTAGCAATGTAGTACTCATTTGAAGACTTGTACAAACTGTCATGACAAAAGAACAAAATAGACACAAAGATTACCTTGGTGTGCCTTTCCCACCAACTAAGTGGTGCATCAATCCCTCCGTTTGCTTGGCGGCCAACCCCTGTTTGGTTTAGTGCCCACTTGTAGAAACTATACATGGTCTTGAGCTGACTGTATATGTTCTTCAGTTGTTTCAAATCATGTCTAAGGCCAACTCGACACTCATAGAGCTCTTGCAAAGATTCATAGCCTCTCCTTGTCATTGTCCCATTACTTGTATTGCCCTTTTTCATTTCATCAACAGCAAGACAAGATAATACAAATGTATTTGCATCTGACCATTTGCCTTGTCAAACTATTAGAGAATCATATCAGACTTGTAGATCAAAAAGTCTAATATTTACAGACAACAACAGACATTTACATTGCAACAGATCAGACAAATACACACCAATTTATCAGAGGAAAACATACTTGGCAAGCAGAGCAAAACAGATCATACTTAAAAAAACAAATCAAACATGCAAAAGCTCACCTTAGGCGGAACATCGTTGTCATCTTCTTGCTCCATTGCATCTGTTGTAGGAAAAGAGCTGCCGGAGGACACTGATCCACGCATCCTTGTTGTCGGCACGCGGTTGGCCGTTGCTCCGGCACATGCACCGTCGGATCCAGCCTAGGTGCGGCGCACAGTTGCGCGCGACGCCGGGTGTTTTCTAGATCCGCTCGCTCCTCCATTCGGGCGAGGAGGAACGAACCGGATGCCACCAGATCTGGCGCCAATGCGAACAGGAGGAAACCCTCTTCCGCCGGGAACACCGTCAGCTTGGAGGAGCCCCTGGTACGAATCGATGTAGGGGTAGCCGTCGGCGTCAGTGTTCAGATCCAGCCCCTCCATGCCGCGACGAGCAGAGGAGCCCGCACCATACGACGACGCCTGGGAGAAGAGGCCAAAGTCGCCGGCGTTAGGGGGGAGGACGGAGCAGAAGCCATGGGATCCACCGGAGAATAGGACTGTGAGTAGTAGTCCGGATACTCGGACCCGTGGCCGTCCATGGCGGATGCGGCGAGCGGAGGAGCGGGGAAGACGTCAGAGGTGTGGGGAGGAGCGGGGCCGGCATCGAGTGTAGTGGTGGCGGCGGTGGGGAGAGCAGAGGAGAGTGAGCGAGAGAGGGAGAGAGTGAGCGAGCCGAGTGTGAGCGAGAGTGAGCGGATAGGGTCCGGCGGGTGGGCTCGGACAGGGCAATAATGAGGGGCACCCCCTGTCCAGGGTGGGCTTTTAATCCCCTTTAGCAAGCTTTGGGTGACTAGTTGGCTAAAAGCCATTTAGTCAGTGTTTGGCTAAAAAATGACTAAATGGGAATAAATTTAGGAGCTGCTAAGCTGATCCAAACACCCCCTAACTCTAGATTCTGAAAGGGTGTGCGAATTCGGTTTTCACTTGTTGCAACTTGCAATTGCAACGTTCTGTAACCGTCATCCCCCACACCAGAAGCACTATTGTAACTTCTATAGGCTGTAAACTTTGTCGACAAATTGATAGCAGCCGCTTTATTTTAGGAGATAGAAGAGAAGACGAGACGTGCAAGTTTCTACTTCGGTTTCTCTTTAATAAGCTGTCTTGCACTAACCGGTAGTCATCATCATCATCATACATACACTAAACACTTGCTCTGGCACTCCAGGCCTGTGGAGTTGAGCTCAATGTGCAAAAACGTAAAGGGATGCCAAATACAGAAAAATCACCCTATAGAGAACAAGTATCGACTTACATGTAGCATATAAATTAGTTCCAATCCTACCAACGGCAGATGCGGATCAACGCAGCTCCAGTGTTACATCAGAATCATGCTATGCTGAGGATCTACTCGAATCAACTCATGTTAGCCACGGGCTTTGGCTTCTCATCACCTTTGCACTCTGTGACTGCAGCTGGAGTCCTTTGTTGATGTTGCATGACTGCCAATTGATCTGTGAAAAGTAGATCCCTTAGACAACTCAGCTGCTGTCGCTCTTTCTCCATCAGCATCTCCTTCTGTTCAAACCGGCATATTTTATCTTGGATTTCCTTCATCTGAAAAGGCCACACGTGACACAAGGGTTGATATGGACAAGCGGTCAGTACATATACATCAATTTGTAAGTCGGTACGTAACACTTGAGTGTTGGTACCTGGACATCTACTATGTTTGATAAAGATTGCTCTATGCTGTTCCGTTCCTTCTCAAGTTGTGCCCGTGCATTAGCAGCCGCCTCTTTCAGTAAATCGTTGACTGAGAGCCCATTTGTGTGAGATGATCCTGAAGAGGGCATTAAAGTTAGTGGCTAAGAAGCAAGGTGTGAGTGAGGTGAGCAGGTAGCATTTTAGTAGTGGATGCAAACAAAATTCAGGTACAAGTCCATTTGAGCGTATTGTTCCCTGTAGAATGTTTATTTGCATCCATACAACATTCAAACTTCCATTAACCATCACTGTTGATATTGCTTGCATTTTGCACATCGACGTGCAAAGGAGCATGTTTATGAATAATTCAACGGTAGAAGTTGCAAAAGAATAAGTCAAATATGTAAAGAGCAGAGCTGATACCTTCTTCCTTGGTGCTATTTATTGAAGTTTCAATCTCGCTGTCATTTAGGTCAACACGGGATTGTGCAGAAATAGCTGCTTGCGCTGCAGCTGAAGCAACATCGGAACCCACAATGGCTGATAAAAATGCAACCTGGGAAAACACTTTCAGTTACTCAGATTTCTCCCTCAGTTATTCAACACATCCGAAGTGAACAACAATACAGTACAAGGAAGCTGATACACCAGCAGGCCAATGTAAGACAGTTTTGAGAATATTATGCCAGAGGTTGTTTAAATATTATCCCAATGTTTCACTTTTATTTTGAGGTAAAGGATATGGGTTATACATGCAAGGAACCAAGGCTACTTGAGGAAGTGACCTATACATCAAATAACAAGGACAGTGCAGAAATAGATGACAGGTTACATTATTATATACATGCAACGACTCAAAGTTTTAATCACAAAAAGGATTTGTATTGGTGCTACCATCTTTGCTCCTAGGCCCAAGCAAATGGCATACTGCTGAAAAGTACTCTAGCAGCTACCAACATCAGGGTAAAAGGCAACGATGCAGACCTGAGCCATAATCGGATTGCTTGCATCTGCTAGTGGAGTCAGACGTAGTCGTTTTGAGACATCTGCTCCAGGCTCATCAGTATTGTCATCATTGTTCTCAAACCCCATTCTATCCTCCTTGGGTCCCATGAACTGTTCTCCGAAAGGTAACCGTATAAATCTTGCAATACAGTCTTTTTCTAACCGACTACCAACATGTTCAGACACCTTTTTCCAGTCTTCGCCATAATGCAAGACAGCCTCAAGCAAGTGAAGAGTTTCTTTGTCTGTCCAATCTGATTTTGCATCTTCAGTAATTTCAACTCTCTTGAAGTTAGCAGGAGACAGACCCGGCCGGTAGTTATTATTTACATAACATCTAGTACAAAGACTTATATCTGCCTGATCACATGCAAAAGGTTAATAAGAACAACTTAGTAACTCTTCAATAAAAATTTAAAAAGTCAATGAAAAAGTTTCAGCCAACATGGTAAGAATGGCAAGCGATGACAATAGTTGAACTGATGTTTGTTGCTCACTTCAATTGGCATGAACTTGATCTGAATTGTTTACATGTACACGTCACTTTGATGGTGAAAATAACTGTACAGAGCGTCTAACTTCAAACTTCATTCTGAAGTGTTGATAATGTTCTGACTAGTGACTACAATCATACCCTCCAAAAAAAGCAATGAACAAATGCGGCTACTACAAAAGCTGAATCAACGCGCCAATGCCTGAATGACTTTGTATGTTCATAATTGAGGAGCATTGGTCTAAAACCAGGCCTATTGGGCGATATGAAACATTTCCAATTTATTCAGAAGAAACAAAATCTAGCCACCTTTTATCAACAAGGTTATTCGCTCACCAGTCTTAATGCCCTTTCTTGACAACAATAAGGACAGATACTTCAATATTTGCAGGTAATTTTGTGCACAGAAGTTGCACTGTGACCTCAGTTTAAAATTCAGAAGCAAATAAATATGACACTTGTCAAAGCAAAATATGCTTATATTACATGGGATCCTTTTTTGTTCAAAAAGTTGTCCGCTCCCTGTCCTAATACCCTTCCCAGGAGACATGTCAATGGAGATAACATGGACCATAGGACCAACCAGGAAGGCAGGAACACATCCAACCCCACCAAATGAATTTCTTGATACATGGCTGAACTCATAACCACAGAACTATTGCTCCTTCCGTTACATACCATGAGAAACCTAAGATGCAGATTTTGGCAACTCAATTTATCTTAATGTTGCCAGCAAAGACAAAAATACTTTTGCATTGCAACTGCGCTAATTGGTGTAGCCCATCCCAAATACTCAAAATAATGAGTTAAGATAATTCAATTCAGACCTAAATGTTTGATTCGTGTTACCAAATCTATATCTGCAGTGGAAAATTGAAACAGTGGTACTATATCCCTACGGAGAATTTATGCAGTGGTATAATAATCCACAATTAAAAAATGCTCACCTTGTCGCAGGCGTAGTAAGCAAGCCCACACACGGTGCGGCACCCGGTACAGAGCTTCCTGGGTACAGTTGCCCCAGAAGGCAACAAGGACTGTTGCGCGACCTCTTCCCTCTTCTCTTTCGCTTGCTTTGACCCCGATGGCAAAGCACCGTAGTTGATGAGCCCCCATTCCTCGAGGAAATCGAAGACGCGGCGGACTGAGCCGACGTCACCAACAAGCCCCCTCCTGGCCTCCGTGAGTGTGAGCCGTCGACCCGGCCGCGCTCGGAACCTCCGTATCAGGGAGTCGCGGTAGTACTTGTACGCGTGCGGGCCCCGGCACCCGGACGCCGCCGCGGCCTCCCCCTCGAAGAACTCCGGAAGGAGGCGGCGCTCCGTGTCGTGGATGGAGTCGAACGAGAACCACGCTGCGAGGGGAAGCCCCGATTAGGGTTCCAGGTTTTAGCCTCCACAAGAGGTAGAAGCGCGGTGCTAAGGCACGGGTTTGTTTACCTGAATAACTAGGAACAGTGATGATGTAGGATGGATCCTCCGCTCCGGCGGCGGCGGCGGCGGTGGCGGTAGAGGACGAGGGGGTGGGAGGAGTCTCTGACTTGACGGGACCCAGGGTGGAAGGCGCCCGGAGAGCAGGTGGCGCGACGGGGCGTGGATGCGGCGGTGTTGGTGTAGGTACGGAGTTGGCTGTGGCCGCCGCCGCCGTCACCGTCACCGTCACCGTCGTTGTCGCCGTTGTGGCCATCGGAGGCGGAAGGGGAGAAGGAGAGGCGGAAACGCGGTCGATGGGCTGGGTTCGATAAAAGAAGGGGCTTTTACACGTGCGCCAAAAAAAAAAAAGAACTTTTTCTCTCTAAGTTATTCCGTCTGTTTTTCTATTTAATGGTGTCAAACAGACATGTGAAATGACTATTTTACCCTACGGTAGAGTCCGTTTGTCAGCCACCCAAACTCTCTTTTTCTCTCTCTTTCTCTTGCGCCTCCGTTCCGCGCCGAGGCGAGGTGCAGGCGCGCCTCCCGCGCCGTCGTGGCCAAAAAGAAGGAGATGGCAGGGATGGACAGGATGAGCAAAGGGGGGCTACATCAGTTGAGGGCGAAGCTCCCCTGCGCACACCGACACGAGCCTCGACGACGATGGCAAGGGCCCTAGTGTACAGGGAGGCGACCTTGTCCCCAACCATGCACGACGAGAACCGTGGAGCGGCAGACGCTGGCGTGGTGTCATGCATCGGTCCGCCGCCAGGGATCTACACAGCGTGCGTGGAGGACGAGGAGGAGGTGAGCTTCGCCACCACAGCGCAGGGGGCCTCCGCCCAGGGGCTAGCTCCGTCATGCGGCGCGGAGCGAGCGAGGCTCCTCCTGGCCACCAAGGTGGGCACCAAGTGAGCTAGCTAGCTCACTCACATGGCTGGTCTTGGGGAGCTCACCGGCCACCGTGGCGCGAAAGACGGGCGAAGCTCCACTGGGCGCGGGAGAAGAGAGATGAGGTCGAGTTTGAGAGAGAAAGGATAGGGATGAGAGGGGTATTATGGACGTTTTGACTGACCTGACCCACTTTGTCAGGACTCCCAAACGATAAAAAACGAACGGAATGCAGATGGAATGGCATGGAGAGCAAATAAGTTCAGAACAGTGGCATATGTGTGCGATCAACTTTTTTAATAACCTATGTGTAATTACAAACTTTTTTAATGACACATATGTAAAAGCCTCTACAAGAAGAGACTTGTGCGCGTGTATTGGGCTTACTGCATATGCATTGGGCCTTCAGTTTTTTTTTACAGGCCCCAGCATCTCCCGTAGTTCCAAACACCAATTGATAAATTAATGAGTTTTTAAGATAAAAAAAAGTTAGGAGCATATTTTTGTTCCTCGAATTTCTTTTAAAATATCACTCCTAAACATAGAAATCAATTATATATTAGAAATCCTTGATTATTTTCAATCACTCTAACTATTTTTACACTTTCTTTCTCTTATATATTTATATTGGGAACATTGTCCTACTCTTATTTTTCTCCGTGCCCTTACACATTCAGATTAGCCAATCGATACATCAGAAATTATTTTATTTTACCAAGTGTGCAAAAAGTTAGGAGTTCAAATATGGAGTTGTTAGAGAGCAATTTTTTCAATCTTTTTTTAGGAAGTTTTTTTTCAATCTTACAAAAACAAAGATTAGGAGTGTATCATCATCATCACACTATAAAAGAGCGAATAATTTGTGGGGCTGTCCCTCTTTCATAACCGTTTTATTTTGACACCGTTTAATATGAGCCTTTCGTTGTTCGAGATCTTACTCTCCCTCATTGATAACCGTTCGATCTACGCATCGTGTCATGTGAGCCCTCCATCATCCGTGACCTTACATGTAAGATATAATACTCCTATTCAATCTCAAATACGTCTCACGGTACATCTACAATCGGCCGTATATCTTTAATAGTCGGATAAGTACTCTAATTAAACATATTTGGTCACGACGTGTCATATATCTTTAATAGTCGGACAAGTCCTCTAAACATATTTGGTCACGACGTGTGCACTTTCCTTTAATCTTCTAGCTTTAATCCGGCTGGGCCTCATGCTTCATGGACTTCAGCCCTTTCCTAAAGTAAAGCTCTTCAAGCACGTACGTACATGTGCTCCTCCCGCGTGTATTAACCTTATTAATTAGTGCCGACGCATTAGAGGTGTATGGTCTTGAGCCAGCGTTGGAAGCCCATTCTGAATCTTATAAAGCCCGTGAAGCCGGGCCTCTCTCGACCTTGCTCGAAGGCACACGCAGCCTTGAGTGAGGGAGTACGTTGAGGCCTGCTCATGCGATTGTGCGCTAGCCTCACCCCTCTTTCCAACTTTTTTTAGTTTTAGATTAGAAAAAAATCCACTCAAATTTCCTTTTCCTACCTGTTGTATACACATGTAGTCCTGACGACGCCTCCACCCATACAAGGATTGAGGTTCTCCACCCATACGAGGATGGATCGACAAAAATATGAAAATAGGATAAGATAGGAGCAACACGAGCCGTTTAAAAAGGTGAAGTCAAATTGCAACAATATATGCAGCTGAGGCACCCTAACGAACAAACGATTTAAACCTTGTTCGCCATCTACCTTCATTGTATATCGACAATTCAATTAACATTTCTATTGCACTTGAAATAGTTTTTACAAACACATGCATGCCGCACGTGCATATTTGCTAGTTTTAGAAACTCTTGAAGATGCTTTTAGATATTTCCTAATAAGTATCCCACAAGCAAAGCAAACAGTAAGGGCCTCTTAGACGATATCTTCTCATACATGCTCCACATGTAAATTGTTATTTATGCATAATTTCTCTTTACTGTGAAGAAAAAAGACAGAGGACTTGTGTTCTTTTATGCATTGACACGTGTAAATAGCTTAGCTCAAAGGTTTTTGACATCCTTTCTTCGCGTGACATCTAATACTAGCTTATAACTAGCTATTAGAGTTGCTCTAAGATAGTACTAGGTCACGAACAACATAATGTCTCTCAGAGCAGCCCGAAGTGCACTTGCATGGCTAGTAGTCTGTCGATAGAATATCGTCGACAGTCCTCCGAGGGGTATCCCATGAAGGTAGATTGATCGGCAAAGAGACGTGTAATCAAGAACAAGAAGGCAACAAAGACACACGAGTTAGACAGGTTCAGACCGTCAGTATGACGTAATACCCTACTCCTATGGTCTGTTGGTTTGTATTGGCTATCGTATGATATTGCGTGAGTTTGGACAGGGTCCCTGCCCGCCTTATATAGTCCGGGGGCAGGGTTATAAGTCGGTTAGATCTGAGAGATAACCAGAAAGTAATAATAGATTACAGGAATCTTGGGATCATACGTATCCTAACATATCTCGTAGTATCTTTAGGATATCTTTTCGGTGTCTTGCGGGAGGCGCCGAGCAGAGTCGTGCCCCATAATGCTTCGTCTTGTGGGCTAGGCCGCCCCTGGGGGTGCAGCTCATGTGTTCTACCATGGGTATCTAGGGTCGTACCCCCACAGCTAGTCCCCGAGCACCTTGTACCCGTTGTGCAACGCTGTCTTGAGCTTGTCCGAGCAGGTGTGAACAAAGCCGAGCAGTCAAACTCATGGTCTAACCACCGTGATGAGTTGCCGAGCAGTTGTGAGCAATTGCCGAGCAGCGTAAACTGTCGTCGAGCAACGTGAACTATCGTCGAGCAGCGTGAACTGTCGCCGAGCAGCGTGAACCGTAGCCGAGCAGTATAACCCAAGTACGGCTTGCCATAAGGGTGTAAGGAGCTCAAGTTCAGAATAAAAAATTTCTTCGCAGTGGACCAAGTGTGCCCATTTAGAGTCTGACCATGAGAAAAGGAGATAGTCTTCTTTAGCTTCAAGAGGTGTGGAGTCTTCCAGAATAAAGCAAACACATTCACCGCGAGGTGAAGTGTGCCCACTTAGTCTCCGAGTCTGACAGTAGATGACGTAGTCATGTGGTGCCAGGGTCCAAAGTAGAAGACCAGCCGAGCAGACAGCCAGTCCTCGGGCGTAGCCCCGAAATGAGAAAAAAGCACATTCATCGCAAGGTAAAGTGTGCCCATTTAGTCCCCAAGCCTAACAGTAGGTGACGTGGTCACGTGGTGGCAGAGTCAGAAACAGCAGTCAACTGAAGAAAAATCCCGAATGCGATGAGGAATTGAGACGTAATGCTGACGCAGTCCCCGTGCCGCAAGAGGGAGTCTTGGAGAAAACAAAATCACAGAGAAAATACCGGAGTAATGGCTGTACAGTAGTAATTACTGAACCGTAACGGTTGGCAGAGAAGTCGGTGAATATTCGGCGAGCCGTAACAAATTACGGAGATAAATCGGTGATACGGGCCGCGGTTTGCGTGAAGGCCTAGATAACGGCCCACCTTGCTGTTGCGAAGAATTTAGAGAAGCGCAAATTGCGGGAATGGTTTCCCAAAAACCCTCGAATGCGAAAAGGTGGGGGAGTGCTTTATAACTGCGCCACCGCACCCCGCGCTCCCACCTTTGCCACTTTGCCATTTCATCTTCCTCCTCAGCCCTCGCATTTCTAGATTCACATCTACACTTGCTTCCGTCGCCAAACCCTAACCAAATCTGAGAGATGGCGCCGAAGAAGGGAGCTGCGAAACCAAAGAAGACGAGCCCCCAGAAGGCGAGCGCCGAAATCTGACGTGACGAAGAGTGGGTGCCATCGTGAATTGGAGAGGTGGAGCTCAATAGATTGGTGGAGGCGGGCGTTCTGCCTGACCACGTCACCGCCGGATGGCAGCCGGACCTCGGTGAGCCCTTCCCCATGCCTCATACCGACGAAGTTGTAGTGTTTGAGGATTATTTCTGGCACGGGTTGGGATTTCCTGTTCACCCATTCTTGAGGGATTTGTTGGAATTCTGGAGAGTCAGTCTGTGCAACCTCCACCCAAACACAATATTGCACATATCTATCTTCATCCATTTCTATGAGGCATTTCTCGGAATCCTTCCCCACTTCAACCTCTTCCACTAGCTATTCTGGCTGAAGAAAAGATGCGGCGGTGTTTCCAAAGTGGTCGGCGGAGTGTATCTTCAGCTGCGCGATGGAATGGTGGGCGAGTACCTTACTGTGCCGCTAAACATGTCATTGAAGGAGTGGAACGCTAGGTGGTTCTATATGAAGCAGATCCACCCTGCCGTCCGCTGCGACGCCGACCACATCCAGAGAGCCAGAAGAGCTGGTCAGAGATGCCAAGCAGCGCTGATATGGAGCAAGTGAGGGAGCTCCTTGGCTTAATAAAGGACATGAAGACCAACGGTGGACTGGTGGCAACGAGCTTCATAGTGCACCACGTCCAGCCCTACAAGGAGAGGGCCCACCCCGCCTTTGAGTTCAAGGGGGAGACCGACGGTACCCGGGAGAGGTCGGAGATGCTATCGAGGGATGTTGTGCAAGAGCGGGATGCAGCCCATTCACTCCGTTTGCCTCATTCAGCATGCCAGGGTATATGAAGCCCTTTAACTACAAGAATCTGCCACCTCAGGTAAATATCTTAGTTGTGTGTGACTGATGTTTTTTATCTGTTGTCACTACCGAGCAGTGGACTAATTTACTCGTGCGAAGATCCATTCGTAGGAAAGAGCGGTATACTTCTCGGGCGTGCCGAGGAGCGATTGGCCAAAGTGAGTAGATGCCCGGCCACCGCCGCAGCCTAAGGAGGGAGCCATCGGCATCTCTTCAGAGAGTCCATCCCCGGTGTCGGAGAAAGTCTAGGGGAAGAGGGCAGCGGTAGACGAGCTGACCCAAAAAAAGAGAAAGACGACGGGTGCCGCTCCCCTCAAGTTAGGCGACATCTCGCTTGGTGGAGACTAGACCACTCGGACGTGGAGTATCGCGATGTCCGAGTGGTCGGATGACGACGAAGTTCCAGTTGCTCCTCCACCGAGCACGAAGGAACCTCCACGCAGCACGCGCGTGGAGGACCAATCGAGGGGAGGGGAGGAGGCCCCCCAACACAGGTGATGGGAGCACCCGAGCAGCAAGCGAAAGGAGTCCTCGAGCTACAGGCGACAGGAATCACAGCGCAGCAGGCGACGGGAGTCCCCGAGCAACAGGGTAGGAGAGTCCCAGAGCGGCAGGTGGAGGAAATCCTAGAGCGGCAAGAGGAGGAAAGGCCGACGGTGGAGACTGTAGGACCTCCTCCCCAAAGCGCGCAAGTTGACCCCAAGGTCACGCCTGGGGGCTCGGGTCGGCAGCGCCGGTTCAAGAAACTGTACCAGCAGGCCAAACCGTAAGTATCCTTGCCTTGGAGTTATGTTGCTGTCGTATCCTTAGCTTATTTGGTGACTAATGAGTAGATTTAATGCAATGCGAGGCATGCGGAGGATCCGACCCCGCCCATCCAGACTATCAAGCAGCCGAAGGCTAGTCAGAGCAGAGGAGGTGCCGGTAGACCCCATCCTAGAGTCCCCGTGTGCTGGGCGGTCTGCAGAGGAGTCAACCGCCGCTACTGGTGAACTTGGTGGCAGCGAGAGGTTGGCATCAATGACGAATGAGTCGACAACGGTGCCCGAGGCGACGACAGAAACCACCGGGTCTTCGGGAGCAGAGACTGGGGCCACCGATGCTGCACCGGCGTTCGGAGTGGAGAGGCATGCTGTGTTAGAGGAGCAAACGGCGCTGCCTAAGGCATCGAAGGGCGTGGTCGGACACGCTATCCGGCCACCGAGCCCCCAGGTGGTGCCTCCGATTGCGGAGGAGGAGGACGAGGTGGAAGAGATCGAGCGTGATGAACCTCGACCACAATCTGTCCGAATCCTCCATAAGCATGGCGATAAAGTGGTGGTTATCAAGGAGGAGGACACCACCAGGGAGATGAGGAGACTGAAGTCCACCCTTGCCGGAGTGATGAAACAAATCGAGGTCAGTATTGCATCTGGAGTGCTCGTCTTTGACGTCGGAGATCGAAGTTCGTCATTGTCATTGTGCGTTTGCAGGGGATAACTCGGGCTATTTAGCAGTGGCACCAGCTGATCAAGAGGATGGAGCCTCTCACTGAGGAGAATGAAAAACTCAAAGAGGCGATGAAGCTAATGGAGAGAAATATCCAAAGGGCCCAGCGCGAGCGAGACCTTGCTGAGTCCAACGCGCGGGACCTAGAATACCAGAAGGGGGTCCTATCCGAGCAGCTAGCGACTGCGTCCGAGCAGCTATGTGGCAAGTCTGAGCAGCTATCGAGTGCTTTCGAGCAGCTGGAGCGGAAGTCCGAGCAGCTCAGGAGCGTATCCGAGCAGAAAGCAGGTATGGCGTATCGACGAATGTGCTTTTGTATTGCTGAACAGCCATATTTTTTGTGATGACTGTTGTGCTTGTAGAGCAAGACGCTGAGCTTGGCCAGCTACGCCAGGCCCTCGAGCAACTCCGAGAGGAGAAGGCGAAGGAGTCAGGGCGAGCAGACAAACTGGCCGAGTAGCTGAACGGTGAGTACTTCCTGGTCGGAGTTACTACTGAAGTAGTTTCCTTGCTTGATGGAACCTTGTAATGCTTGCAGACTACCGTCGGAGGGTCAAGGCATAGTTTGATGTGCTGGTGCAGGAGGCCAGGACCCAAAGGGAGAAGTTCAATGCCGTAGTCGTCGGAGTCAAACCGGTGCTCGACTACGTCGACCTAGAGGCAGCTCCTCAACCCGACGATAGGCCATCACGTTCAAACACCGTCATCAAGAGGTGCAAGGCGGCATGGGAGAACTTCAAGAGCTTCAACCGCGACGCCGTTGTTACCGCCATTACTCATGCCCTTGCGGTGGTCGGGTACCACTACCCAGCCGTGGACCTTCAGGCAATAGGAGCTGGATTCACCGAAGGGATGGGCGAGGCAGAGCACCAGCAGCTGGAGGATGAGGTGGAGGACGCGGCGAAGAAGCTGGTCGGCGACATTGACCTGTTCGGCGAGACAGAGGGCAATGGTGAAGCTCAGTGATCTGCTCGGAGAGTATGCTCTGTAACATCTAGAGAGGCTAATTAGAGCGCGTGAGAGCACAGAAAACATTTATGTATGTGTATAAATGTTATAAAGTGCATGTTTATGCAGTTTGCTTGTATTTGTGGTGAAGAATCGTTGTAGTAATAACCCTAACGCAATTATACGTAGTATAAGTAGTGTCCGAGCAGTTAGTTCGTTGCTGAACTCTTTGGCCTTAGCTAGCCTATAGCCCATAACGTCGAGTGCGGAGCCCGTACAAGTGTAGGAGGAATAGGCGTCACCAAGGAACCATAGTCGACCACCCATAACGCAGAGCACAGAGCCCGTAGCATGTGTAGGGAGAGATCGAAGACTGGGTCTTCTCCATAGAGCGCAAAGCGGAACGTGTGCTGCTCGGCGGTTAGTGAAATAACTTGGAAATAAACGTAGTATAAGTGGTGTCCGAGCAGTTAGTTCTTTACTGAGCTCTCGGCCTTGGCTAGCCCATAGTCCATAACATCGAGCGCGAAGCCCGTGCACGTGTAGGAGGAACAGGCATCACCAAGGAACCATAGCCGACCACCCATAACGCAGAGCACAGGGCCCGTAGCACGTGTAGGGAGAGATCAGAGACTGGGTCTTCTCCATAGAGCGTAGAACAAAACATATGCTGCTCGTTGATCGGCGGAATATCTTAGAGATTTGGAGAAAATTGTTCGGCGATTTGAAACCTGTTTGATGAAATACGTTGGAGATTTGGAGAAACGTGTTCGGCGATTTGGAGAAACATGTTCGGCGAAAACATTGGAGATTTGGAGAAACGTGGTCGGCAATTTGGAGAAGCTTGTTTGGCGAAAACATTGGAGATTTGGAGAAACGTGGTCGGTGATTTGGAGAAGCTTGTTCGGCGAAATATGTTGGAGATTTGGAGAAATGTGATCGGCGATTTGGAGAAACTTGTTCGGCAAAATACGTTGGAGATTTGGAGAAACATGATCGGCGCGGTTATGGCGATTTCGTATTGGAGTTCGTTATGGAGTAGCTTAGAGCTCGGCGACCATAAGTGAAGATTAAACCATAATGGAGACAAATTATGGAGACAAAAACTTTATTCATCATGGAGTGGAGAATACATATCTGGAGCGTTTCAAGGATAGAAACGTATAAGGTGGTCGATGTGCCATGAGTTTGGGACATCGATTCCGTCTAAGTTACATAGGCGATAAGACCCTAGTCGGGTAACCTCTTTGACGATATAAGGCCCTTCCGAGGGGGAGGAGAGCTTGTGCATCCCTTTTGTTTTTTATTTTCTGCGATGAACGAGGTCGCCGATAGCAAATGAACGACCTTTGATGTTGTGGTTGTAGTACCTCCGCAAGCCTTCTAGATATTTGGCTGTGCGGACGCAGGTGATTAGGCGCTCTTCCTCAGCCCTATCGATGTCCTCTATCCGAACAGTTGCGACTTGCTCTTCATCATAATTTTCCACCCTAGGTGCTCGAAAGGCAATATCCGCTGGTAGTATGGCTTCTGAGCCGTAGACCAAGAAATATGGAGACACACCGGTGCTGCGACTAGCTTGAGTGCGCAGTCCCTAGACCACAACTGGTAGCTCTTTAAGCCATCTACTCGGATGCTTTTCTTCTTTCTGATATAGGCTCTTTTTGAGGGCGTTAAGGATCATGTTGTTCGCTCATTTGACCTGGCCATTGGCTCTAGGATGGGCAACGGAGAAGTATTTGACGGAGATGCATTGGTCTTCGTAGAAGTCCCAAAAGTGATGGCCAGTAAACGTAGTTCCGAGGTCGGTGATATTGCTGTTCGGGAGACCAAATCTATGGATGATATCTTCAAAGAGCTCGACTGCTTTCTTTCCAGTAGCCAAGACGAGCGGTTTATACTCGATCCACTTGGAGAACTTGTTAATGGCGACGTATACATACCGAAATCCACCTAGCGCTGGCTTGAAAGGTCCAATCATATCCATTCACCAGCATGCGAAGGGCCAGAAAGCTAGGATAGTCTGTAGCTCTTGTGCCGACACGTGTATTTGCTTGGTGAAAAATTAGCATCCTTCACAACATCAGATGAGGTCTTCTACATCGGAGATGGCCATGGGCCAGTAAAAACCAGCTCAAAAAGCTTTGTCATAAGAACCAAAGTGAATTTCGAGAAGTAGCTTCACTCCCTCTTCTTGGGTGATGCATTTCTGCAGTATCTCTTCCTTGGCACTTTTCCCCATCAAGTTGCCGTCTACCAGCACGTAATGCTTGCTTTGACGGATTAAACATTTGGTTTCAGTCTTGTTGGTGGGTACTTCGACGCTGGTGAGGTACTTGATGAACTGTTCCCTCCAATCAGCGGCCGGCGAAGGTACCGTAAGTACCAGCTGCTCGGCGGGGGAACTTCCTGAACTTCCTTATCTTCCTTAATGGATGGCGCTAGAAGATCTTGAATGAAGACCCCCGGCGGAATCACGGCGCGAGAGGAGCCTAACTTGGATAGGTGGTCGGCGAGCTGATTTTGATCGCGTACCACGTGGTGGTACTCGATATCGTAGAACTTCCCTTCAAGCTTCCTGATTTCGGCGCAATATGCATCCATCTTCTCACTAGAGTAGGACCAGTCTTTATTGAGCTGATTGATGACCAGCACGGAGTCCCCGTATACCATGATGCATTTAATGCTGAGCTCAATGACTATACGGAGTCCGTGGAGACACGCTTCATATTCGGCGGTGTTGTTGGAGGCCGAAAAATGTATCCGGAGAACGTATCGGAGCTTATCCTTGGTCGGCGTGATGAACAGAATGCCCGCACCAGCACCGTTGATGTTGAGAGTGCCATCAAAGTACATCACCCAGTGCTCGAGGCAAGTAGCGGCGATGGGCTCTTGAATCTCGGTCCACTCAGCGATGAAATCGGCAAGCGCCTGAGACTTGATGGTAGGCCTACTTTTGAATTTAATGGAGTAAGTGCCGAGCTCAACAACCCACTTGATGATGCGGCCGTTGGCCTCTTTGTTGCGAAGAATGTCCCCCAGAGGGAACTCGGTGACCACGGCGATCTTGTAATACTCGAAGTAGTGGCGGAGCTTGCGCGACATAATCAGGATGGCGTATAGCAGCTTTTGGACCTAAGGATAATGAGTCTTGGGCTCGTTAAGAACCTCGCTGATGAAGTATACTGGATGTTGCACCTTATAGGCATGCCCGACCTCCTCGCGTTCGACAACAATGGCTGTGCTGACGACACGAGAAGTAGTAGCAATGTAGATCAGGACAGTTTCGTCTAGCCGTGGCGCCGTCATGATCGGAGGCTTTGCTAGGAACAACTTGAGCTGCTCAAAAGCTGTGTCTGCCTCCTCCGACCAGGAAAAGCGCTCGGAGGCCTTGAGGAGTTTGAAGAACGGGAGCCCTTTTTCGTCGAGGCACGATATGAAGCGGCTTAAAGCAGCCATGTAGCCTGTAAGCTTCTGTATATCCTTGATGCATGTTGGTCATTTCATGTTGGTGATTGCAGAGGCCTTGTAAGGGTTGGGTTCGATGCCACGTGCGCTGACGATGTAGCCTAGCAGTATATCGGACGGAACTCCAAAGATGCACTTTAAAGGGTTCAGCTTCCATCGATACCTTTTTAGGTTGGCGAACGTTTCTTTAAGGTCGGCGATAAGATCATCGGCGGTCTTGGACTTGATGACCACATCATCGATGTAAGCTTTGACGTTGTGGCCGATCTATTGATCGAGGCACATCTGGATAGCCCTTTGATAAGTCGCCCCGATGTTTTTGAGTCCGAAGGACATGGTGGTGTAGCAGTACGCACCGAAGGGCGTGATGAACGACGTCTTGATCAGGTCTTCTTCCTTGAGAGAGATCTGGTGATAGCCAGAGTAACAATCGAGGAAGGAGAGAAGTTCACAGCCGGCGGTGGAGTCTACAACCTCATCTATCCAAGGCAGACCGAAGGGGTCTTTAGGGCAGTGTTAGTTAAGATCAGTGTAATCAACACACATTCTCCATTCTTTATTCTTTTTTTGAATGAGAACAGGGTTTGCTAACCACTCAGGATGATACACTTCTTTTATGAATCCGGCAGCTAGGAGCCGTTTTATTTCTACCCTAATAGCCTTCTTGTCTGGTGCAAATCGGCGGAGTTTCTGCTTGATCAGTTTGGCGGTCGACGAGACATTCAAGGAGTGCTCGATCTTCTCCCGTGGTACCCCTGGCATGTCTATAGGTTTCCAAGAAAACACGTCAGTGTTGGCACATAGGAAGGAGACGAGCGCGCTTTCCTATTTGGGGTCAAGATGAGCCCTAATATTCACGGTCTTAGAGGGGTCGTCGAGGCCGAGGCGGACCTCCTTGGTTTCCTTGGACTTAGTGGAGGCACGAGGAGGCTCCAGTGATGGGATCTCTAGGTCATCGGCGGGCACCGTCTTGGCATCAGTGATCACACTGGCCATCTGGATGGAGAGGTCGGTGGCTTCGGCGAGAGCGAGACTCTCTGTCTTGTAGGCATAGGTGATGGAGAGGTTGGCCCGCAAGGCTAGTACTCCTACAGGCGAAGGTATCTTCAGCACCAGATAAGCATAGTGCGGTATGGCCATGAACTTGTTTAGAGCTGGCCGACCAAGTATGGCATGGTAGGCGGTGTTGAAGTCAGCGACATAGAAGTTGATGTGCTCGACGCGATAGTTGCTTGCCGTACCGAACTGTACTGGTAGGGTGATCTCTCCAAGTGGTTTGGATGCCCTGCCAAGTACCACACCCCAGAAGGAGGAGTCCGAGGGTGTGAGATCTGTTATCCCAAGGCCCAACTCCTTTAGGGCTCCAGTGAAGAGGAGATTCAGAGAGCTCCCACCATTGACGAGCACTTTTCTAAAAGCACTTTCTAGATGGTTGCGTCGAGGACGAGGGGGAAATGCCCTATGTAGGGGATGTCCGCCCACTGGTCGGCCCTACTGAAGGTGATGGGGACCTCAAACCAAGGGTGATAACTGGGGCTGGCGGCGGTGTCTTCCGTAGTGGCGACAAGCACCCGCCGGGCGGCGAGCTTTCGTTCTCTTCTGCTCTCGGTGGAGGCGAGGCCCCGAAGATGGTGGCGACCACCTTGTCGTGGTCCTGGAAGGCATTGTTATTGCCCCCAGGTTGTCGACGGCCTTCGGCTCCATCGTTGGTGTCGTCGTTTAGCTTTTTGTCCTAGAACTCCTTGGCCAAGCCGAGGCAATCCTTCATCTTATGTCTGGCGTTCTTGTGGAGAGGGCACGGGCCGTCGAGGATCTTCTTGTATTGCTCGTCGTAGTTACGCTTGGCGCGAGGTTCATTAACGGCAACGATGATGTGGTCTGGCCAGCGGTGGTGATTTTGACCAGACATGGGTCCTTCTGGCTGATCACGGCCGCTGTCATGATGGTAACTTCGGTCGTCGAAAAGGCGGTCGTTGTGGCATCGATCGTCGGGGCGGTGGTCATAGCGGCGTGTTGGGCGATGAGTGCCTGCATCCTCGTTGAAGCGCACCTCGGCTTCCTCGGTGTCGACGTACTAGTTGGTGGTCATGATCATCTCGTCAATCCCTGTGGGCGGCTTGCGGTTGAACTTGGAGGGAAGCTCGCGGTGATGGAGTCCCCTGATGAAGGCGGTGATGACCTCCGCTTCTGTGATGTTGGGAATAGAACTCCTCATCTCGGGAAAAGTGTCTGATGTAGCTATGGAGGAGCTCAGATGGCTTCTGGTTGATGCAGTTGAGATCATGCTTGGTGCCCGGCCGAGTACATATAGCCATATAATTGTTGGTGAAGACTTTTTTTAGCTCTTCCCAGGATCCGATGGAGTCCGGGACAAGGCTTGTGAACCAGTTCATGGCGGTTGGTGTGAGCATGACGGGAAGGTAGTTCGCCATGACACTGGTGTCTCCTCTGGCGGCGCAGACAGTAGTGGCGTAAGCCTATAGCCACTATATTGGGTTCATCCTTCCTTCATAGGGCTCGACCCCAGTGATCTTAAAACCATGGGGCCACTGAAGTGTTCAGAGCGCCCTTGTGAATGCTAGGGGCCCTTCAGGGTTGGCGGCACCATCGTCTGTAGCGTTGCCAGTGTTGAGCGGCTCAAGAGCTGAGTCCGGGTTACCGTACTCTTGCTCGTACTCCTGGCGGTGGCGTACTTCTTCTTCATGGCGATCGAAGCGGCATTCGTCGATACGTCGTTGTGCATCTCGGAGATTGTTGAGGTGCACTCGAACGTCCTAGTCGACCTCCTGGTCGTGTTGGCGGCGATGTTCGATGCGGTTGCCCCTAGCTCCGCCCTAGAGGGGTTGCCTATCATCGCAGTGCTGGTCGATGAAGCAACTTGGGCGGCGATCGGATCTTTGCGCGGCTGATCGGTGAATCGAGGTTGTGGAGCATGAAGGTCTCTGATCCTGGCGGATCTCGTTGACCTGACAGTGCGCCACTTTAAGCATGGCGCGACCTTGGCAACCTCTGGTGTCTATGGGAGCCGAGCGAAGCTCGTTGGCGGCCACTGCCAGATTGGCGCTTGGAATCTTGTAGACATCGTGGCCGTCAACACGGACAAACTCGTCGTCGAGGTTGCGCTGGAGTGGCCTTCCTTGTGAGTCAAGCTACTGCTCGGCCCTCGCAAGGGTAGCCTCGTTTGCTCGGCGCTGTGCACGGTTGACGTTCTGGTTCTCGTGAGTGGAGCGTTCCTCATCGGTTTCGCCATTCCGAGGGGGGCTGTCGACGCTGACGTTGAAGATTATGTCGCCGTAGAAAGGAGGGAGAGGAAGTAGCTCGGTGGTGGTTTTAGCGACGATCTCCATAGAGCCCTGGGACTCGGAGTCCGGATTCTCCTCCAGGATAGTTTGGAGGGATGCTCTAGGGCGTCGACCGATGTGCAGTATGTTGACGGCCGGCGGAGGCTGGTCGGCGATCTGGTCAGCGGGAGGATAGACATCTCCACCTTGATCGGCGAAACTGCCCCTTAGGGCATCTTGGTAAGCGGTGTTGGCGTTGGTGAACCCAAAGGGTAGGGCCATAACCCCTGGAGTCTCCCGAGCAGCCTCCGATAGATCTGGATCGGAGGGTGGTCAGCGCTGAACCAGAGTGTCCAGAGCCGATTCAACGATGGAGAGGCAATCGGCGAGCTTCTGACCAACCTGATCGATGGATGCGATCAGATCGTCGTTGTTGATCTGCCTCCTCTGGTAGCAAGGAAGCGAGCAGTGAATTGTTGATGAAGGTGACCTCAGAGGCGGTTCCGAGATTGGAACTGTAGTCGCAGGTGTTGGGGTGATCGGCGTAGAATCGATCTGCACCGGCTCGATGAGCTCTCTGACTCTGTCAGCGTTGATGACCCACGAGATGGATTCGACCATGAAGATCTGGCCAGGCTATGGGAGGGACGAAGAGCCTGCGGGAAAAGCCATCTTGTTCGATAAGGAAACAGCACACACACCCCTGCCTGGCACGCTAACTGTCGACAAAATATCATCGGCAGTCCTTCGAGGGGTATCCCACCAATGTAGATTGATCGGTAGAGAGGCATGTAATCAAGAACAAGAAGACAACAGAGACACACGAGTTAGACAGGTTCAGACTGTCAGTATGACGTAATACCCTACTCCTATAGTCTGTTGGTTTGTATTGGCTATCTATGATATTGCGTGAGTTTGGAGAGGGTCCCTGCCCGCCTTATATAGTCCGAAGGGTAGGGTTACAAGTCGGTTAGATCTGAGAGATAACTGAAAAGTAATAACAGATTACAGGAATCTTGGGATCATACGTATCCTAACAGATCTCGTAGTATCTTCAGGATATCTTTCCGATATCTTACGGGAGGCGTCGACCAGAGTCGTGCCCCGCAAGGCTTCGTCTTGTGGGCTGGGCCGCCCCTGGGGGCGTAGCCCATGTGGTCTGCCATGGGTATCCAGGGTCGTACCGCCCACATAGTCGTAAGACCAGTTTTAACGGATGTCGTGAAAGTTTTATAGGTATTAAATAGAGCCACTTTCCCTTTATTTCGTGTCATACTATCTAGCATACCCAGCTGCAGCTACTTTCGCTCCTTCGGTTATAATGTTTATTTTATTTTTATAATGTTAAATTTCAAATATAAAGGATAGTCACACATGATAAACTATTAAAACATGTGTTATTATCATTGTGACCATGTTCTAATATGCTAATAATTACTATATATAATAAATATAAATATTATAGGCCGTATTTGATCATATATATATATATACATACATACATACATACATATATATATATATACACACACACTATGTAGCGTGCCCGTGCGTTGCTACGGGATAACTAACAATTTATACTAAAAACACACGGATCGCACGATAAGATAACAATACTGTTAAATTAAATACCAACGTTAAAGTGACATTTAATCCAAAAAGTAAAGTTTATGAATTTAACACAGTCACGGAATACGCGGTGTCGTAGGCTCACAAACTCTAGAGCTTCTAGAGATTGGATCGAATCCAACCTAGAGCCTCGGAACCCTGCATCTTTTCCTAAACGGGCTTGACTTCGGATGCGCCGATAGCAATATCAACGATATCCAGTTGATGGACCAAGTCGTATGGATCCCCATACAATGGCTCAGACATGTAGATTTTGTTCTTCTTATACTTGGATACACTTGTTCCACTGAAGCTTTCATTGAAATATTTAGACACGAATAGTGTCTGATCACCGATGTCCCTCACCCTGGACCACTCCGGCGTACGGTCGTGGAGGTTGCACTGGTAGATCGCGCTGCTGTAGGTGAAGCTCTATGCCTTGGGGAACGTGCTCACCATGGCACCCACAATGTGCAGCTCACCGTTTGATTGCAGGTAGCTGCGGTGGTAGAGCCCCGCAGATGGCGACAGCGATGGCAGTAGTGTTGCGGTTGGAGTAGCGCCGACGATGTTGCTGTTGTAGACGGAGATTTCTCCAGTGCAGTCGATCGCCAAGAACTTGTCTTGGCAGTGGACGATGGATCCCACGGAGAACTCCAGTTTGATGTCGACTCCAACCCGGCAGAACACGACCTCCATGAAGCACCCAAGCATGGCCGTAGCCACGCACTCGCAGCCGGCGGCGTCAGGCGGCGCCGAGAGCACGATCTCACAGAAGAACACGTCCCTCATGTCTTCTAGCTTGATGGCTCTGCCTGCGGTATCCGCGTCCTCATAGCCGTCGGTGGGATGGAGGACACACCGACCGTGGACCCTAGACACACGTTCCGATGAGGACGTCGTCGCGACGTGTTCGCCTGCTGACGGGAGCTCCACGCGGGGGGCACGGGCACTGGCAAATGGATTCAGCAGCGTCACGGACGCGACCTCATCCATGAGCGCCAACCACCCACACGAGGAGCCGCACGTCACCTTGCCGTGCACGTCGGGCAGCGTCTTGGACAAGACCTTCTCCAGGACGTAGTAGAAGCTGATGCGGTCCGAGTCGGGGTCGAACGGGAGCAGCAGGAGCGGCCCGAACGTCGCGAACGGGACGACGGCGCGCCATGGGGAGCAAGCGGATCGGAAGGACGCCGCGTCGTGGCCTGACGCGAGACACTGCCCGATGAACTCGAGAAGATCCTCTGGCAGGCCGGATCTCTAGTCAGGGAGAGGTAGTGACTTTCTCTTGGGATTGAGAGGCTAAGCTATGGAAGACAGATGCCATCAACTATGGTTCATGCAAGAAACAACAAGCGAGGGCGATGAAACACGTGAGCGTGAAACCAAATGAAAGGAGAAAAAACTGTCTCTTTTGCAAGTGCAAAGAGGGGAAGTAATTAAATGTAGACAGATTTAGCAAGGTTCTCAGAAATACAAAGAGATTCATTTTGTCTTAATTCTCTTTCCTTCTGTGTTAATTCTCTTTTCTTTTGCTCATTGCCATGTATGCTGGTGCATACAAACATGCAATGTGTATATGGATAGCACAATAATTTTCTATTTCCTATTTTATCGTGATTCCTCTGTCACATGACAGGCAATATTCAATCAAGGAAAATGGCACGATTAATCAGTAATTAAGATGTCGTGGGATCGCAGGTATGGGCAGACGAATAAACCAAAATAAATATCGCACCAAAAAAATATCCACACTTTATTCTTTTTAGTTGTAGTATATATATATATATATAAGTTAAGTTTTATTTATAACTCAGAACTGAAGTGGCACTTTCTTGCTTTGCCTGTTTAGTTCCTAAAATTTTGCAAAATTTTTCAAGATTTTCCATCACATCGAATCTTTGGACGCATGCATAAAGCATTAAATATAAATAAAAAATAAAACTAATTACACAGTTTAGACGAAATTCACGAGATGAATCTTTTAAGCCTAATTAGACTATAATTGAACACTAATTATCAAATAATAATGAAAGTGCTACTGTACCATTTAAAAAAATTTCGCCTAACTAAACGAGTCCGGGGAGAACCACGTAGGTCACTATCAGGTATCAGCAGGCCCACTGGACCGTCTCCTTCCTCACTCGAAAGTGATAGCCGCAGAAGAAATGCGCGTCCGCCGTTAGCCGGGCGGGCGGCGGGCCAACATCGCCATGGCAGCGGCGGGGATTGGGGGAGGAAGGGACCACGACCTTCCTCTCGAGGAGGTCGACGCCGTCCTCGCCTCCTTCTCCGGTGACCCCGCCGCCGCCTTCGCCCCGCTGCCTGCACCGGATGCAGCGGCGTCGCGGGAGCTGGTGGTTGCTGGTGAGAGCCTACTGGAGGGGCTGGGGGACGTCGAGAATTTCCTTATGCAGGAGGAGGACTACGAGGACGAGGCACCGTTGGACGGGGTTGATGGGTTCTTGGACGGCATCCTCGTTGAGGACGGCGAGGGCGAGGGGAGCCCCAAGCCCACTGGAGAGAAGAGCGCCGATAGGGCTCGCGCGGGGGAGGATGAGGTGGTGGTGGGTGTGGATTGCGGCGACGATCCCAACAGCAAGAAGAAGATGCGGTATTGGTCTTTTTTCCGTGTCTTTTTTAGGAGAAAAAACAATCTGATGTTCTCATCTGCCTAGGGAATAATTTGATGCAAGTATTATGGAAATATAAACCAGATGAATAATTGAGCATCAATTTGTGTGGGAAGGGGAGCTGCCAAACTTTGGTTACTTTGTTCAATTTTATGAGTTGAATTATGCTGAGCCACTGCCTGATTAGTCATTGTTATAAGGGAAAAAAAATGAATGGAAGGTCCCTCATAACTTACTGTATATGATCACATGCACAACAAGGGAAATGAAGTATTTCATTATCTATCACTGGATACTTTTTGCTGGCCTTTAATTATTGTTTCAGGAGGACTCGATTTGTTGTCTTATATTTGAAAAGCTGCATTCCTTTTAGATTATAAGATGTTATGAGATTCTTGTCAGCTCTTTTCCTGCTTATGAGTTATGAGGATGTAACGACTTCCCCCTAAATGGCCAGATCCCCTTGTTGTAGTAAAAAATATATCTTTAAGCAATACTAGAAAAAGGAGGAAGATTGTTTATATGTATCTTTTGTTGGTTTTGTATCTGAAAGGTTGAGAGTTCATCATAATTATTATCATATTGAAAGATGGCTCACTAGGGAAGCATATAGATGGTACATTTGTTTGCTGCTTGGTTATGCAAAATATAATATCTGCGCCTTTTGTGTTGTGTTTCAACAGACAAATGAGGAATAGGGATTCTGCCATGAAATCTAGGGAGAAGAAGAAATTGTATGTAAAAGATCTGGAGATGAAGAGCAAGTATCTGGAGGCAGAGTGCTGCCGCCTAAGTTATGCCCTCCAGTGTTGCACTGCTGAGAACATGGCGCTTCGCCAGAGTTTGCTGAAGGATAGGCGTGCCGATGCTCCCATAGCCACACAGGAGTCTGCCGTACTCACGGGTAAATGATCATCTTATCTGCTTTGGTTTAACCCCTCACATCATTCCCTTTTGTATGGGGGATGAGCTGTGAGCACTTTCATCATTCTTTGGTGCTCTCAGGATGGACTATGAACATTGCAAATTCTTTATGCTATTTAATTTTGAGTAGTCGTCAAACTAAATCATTTTATTTTAGGCATCATTTTACCCTACATAAGGCTGCGAATGCTTATGCAAATAACACCGTGATAGCTAATCAGCTTTTCCATTCCACACTGATATACTTACACCCATGTACTAAATTTTTTGCCGAGACAGACACCCCTCACCTGTGTTCCTAGTATACCGTCCCTAGAAAACTTGCTGAGTTATGCTGACAGCCGCATCCATGTCCATGTAACACTGGTTTCACATGTTAAATTGGAGATGCAGAAGCGGTACGTTTTGGCTTTCTTCCTTTTTTTCCCCTGAGAAGACAGTTTGCCTTTTTATGCACTAATAAGGTGTGCATTTTTGTTGCTGTTGATGAAATATATTCATATCCATTTAGCACAAAGTAGTAAGTGTATTCAAGACTAGTTTCTTTGGTAATCATGTGAAAGATGAAATGTTGCAGTCATCCTTTTTTTTCGTAAACCAATTTTTACAGTAGCTACAGATTTTCTCATACTGTTGCCTCTAATGCATCGTTTACTGTGTACAGAAACCCTGCCGCTGGTTTCCCTGCTTTGGCTAGTGAGCATCTTGTGCCTATTCCTGGTGGACGACATGCCCAACAGAAGCCTGGTGGCTCCAAGAAGCCTCGAAAGAGATCTTGTAAAGCTGGCCAGGACATCACTAAACGGTGTAAAGATGACCAGAATGACAAACAACGGTGACAATCCTGGGGCTTTGGGACTCATCCGCCTTGGAAGATGCTGCAGAGGCACAAGGGCGAGGATGAAGTCACCTTGGGTTCCTTGGCATGCAGCAGCTGCTTGCTAAGCCACCAGTCATCGTGCGAACCTTCTCTGAGGTGGTGTTAAACATATTGGCACACCCACCTGTATGCACCGTCGCTGTGAACCTTTGTTCTGCTCTTTTCTTGGCACCTTGTTGATGTGGTTTAAGAAAAAGTAGTCGCAGTAAATGATTTGTTAACGTTGCACAGCGTTGATTACAGGTGGAGACGATAACAGCAGATACTATCGAAACAGGGATTAGCTAGCTGGGTGACAACAGTTGCTGAAGCCTTGAACCTTTCAAATTTTCCCGATATTGATGTAGCGACTGGTTTGTACTTTGTAGTCGCATTGCTCAGATTTCAGAATCGTTATGCGTATCGGAGAGAAACTTATGTTTAGTTCCAGTTCATCAATGCTGGGGGACGATGCTGTGAAAAAATAATTGAAGTAGTGGAAGACTTAAACAACCCAATTACGTAGGGGGAATGTTTGCTCAGTACCATCAGGAAAAAAAAATCCCATTTTATTCAGACATTGCTATAATTTATCCATCTAACTTTCCAATTAGACAAGGGCAGCATACCACAAAAGATTACCAAAACCCAAAAACACAACTCACTGAGACATCATGAGATTACCAAAAATAATTTGGTACATGATCAGATCATGATGGCAGCAATATTGGCCATCTAACTTGCAGCTCAATAAAGCATTGTGAAGACTGAGAACTTAACTAGAACAGGTACATGGATCAGATCACGTTGCCAGCTAAATAATTTGGTCAACAAGTTTACTAAAAATAATGCATGTACACAACAGGTGCGGACCCTGCAACTACAAGGCACGACATGCCCATCAGCAATCATGCAATCAGTCAAACAAACCACCTAGGTTGGCACAACGACGTGAGACATGGACACCACTTAGCAGGCAAAACTTATCGCTCAGCCCGAAGAAGGGTGTCGCGGCAGCATTACAAGGTTTTGCCACCGCCACTTGACATGAGTGAGGCAGCAGCAGCGCCTGCAGTCGCAACAATTCCAGTCGAGTGTCCTGGTTTGGACAGATGCAGCAGCCTGCAGCAGATTTGCAAGGATTATTAAAAGAAGGCAGGTGCTTGATTCATTCTTATATGCTTTCTGATTGTTGTCTTGGAATCCAAGCTAAGGGGTACTTACGGGGCAAGATATTCACAAAACGCAGAGACAGCTGAAACAACATCATTGTAATTATCAGCAGCAGCAGGAGCTGTGATTTCCACTAACTGTATGCCAGGAGTGACCGGCACAGCCTCATCGGTTGCATGGAGCCTTGGCATCTTGTTAGTAGATGTAACAGTGACAATGATTTGGGCACCTCGGTGGAAACGAAATGCAAAACCAATCTTCAAGAGTTCATGGTCTAGCTTGTACCCTAGAGTGTAGAAGTAATGCAAGACGTTCTTGCTAGCTTTGCTCTCCACAATTGTACGAACCAGAACTGAGATTTGCTCTGCACCAGCACCTCTCATGGCACCACCAACATGTCTTATGGTCCTACAATCTTGCCACAGTTAATGACAAACATTACGAAAGGTAAACTTTCAGCAGCTTATCACGGTTACCAGGATGGTGTGGGCTGAGCTAAGTCACACAACAAACGAACCTCCGATGGGACAACACCTGTATGATTGGAATACATCAATTAATATGCCACGTGTAGGAATGGAAGAGTAGACTAATCACAAACTAACCTAGATTGGGTCCACTTTTAAGGCATAGCTCATGCACCCTAACACGCTCTTTTGGGACACCGGAGAGACCATGGAGAAGAACCTCAAGAGCTTCGACATGCTGCAAAATGGGAAGATCAACCAAAGGTTAAACTAATGGCAGAGCACTACAACAAAGGCCGAATGACATTCTGTGCACAACACATCAACTAGAACATACAAATAAATTAAGTTCCTCTCTATTGTAAATGCACAATGATAGATCATATGTTCCCCCAATTGTATATTAAATGTTATTATTCTGTTAACATGCTGAGCAGAAAAAGCAAATGAAACCTAAAGGTTCAGAAGTAGTGCCTCAAAACAGGGAATAAATTATTGACATTTAGTGGTCTACATGATCTATCACTTCATTGAAATAAACTTTTAGTATTATTTATCTGTGCTGGAGTAAACAGAAAAGTGACCACCAACTGGCAACTATGGATAGTGGCTATACTGGAGAGGGAGCTCAACTGAGCACTAAAATGAAGCTAGTGGTATGGTGCACACTAAGCTCAACATTGGTGGCTCAACATTGTACACTGTACATGTACATGAATATGAGATTGTTTTATCCACTACAATGGGAATTCAATTAGTAATGAAATGCTCAACAACAAATTCAATACTATAAGTAGACAATTACTAATAGATATTAATATTATCATTCTAAACACCATTGGAAATAGTTATCAAATCTAGATGCAATCAGTGAGAGGAAAAGTAAATGTCAGATCTGCGCAACAAAATAGGCTGCACTAACGATGATGAAAGAGCTCCTATCTTTCAAAATTTATTAGAATGCGTGAAGATCACATTTTACATAAACCATCAGTGCCAACTTGCATTATGCAACAATACCTGGGTCTCGATGATTCCCTGCACCACGCACTCCATAGGTCTACTGTTCGACGATGATCTTGCCCCCCCCCCAAAAAAAAAAAAGAATCAAGTTAGTGGATTTGATATATGGTATCAGGGGCGGACCAGTAACGGGACATGGGTGTACACATGTCCACCCGATGATTTTTGCAAAAAAAAAAAGATAAAAAGAAAAGAAGGCAGTAGGCATCAAATAGCCAAAATAGCTTGAGGTTAGAGTTTGGGAACTCGTTTTCGCACAGCAGATAGGGAAAAGAAGGGGGTGGGAATACCTGGTGGCCGCTCTTCGCCGCCAAAGAGATCGGCGAAGGGCTCGGCGCCTGGCGTAGGGCGGCGGCTGCGGTAGCCCGCCCAGTCGTCGCAGAGAGGGAGAGATAGAGATAGAGAGAGCACGAGCGAGCGCACGCGGTGTGAAGGTGACGGATGCGGCGGCGGCTCTAGTCCAACTAGGACCTGATCTGGGAAGAGGGAGGCTCGATCGGACTGAGGCACTGTCGGGTGTCGGCGGTGTGAGCCGGGCGGTGTCGTCGACAGGAACAGTGGTGGACGCGGCGCGAGGAGAGAGACGGGAACGAGGGAGCCAGAGGGTGGGCGGTTGGGCTTGAGCCTTGGTTGTTCTCGGCCCAGTCGCCAGTCCTGAATTTTTTTTTCACACCTCTTTTGCATTTTCTTCTTTTTTTTTCCTTTTTTCTCTCTCTCTCTCTCTCTATTTAATTTCGTATTTATCCATTCCATAAAACATACAAGTAGCTAATTGAACATTATTTTTTAAATAAGGTTAGAAATAGAGTTGTTTTAAAATAAGGTCAGAAATAGTGTCATTTATAGTAATTGCAAATAAGCAAAAAGTGGCAGTATAAAACATTCTTTAGTATAGTATGTGGTGGAAACTTATTATGAGAGCACCCTAATTCACTATAACATCGTTCAATCTTTATTTCCGTAACGAATTTTTTGCCACCACAATGTATAGGTCACAGAACTTGATAACAAGTTGTATTCTACTAGTAGAATAGCTTGATTGAAGTACAATGCTAAATGAAAAACTGTCAATTAGAACAATATGCCATAATGATTTGTGCTGAAAGGCAATGCTTCAGAAAATCAAGAAAGGATGATCGCCCATAAGTATGACAGTAATTTGGTTTTATATCGGATGATAACTCTTATAGTAATGTTTTGGTAATAACATAACGCTATATCTGATGACAGTAACGCTATTAGTTTACTTTCGAAAATGCAAGTCAAACACCGCAAATACGAAATTTGCGATTCCATCATCTTTTGGAGTGCGCCCATGAAAAGTCAAAATTCCAGTCCTACCCCTCCCTCCACCCTCTTCCTCCCTCCTCCAATTCCTCCCCCCACGAACCCGGCACCTCCCTCCATTCCAATTTCTTCCACCTCCCTCTCTTAGATCTCCGCCCCTCCTCCAATGACGTGACGGTCATCGCGACTGCGACAACCACCGCATAGGCGCCCTCACCATGGCGACGCCCACGGCGCCACTCGGCGGCGCGTCTCCGTCGGGCCGCGTTCTGGGCCCGGCGCTGGACCGGATCATCAAAAACGCCGCGTGGCGGAAGCACTCGGCGCTCGTGGCCGCGGCAAAGGCGGCACTCGACCTCCTCTCCTCATCGCCGGCATACCCTTCGCCGGACCCTACCTCGCCGCAATCCTCGCCGTTGCTCGGCCTGCCCTCCGCCGCCGCCGACGCGTCCCTCCACGCGCTGCTGCTCGCTCTCGAGTCCGCTTCGCCCAAGGTCGCCGACCCCGCTCTCGATTGCGTCACCAAGCTCCTTTACCACCGCCTCCTCCTCTGCGACCTCGGCTGCGCCGGCGCCGGCGACGATCCCTCTTCCCCCACCTCCAGGCTCCTCAACGCCGTCCTCACCTGTGGCGCTCTCTCTGATGATGCAATGGAGCTTGCCACCCTCCGTGTCATCGTCGCCGCCGCGCGGTGCCCCACCGTCGCCATCCGCGGGGAGGGCCTTGGCCAGGTGCTCAAGACCTGCTACAACATATACCTCAGCAGCAGCAGTGGCGCCAATCAGCTCTGCGCCAAGCTTGCGCTGGCGCAGGTGCTGGTGATTGTGTTTGCACGCGTGGAGGTGGATTCGATGGACGTGCGCGTTCGGACGGTGTCGATCACGGACATGTTGGACGTGTCTGACCGCAACCTGAACGATTCCAGCATCGTGCAGGTGGCTCAGGGGTTTATAAACGAGGCTATGGAGGGGAGTGATGCCCCAGAGCCAGGGTCACATTTGGAGCCAACTGAGGTGGATGGAAAGGAGGATGTTGGGATGAGCAAGACCAGAGAGGATGGGCTTGCGCTCTTCAAGAACCTGTGCAAGCTATCAATGAAGTTCTCGACGCCAGATAACCCTGAGGATCAGATGTTGCTGCGGGGCAAGGTGTTGTCTCTTGAGTTGCTGAAAATGGTTATCGACAATGCCGGCCCTTTCTGGAGAACAAATGAAAAGTATGACCCCATACCTGTAGTTGTTTCCAGCTTTGTAGATTTCAATTATTTAAGTAAATTTTATAGAACTACAACTATTTGGCACTTAGTACCATATAACCACAACTTTCTCATAGGTACTCAGTGCCAAACTAGTTGTAGTTCTGTGAGGAAGTTGTATTTTTGTAGTACCAAGTGTCAAAATAGCTGTAGTTCGGTGATACTTATCAAAATTCTTGTAGTTCTGTGGGTGTTTGGTAAAACAATAAGTTAGATTTCTGGAAGTTACTAAAAAAATTATTGTGGAGTGAAATGGACTGTAGGTCCCTAAACTATTCCCGTATTCTCATATGGGTTCATGATCTCTCAAAGTGATCATCTAGGTCCTTCAACTTTTCAAGAGGTTCATTCTAAGTTCACTCTAGGTCCAATCATGGACCTGGATTCACACTTTCGTCCTGTTCGCTTGTTGGTTTCAGCCAGGGCTTATCAGCCATGATACAATGTTTTCCTCTCACAACAAACCAGCACCAACCGGGCTTATCAGCCCAGAAACCAACTAGCGAACATGCCGTTTGAATGAACTGCTTTAAAAGCTGAATGACCTAGATGATCACTTTGAGAGATCATGGACCCATATGAGAATGCGGAAATAGTTTAGGGACCTACAGTGCATTTCACCATTGTGTGAGCCGTGAAGTATAAAATGACTTATGGGAGGATGACATAGAGTGTACAATGTCAAATCTGTGGAGCATTCTTGTTTGCTAGGGTGCTCCATTAAGCATACACCATATTTGCTCTGAAATTGTTATTATTATTTTGAACGGGAGCTCTGAAATTATTTTTCACCCTTTTTATGCTATTATGCATAATATTTCTGTAATCTGCCTGCTCAGTTATGTAAACATATATCTCTAATTCTGTTTTTGGAATTCATCCAAAAATATTTATTCTATATCATGAACGAAAGGTATAGTTTATTACAAGCACTTTAAAAAGCTCTAGGATCTAGGTGGATGGCTGGTTGGCAGATGATTTACCTATTTCTCAGAAACCCCACATGTCTTTATTCTGAATTTGTGTTCCCATCAATCAGGTCCTGACTCCTGAGGAACCTGCTCGAATGGTCTGAATTTGTTTTCATTTGGGTTTTGTTAAGTTTATTGTACGGTCCTTTCACTGACCAAATTAATAAATTAGAAGCACATGGAAAAGGAAGAAAATGGGATGGCATTACTGCATGGCTGCTATGTACTATAATATCCATTTAGTCAGAAAAGGGAGCGAAAATGAATGTCGTTCTACATATAACTTAACTTTGCACTACTCAAATGAAATAGGCTTAATGATGTTTTTTTGGCAGAAAAAGAACTCCACCTTTTTTGTTTGCAAAGTAGAAATGGTAATTCTGAAGCAAATATATTACAAGTGTGCACGTACAGCTATTGGCCTTTATGATTCTATATATGAAGTTTTCTTTAGGTTATTTTTGTAATGGAGTGTTGAAATTACTTTGATCTTGACAGAATAAAGCTCGGTAATTTTGAAATATTCTATTGTTGAACAAATCTCTTACAAGTGTGCTCTTACAGCTTTTAGCCTTTGTGAAGTTTCTTTAGGTTATTTTATGAAGGTGTGATCTTGACAGCAAATAAAACTTGTGGACTGAAAGTTCTTTTCTGAATCAGGTACCTTGGAGCAATCAAGCAGTATCTTTGTTTGTCCTTATTGAAGAACAGTGCTTTGTCAGCAATGAGTATTTTCCAGCTGTTGTGCTCCATATTTGTAGGCTTACTGTCAAGGTTTAGATCTGGGCTGAAAGAGGAAATTGGAATATTCTTTCCAATGCTTGTCCTAAGGGTTCTTGAGAATGTCCATCAACCTAGCTTTCTACAAAAAATGACAGTTCTAAACTTGTTGGAGAAGATCTGTAAAGAATCTCAGGTTCTTATTGATATCTTTGTGAACTATGATTGCGATGTAGATGCGCCAAATATTTTTGAAAGGTATGTAACTTCTAATTTAGTACTTGATGAAAAGTCACCTTCTGTTTTGTTATTAAATGAACAAAGCAACAGTTCCTGATTTCTAGTTCTGCATGGCACTCTGGGTTGAGTACGTTGTGAGGATTGATGCATTGAGCTGAGCTCTGCTCTTTAAACCTCTTTTTTCATTATCTTTTCATCATTTATTAAGGCATCTCTAATTTCAGTAGATGTTTGCAGGGTTGTCAATGGACTTCTAAAAACTGCTTTAGGTGTTCCTCCAGGATCTACAACAACATTAACTACAGCCCAAGACCAAACATTTCGTATTGAGTCAGTGAAGTGCCTTGCAACCATAATCAAGTCAATGGGTTCATGGATGGACCAACAGCTGAGAATTGGTGATTTTTCACCAAAAATTTCTGAAGCTTGTTTAAGCTCTTTAAGTTCTTTAAGTTCAATAGACATCCCTAACATCCTTATTGGAGAAGATGGTAGTGGAGCTGATTATGAACTGCAATCTGACTCTGGTAGCCCAGATGTATCTGGTGCGCCCTCCCTTGAGCAACGTCGTGCTTTTAAAATAGAACTTCAGGTATATGTTATTTTCATGCTTGGTTTAGAAGTTTCAATTCTTAGTTTGAAAGAGGGTTTCACATTTTTGGACTAATGAAGAATAATTTTCCTTCTCCAGAAAGGAATATCCTTGTTTAACCGAAAACCTTCCAAGGGAATTAATTTTCTCGTTAAAAGCAAGAAGATAGGGCATACGCCAGAAGATGTTGCTTGTTTCTTGAGAAATACTGCTGGTTTAAATGCAACAATGATCGGAGACTATTTGGGTGAAAGAGATGAATTCCCTATCAAAGTTATGCATGCATATGTGGATGCACTGAACTTCGAAGGTATGGACTTCGGTGAAGCTATTAGGTATTATTTGCGAGGCTTCAGGCTGCCTGGCGAAGCACAGAAAATTGATCGGATCATGGAAAAGTTTGCTGAACGATACTGCAAATGCAATCCAAACTCCTTTACCAGTGCAGATACTGCATATGTTCTTGCTTATTCTGTAATCATGCTCAACACTGATGCTCACAATACTATGGTCAAGGATAAGGTAAGCAAATGATAATAAACATCTTTGAGTCAAGATTAGTCCATTTATGAGATTTTCAACGTGCAGATGTCTAAATCTGACTTCATTCGCAATAACCGAGGAATAGATGATGGGAAGGACTTGCCAGAAGCTTATCTGGGTACACTATATGACCAAATTGTCAAAAATGAGATCAAAATGAGTGCTGATTCATCAGTTCCACAAAACAAGCAACCTAGTAGTGTGATGAAGCTATTAGGTTTGGACAATATTATCAGCTTTGTTAACTGGAAACAGGCTGATGACAGGGTAGTTGGAGCAAATGACCTGCTCATAAAAAACATACAAGAGAAATTTAAACTAAAGAGTGGAAAGTCAGAGTAAGACTAACACAAACCATTGTTATAAGATAGATTTGTATCCACTGATGCTTTGGAAGTAACTCAAGCTTTTGCTTTATGCAGGTCTGTGTTTTCTATTATCACTGATACAACAATTTTAAGATTCATGATGGAGGTTTGTTGGGCCCCTATGATGGCTGCATTCAGTGTGACACTTGATCAGAGTGACGATAAGGCCGCCACATCACAGTGTTTGCAGGGATTCAGGTCTGCTGTGCATGTTACCTCTGTTATGTGCATGCAGACACAGAGAGATGCCTTTGTGACATCTGTAGCAAAATTCACATATCTGCATTGTGCTGCTGACATGAAACAAAAGAATGTGGATGCTGTGAAGGTGGGAATGCCAAACAGAGATACATTTTTTATTTATCAAAGTTATAGTCAATGCATCTCACAATTAAAGGCCTTATCATGCCAGGCATATTGGATCATTTGATACCATAGGAACCAACATCCATGTTTTTATACAAATCCTGCAGTATTTTAGGAATCCCGTTCTATTCAGATGCTTATAATTTTAATGTAGTCCTTTTTCTCTGTAGTGTACTAGTTTCCCTATCGTGCACTATTTATAGCACTTTTTTTTGAACAAATCCTTAGCATATATGTAGCCTTTTTCATTAAAGCATACATATATGATTTGAACCATGCCTGGAATCTCAGTCAATCCAAAGTATTTACTGGATTGTATTGCTTTATCCTTTTTTTCCCCGAATATGCAGGAGAGCTGCGTATCATTTCATTAAAGAAGAAAAATGAACCAAGTACAACAACAACACCACCCCACAATAGTTTAGAAGGTGCGTGCCACTGTCAAAATAACAGACGACCTGACCTAAACAACCGCTGAACCTAGACAACCCTAGAGAGTAAACCTAGCATCTGCTTTGCACCAGAAGCACATCAGAAATCACTTTATTCTACAACAGCCTTCATACCCCAATTTACATAAGGAAATATAGAGGTGACGCAATTGTTGCGTTGCATCCAAAGCTTTCAAGCAACAAGGATGGTAAAAGAATTAAGGCCTTTCCTAAGTTGCTTTTCGACTTGTTTGAGTGAGCGACTCCACCATCCTGAGAAGCTGCCAACGTCAGGAGGTGGGCACTCAATCCATGCCCAATTAGCTGAAGGACGATGAATATTACTTTACCCTACCATTTATCATCGGCACATGAATTAGCATCTAAATGAATCTCAGTTAGACTATATTGTCCATTTCGAAGTGAGTCTGTTTTCTTTTTCTCACTCTGTTTCCTGACAGGCTATAATATCCATTGCAATCGAAGATGGTGATTATTTGCAGGAAGCTTGGGAGCATGTACTAACATGCCTTTCACGGTTTGAGCATTTACATCTTCTTGGAGAGGGGGCACCTACTGATGCTTCATTTCTCACAGTACCACTGGTTAACTCAGAAGATAAAACACAGAAGTCTACCTCTATGTCATCAAAGAGAACTAATGCACTTCAGAATCCAGCTGTAATGGCTGCTGTTAGAGGAGGTTCTTATGACAGCACAACAGCAAAAAATAAAGCGTCACCGTTGGTTACTCCTGAACAGATTAATAATTTTATATCAAACATAAACCTGCTAGACCAGATTGGCATTTTCGAGTTAAATCACATATTTGCTCATAGCCCAAGATTAAATAGTGATGCTATTGTTGCTTTTGTGAATGCTCTTTGCAAAGTTTCAATGACAGAGTTGCAGTCTCCCACAGATCCTCGTATCTTCTGCCTAACAAAGATTGTTGAGATTGCGTAAGCTTATAATCTATGACCTATGTCAAGCTATATGAAATTATGAATATATTCGTAGACAATAATTTCCAAATGAACTAATTTGAAGTTTCATTGCACAGGCATTACAATATGAACCGCATACGTTTGGTTTGGTCCCGTATTTGGAAAGTTCTGTCAGATTTTTTTGTTTCTGTTGGGTTGTTAGAGAATCTTTCAGTTGCAATATTTGTTATGGACTCTTTGAGGCAGCTAGCTATGAAGTTTCTGGAAAGAGAAGAACTGGCAAATTATAATTTCCAAAATGAATTCCTGCAACCTTTTGCGGTTGTTATGCAGAAGAGCAATGCTTCAGAAGTACGTGAACTTATAGTTCGATGTGTCTCCCAAATGGTTCTGAGTCGTGTCAACAATATAAAATCTGGATGGAAAAGTGTTTTTACGGTACGTAATGTTCTATCTCTAGTTTTAGTTTATCATGACATCTTGGTGTTAGAATATCTAGTTTCTATGTGAATGCTTCTACTCTACTTATGAATGCGCCACCTCCTCCAGGCTGGCTTGGCCCTTTGGGCTCCTCTGTAATCTATCACTCTAGTCTAAACTGGCCCCTTGGGCACCTCTGTATCCTAGGCTATATATGTAACCCTCTTGTAACACAGCTTTGAATATATAACATCTCAGCCTGTTAGGCTTCTATCATGGTATCACGAGACTTTTGAGTCCCGTGTCCGCTTCCCCTCTCTTTCCCAGCGCCGTGTCTCGCGCCCCACCATGTGCTGCACACACCCCAGCAGTGCGCCCGGCATTGTTATCTGCGCCCATGGCCGCCGATACCCCTACCTCCGGTGACTCCAGCATCGGTCTCTCGGCCACCGCTGCTGCGGCCAAGCTTCGTGATGAAGCTACCTCCGCCGCCGAGCTGCTGGAGGCCCAGGCCATCTCCATCCGCTCCTCCAACGCCGAGCGCAGCCAGCAGCTCCAACAGGAGGCCGACCTCCTGAAGTCTGCCGCCGCTGCCCAGGAGCGCGTTCGCACTGCCACCGCTGCTCTTGACCAAGAGCGCGCGCAGGCTGACGCCCTGGAGCAGCAGGCTGCTGCCCTCCGCAATCGTCTTCGCGCCGAGCTGCTCAAGGACGACGATGTTCGCGACGATGACGCCCACTCTGAAGCCGCGGCCATTGCTCATCTCCACAGCTAGGCGGCTGCTGTCCAGAACATCAAGCACTTGATCCCCATCGTCCTCGAACTCCAGTCGTCATCGAACTACTCCAAGTGGCGCGGCTACTTCCTCCTCACCCTCGGGCGGTTCTCCCTGAGGGGCCATGTCCTCAGCGATGACGCCCGCCCCGACGATCCGGCATGGTCTCGCATGGACTGCGTGGTCGTCTCCTGGATTTTCAACACCATCTCCCCCGACCTTCTGGACATCGTCCACGAGCACGCTGGCACCACTGCCCGGGCGGCTTGGCTCGGGGTCGAGAATCAGTTCCTGGGAAATCGCGAATCCCGGGCACTCCTTCTTGATGCTGAATTTCGCAACCTCTCTCAGGGCGCCCTCTCCATCGACGACTACTGCCGCCAGATGAAGACCAAGGCTGATGCCCTTGCTGATCTTGGCGAGCCCATCAGTGACCATACGCTCGTCCTGAACGTCCTGCGCGGCCTCAACGAACGGTTTCAGTTCATGGCACAGCTGATCACTCGCCAGAAGCCGTTTCCTTCCTTCAGCGACGTTCATAGCGACTGCGCCTTCTGCGAGCTCAACATGGAGCAGCCTATGGCTCTTCCCTCGGCGCTTCTCGCTACACCAACCAGCAAGCCGCATGCGCCTCCACTTCCTGCGCCACCGCGCCCCCCTTAGGGATCTCCCTCTACTGGGGGCGCCCCTTCTGGCAGCGGACGTGGGCGCCGTCGCCGTGGTGGGCGTGGCCAAGGCGGCTCTGGAGGCTCGCCATGGCCCTCCGTGTTCAATCCATGGACTGGGTCCATTCATATGTGGCCCGGCTCCAACCCAGCGCGTCCTCGTGCTCCACCGCCCACACGGCTTCCCTCCACACACAAAGAAGAAGCTCGATGGTCGCCATGGCTCCGGCTCCTCCACCATACTCCACACCGGGCCTGATGCAGATCTCTGAGCACCGAGCCACGGTCTGTATACTCCCGTGCACCGGTTCAGCACGCCCTCAGCATGGGCACCTTGGGATCCACACTCCTCTGCATAACGCTTTCAAGATCGTGACCCTTACGCCACCGGGTAGTAGCGATTGGGTTGTCGATTCAGGTGCTTCCTCCCACATCGCATCCAACCCCGGTATGGTTACCTTATCCTCTTCCTCCACCTTTCCCTCTCCTCCACCTTTCCCTCTTCCATTGTTGTTGGCAACAGTGCCACTCTCCCTGTGGTTGGCACCGGTTACTCCACCCTTCCCGGTCCCTTTCGCCTCAACAATGTTCTCCTTGCTCCTGACATCATCAAAATCTTCTCTCTCTGTTATCAATTCACCACTGATAACCATGTTTCTGTTGAATTTGACCCTGTTGGCATTTCTGTAAAGGACCTACGCACGGGCACCATCCTCCTTCGCTGCAATAGCTCGGGACCTCTCTACACCCTACAGCTGCCATCATCATCGTCCGGCTCCTGCGCTCTTGTCAACACCCCGTCGACGATCGATTGGCACCGTCGCCTTGGTCACCCCGGCAAGGATGCCTTCCAACACCTTACTCAGTCCTCCTCTATTATCTGCAGCAAGCCCGGCGACACCTCTTTATGTCATGCTTGTCAGCTTGGACGACATGTTCGGTTACCTTTCACTAGTTCGATGTCCAGGGCATCCAAACCTTTTGATTTAGTTCATTGTGATTTGTGGACCTCTCCTGTACTCAGCATTTCTGGTTTCAAGTACTATTTAGTTATACTTGATGACTACTCGCATTTTCTATGGACTTTCCCACTTCGCCTCAAATCCGACACTTTTTCCACTCTCTCTAATTTTTTTCGCCTATGTCTCCACTCAGTTTGGGTGCCCCATAAAATCCATCCAATGCGATAACGGCCGTGAGTTTGACAACTCTTCCTCTCGCGCTTTCTTTCTTGCCAAAGGCGTTTCCCTGCGTATGTCTTGTCCATACACCTCGCAGCAAAACGGCAAGGCTGAGCGCATCCTTCGCACCACAAATAATGTCATCCACACCTTACTGTTTCAAGCATCTATGCCTCCCTCCTATTGGGTGGACGCTCTTGCCACTGCCACCTATCTGATCAACCGTCTTCCCACCAAGACGTTGGTCCATCCACACCGTGCCGTCCTCCATGCCACTCACCCTTCCTACCGCGAACTTCGGGTCTTTGGGTGTGCCTGCTATCCTAATCTCACTGCCACTGCCCCACATAAGCGTGCTCCTCGCTCTACTTTGTGCGTCTTTCTTGGTTATTCCCTTGATCACAAAGGTTATCGCTGCCTTGATCTCACCTCCAACTGGGTCATCATCTCTCGCCATGTTACCTTTGACGAATCCCATTTTCCTTTCTCCCATCACCGATCATCTCCTCCACCCCAAGAGCTTGATTTTCTAACTAATAATGAGCCTCCACCACCTCCTATTCATTCTGCAGGTACACCCACTACTTCAGCCGTGCCCGCCCCCTGCCTGTGGTTGTTTGCCTCCTGCAGTTGAGCCGCCCGATGAGCCTCCACTCACTTGCCAAGCTCTCACACAGCCTGATCATCTCCCTCATGGCACCTGTGTCTCCACCAGCTTCCCAAGACTTTCGGCTCCTCCGGCGTCCCCGGTACCTGCTACCTCTCCATCGCCGATGATGCCTGCTGCTCGTCCGGCGCCCATGGTGCCTTCAGCACCCGTGATGCCTCCGGCACCCATGGTGCCCATGGCGCCCACCACGACCCAGGCACCACCGACGGCGTTCAACAAACCACCGTCACACCCAAGTCTACTCCCGCGCGCTCCTGCTCCAAAGACTTCACCGACGCCTCCCATTGCTGCTTCCCTCCCAAGGCGCCGAGCATCGTCCCTTCACCACCTCGCTACGTGAAGGCTGCTCCTCCTGTCGGTGTTGTTCCCATCCCACCGGTCTCCAACTCCCATGGCATGCTGACCCGTGGGAAGTCTGGATATCACCAACCGCGCCTTCATCTTCACACCGAGGCGCTGTCACCCATTCCTCGGTCTTGTCGTGACGCCCTCACTGATCCTCACTGGCGTCGCGCCATGGAAGAAGAACATGCAGCTCTTATTGAGAACCACACTTGGGACCTCGTTCCTCGCCCTGCCAAGGCAAACGTGGTCACTGGAAAATGGATCTTCAAACACAAATTTCATGCTGATGGTTCCCTGGACAGATACAAGGCTCGCTGGGTTCTTCGAGGCTTTACACAACGGCCAGGTGTCGACTATGATGAAACCTTCAGTCCCGTTGTCAAACCTGCAACTGTCCGCACGGTTATCACTTTGGCCCACTCTCGGGATTGGCCTATACATCAACTTGATGTGAAGAACACTTTTCTTCATGGGGTTCTTTCAGAGACCGCTTCATCGCTCGCATTACATGAGCCCACAGTGTTTCACTGATTCTGCTCTTCCCAATCATGTCTGCAAGCTGAACAAGTCCATGTATGGTCTGAAACAGGCACCACGCGCTTGGTACAGTCGGTTTGCTGCTTATTTGGTCACTTTGGGATTCTCTGAAGCTCGCTCGGACACCTCCCTGTTCATCTACCGCCGGGGTGCTGACACAATCTACCTTCTTCTTTATGTTGATGACATCATACTCACTGCAATCTCCCAGCAGCTTCTCAGCCGTGTTATTGATGCTTTGAAGAAGGAATTCGCCATGAAAGATCTTGGTCCTCTTCATCACTTCCTTGGCATGTCAGTTCAACGACGAGGTGCTGCTATTTTTCTCTCCCAACGGCAGTATGCTCTGGATATCTTGGCTCGTCATGGCATGACTGATTGCAAACCTTGCTCTACCCCTGTTGACACCTGCGCCAAAGCCTCTGCTAATGGTGGTCCTGCTGTTGCTGATCCTACAAATTATCGCAGCCTTGCGGGTGCTTTACAATACCTCACTTTCACCAGGCCCGACATTGCCTACGCAGTCCAGCAGATCTGTCTTCACATGCATGATCCTAGGGAGAGTCACCTTGCTGCTGCCAAACAAATCCTTCGATACCTTCAGGGCACTCTGGATTATGGCCTGGTCATTCCTCGATCATCCCCTACTCAACTTATTGTGTACACGGACGCCGACTGGGCGGCTGCCCAGACACTCGCCGCTCCACCTCCAGCTACGCTGTCTTCCTTGGAGGCAGCCTCGTCTCCTGGTCTTCTAAGCGACAGCACACCGTTTCTCGGTCCAGCGCCGAGGCCGAGTATCGGGCTGTCGCCAACGGTGTCGCCGAGGCCTCCTGGCTGCGGCAACTACTGCAGGAGCTGCATCAGCCGCTACAGTCCGCCTGCCTCGTCTACTGCGACAACGTCAGCGCCGTCTACCTCTCCACCAACCCTGTCCAACATTAGCGAACCAAGCACGTGGAAATCGACCTCCACTTCGTCCGGGAACGGGTCGCCATTGGGGCTGTCTGTGTGCTCCACACGTTCCCACCACGTCGCAATTCGCCGATGTCTTCACCAAGGGGCTCCCTTCCTCTGTTTTCCTAGAGTTTCGCTCCAGTCTTAACGTTCGTCCTAGCGACGTTCCGACTGCGTAGAATATCTAGTTTCTATGTGAATGCTTCTACTCTACTTATGAATGCGCCACCTCCTCCAGGCTGGCTTGGCCCTTTGGGCTCCTCTGTAGTCTATTACTCTAGTCTAAACTGGCCCCTTGGGCACCTCTATATCCTAGGCTATATATGTAACCCTCTTGTAACACAACTTTGAATATATAACATCTCAGCCTGTTAGGCTTCTATCACTTGGCATAAAGTTCATGGGATCTACAATTAGCTGTTCTCAGGAACTAAGTTAGGCCTTGTTTGGATGTCCATATATACACTCCAATCCACGTGTGTTGGGGTGGGTTCGTGTGAAATTTAAAACTAAATTCCACACCAACCCACCCCAACGCATATGGATTGAGGTGGATACATGGGCATCCAAACAAGCCCTTAGATTGTCTTTTTAAAATTGATGATTCAATATTAACATCATCTTATCTACTTACAGGTTTTTACTGCAGCTGCTGCTGATGATCGGAAAAATATTGTTCTGTTGGCATTTGAAACCATGGAAAAGATTGTTCGGGACTATTTCCCTTACATAACTGAAACTGAAACCACAACGTTTACTGATTGTGTTAAATGCCTTATCACATTCACAAGTAGTAAATTTAGCAGCGATGCGAGTCTTAATGCCATTGCATTTCTTCGGTTTTGTGCCGTCAAACTCGCTGAGGAAGGATTTATTAGTCATGAGAAGGATACTGACCAGCAACCAAGTAACTTAGATTCATCAGATGGGAACAGCACGGTGCATAAGGATGATCATGTTTACTTCTGGGTTCCTTTGCTTGCTGGTATAACTTTTTTTCACAAAATTACACGGATCTTACTGGAAAATTTAGAAATGCTTCATGTTGTAACATATTTTATTTGAATCTCTCTTTTCCAGGTCTAGCTAGATTGACAACTGACTCAAGACCAACTATCAGAAAAGGTTCTGTGGAAGTGCTCTTTGACATCTTGGAAGATCATGGGCACCTCTTTTCTCAGTCCTTCTGGGCTAATATCTTTGAATCGGTTATTTATCCCCTATTTAGCAGTGAAAGCTTTGCACCAAATGGCCTGATCTCAAGTATAAATAGTACTGAGGATGATTCTTGGAATTTTGAAACTAAAATGGTGGCTCTAAAATGTTTAGCAGATTTGTATGTTACGTTTTTTGAAGTGATGCGTCCAGAACTTTCTAGAGTTACGTCTGTTATTACGAATTTCATCAGAAGCCCTTATAAACAATCAGCTAGCACGAGTATATCAGTTTTTCAGCGTTTAACAGAAGGACTCGCGAGCAAGCTCTCCAATGATGAGTGGGGGACGATCTTGTTGTGTTTCAAAGAATCAGCAGCACATACATTTGTCGTGTTTGACAAAATAGTTAGGATGATGAAAGACATTGAAATTCCAGATAGAAATGAATCTTACTCTGAAGCTGAGCAATATTCAGATCATGACATATACAATGATGATGAAGAGGAAGCTAATATGGAAACAGCATCTTATGCTATTGTCAGAATGAAGAATCATATGGCTTTGCAACTCTTAATTGTTGAGGTACTTAAACTAAAATATAGAAATCATGTGGCTTCTTGTTAGTTCAATTAGTTTTTAGTAATCCCCTATACTGTAAGCACTGCTACATTGATTTTGAGACCATGAAAGAACAGATACCATAAATTCCTTTGCATATCCAATTAAAATAGGAACCAATTTTAAAGAAAAAGAATCCTACATGCATTTTTAATGTGCCAACAGTTATCAATCAAAACCTTTTCCTGGCTTCCTTGCAGGGCATCATTAAATTGTATGAGGTGCACAGAAGCTTTCTTTGTGCTGAGCATATAGGCATAATGTTGGAGATGCTATCAGCCATTGCATCACATGCAAGTGAAGTGAACTCTGAATCTAACTTGCACATTAAACTACATAAAGCATGTTCCATTTTGGAGGTATCTGAGCCAGCGGTCATCCATTTCGAGAGCGAGTCCTACCAGAGCTACCTCAAACTTCTCCAAGCTCTTCTTCATGATAACCCATCTTTGTCAGAAAATATGAATGTGGAGTCACAAATTATGCTCGTCTGCGAGAAAATATTGCGAATGTATCTGACCTGTGCAGGGCATGAACCATCTAATGATGTTTCTGGTAGAGATCCAGCTTTACATCGGCTGCCTTTGGTTACTGCTAAAAAGGAGGAACTGGATGCTAGAACTTCATTGGTCCTTCATGTGATGCGGTTATTGAGCAGTTTAGAGAAGAATTGCTTTAGGAGAAACTTGCCCCTCTTTTTCCCCTTATTAGCTAATCTTATTGGCTGCGAGCATAGCTCTGGAGAAGTTCAAGTTGCACTGTATGATATATTCCAATCATCAATAGGCCCCATAATATCAGCATAGCGTATATTATTTCTTCACCAGTTGTACAATTTTGTTGGTCCATTTTGGTAACGTAGCTCATTTGATTGTGGTTACATCAGAATATGGTATAAGAAAAGGGTACAGCTTTACAGTACTGTAAATGATTCATGGTTGAGGCATTTCTGGTGTTGAAGGTGAATTCTCTTTCTTATTCCCCACAGCTTTAACATATTAATCTCTCAGTAAAAGCAGGGGATTAATTTATTTGTGCCATATGTTTTGCAGCTAGATGTAACATCGACCCGGATGCCTAAAGAAGGCTTTTGAGGCGCACATTTGCCATTCTTTTCTAACATTCATTTTAATCCGCTGGGTAATCATGGACATGTCAAAGCAGCTGAACATTGGAATAAGACTCTAATTTCTGCTGTGCACCAACAACTCTGAAATTCTGCAAGGGGTGTTTGCTTACCACAGAAATTTTGAGGTGCATACAGTTTTGGTGTAATTTTTTCTTCATCTTGGCTCTGTATAGTGTCCTCTCCTGAACATAGACGAGGCTTCTGGCATATGTTACTGTTCATCCTAATCTGTCGAATCTATTGGAATTACCATTTAACAGTATCTACACTGTAGTTAGTATATATACTTTCATTCTAACAGCAATGGTATCCCAAAGTTGCATATTAAGGGAAGGCGAGCAATATAGTTCAATACCTTTTCTCATGTCTATTGCCATCAGGATATTACGACTTGTACTCTAATCAGAATACCTTTTTTTCCCCGAAGAATCTTGAATTATCTTAGCTCTTTCTGTTAGTTATTAGGACTTGAATTTATGGCGCTTCCAGGTTCCTACTACCATATTGAGTTGCATGTACTAACGAAGGCAGATAGATTGTCACTTCAAAAATGTTGAGGTGTGCAAGTATCACACAAGAAGCCCTCCGCCCTCGACCTCAAATTTGTTTGTACTATGAAGGGGCCAGGTCAACTGCTCTGAAAAACTAAAGCTTGAATGCTTCTTAGTCACCATTCATGACTCAAGTTCACCTAATCCCTTGTTGAAAACCACCGCCCAGAAAAGCAACACCACATCCCTTCTCATCAGCTAGAAAATGACATTTCACCTTTTAGTAGCCATAGACAAGTTCTTGTTTTATTATTCAAGAAGAAAGAACTAGCCTCCTCCTAACATAGATTTGGTCATTCTTGATGCGCACAACAAACAAAAAGATAACTAGCAAAACTGCTATGCTATGTATGTACAAACTACTAGAGCCAGTACACTTGGGGCTTGTTTGGAACCAACCGAGGAATTTCACGAGAACTGGGAAATTCTTGGGGTCCCAAACCGGGCCGAGAAGAGCAGATATCTAGCAGCAATCTGACTTGTGATCACCAGCAGCAGGTAGGTAGGATCTCTTGATAAACTCCAAGCAGTCTGCAATGGCCTCTGCCTGGAGGGAGTTCTCCCTCTCTGCTGGTCCAGGACGGTGACACCTGTCGCCGTGGTTGAGCACCACCTTATTATGCGCCCTCGACCTCCTCCTGCTCCTGGGGCAGCAGTTGAGCTCCTCCAGGCACCGGACGAGGAGGCCGGCGAGGCCGAACAGCCGCACACGGAGCCGGAGAAGCGAGCCGAGCCGGACATGGCGCACCCGGTGGCCTCGGCGACTCGCCTGGCGATTCATCGTCGGCCGTCGCCTCCTGAGAGGAGAGAATCAGCACTGCAGCCTCGCTTGCCTGAAACCTGAATGGAGCAGGTGCACAGGGAGCATGCTGTGTGCGCGTGACCTCTTATATAGCAGTGTGTTTGTGTGTGTGTCACTACTCGCTATTACTGGTTCTAACCAACCGGCCATGTCACATAGCTAGCCAATGATGTAATGCAAGTGTACAAAGGCTGTGGGCTAGGGCAGCCAGCCACAGTGTTTAATACGTTATCATCTGACGAGACTGCTTGTCATGGCGCCCTAAAAAACACACACACACAAAAAAAATTTTAATAATCCAATTGTCATTTTCATGATGTGTGGAAATGTAGAATGGATCTTTCTTGTCTGCACCTGCTCTCGGACTGCTCTGGCCTAGTTGATGTCCTTAGCGGTGTACTGAACTAGTAGCTACTTCCATATAGTATGAGCTACATTGGAACATTCAGTTTATAGATGAGGTTGCCGATCGAACTTTGATTCGAACCAGTGTGCCCTCCACGGTTTCGCACATAGTTAATTCGACAAAATGCAGAATACACTAGTAATATTAGGATCTCAACAGCAAAACACCTGTAAGTCTTACCGATCCAGGCGTACTTCGTTATATGCAAGGGACACCTGAATTTCTGGACATCTGCACTCGTCTCATCTCTCCTCTTATGCGCCAAGGTCCTTCTGGAACCTGAGGTTGAAATGGCAATGATCTGGACAAGCTGTTGTTTGTGGTGGCCATGAGAGTTTTGTGTTTATGTTGATTGATGTGTCTACCAAAAAATTTGCATGTTGTAGTCCTGACAAAAGTACCTGGGGCCAACAATGTGCCATGCATCCACTTGCATGTCAGTTTTCAATCACGTTTTGTCCGTAGCTTTATTGCAAATTATTTGGAGAAACAAGTGCTTTACTATTTTTTTATTTTGAGAAAAATTACTAATCACGAAAAAAATATATAAAAAGACAAATACACACCGGTTTAGTCCAGAGGTATTCATTAAAAAACAAGCAGAAAGGACCAGCCAAAATTTGTACAAGCAGATTATTTTGTGTAGCTATCAGATTCGCATAAGCCTGCGAGATCTGCAGGTCTATCAATAATAAGCCAACATAATGCAGAAGATTACAACACTTGCATAAACCCGTGGGCGCACACATGTTGCTTGTCTAAGCTTGAGAGGCTAAAGCTTATTGGGCATAAAGGCACAACCTCACAACAATCAAACAACCAAATCAGTAACGAAAATGCTTCTCAGAACCAGCAAAATGCTGATTATCTAAGGCTGCTCAGGGGAAAGTTGCGCAACGGGTTCTCCTTAAGCAATTCAGTTTCCCTGTTTCAAAGAAAAGAGCACAGGTTAGGGAACTGCTGAAAATAGTTCACCTAAAAACTGAAGATGCAAGAGCTATGCTATACTTACTTCTTAAGACTTTTGCTTGTTGCTTGCCTGAGCTTCAGAACAGAAGGTTTTGGGCTCTTTGGCACCGGCCGAGCAGGTTCCCTATAGCAATAGAAAGGAAATAATTATTTAGAAATATATTATTGTAGTAACTTTGAACAATCCTTCAAAAAACTGTATCACTAGGATGTTAAATAACATACTGTGCAGTGTCTTCCTCCACGAAGACCTCAATGGAACTGGTTCGGGTTGACTGAACTGCTCCTCTTGCTCCTAACTTTTGTGGAATCTGTACAGCAGTGCGATGTTACCACAAGTTCATTACTCAATAGTTGTCCTCGATACAAGTCTCCAATGGGTCACTTCAAAGAATCCGAGTGGCCTGGCAAAAGTACCTTGTGAGACGTCCATTTAGTGGGCATCATGCTATTTTCCTTGTTCCGATCTGCTTGTGTTGGGAGGGTGCGCCAGCTTGTGCTATTTTCTTTGTTCCTCACTCCATCAAGGCTCTGATTTGGTAATGGCCTCTCCTCTTTGTAAACTGAAAGCGGCCTGTTAGCATCGATTCTGCAAGTGTGCAAAGGCATAATCAGTGACATTACGAGAAAAAACTCCAGGTGTTGATGGATACTTTACATCTGTTGCATCATAGTTGTACTGACCTCTGCAGTGCCCTTGGTCTCCCCAGGTGGGAGTTCCATGCTTGCTGATTTCCTGCCATGTTTGCATATGCATTAGGTTGCAACCACTTGAAGTTCATGCTAAATCAGAGTAAAACTGAACAAGCTTACTGTTTTCATCTCGTTTCAAGTTAGTCCCAAAACTGCGTTTTGGCAGATCATCATCTGCTGTATTATCCGGCTATAGAAAAAAGAAAGGATTCATTCAACGAAGATATTGGTTCCAAGATAAACACTGCTATCATTTAAATAGCAAACCTCTTGTTCCCTCTTTTTGGTTGATCTTCGAAGAAATGCCCTGTATACAGCTTCCAACTTCTCCAGAGGCTTCGCTTTTCTGACAAGGAAAAACCGAATATAAGAAACTAAATCCATTCACATGAATTAATCAAGTATTAAAACCAATGCAAAACTAACCATAACCAAAGAGGTAAGCAGAAACCATGATAAGTAAAACAATTCCGAGTGTTGTACCATTCACAAGAAGATAGTGGCATAACTAGTCAAAGGAATGTCATATCTTAAAGAATAGGAACTAGAAGACTCCAAGATTTTTTTTAGCATTTTACATATGCCAACTAGAAACTAAAAAGAATTATTTGTTTCTAATTCGTGAGCATGTATCAAATTAGAAGCAATCATGCAGAACTAAGTACCCTGCTAGATATCTTCATGAGTGCCCGGTCCAGGTTAATCCAAATAAAAACAACAAAGAAGAAGACAAACTGATTCAGTATAACATCAGCCTCATTGTTTGTACTATCCTTGACTCTTGTTCTGTACGAAAATCACACACAGGAGAAATATATTTTTCCCAAGCATATGTACCCACTAACCCACCCCCATAGGGCAAAATTTTTAGATGGAATAGATAGTACAACAGCATGATCTACGGAACAATTTTAAATTGAAGAGCTTTATATGAACAAACAAGTGTTGGCCTCGTGGAAATCTCACCTAGCTATACCAAGGTCAAAGATCTCATTAGCTTTCCTCAACTTGTTCTTTGACTCCATCAACGATGCGTAAGCCATGTAGTAGATGGCATAGCCCTGCCCAATCTGGTTGGCCTCCAGGAACCTGTAAATCACCTCAGCATCTGCACAATTCCCAGCCTGCAAACAGAACACGATCAGCAGTGGAATGATATGTGAGATGCCTCCACTGCACAGACGAAAGCTACAGGAAAAAAAAATCAAGCTGGCATCGCACGACTCACGTATTCCAGCCACACTTTGAGGAAGCGGAGGTCGTCCTTGTAGCGCCCGTCGTGCCATAAGGTCCGCACGCACTGCTCGTACAACACCACCAACCCCGAGCACTCGCCGCCGGTCGGGAATGACTCCTGGACCCATTTGATGCAGCTGCACGCGGACGAAGCAGAGAAGAAATTATCAATCTTTCGGCTAGAGCAGCTATCACGAACCAAGAAATCGCGCGAGGCGAGTTGAAGGGGCTTCGAGAAACGCTTACTTCAGCCACGGTTGGAGCGGATCCTCGCCTTGGTACTCGTCGATTGCCTCAATCATCTTCCTGGATCAGGCAAATCAACCGAAGGATGAATACACAAGATAGATTGCATTACTGCAGCAACTTGTCTCCTCCCAATTTTTTCGACCCAGAGGCCCAGATCAAGAAATTCAGACCAAACAAAACCACAACTTTTTTCCCCCATTGCTGGGAGAAAGGGTGGAGAAGGCAACGTACTTGCGGGCTTCGAGGAGAGCGGCGCGCTGGGCGGGATCGGCGTGTGCCTTGAGCGCGTGGTTGAGTTTGGCCACGTCGCGCCCGCGCTTGAGCGGCCGCACGTTCTCCTTGAACGCCTCCCACTCGGCGCCCACAGCCACCGGCGCCGCGGTGGCGGCGCTGCTGATCCCCATCAGCGCCAGCGTCTCCTCATCGAGCGCCGCCACCATATCTTCCGCCGCTTTCGCAGTCGCCGCCGCGCCGCCGCCGCCGCCGCCGCCATGTGAGGTGGGTGTGTTGGTGTCGTCGCACCGGCTGCAATTTGAATTCGAGGGGATCGGACCGTTGCGTTTTGGAGCGGCTGCTGCTGCAGGTCAGGTTTTAAACGGCGAGGGTTTGCGAAAAGATTGGGCCGTGGGCTTTCAGTTACTCCGATCTGTGATTTGTTTGGGCTGGTTTGTACCCAAAACAGCCTAGCTAAATTTTGGCCCAGGTTTTGCTTGACTGCAACAAACTTCACTAGTAAAAAATTTGGCAACAATGCAAAGGAGGTCTAAAATTACTCCAAGTACGTATTTTTAAGCTACCACAACGTTGTGAAGAGAAAAATCAATCAGTGGAGATGATCAATCAGTAGCCCCCCACCCCCCCCCCCCTTTCCCTTTTGTAATATATGCATATATGATATATCTCAATTTTGTCTGCACAACCCTCATTTCTCTGGGAATACATCCATTAGATCTTCTCATTCTGAACTAACAGGTTTATTGAACACAAAAACATTCATCAGGTACCATTTTGTGTGCTCAGTTATTGTGCTCAACTTAAACATTACCCATACCACTGAGAATATTTGTTCTTCATGCCCGCACTAACAATCCCATTAACCATCCAAATTTTCGCTTATTCCCCACAAACACAGCTTATGACAGTAACCAAAGCCATGTTATTTCCTCGTAGGCACCAGCACCCATGAATTATGAAAACAAGTGCATCATTCCTGTTACACATCATGAGCTCAACTTCAGGTAAAGCCGCAACAAGGCTTCATACGCACCAAACTACTTTTGCAACTAAATTTTCTTCTGATTCTTCAGACTTTACACAAACACACTAAGAAGTTGCCGACCCTGCAAACAGTCATAGAAGTTTTTTATTCGCCAATGCCCGATATAATAGGTTTATGCTGTTTCTAGACACTGTTTAGACCAAGTATAACAGCTACTAGTTGCTGAATTGCACTGAATGACAACGATTATACATAAACCAAAACACCTCACGGCCTACGCTGGGACGGCTCGACAAGGCCTTCCAAGACAACAAGCTGATCAAGCAGTGCAAGCTTTTCATCCTCTAGGGCCTTCATTTCTTCCTCTTCCATGCTCAGTTCTTTGTCCAATGCAAAGTTCTCTTCCTCCAGCATCAGGTACTTCCTCCGTAACGCCCGGTATTCATCGGTAGGACCAGATTCTGGCAGGGAATCTGGAGTCCCTCTGTCAGAAGGGGACGTGTGAGGCTCAACCTTCAAGCTTCTTTTGGGTGGCTTTTGGACCATGCCTGATGACTGTGGAACCTCTCTCCGCAGCAGTTCAGGTTCACCTTTGAGCTGGCCTGATGGCAGTGGTCGGTAGACAACCTTCTTCTTATGCAACTTTGGCACTGAGAAATCATCATCCCTTGGGTCTTGCATTCTCTCAGGCCAAGCCTTGGCCTTCCCTGTTGAAACACAATTAAAGTGAGCCAAATTTACAAAAGTGGTAACATAACATGTTAAATACCATCAACAGAGATGCAAACACACCTACTATTTTCAAAACATCAATTAGTATGGCGCATATAAACTATAAAAGCAGGAATAAGTTACCTTTTAACAAATGTAACAAATACAATTTCGGATCCTTATACAGTAATATGGATTGGGTGGCATAACTTGTGGGCAATCTGATCTACTCTGCTCCCAAGCAGAAGCAGCAACAGAGCACATGGCACAGCAGACCAAACACGCCCTTCATATGTAACAAGCAGTCGAAGCAGTAAGCACAATGCAAACTAATTTCTTTTAAAAAGAACACAGAGTACAATACGCAGCACATCATAGCAGTCAGTTTCCCAGCAGTTCACCTGAGTAGCTACAGCAGAGGTGGGAGACTGGGAGAGTACAGATTTTGTTGGTCCTGGGCTCCTGGCAGCAGCAGATTGGGAGGGGATGGAAGATGACACACAGCAGTGGATGTGAACTGGATCAACAGAACAGGGGGAGGGGAGGGAGAGGGATTGGAGCATAGCCGATTGGCAGATACGCATGGGATTAGAGCAAGGTGGGAGAGTGAATCAGAACAGATGGGTGGGAGAGGCAGGATCCGGCACAGAGCAGATGGATGGGAGAGGCATGATGGAGCCGTTGAGCCACCGGTTCCAGGTACTGCCGATCTGCCCCTCTTTCCTGGCTCTTTGAGCGGAGGGAAGGGAAGAAATCAGACCGTGTTAGGGATGAAAGTAGAGGAATTGAACACACCTCGCCATCGCCGACGACTTGCTCCATATAGGATATGTATCCATGTGGCGGGATACGGCCCCTCAGTGGCGTATACTATTTGGGAAACAGATAATATGAATGAACGAACACAACTACTATTACTTGATATGTCAGTTACTGGGATAACCCTGCAGTAACACAACATGATAATAATATTGCTGCAGGTCCCACAGAATCAATCAGCAAACACAATTACATAACTACTTGTCTACTTGATATGTCAGGTAGTGGGATAAGCCTGCAGTAACACAACATAATAATAATAAATATTGCTGCAGGCCCCATAGAATCAATCAGCAAACACAATTACATAACTACTTGTCTACTTGATCTGTGGCAGATAAGCATCCACAGTGGCAGAGCTTGATTGAAGTATCAGGAGGGGTTAGTCTCTATAATTGAGTATGAATCATGCATAAACAGTACAAAAGTACTACTTAGCAAAGGCAAAATCACTTGGCCTTAACCAAGCTCCGCCCCTGAGCATGCACTTTATTTATGTCATCAGGTGCAGCATGTGAATGAAACCACACAACAATAACATCATTCCCTAAATCCTTTCGAAGAGAAGAAATAATTTGGCCGGAACCTGTTTCCCTGGTTAATCTGAAAAATGCTGCAAAACTGGGAGCATCTGCAAAATTTGGAAAATTAACTGCGCCCAAATGGCCAAACCTCAGTTGGGTACTAAGAACTGCTGTGGTGCCAACAAAGAATACCCTAGCCTAATGCAACCATGAATGGATTGACCAGATAAGTAGGGCACCACGCAGCACATACACATAAAACCACAACTAAACAAGCTAGGGTTTACGCACCACGAATGAAACAACCAAAACGTACCCAGGTAGATCTCCAATCCACTTTACCGGACAGATGATGGGCGACCTCCTAGCACGCTACCGGCAGCGGATTAGGATTTTTCTATGGGGTATGCAGGACCAAAATTTTCATATGAAATGTAGTAAAATGCATTTAGCAATTTGGTAACTGCTAAAGTACCATAAAGATTGCTCCACAATTGGTATACAAATACTAAATAGCACAATAATAAGTCTTAAATTACAATACAAATAGTTCAAACATCATACTAATATAATTTGAAACATACATGGTAGAAGCTTCTACAATCAGAGCATATAATGCATAAGTAATCAACCAGTACATCCTGGCTAATTTCTACTGCCTGCATGGCTACATCCGTAAGATGCATCAAATTGGATCAGAGAGAGGAAAGTTAGGGTTAGGGATTTAGGGGACCTTGCAAGAAGGAAGGAAATGGACGGGAGTAGGCTTCTCAGTTCTCACAAGGTGTGCCGGCCGCCTTCCTCGATTCCTCCCTCTGTAGGGCACTCGTGCGTCAGGGGGCGCGGGGCGGCGCTGTGCTGTGTGGAGGGCTGGAGGCGGAGAGCTGGAGACGGCGACGCGGACAGGATTCCTCCGTTAGGCGGTAGGGGGATGGGGGCGGGGGACCGCGCCGGCGAACGGAGGAGTGCGTCTGCCTGGTCGGACGGAACTCGGAAGATTCGCAACGGAGGCCCAGGTGACGAGCAAGCCGACAAAATTTATCATAGTCCAGAAGGACTACAGGAGAGTGCCACAGCTAGGCCCATTAGCAGTTTTTTTTCCTGCCTCCCTTCTTTTATCCGTTCTCACTGACTCACTATTATATATATGACACTAGGTTTCAAAAATATATATATATATATATGACATTATGAATTTATATACGAACTCAAAAGATTTTATACGCCTAATTCATGAATTGTTATGTTACATTCAACAACTTATATGATATAATTTGCTAAAACACATTCGTTATGTTACATTCAGATAATTATGTTTTTTCTTTGAGATAATACATTAGCGTGGTGGATTGGAGAGTTAGGCTTAGGCTGGCCCAGGGAGTCAACTGGGCCGCATGGGAGTACTAAAGGTGCACCAATATTCCGGCTTGTCGTATGTGGGCTGAGCCAAAATAAAATCATTCCTGGAAAAACATAAATGCATTCCCTTGCAAAGAAAAAAAATCACAAAAAACCCTCGCAAGAAAATAAAAAGAAACAAAATTGCCCCTCAAAGATAAAATCCTAAAAAACATTCCTACTAGAATACATAGATCTACTCAGTACTATTTGAATTAACAACAAAAAACACACCAAAGGCGACCACATAATACTAGCCAAATTCTAGGAATTTTAGCATGCATATATCACTTAATAACCCTAACATTTAGATTCATATATTATACATGGGACGAGATACGACACAAGGGAAGAGAGATTCTCAAGATCTATATGCAAAAAAGGAAAAGTAAGGAAACTTGCCATTCGTAGCTGTGTGGAATGATGTTGGCCGTGGCTGAGGCTTGCCTCCTAGTAATGGATGAGGTCTTGGTTGGAAGGGAGGGATGGAAGCAGTCACCAACCGAAGGGAAGGGAGGTGATTAGTTGCCGGTGGGAGGGGAGGAAGGGGAATAGTTGCAAGAGGGAGGGGAGGAGAGTGATTTGCCAACGGCGGGAGAGGAGGAAGGGGAGGAGAGTGAGGTGGCATCGGTGGGAGAGGAGGGAGGGGAGGAGAGTGAGTTGCCGACGGTGGGAGAGGAGGGAGGCGACTAGTCATTGATGCGAATTGTAGATCTGGATGGGGATGAGAGAGACGACGAGAGGAGGGTAAGGAATGGGTATCCATAACACATAGAGTGCAAATGAGGACACCTTCTCCCTTGGGCTTTGTGTAGGGCAAGTTATAAACAACCATTATGGGCTCTCCAACACGTTTGTAGGCTTGGCCCAGTTAGCACAACCTGACTAGATACTTCCATATGGTGTTAACTTCATTTTTGTGCCCTCCAATTACTTAGATTCATGCTTGACTTTGACCAAACCACAATAGAACAACCCCCAAAAGCTTCCTAAACTCAACCAAACGCTAGGGCTGCTAGGTAATATATACCAAGACCCACCAAACCCCACAACTTCACCTCATCACTATCAAGCAATAGAGCTTCAGCCAAGTTTTGTGAGGCTCCATAAAAACACACATGTTATGGTGATTCTAGATTGATAAAGCTCTTAAGTGACAATGGAGTTGAGGCTTTGTTGCACTTGGCCATCAACCTTTCACTTGCTTTAGGGATGGAAATAGGCACATTACCCTCAGGTAGAGGGCATATAGACATGCACCCATGAACTAAGGAGGAAGAAGCGGATCTGAGAGTCTCCGCGATGACGAGGTGCACGAACTGTAGCGAATGCCCAGGAGGAAGAAGCTGATGAGCAGGCCCACTTGTCATTTGAGAGAGGGAGAGAGTTGAGTGAGAGGGGTGTGGATGACACATGGGTCTATTTGTCAGTGAGGGAGGCCGACAATAGTTTTCCTAGAAGCCACGACTTGTTCCACCAAACTCCTTTCAGCTTTCTCACAACCCACAACTCACAACAGCTTTTCCACTGCCCACAACACACAACAGCTTTTCCAAAAGCCACAGCTCAACCAAATAGGTCCTAAATCCCAAACCTACACCCACACCTATAGCCCACTATGGGTAGAAAACTAAACCCACAACTACCACTCGTGGGCACAAAATACCCATGGGAGGAATCTAAACATGTATACAAAAAAAATTCATTAATGTAAGGATGAAAAACTTACACACAAGATATTGTCCGCATCACAAATCACACATTGTGATGTGGGGAGGTGCTGGCTCTATTTACAATGACACTTTCATTCATACTTTGTTTAAGCATTCTTTCATCCTCTCTTGAAAGGTATATGATACTTCGCACTAATATTAACCATGTGGAACAATATCTTGTATTTTCTAGAGCATGTTGCTAAATTGTAGGAAAATGGGTTTAACTGATCACTTTTTGTAAGAGGCGTTGAAGAAACACTATCGGAGCAAGGATGAGCCTTGAAGAACGCACAAACAAGCAAATGCATGAGGTACATTACACAAGCAAAGTTGCAACGGTGTTGGTATCACTTATGCAACCTACTTATACTACAAGCGCACAATGATGCTGCAGCCTTTTCATCTAGGAGTATTCCAAGGTTTATATCAAACCCAAAGAACAAAGAATTAGGTTGTATGCGAGGAACTAGATAGGATAATGGTGCAGGTTTCACCCAAGAGATGGCTCATCGTGAAGTCTAGAAAGCATAGTCGCATATGCAGGTTGCACCCAACAAAGACTTGGTCACAAACAGAAGGAAAACCAAGTGGTGTCGAGCAGTACCTGTCACGAGCCAGCCGATGCTAGATAAACTAAGCCCATGGATTGTTAACTAAATCTGCTGGTAAACTGAGATTCTAACCTAATCTAAAACACACCTCATGCTACTGCTCTAGCGCTACATGCGACTCAGAAAGGAAGCTTGCAAGTAGCCTACTTTCCTATGGCTAACACTACAAGGGTGTGTTACATTAGTCATACGCCTATGATTACTCATAACTTTACCCTTCCCCTATCAAGTGTCCTCCAAACTGACCACCTCCTCTTGATAGGCCATATAAACACCCACCATACTCGCTGTCGTTCTTACTAAAGAAATCGGTTTTCCTCTTTTGTGATAGCACCCAAGGTTCGAACAAGGGACACGCTCACCAGTGTGCTGTCATAATTTTTCAACTACATCATATGCCCCTTGTGTACTTCCTACATAACTTCTATGCCCACTCTCACTCAAGAACTGAGTATTATGATCACCTTATGGTCTTTTGTTGGAAATTAGAAATGCCTTCCGGCGCTGGTGGTGGTTCTTGATCTCTTGGTATGCTATTGCCTCCTAGTAGTGCGGGGCTCCCTTTGACCCCTTAGAATTCTCTCATGGTTTTGAACCTCTTCAAACTGCATGTATCAACTCACAGGGTTATAATTATATCCCAAGGAGTCCGGGCTCTATGGGTGAGACTTAAAAAGTTTAGCTGGCATCACCCGGTGCCAGTCGGCGCAAGCTATACAACAATAAACCTTTAGAAGCTGTATCTCCTTCATCCGAATTCCCAATTAGGTGATCTGTATATGCAAATTGAAAAGGTCAAAAAGACCTACAACTTTTATGTTGTGATTTTCTTGTTTGGAGCCATCTTGATGTTGTGGCAGAACCGCCTAATCTAATGCTTCCTAGGAGTGCTTGTCTTCCATTAGACACTAAGCACTCAAGGGAGAACACTAAATTACACAGTTCCGTCGGGCACACCCCAAGGGAGAACCCAAAAATCCATATTTTTTCATCAGGATCACAAATAAGAGAATAAAGCTTACATCATTATTACATTTCTTACATCACTTTCCATGTAACATCAGAGTATAATATTTATTATTTATAATAGCATAATATGAATATGTTATCAGAGTTATGAACAATTTAAATTAACAGCGGAATATAAACGTGTGATCAGAATTACAGCGAAAATAAATAGCTATTCATGACATGATGAAGCATTGATATATAAACTATGACAACAGATTATAAAACTTCCCTTTATAAAAACATTTAGTGCGAGTTATAAATAAAAACTATTATTACAGCGTAAAGGAATCCTCTCTGAGCCCACCAGGAGGAATCCATACACAAGGGTCAGCTTTAGCATCCGCCTATCACCTGCAATAGGAGGAAATAAAACCCTGAGTACTCAATTGAACTCAGCAAGACTTATCCGATAGGAGGAAACAAAAGACTCAAAGGATATGCAAGGCTATTTGGCTTATGGGTTTATTGCATCTGCAGGAAGCATTACTAAGCGTACGTCCTTATATTCGATTATATTAGCAGTCATCATTAGTTCATTAACTAACCATTCTATGTAAGCACCTGTGCTACTTTCAAGCAGGTGGTAAGTAATCAGATTTCCTTTTACCATCTTTCATCTTCCCATTCTTATTACGGTGCTAGATTGTAGACAAGCCATACCGGATTGTCCTAGCGATTCGTGAATCAATGTGCCCAGCTGGGTACCCTGAAACACATGTCCCGCTGGTACCCTAGGCACAGGCAGGACCAACCCACTACCCTCCTGTCACGGGGTCTAGGTCCCCGTCCAAATTGTGACTCTAAGCCCCCGCCCCTGAGTCCTGGACTCAGTGCGGTGCAAGGACCTCCACCTAAAACCCACCCTGATAGTCGGTCCGAAAAGAGCCGAAACCCATGACAAGAGAGTAACAAGTCTTCCCTATGCCCATACCCAAGTATGTGCTTGGGATAATAAGTCTGTGACTTGCCTAGAGTCCAATGCAATGGCCGGTCCTTAACCGACACAGACAGAGAAAACAATGTAACCAAGCTATGCCCCGTTGGCCGCATGACACAACCTCTTACACCCACCAATACCCAAACCACATCCCTGCCTGGTCTCCATTTTTCCTTTCACCATTTATATATTCCAAGTGATAATAATACAGTAATATATTTCCTATCTCTCACGAGTGACATGCAATCACTCGACTTCTACCGGAGTCCTGTAGCATAGTAATCTACACGATCCTGTCATACTAGTAATACTCATAGGATAAAGAGATATATATATATGCAAGTGGGTTTCATTCAACTCCTTAAAACTTAATGCACAAATATAATTTAAAGTGCAGAAAAGTAGGAGTTATGCACCGGGGCTTGCCTGGGTAAAATACATACTAAAAAGTTAGTATCTGCATCTTCAGATCATCCACCGTCAACTGAATAGAAAGCCCATTGCATCATCTTCTGGAGAGAATACCATTACACCATCCCCAGATTCCCAATCATTCTTCAATCGATCTGTTGATCCATCATTGTACCTATATGATATGCATTGATGCAAATGATGCAACAGATAATTAACAAGGCAACCACAACTCTTAAAACAGAGTACATACTACGAACTAACAAGCTAGCTCTAATGACTAACGTACTAATCTACGTATCAACATCGTTCAGAAAGGTGTCATTTCCCAACAAGTGCTTTTAGTTATACGATTCCACGGTGTTAACAAGTGTCCTAAAGTGCTATTGTAATAATAATATTCTAAGGACACACATTTTATATTTCTATTTTCTTTTAATTTTATTTCAAGCATTAAACTAGTATTCACAAGCTAAATTAATCCTCTAGTCATCCAGTACCTACTGAACATAAAATTCTTACTAGAGTACAAACATAACAAGGTTATGCTACTGTAAAAGTTTCATAGCATTTGGAGCATAAGAACTATTTTAATTACTTACAAAAAACCCTAGAGTATTTTTTCAGACAATTATTTTGCACTAAAGCATATGATTTTATGTGTTCACAGTGTAGTACAATATGTGTCGAGTTCAACTAAACTGGATTTACCATTTTATGGTTTTTATTTGATTTATTACGGATTTTACAAGTTTCAGCCATTTTAACACTATTAATCATTTTAAAATAATTAGAGCAGTCCTGGAAACATTTTAAAACTAGATGAACCAATACGCTAATGGATAGATCACAATTTTAGTAACTCAACGAAATTTGTTCCATAATTTTTGGACTCCTAAACGATTTTATATTTAAATAACAAAATCAGCGCAGAATTTATTTTAGAAAATCTTCACTGATTCATGGGAAAAGAAAAGAGCACCGCGGCCCAAACGGCCCACGGTGAGCGTGGCATCAGCGCGGCCCACGACCGACAAGCCGGCTCGGCCCGCAGGCACGCGCGCGGCCCAGGCGTGGGCAGGCGGCGCAAACGGCCCATGAGGCAAGCAGGCCGCAGCCCAGCAGCCCCAACGCGGGCCGCGGCGTGGCGGCGACAGGCCGGCCCAATGGTGCGCCCGGCTGGTGGCCCACCAGGCGCGCACGCGGTAGTGGCCCACGCGGCCAAGCCCAAACACGATGGTAGTTTTGCAAAAACATCCGTACGCTTCTACCTATTTAGTATTCTACTGTTCATGTGAGTCACAATTTCACACCTAACCCCCCAAAAAACTTCTAATTACACGTTCTCACCTTCTCCTTCCTACGATGAAGCAGAGAAGCAGGGGACGGCGACTCCGATCGACCAAATCCCGGCCATCCTACGCACCCGCCGATGGTGGGGAGACGGCGCGGGGCAGCGGCGGACCTAGACACGCACGGTGTGGCCCAAGCTCTCCCCGCCGTGGCCCGCAGAGACGCGACCGCGCGCAGCGGCGGGCGCGACGGCCGGCAGCTGGGGGCGATGGTGCTGCGGGGCGTGGTGCTAGCGAGGCCAGGCTCCTAGGCACCGGCGGACATGGCGTGCACCCGGCTGGGGCGGTGCCATGGAGGCGGAGCCCCATGGCAGCAGCATCAGCAGGGCGGGCCGGGTGGACGACGGCGTGGGTGCTGCGGGGTGCAAGGAGGAGCAGTGCTGCGGGATCACGTGCAATAGAGGTGGAGCGGCGTGGCAACACGGGTGCACTTGCGCGTGCGGTGGCTGGCGACCTCGACACGCCGTGGCTCTGCGGACAAGCGGGGAGGGAGGGTAGAACAGGAGCGCGAGAGGAAGAGCAAGGAGCCGTGCATGGGCTCGGGCGCACTTGCGCGTGCGGTGGCCGAGTAGCGGCCTCGGTGGCTGGCAGCAAAGAGAGGGAGAGCGGACAGAGGCAGTGCAGAGCAAGCGCGAGGAGCCGTGCTGTTCGCCACCAACCTCATAAACGCGGCGTAACTCGATCATGTGCCTGGACAGAGACTGGGCATTGCAGTAGCTAATGGCTGGAGGTACGTACCGCTAACACTGCTGGAAGCCCGATGAGTGGTAAGCGCTGCATGCACGCACTGAAAGCTTCATGTGAGCCACTGCTCTTTTGTACGGCGGACGACACATCAATCGCAAGCAGTCGCTGCTCGACATGCTGCTGATGCTGATATAATAATAGCGAAGGCAGGGGCAACGTGGCCCGACGCAATAACTCAGATGACTGATTCAGAGCAGGGAGACGCACCACCGTCATCAAACTAGCGCATAGACAGGACGACTCGAACTTGGCGGGACGCGAAGGCAGCCAGCTCCTCCGTGGTTAGGTGGGTCATGCGGTGGGCGAAGCACCATGTCGGCCAGACGGCTGGCAGGCAGTATACACGGCGACCGCAGGTCAAGCCGTACGACGGTCAGTAGTGATGCGCACGAATTTTTAAGAGACGCAAAAACCGCGGATTAGCTCATACTCCATACCAAGCCATGGAACAAAATATTAGGGTGCTATGTAATTAGTTTTTGGGCAAAACAAATCGCCATAACAACGCTTTAAAATATAATTTCAGATTTTTACTGTTGACACGAGAAGCTGGTTTTTAATTTTTAAATTCGATTTTGAGCTGGCAAAAACCCTAGTTAGCAATATTCATTCTCCAAAACCAAAATTGCATTTTTATCTACTAAACTTACACTTCAAACTTTTATCTAAGTATGAATTACAAGCTATATTTTATTTGGTTTATAAAAATTGTTTTTCACGCTTAATCCCATAGAACAAACCATCCACTACTTATAAAGGTTGGGATGATGCTTCGCCATTGGGATTTTGGGGCAAGGGATTGGAGTGGCGGAAGCAGTTTTCCCAAACTCTCCATCAAGGCGCCCTATAAGAGGATCAAAATCGAGGATGGCATAGATGTGGAAGTCTAAACGAACCTTAGTTCCATCAATTTCAATTGGCACGTCCCTGACAATCCCACAACATTCAAAAAAGAGTCCTAACAGACTTTTTAAGAGTTTATTAGTCGGGACTGGCGACATGTTACCCAAAAGTTTTTTCGCTAGGAATTATGACACGATGCTAGTCCCGATTGTGGGTGTGGCAGAACCTCCTAAATTATAGGGCCCTCATGCACCTGTCACTGTCCAACGACCTTTGACATCTATGCATACGTTCCCGGTAACTTAAGAAGACTGTCGGGTGTACTCGGGGAACCCCGAATCATCCACAATTTCCGAGCAGGATCACATTATAGAGTCATTGCAGTATTACAACAGTTTATTCAAATAGATACATCAGAGTAAAAATAGCGAAAGTCTTACAATAACTTAGTTTACAAACCAGTGGTTTCAAACCTTACAAACTAAGTTCGATAGTTAATACAAAACATAGTAGTGGAGTGGCATTATACATAATACAAAACACATAATAGAACTGCCCTGCCCAAGGGCCACACATTTACTTCTCATCGTCAGATCGAACAATAGTCATGCAACACGATCCAAAACAGATCTGCTCATGACCTTCACCTACGACAAGGGTCAACGAACCTTGAGTACAAAAGTACTCAACAAGACTTAACCGAAATAAAATTGAGAAGACTCAGGAATGCAGGCTCAGGGATTCAAGGTAGGGCTTTAGCAATAATCAAAGTTCTTTTGTGTAAAAGCTTTTTAACAAAATTCTTTATTTCGACAGTTAAAACTTCATAAGATCATATACAAAGATGACACGATCCGTAATGAGATCATGAAACTTCATATCCAACACCTTCTCAAATTTCAATTATTAAACTACGATGATGAACAGAGAAGTGAGTCCATAACCGAGGAGCAACGACGATTCGAACCGATTAAAGACCCAGCTGGGGATTCCAGACCACACGACATATGTAGGTCCCCGACCTACATATACCAACCTACTCTCGGATCCTCTAAAACAAGAACAGGTCCGTGCCACCCGAGGATACAGTACTCCACCAATCCAGCCCATTGCCACGTGGGTACATGCTATTCTCGCCATCTCTCCACTCCTAGTGCGCGAGTAGCCATTCTCGTCATAGAATCACCAAGTTAAGGCTTACTGGAGTATGTGGTTAGTACTACAAAGTCTCACCGCACACAGTTCAACAACGGTACAGACTTTAATCGACACAGACAGAAAGAATCCGCTCACAAGACCTCCATGTCTTGTGGCTCACACACACCGAGTCCGTCCGGTCTAGATTTATTACTTCCTATGCTCATATCACATGATAACATAAGTAACCAAAGATCCATTTAAAACCTGTAGGTGACAGGTAATCACTCGACTTTGACCTGTCTAAGCATGGCTAAGCATAACTAGACATTTATGACGTAAAACGGGTAACAAGGTAGGTACGGAAAAACAATATTGGTAATGCACCAATTAGGCTTTTACTTAACTCCTAATCACTTAATGCAGTATAGAAAAGCAAAAGCGAAATTAAGTTGTAAAACACAAGGTAGGGTTGTATGCATCCGGGGCTTGCCTTCGTTGACGGAAAAGTCCGGTTCCTGCGACGTTCCACAAGTATTCGATCCGACCTCAACAGACGGATTAACCTCCTCCACAACTTGATTAACTACCACGTGTTCACCTTCGTTCACTACACGTAGTAACAATGCCATGTTTAACATGATGCGAAATACGAAACATGATGCTCGATGATGGATATAAAAATTAATAACTTGAATACAACTTTCCTTCGCGGTACAGTTACAAATAAATATCATAAAGCATTTTTAGTTGTTCTTCTAACAAGTCAAAGATTCACTTATCATACATGCTTACCAACTAAAGCCTCATCATGAAAAGACTTGTATAAACAATATACAAGGAAATGTATAACTTTTACTTTTTACCCCAAGAGGTTGCATCTAAGAAGCAATCGAGTTTATTAACATGCATTTACTAACGAAATTCTTAACTAAGTCATTTAGAATTATTAACTAAAGGGCGAACATAAGCATATCAAGAAGGTAATCACTTGGCCATGACACAGCAGGGGTGGGGTGTTTCATGATCTATAATCAACTCCAAAAATCAATCAGGACATTTTATGATCTATGTTTATCATTTTGACGATTATTAACTAATAATTAAGGCATATAAATAAGAGTATAATTAAACATCATCAAATTAATCCTAAACTTTTTGTGGAGGCAGGCTTTAACAATAAACAAATACAATAAAAGTTTCATGGTCACTGGATATTTATTTTGGCCTATAAAAATTACACAACAAGCATTTCTTAATTAAAAGGACTAATTTTTAAGCATCCAAAAACTATTGATTTTCATGGTTTCATATTTTTCTTAAATAGTTTACATCTTAGAGAGGTCACAAAAAAAATTTCATAGTATTTAAAGCTCTATTTAATTCTACACAAAAATAACAAATTACAACACTATTTAAAATAATCACAGACTTTTCAATCAACACCCGCTCTGATCCATCGCTTTTTCCCCGAAATGAAAGCAAAAAAAAGAAACACGGCATGCGGCGTGTTTGGCGGGCCGATCAAGGCAATAAACATGGCGGTGAGGTGGCGCAAGATCATCGCCAGACTTCGGCCGCACCGATAGGTGGACTTGGCGTGGCTTCGATGACCCCGACCGCCCGCCTTTACTCAAAATCAAATGGCGCAAGACACGGTGACCACCACGACGCAAAGAATGGTGGAATGGCAACTACGTCACAAAACTGATCAAGATGGAGCTGGATTAGGCATGAAGAGACTCACCACGACTTGAGCGGCTAACTAGATGAAGCCGAGATGCGTTGGAGGCTTCTACAGACGACGACGACGTCACGGCGGCTTGCACCGACGTCGCAACGACGTTCCGGCAAACAAGGCGATTCCGACCGGTAGCAGTAGCTAGGCTAGGCTCAATCGAGGTGCAAGGGCAAGGCGAAGCTGTGACAAGCTTTGCAGCGGCTGGAGTGCGCTAAAGCGACGGTGAGAGCTCGCCGGAGTTATGGCAGTCGCGACGGCAAAAGCAGAGGAGAAGAAAGAGCGACGGCGACGGCGTCTCGACCTTAAAGAGTGGCTCAGAAGCTCAAGGAAGCCACGACAGAGCCCTTTCCCATGCCAGCGCGATGCCACAGACGGCCACGTCGCGCCTGGAAGCAAACCGAAGGTCGCCGGCGGTGTAGCCAGAGCGGCGGCCACTGTTCACCTTAATTACAAATTTGCCATTCATTTTAAATTCTAAATTACTCCAAAATTTGTGTAACAACTCAAAAATCTCTAAAAATAAAAGTTGTTCAAAATTCAAAGTTCTACAACTTTGCTTTTATAACCAACCCCTAATTCGGCCTACATTTTGAAATGAACTTTTGAATTCAAATAGGGGATATTTAACGAATTACGCCTTTTTAAATAACTTCAAATTTTACTAAACAACTTGAAAAACTCCAAAAACAAACTTTGTACAACTCGACAAGCTCTACAACTTTGCTTTAAGACTCAACCCCAAAATGTGCTTCGATTTTGAAATGGGTTTTCAGGGTCGGATTTAAATATTGAAAATCAGGGTTTTCGGAATTTCACATCAATACAAAGATTTCAAACTTGATTCAAACAATACCAAGCAATACTTATAACATAAATGTAAACTTATTTTAGTGAATGCATATCAAAGTTTACAATATGACCAATGCCTTGCAATGCATATGATGATATGTCCAGTTTTTAATACTTAAACACGCGGGGTGTTACAATCCTTCCCCCTAAAAGAAATCTCGCCCCGAGATTCAAAGACATAGGGTAAGTAATGGAAAAGAAAATGTGTCAATCCAAAAACATCCAATTCTCATCCATAAAACAACTGAGGTTCCTTTACAAAACACAATTTGTAACAACCGAGCTCAACTAACAGTACTCTATTCTATACTGACGCAAGAAATTCTAGAAACTTTTCTAACAAGTAATCTTCTGATTCCCAAGTAGCCTCCTCTTCTGAATGTTGATTCCATTGTATCTTGTAGAACTTTATTGTCCTCCTTCGAGTAACACGATCTTTCTGATCCAACACTCGGATAGGATATTCTGAATAAGTCAGATCTGGTTCAAGTTCCACTCCTTCAACTTCAACATTTTGCTCAGGCACTCGGAGACACTTCTTCAACTGAGATACATGGAACACATCATGTACAGCTGATAAATGTTCTGGTAATTTTAAGCGATAGGCCACTTTTCCATATCTCTCCAAAATTTGAAACGGTCCAATATATCAGGGTGTCAACTTGCCTTTAACACCAAAACGGGTAACTCCCCTCATTGGTGATACTTTCAGGTATACAAAATCTCCTTTGCTAAACACCAATGGTCTCCATCGTCTATCCGCATAACTCTTTTGTCGGGATTGAGCTATCTTTAAATTACTTTGTATTTGCTTAACCTTGTCTTCTGTTTCTTTCACAAGGTCAACCCCAAAGAATCTTCTTTCTCCAGGCTCAGACCAACTCAGCGATGTTCTACATCTACGACCATAGAGTGCTTCAAATGGAGCCATTTTAATGCTTTCCTGATAACTATTGTTGTATGAGAACTCAGCCAGAGGTAAGCATTCGTCCCACTTAGTGGAATAGTTAAGGACACAACACCTTAACATATCTTCAAGCACCTGATTGACTCTTTCAGTTTGTCCATCAGTCTGCGGATGATAAGCTGTACTATACAGTAGTTTGGTATCTAATGAAGAATGCAATTGTTTCCAAAAATTGGAGACAAACTGTGTACCCTTATCGGACACAATAGTCTTGGGCACTCCATGGAGACTCACAATTCGCTCTAAATACATCTTGGCATACCGTATAGTGGGATATGTATTCTGAACTGGAAGAAAATGTGCTGACTTGGTTAGTCGATCTACAATAATCCATATTGAGTCAAATCCCTTTGATGTCTTGGGTAGACCAACAATAAAGTCCATACTTATGTCCTCCCACTTCCAACATGGAATAGGTAATGGTTGTAATTCACCAGCAGACCTCAAATGTATAGCTTTCACCTTTTGACAAGTATCACACTTTGCTATATATCTAAAAATCTCTATTTTCATTTTAGTCCATCAAAAACTTTGCTTCAAGTCATGGTACATCTTGTTGCTTCCCGGATGGATAGATAACCTCGTAGCATGTGCCTCTTCTAGAATTGACTGTCGCAACTCAGGAACCTTTGGTACTACCAGGCGATCCTTGAACCATAACACACCTTCATCATCTATGCTGAAGAATTCTGCTTTTCCATTCCTGACCCTTTCTTTGATATGGGCGATACCCTTGTTTTCCTTCTGAGCAGCAATAACTTGATCTCAAATAGTGACTTCAACAATTATGTTGGTCAAACTACCTTGTTGAATTACTTCTACATTCAACTTCTCCATTTCTTGACACAGCGTCAAACCCATTGTTCTCACTGCCAGACAATTGCAATAACTTTTGCGACTGAGAGCATCTGCAACCACATTTGCTTTACCGGGGTGATAATGTACTTCCAAGTCATAATCTTTAATCAGTTCTAACCATCTTCTTTGTCGCATGTTCAACTCTAACTGAGTAAAGATATACTTTAAGCTCTTATGGTCTGTATAAATATGACACGTATTACCAAGCAGGTAATGCCGCCAAATCTTCAGAGCATGGACCACAGCTGCTAATTCTAGATCATGAGTCGGATAGTGTTCTTCATGCTGCTTAAGTTGCCTGGATGCATAGGCAATGACTCGGCCTTCTTGCATCAACACACATCTAATACCAATACCTGAAGCATCACAATAAACATCAAATGGCTTCTCGATATCAGGTTGGGCTAATACTGGTGCAGTGGTTAACAGTCTCTTCAAGGTCTAGAAAGCCTCTTCACAATCAGTTGACCAGACAAACTTGACTTGGTTCTTCAACAACTCAGTTATGGACTTTGATACTTTAGAGAAATCTGGAATAAACCGATGGTAATACCCCGCCAATCCCAGAAAACTCCGAACTTGATGAACTGTGGTTGGCGGTTTCCAATCAAGCACATCCTTCACTTTGCTTGGATCAACTACAACGCCTTCAGCTGACAAGACATGTCCAAGAAATTGTACTTCCTTAAGCCAAAAATCACACTTACTGAACTTGGCATATAGTTGATGTTCTCTCAAGCGGGTTAGAACAATTTCAAGATGTTCCGCATGTTCTTTCTTATTCTTGGAATATACTAGGATGTCATCAATAAACACCACTACAAACTTGTCTAGCTCAGGCATGAATACTGAATCCATCAGATACATGAAATGAGCTGGAGCATTTGTCAAACCAAAAGACATTACCAAGTATTCATATAATCCATATCTTGTGGTAAATGCCGTTTTGGGAATATCTTCCGGCTTTATCTTGATTTGGTGATAGCCTGACCTCAAATCTATCTTGGAGAAAACTTTGGCTCCGGCCAATTGATCAAAAAGCAAATCTATCCGAGGTAAGGGATACTTATTCTTGATGGTCACTTCATTCAATGGACGATAGTCAACACATAACCTCAGGGTCTCATCTTTCTTTTTCACAAAAATTGCCAGACATCCCCAAGGTGATGAACTAGGTTGAATAAATCCTTTCTCAATCAATTCTTGTAACTGAGTCTTCAACTCGGCCAATTCCTTGGATGGCATCCTATAAGCTCTCCGAGAAATCGGAGCTGTTCCAGGTTGTAATTCTATGTTAAACTGTACATCCCTATCAGGTGGTAGACCGGGTAAATCTTTAGGAAACACATCCGAAAATTCACACACTACCTGAATATCTCTAATCTCTTTGACAACAGTTGCACAAACCTTGCCCACTGATCTTCTTAAGGTTGGAAGTTGGATGAGAAGTTGAGAATTACTATCAGGCAAACTCACCCTTAATGTCCTATTCAAAGCATCTATAATAGCCTTATACTGATACATCCAATTCATTCCCAAGATTACATCTATATCCTGATCCTTAAGGATAATCATGGTAGTGGGAAAAATATGCCCACCCAGGTTTACGGGTACCTGGTATACCATTTCCTTAGTATACAGACGTCCCCTGGGCGACTGTATAAAGAAACTTTCCTTTGTTGCCCTAATTAAAATTTCATGCTTTACCACAAATGTTCTATTGATGAATGAATGAGATGCACCCGAATCAAAAAGTATAACTGCAGGGTGATTGGCAACAGGAAACATACCCATCATCACTGGCTCCCCTTCTGAAATTTCTCTAGCTTGAATATAGAACACCCGTCCTGTCTTCCTCTCATCTTTGCCCTTCTGAGCATTCTGATTGTGGTTCTTGTTTGGTGCCTGACCCTGTTGTTGATTGGCGGGGCCTTCTGATAATTTTGATTAGCCTACCTAGGATACGGACATTCCCTGGAGAAATGACCGGTCCTTCCACAATTGTAACATGGATAATGGTGACCCTGGGACATTGGAGCATTACCACCAGGAGCATTGGTCGACTGTGAACTCGGGTAGGTTATAGCAGGATGGACATTTGACTGTTGCCCGACTTGAGACTGCGGCGGATGATAAGGAGGATGATTATGATTTACTGGATGATAGATCACCCTCTGCCTCTTTTGATTTCCCCCAAAAGATCCAGACGGCATACTCTTCTTCTTTTTGAGCTCCTTATGCTGCCGATACTTTGACTCTGAAGCAATTGCAATATTTACTGCCTCATGATAAGTAACATTAGTACAAGTTGTCATCATTGTCTGCAGCTTGGTATTCAGACCTCTCATAAACCACCTCTTCTTCTTGGCATCAGTATTAACATGTTCGGATGCATATTGTGATAGGTGATTGAATCTTCCCACATACTGCATCACTGTTTGATCTCCTTGCTTCAAAGCAAGGAATTCATCTAGCTTCATAGCCATAACTCCTTCAGGGATATAATGGGCTCTGAAGGCAGTACAGAACTCAGCCCAAGTTATTGGAATGCCAGCAGGTTGCATAGCCACTAAGTTTGCCCACCAAGCACTTGCTGCTCCTCTAAGTTGTTGAGCGGCAAATGCAGGTTTCTGATACTCCGTGCATGGGATAAGATCAAATTTCTGCTCTATGGTTCGAAGCCAGTCATCAGCCTCCAATGGTTCATCTGCCCTGGTGAACACCGGTGGTCTTGTGTCCATAAAATCAACATATGTGGCCTCGTGTCTGTTATGATGGCGACCACGTTTTCCGTGCATCTGATTCTGATTACTCTGAGCTATCTCATGAAGCAAACGAGAATTTTTGGCCGTCACATTAACAAGTGCGGTTATAGCATCCGCTAGATTTGTTGGAACTGGTGGCGGATCTGGAATATCGTTCTCATTTTGTGAAGTACCAGGAATATACGAACCCCGCGTACGACGCATCTATTTACAACAAACCAAACTTTACTCACAAGCCTTTATTGATTGATAAAAGAGCGGACTACAACTCATTACACTAGTTTCACTTATTTAAACACAAAACCGCATTTTAACAAGACTACTTAACTTAAACTAGAACTAACTATTTCACAACTCTACTCCTTTTTGCGATTACATCAAACTTCAGGCTCGGTATCCATTCCAGAAATATTACCGCCTTCATTGTCACTTTCATCGATCATTACTAATTCTTCGGGATCTTCTTCTTCTTCTTCTTCTGATTCACTACCATCGGCAAGGATAACACCGGGATCCATTTCATCAGCTTGGGGTTCATGATTTGGATCTAGGAGATTGCTTAGCCTATGAACTTCCTCATGCATATATGTATTATGCTCTTCTAAGTCTTCTACATAAAATTCTAACTCATGAGTTCTAGCTCTAGCTACATTTTCCCTATGCTAAGCTTCATTCCTTCCTTCCACCATACAAACTAACATACGTTCGCAGTTCCTGTGAGCGGTGGTGAGACGTCTTAATTGCTCCCCATAATCGCCCACCGGATGGCGCCCCATAGCTCTATCTCTAGTAGCTTGGGCTAACTCTGCAGAAATCCTCTCAGTATCTCCTTTGAGGATCGTGCCTAGAGTCACTATTGCTAGCATCCATCATTCCTAGGGGCAAGTTGATGGCGAGGAACTCCTTTGGGTCCAAAGGACTTATGGGGTGTCTTCTTGGTATGAGCCATCTTGCATGCAAGCAGGATTAATCCAAGTAAAACAATCTGACAATAGTCTCAAGAGCAGTAAGGATGGACTACACACTCAACCCATACACACTACTCACCCCACACTCAGAGACGAAGGAAGTAACAAGTGAATTAATTATGATGCATGAATCATTCTTACGAACAAAACCACCAAAGCTTAAAATGAAAATAAACAACATTTGTTTTTATATAGGACATAATAAGATTACTACTCCACCACACAAAACCTTTTTAATCAAATAAGGAATGGTGAGAAAGAAATAAGACAAGTCAGAAGCAATTTGGACCAAATTAATCAAGTTAAATTTAGTCATCCCAAATCATTTTGAAGTTTTCGTAAACCAATACCACAAAAACTTTGTAACGATCGCTCTGGTACCATTCTGTGGTAGAACCTCCTAAATTATAGGGCCCATATGCACCTGTCACTGTCCAACGACCTTTGACATCTATGCATACGTTCCCGGTAACTTAAGAAGATTGTCGGGTGTCCTCGGGGAACCCCGAATCATCCATGATTTCTGAGCAGGATCACATTACAGAGTCATTGTAGTATTACAATAGTTTATTCAAATAGATACATCAGAGTAAAAACAGCGGAAGTCTTACAATAACTTAGTTTACAAACCAGTGGTTTCAAACCTTACGAACTAAGTTCGATAGTTAATACAAAACGTAGTAGTGGAGTGGCATTATACATAATACAAAACACATAATAGAACTGCCCTGCCCAAGGGCCATACATTTACTTCTCATTGTCAGATCGAACAATAGTCATGCAGCACGATCCAAAATAGATCTGCTCATGACCCTCACCCGCGACAAGGGTCAACGAACCCTGAGTACAAAAGTACTCAACAAGACTTAACCGAAATAAAATTGAGAAGACTCAGGAATGCAGGCTCAGGGATTCAAGGTAGGGCTTTAGCAATAATCAAAGTTCTTTTGCGTAAAAGCTTTTTAACAAAATTCTTTATTTTGACAGTTAAAACTTCATAAGATCATATACAAAGATGACACGATTCGTAATGAGATCATGAAACTTCATATCCAACACCTTCTCAAATTTCAGTTATTAAACTACGATGATGAACAGAGAAGTGAGTCTCCATAACCGAGGAGCAACGACGATTCGAACCGATTAAAGACCTAGCTGGGGATTCCAAACCACACGACATATGTAGGTCCCCGACCTACATATACCAACCTACTATCGGATCCTCTAAAACAAGAACAGGTCCGCGCCACCCGAGAATACAGTACTCCACCAATCCAGCCCATTGCCACGTGGGTACACGCTATTCTCGCCAACTCTCCACTCCCAGTGCGCGAGTAGCCATTCTCATCATAGAATCGCCAAGTTAAGGCTTACCGAAGTATGTGGTTAGTACTACAAAGTCTCACCGCACACAGTTCAACAACGGTACGAACCTTAACCGACACAGATGGAAAGAATCCGCTCACAAGACCTCCATATCTTGTGGCTCACACACACCGAGTCCGTCCGGTCTAGATTTATTACTTCCTATGCTCATATCACATGATAACATAAGTAACCAAAGATCCATTAAAAACCTGCAGGTGACAGGTAATCACCTGACTTTGACCTGTCTAAGCATGGCTAAGCATAACTAGACATTTATGACATAAAACGAGTAACAAGGTAGGTACGGAAAAACAATGTTGGTAATGCACCAATTAGGCTTTTACTTAACTCCTAATCACTTAATGCAGTATAGAAAAGCAAAAGTGAAATTAAGTTGTAAAACACAAGGTAGGGTTATATGCATCCGGGGCTTGCCTTCGTTGACGGAAAAGTCCGATTCCTACGACGTTCCACAAGTATTCGATCCGACCTCAACAGAAGGATTAACCTCCTCCACAACTTGATTAACTACCATGTGTTCACCTTCGTTCACTACACGTAGTCACAATGCCATGTTTAACATGATGCGAAATACGAAACATGATGCTCGATGATGGATATAAAAATTAATAACTTGAATACAACTTTCCTTCGCGGTACAGTTACAAATAATTATCATAAAGCATTTTTAGTTGTTCTTCTAACAAGTCAAAGGTTCACTTATCATACATGCTTACCAACTAAAGCCTCATCATGAAAAGACATGTATAAACAATATACAAGGAAATGTATAACTTTTACTTTTTACCCCAAGAGGTTGCATCTAAGAAGCAATCGAGTTTATTAACATGCATTTACTAACGAAATTCTTAACTAAGTCATTTAGAATTATTAACTAAAGGGCGAACATAAGCATATCAAGAAGGTAATCACTTGGCCATGACACAGCATGGGTGGGGTGTTTCATGATCTATAATCAACTCCAAAAATCAATCTTATGATCTATGTTTATCATTTTGACAATTATTAACTAATAATTAAGGCATATAAATAAGAGTATAATTAAACATCATCAAATTAATCCCAAACTTTTTGTGGAGGCAGGCTTTAACAATAAATAAATACAATAAAAGTTTCATGGTCACTGGATATTTATTTTGGCCTATAAAAATTACACAACAAGCATTTCTTAATTAAAAGGACTAATTTTTAAGCATCCAAAAACTATTGATTTTCATGGTTTCATATTTTTCTTAAATAGTTTACATCTCAGAGAGGTCACAAAAAAAATTTCATAGTATTTAAAGCTCTATTTAATTCTACACAAAAATAACAAATCACAACACTATTTAAAATAATCACAGACTTTTCAATCAACACCCGCTACAGTCCATCGTCTTCTTCCCCGAGCTGAGCAGCGCAAAGAAACACGGCGGCGATGCTGCTGGCCGATCAAGGCAGTAAAATGGCGGTGAGGTGGCGCAAGATCATCGCCAGACTCGGCCGCACCGATAGGTGGACTTGGCGTGGCCTGGGATGACCCCGACCGGCCTGCCCACGGCAACCAGCGGCGCACACGGCTGACCACGATGGCGCAACGGTGGAATGGCAACTGCGGCGCAAAACTGATCAAGATGGAGCTGGATTAGGCATGAAGAGACTCACCACGACTTGAGCGGCTAACTAGATGAAGCCGAGATGCGTTGGAGGCTTCTGCAGACGACGACGGTCACGGCGGCTTGCACCGACGTCGCTACGACGTTCCGGCAAACAAGGCGATTCCGGTCGGTAGCAGTAGCTAGGCTGGGCTCAATCAAGGCACAAGGGCAAGGCGAAGCTGTGACAAGCTTTGCAGCGGCTGGAGTGCGCTAAAGCGACGGTGAGAGCTCGCCGGAGTTATGGCAGTGGCGACGGCAAAAGCAGAGGAGAAGAAAGAGCGACGACGATGGCGTCTCGGCCTTAAAGAGTGGCTCAGAAGCTCAAGGAAGCCACGACAGAGCCCTTTCCCACGCCGAGCGCGATGCCACAGGCGGCCACGTCGTGCCTGGAAGCAAACCAAATGTCGCCAGCGGTGGAGCCAGAGCGGCGGCCACTGTTCACCTTAATTACAAATTTGCCATTCATTTTAAATTCTAAATTACTCCCAAATTTGTATAACAACTCAAAAATATCCAAAAATAAAAGTTGTTCAAAATTCAAAGTTCTACAACTTTGCTTTTATAACCAACCCCTAATTCGGCCTACATTTTGAAATGAACTTTTGAATTCAAATAGGGGATATTTAACGAATTACGCCTTTTTAAATAACTTCAAATTTTACTAAACAACTTGAAAAACTCCAAAAACAAACTTTGTACAACTCGACAAGCTCTACAACTTTGCTTTAAGACTCAACCCCAAAATGTGCTTCAATTTTGAAATGGGTTTTCAGGGTCGGATTTAAATATTGAAAATCAGGGTTTTCGGAATTTCACATCAATACAAAGATTTCAAACTTGATTCAAATAATACCAAGCAATACTTATAACATAAATGTAAACTTGTTTTAGTGAATGCATATCAAAGTTTACAATATGACCAATGCCTTGCAATACATATGATGATATGTCCAGTTTTTAATACTTAAACACTCGGGGTGTTACAGTGGGGTTATGCAGGGCTTCTATATTTGTTCCCCTTAATGAACAAGTCATGGATGTGGAAGGTGAAAGAATCTGAATTGCTTCAGAAGAACGTTTCACTTCCATTAACCATTCCTTTGACGGTTCCGCTCTAGGGGAAACTTCCTTTGTGTGCTTTTCATGCCATGATAACTTTGAGGTATTGCCATAATCCTCGAATTTGATAGGGAACTTCGAAGGATGAAGCATTGTTTCCTTCGGTGTTCGTGGTTCGGGTGAGGGGTCATAAGTCGAATCTAAGGATGGTATGGGTTTGGATTTGACTAATGAGGACTCCTCAACGCTCGACATGACTTTTGCCTGGAGGGTTCTAGTTTCCATGATGAAGGAAGCGTGTCTTTTTAGAAAGTTTTCAAGGAACTTCACTTGCTCCATCATAGGTTTATGTGTAAACCGACCTCCGGTAGTCATGTCTAGGCATAGGTCAGCATTTATGTCAAGACCCAAACAAAAGACATGAAACAATACGCCATCGGGTAGAGACAAGTGTGGGCCGACATAAATTAACTTTGACAACCTAGCCCAGGTTGCACCTATAGACTCCTTTTCATACTGCTCAAAGTCGAGGATTGCCCTTAGTAGAGAGTCGATACGGGACATGGGAAAAATGCAAGACAAAACTTGTCTTTAAGTTCATCCCAGTCCCCATTCGTACTTTCTATAGCAAATGTGTACCATTGTTTTGGCTTCCCTATGAGAGAGAAGGGAAACAATCTCCACTTTAGATTTTCTTGTGTCATGCCAGAGATGCTCAGGCATGAACATATTTTCTCAAACTCTAGTAGGTGATTGCATGGTTTTTCGCTATCAAGCCCAAAGAAGGGTTGTGCCCGAACCATGGCTTTTAGACTAGGGTGGAGTTCATAGCCAGATGAACGGTTAGGTTTTGAAAGTGTCTTAGGGAACTCCCCCTATGAAGCGGAAGGGTATGAAGTTGAAGTTGGCTTCATGGTGAAAGAGGTAAAAGAAAATATTTTTGTTTTTATAAAAAAGGATACAAATACGAGGACGAACTAGATTCGAAGAAAATAGCAATCGTTCCCCGGCAACGGTGCAAGAAAGCTTGTTGGTATTTCTTAATGTCTACAAAAGTTAATACGCAAGTGTATGGAATTACCGTTGTAGCTTTCACCCGAAGTATTCAGGGTATCGTATTTCCATAGGGAACGGAGGTATTTCTTCTAACTAATTCATCCAAGGACAACACAAGGATAGCTGACAAGGGTAGAGAAGGATTCTTAAGGCTTAAGGTCTAAGGATAGATAAACTCTAGTTATACTTGCTTACTTCGGGCACCGGGTTACACCTGGTCTGCCAGGCGATGCCGGCCAACAGCTCTACGCCATACCCGAACATGGGGGGATTACAAGGGATAGACAGGGCTATCACCACCTGCCGCCTACCCCTCAACCGGAGAGTACGAGGCAAACGAAGGTAGCGTCTAGTCTAGACACCATGTCTATGCTATTGACTACTACTCTAGCGTTAGCTAGGATCATTTGTCTTCATCAGGAGTCCTCTACTAGAGCATCCGCTACGGGAACGGATGACGAACCCATAAAAAAGTAAAAGTATAGCTTAACCACTCAAAGACTTTTAATCATAAGAATCATGAACACTTACTAAATACTCGTGGAGGTACAAAGCTGGTGTTCACTGAGGTACAAGTGGGGGAAGGTTACCGACAAGCCCGACACTTCCCCAAACTCTTCCCTCACATCTCTCCCTATTTCTCTTCTAGAGCTAGCTAGGGCCTAAGCCCATGGAGTGATGCTCTTGCTCTTGCTCTTTGATGCTTTTGTGCTCTCTTGTGTGTTGTCTAAATGAGAGGGAAGAGAGCCTCCTTTTATAGGTGGAGAGGAGGGTTTCTTTGGAAAATGCGTCATCCCCTCAGGGAAGGTACCAAACCAACCTCAAGCCGACCTCAAGATGTGTTGAACCTGGCCGGGCATCTACGTAACCATCATTGCAAAGGTGGCATCAACCAACCGACCAAAGTTGGGCCTGAGGCACGCCAGTGGTGGTGCGGGTGCACCAGGGGTGCGTCCGCACCCCAACTGGGCCCAAATGAGTCCAAGTTTGGCTAGTGGCCTCCTGTGACCTTCTAGAGTGGGCCTCCAAAGTTTCACGCTGTTTGGAGCATGTTTGCTTTGGGGTTTGGGCTTTTTTCTCCACCTGACTGGCCCCTAATTTGCATGGTAAGTGGGCCTTCTCCCCTTGGGCTCATGTTGAATGTATTTCTTGTATGCTTTAGGCTCTTTTTTGTGTTATTCCAACATATCCTCCTGCAAATGATGAATCACCAAAACTTGTGGAACTTTGTTAGTTATAAGCCCTAGTTCTTAGTTTGGTGTTGTTTTCAGTGATTTTTATACAAGTGTTGGTGGTATAAAGTGTGAGTTAAGAACCGCCAACGACAACCTCTATCGATCGATCTCCTAGAAACATTTCCCTTTCCTCGAATTCTTACTCCTTATAGGACTATAGCTTGCATACCCCCTGTTGTAAGGCATTTGGAGCACTTTGTCATTGAGGAACACATACTGACAGGTCTCTAGCAACTGGACATAGGGCTCATTCCTGAACTAGTATAAATCCTCTGTGTTCCGAGTGCTTCTATTACTGAGGAGGAACGAAGATCGCTATGGGGGTTTATATAGTGTGAGGAATCAGGAGGAGGAGGAGGCGAGGATCTAAGGACCAAGAGGCATCTCCTACCTTACCCTATCTACCCTACTTCTAGTCTGCTCAGATCGAGGGGTATAATATGCCCGACATTGATTGAACTTCAAGTAAATTCTAAAACACACGACTGGTTTCTAGTAAGGCTCCCTTTAGTGGAGCTCCCACCAACTTTAGTCTCACAAAGAATGTATACAACACAAACTTATCCAAGTACATAGGATCACATGGCCTTTAAGAATATCGATTAGTTATGATCTTTGAAAGGTAATTTGTCATGATGCTCGCTTTGCATGCGGTGCAGATCCTGAGCTCGTCGAGCAACATTGTGGTGAACGTTGTAGATGAACTTCTTGAAAAGAGAAGGGTCTCCAAAATCTCCATCTGCCTTGCTCCTCCATCTCCATCCATCCATTATCCGAGCAGCAGGTTGGTACCATGTAGATTCTACCATTCTACCTAGCATGGATCCTACATTTTTAGGCCCCCTTTGGATTGTAAGAAAATTCCTATTTCCTCCAGTGATTCATGTGAAATTCTTGTACAATTGCTGCATTCTAAAGGGAGCCTTAATTTCTTTACTACTTAGTAGCATGGACTTTATCTTCAGTGCATAATCAATATGGTCTTAGGTGTTGGCTCACCATGGTTACTGTACTTTACGTCTAGCAAGGTGGAGCAGAAATGGTTAGCCTGAAGGAGATGGCTCGTCTAGGTGCGGAGCGCGCCCCGCCAACATGGCTGCATACGCTACTGAAAACATGGTTCTTTGATGCATGTCCCGAGTACCCGACTAGCAATCAGCTGCAACTTTGTCTGCACTCACTATGCCGGCCGTGTCCTCTGCTCTAGCTGCCTTGGCAACCATGAAGGCCATGGACTTATCCAGGTACACAAGAGCACTCTGTATGGCAAATGTGGATTAGTTCTGATTTTCGAAAGAGAAATTTTCGTGATGCTCGCTTTATGTGAGGTGCAGATCTGGAGGTCGTCAGGCAACAATGTTGTCAAGGTAGAGGATGTTTAGCATCTTCGGAGCGTGCTGTTGGTGTCTTACGAACTATATCCATAAACCATATGGTTCAGACAAACTTGCAATAATGCTGAAATTGGGAATATATATGTATAGTTTGTATTCTTGTCCATGAAATTGTCAGTCTGAAGGAGACTGCTCGCAACGGCCTGGGCGCGCAGCAGCCTAGTCACGCGGCCTTGGTGGTGGCTAGTGCACCAGGCGGTCTCGACTCGCTATGGCCTGGGCGCATGGTAGCCTCGACTCGATGTGGCCTCGGCGTATGGCACATTGGGCGCATGGCGGCATCGACGCGTGACAACAGGTTGATACCTCGTGGGTCCAACATTTTAGGTTGTTACTTTGTGGATCATACATTTTACTTCACTTCTAGGTTGCACATACTAGTACATAAGCATGTTCTATGTGTTTGTTCGCCGTGGACACTGTACATATTATCCTGTGAGCTAGCGCATCAATTGTCAGCCTGAAGGAGATAACTTGTCTGAATGCTGAGCGCACCGGCTAGCTAGAGCAAACAGGTTATACAAGAAATGCCCTGAGATTCAAGCAAACAAAGAGGAACAAACGTGAGCTCGCTTCTACGTACTTCACCGTACAACGTTGCACTCATCTTGAGTTCCTGAGCAGGGACAGGGAGAAGGTCATTTTGGGGTGGATCGGCAGCCATGGCTGCTGCGAATAACCTTGCCTTTTGAATGATTTCTTGTATGTCGATGGCTATGCCTATATTGCTGCTAACCTTGGCTTTGGATCTCCCTATTAGCGATGGCTATGTCTATATTGTTTTCGAACTGGTTCTTTAATTTCCCCCAAACTGGATGGTGATGTGCTTCTATTGCTAAGGAGGAACGGAGATAGCTATGGGGGTTTCTATAGTGTGAGGAATCAGGAGGAGGAGAGGATCCAAGGACCAAGAGGCGTCTCCTACGTTACCCTATCTACCCCGCTTCTAGTCCGCTCTGATCCAGTGGTATAATATGCCTGACATTGATTGAACTTCTAACAAATTCTACCACACACGATTGGTTTCTAGTAAGGCTCCCTTTAGTAGAGCTCCCACCGATTTTAGTCTCACAAAGAATGTATACGACACAAACTTATCCAAGTACATAGGATCACATGGTCTTTAAAAATATCGATTAGTTATGACTTTAGAAAGGTAATTTGTCATGAGATACTCGCTTTGCGTGCGGTGCAGATCCTATGGTCGTCGAGCAACATTGTGGTGAACGTTGTAGATGAACTTCTTGAAAAGAGAAGGGTCTCCAAAATCTCCATCTGCCTTGCTCCTCCACCTCCATCCATCCATTAGCCGAGCAGCAAGTTGGTACCATGCAGATTCTACCTTTCTACCTGGCATGGATCCTACATTTGAGGACCCTATTGGATTGTATGAAAATTTCATGTTTCCTGCATTTTTTCCAGTGATTCATGTGAAATTCTTGTACAATGCCTGCGTTCTAAAGGGAGCCTTAATTTCTTTACTACTTAGTAGCATGGATTGCATCTTCAGGGCATAATCAATATGGTCTTAGGTGTTGGCTCACCATGGTTACTGTACTTTACGTCTAGCAAGGTGGAGCAGAAATGGTCAGCCTAAAGGAGATGGCTTGTCTAGATGCGGAGCGCGTCCCACCAACATGGCTGCATACACTACTGAAAACTAGGTTCTTTGATGCATGTCCCGAGCACCCGACCAGCAATCAGCTGCAACTTTGTCTGCACTCACTGTGCTGGCCGTGCCCTCTACTCTGGCTGCCTTGGCAACCATGAAGGCAATGGACTTATCTAGGTACACAGGAGCACTCTGTATGGCAAATGTGGATTAGTTCTGATTTTCGAAAGAGAAATTGTCGTGACACTCGCTTTATGTGAGGTGCAGATCTGGAGGTCATTAGTCAAAAACGTTGTGAAGGTAGAGGATGTTCAGAATCTTCAGAGCCTGCCGTTGGTGTCTTGCGAACTATATCCATAGACCATATGGTTCAGACATACTTGCAATAATGCTGAAAATGGGAATATATTTGTATAGTTTATATTCTTGTCCGTGAAATGGTTAGCCTGAAGGAGATGGCTCGCTACGGCCCGGGCGCACAACAGCCTAGTCACGCGGCCTTGGTGGTGCCTGGTGCACGCGGAGGTCTCGCCTCACTGTGGCTTGGGCGCGCGGCAGCCTCGGCTCGCTGCGGCCTAGGCGCACGGCAGCTTAGCTTGCTGCGGCCTGGGCGCACAGCAGCCTCGGTGCGTTACACCAGGTTGGTACCTTGTGGGTCCAACATTTTAGGTTGTTACCTTGTGGATCATACATTTTTCTTCACTTCTAGGTCGCACATACAAGTACATAAGCATGTTCTATGTGTTTGATCGCCGTGGACACTGTACATTAGATCCTGTGAGCTAGCGCACCAATTGACAGCCTAAAGGAGATAACTTGTCTGAATGCTGAGCGCACTGGGTTGGCTAGAGCAAACAGGTTATACAAGAAAAGCCCTGCGCTTAAAGTAAACAAAGAGGAACAAACATGAGCTCGCTCCTATGTACTTCACGTATGACGTTGCGCTCGTAGACAATCATCTTGAGTCCCTGAGCAGGGACCGGGAGAAGGTCGTTCTAGGGTGGATCGGCAGCCATGGCTGCTGCAGATAACCTTGCCTTTCGAACGATTTCTTGTATGTCGATGGCTATGCCTATATGTCTGCTAACGTTGCCTTTGGATCTCCCTATTGGCGATGGCTATTCCTATATTGTTTTCGAACCAGTTCTTTAATTTCCCCCAAACTGGATGGCGATGTGCTTCTATTGTTGAGGAGGAACATAGATCGCTATGGGGGTTTATATAGTGTGAGGAATCAGGAGGAGGAGAGGATCCAAGGACCAAGAGGCATCTCCTACGTTACCCTATCTACCCCGCTTCTAGTCCGCTCTGATCCAGTGGTATAATATGCCCGACATTGATTGAATTTCAAGCAAATTCTACCACACACGACTGGTTTCTACTAAGGCTCCCTTTAATAGAGCTCCCACCGACTTTAGTCTCACAAAGAATGTATACAACACAAACTTATACAAGTACATAGGATCACATGGTCTTTAAAAATATCGATTAGTTATGACTTTTGAAAGGTAACTTGTCATGATGCTTGCTTTGCGTGCGGTGCAGATCCTGTGGTTGTCGAGCAACAGTGTGGTGAACGTTGTAAATGAAGTTCTTGAAAAGAGAAGGGTCTCCAAAATCTCCATCTACCTTGCTCCTCCATCTCCATCCATCCATTATCTGAGCAGCAGGTTGGTACCATGTAGATTCTACCATTCTACCTAGCATGGATCCTACATTTTAGGCCTCCTTTGGATTGTAAGAAAATTTCTTGTTTCCTGCATTTTTCCAGTGATTCATGTGAAATTCTTGTACAATTCCTACGTTCTAAAGGGAGCCTTAATTTCTTTACTACTTAGTAGCATGGACTGCATCTTCAGGGCATAATCAATATGGTCTTAGGTGTTGGCAAACCATGGTTGCTGTACTTTCCATCTAGTAAGGTGGAGCAGAAATGGTCAACCCGAAGGAGATGGCTTGTCTGGATGCGGGGCATGCCCCACCAACATGGCTGCATACGCTATTGAAAACTAGGTTCTTTGATGCATGTCCCGAGCACCCGGCCAGCAATCAGCTACAACTTTGTCTGCACTCACTGTGCCGGCCGTGCCCTCTGCTCTGGCTGCTGTAACTCCCTCAAATTTGCATGTTTTCAAAATAGTTTAAAATGATTTCTTTATACATCTTGTGAGCATTTAAACTTAGAAAAATAATAACTTTTGTTAGAATTAAAATCAACTATAAGGTCTAGCTACATATTTTTGCATACATGCTGCTGCATATTATTTTGTATTGAGTGTTTTGAAAGGAAACTCCAAATTGATTCAAATGGATTTGAAAAAAAACTTGAAATAAAAAGAAAAAGGAATTCTTCCTCCTCCCTCTCTTTTGGCCTAGTAGGCCTACTCTTCACCCGCAGCCCGCTCGGCCTCATCCTCTCCGCTAGCACAACTCAGCAGTCGACTCGCCTCCTCTCTCTTCCCCGTTTCATCGCGCGGCCCGCCGAGTGGGCCGGCCCAGCAAGCTAGCCGAAAGCAGGCCGCCCTCTCCTCTCTCTCTTGTCACTGACGACCTAGGTCCACGTGTTAGCCATGCCATCGTCTTCCTCCTCCCATCTCCGCACCGGACTCTGCTTGGGAGTCCGCCTCCACACCGAATTCTCATGGATTGGCGTGTGCCCCATGCCGCTGTCCCATAAATACCGAGCCCTCCGCACCGTGCTGCCTCCCCATCAAGCCCTAGAGCAAGCAGCCACCTCCAATCGAGCATGCAGCACCGCCGCCGAGTTCGCTTCGCCGCTCCGCTGCTTCTTCATTCACCGCGACGGTCTTCCCGAGCTTCGTCGGAGGGTAAGGAACCTGTAGGTACCTCACCTGCTCTCCCTCTCGGTCCCTTGCATCTGTACAAGCTCACAGGAGCAACACTGGTTTACCCGAGCCGCTCGGGTGAGCACATCATCACCCCAAGCCCTCGCGGTCTTTCCTGAATCCCTAGATGAGTTCGCCTTCTTTCCCTCTTGCTCCCTGTGCTTTCGTATTGACCGATGATGTCCGGAACGTTGAAAACAACGAACTCCGGCGAGGTCTCCTGCTTTTTCCAGCCATGGCGCCGCCACCCAGTTCACCGCCGGCAATGCCCTCTCCTTCCCCTTCTAATCCTGGCCGTTCAATCTGGATCTAACTGACCAGATCGACCGATACCCTCTCGGCTGGCAACTTTGCTTAAGAGACCCTCTGTTTTATCTAAACAAAACCCGTAGTCCATAGCGTATTCCCTGAATACGTTTTCTCCTTCTAAAAATGTAGATTTCCTTCGGTTAGATTCAAAATACGTTTTCTTTATTTACAGATTTGCCACTGATTTTGTTTTGCTTATAAAATCTCTGTTTTAAGTCCAATTTGATCCGTTCAAGTTGCGTTACATTTGTAATTGCATAATCTACATGTTAATACTACTGTTAAACATGTTTTTAACTTTTAAAATTCGAGATTAGTTTTAATCTATTATTTTATTGAAGGAAATCTTATTTAATTCATAACTTCTTTATTATAGCTCTGACTTTTGTGATCTTCGCGTCTGTGTGTTCATAGCGGGATGTAGATTCATTTTACAAACTTTTCATCTATATTCTATGCTGTTGGTGTAATGTTCTAATCGATAGCCTTTGTTTTCTATGCATGATTGCTCTGGATGCTTGTATGTTGCTATGTTGATCGAGTATAGATGGTGAGCGATTCGTGGGTGATAAAATACTACTTTGACAACCTGGATCAACAGGAACACTTTGATCAAGGCAAGTATAGCATGGGACTATCCTTGTTTCCTATTAACCTTAATACACTTAATTCATCTGCATGTGTCTTCTTGAATTAAGGATTTCCTAGAATTGGACTTATACCTTGTCACCTATGGATTTATGCATTGGGTAGTATGATGCTAGCGCTCAATTAAAGACCATGATCTTGTAACTTGACTAATGGTTTATGCAATAAACATTAAAATATGACTTTTTAGCAACTTGATAAAAGGGGCTGTAGTATTTAGCTACTTTCTAAATGCTTCAGATTCCTCTCCTTAAGGACTTATCCGTAAGTGATCATCCGGGACTTACAGTATAACTATGAGGGCCACATGGCTCTGGCTTTAGTCAAGTATGAGGACCTTTTCTAGCTTGTTAGTGATTAACTTTATAGTGCAAGAGGGGCTTGCCGAGTCGGGTATTGGACAGCCTCTACTCTTATGTGTATAGTCGTGAAGGAATTGTGCCATTTGAGAGGGGGGGTTCCTACATCTGCTTGCCACTTGGAAACCTAGCGGCCCTAACTTGTTAGATGAACCTTTGAAAGACTTCATAGTGTACCCTGCCTGCTCACCTTGGAAGTGTTTTGGGAGTTATAAACCCGGGCATATGGGTAATCACGACTCATAATGAAAGTGTACAACCTCTGCAGAGTGTAAAATTGGTATATCAGTCGTGCTCACGGTCACGAGCGGCCTTGGAACCCTTATAGAATAGATGATCACAATTAATTATCTATTTTTGTTATTCCTTAATCATGTTTACAATGATCATGAGTTTACTTTGGGATTATGACAACTTGATGCTACTCTTATGCTAAAATTGTGACAACTAAAAGCTAAATGCTGTTAAACATGAGAAAAGCCTTTTGAGCCTCATGAACCCCATGTTACACTTTTTGAGTACGAGATGTACTTACGCTTGATTATTTTAATTGTTTGGATAAAAATCCCAGATGGGTAACAGATTGCTATGGTAATGACGACTATCCTGAGGATTACTAGTCTTGTGGTCAACCAGTTGACGTCCCTGTGCTATGGAGCTTCCATGAGAGAGTTATCTTTATACTTCTGCTATATTTATGTGAAGACTGTGTGATAATATTCATGATGTAATAAACACTTGTGATGATACTTTGTATGATTTATCGGCTTATGTGTGTGATTGTTCTCTGGGCACACATAAGATTATGTGCAACACCCTTGGTGTTACGCCCTAAATTAACTACTAAATCATGTCACGAGCATCATGTTTATGTGTTAATGCATGTGATAAAGTGTGTAGATCAATTTCTGTAACTCGAAACGATCAACAGAAATGTGAAATGAAAGTTAATTCAATAGTCATGTTATATCACTTAAGGTTGAAAACAATTTTTTAAGCAAAAATGCTATGAAACATGTATGTGGTACTTAAATAAAGTTGAAGTACAACCTTTGTAGATGGCTATGAAATACTTGCGGTCGAAAAATGATATTTCTAGCTAATAATTCCACTAGCTTAGAAATCGCAATTGGAAACCAAAATCAGCTCAACACTTAGAAATTTTCAAGTCTGTCAACCGCTGGACATTGCTATGTTTAGCAATTTATTTTGAGGAATCGGGTTTAGGAGTGATGTAGTGTTAAAACATGATTTGGTAGTCTTATATACTGTCTGGAGGGTAGTGAAGACCGTTTAAGTTTAGGAGCAACGATTTAGTAGCGATGATAGCTTTAATATTCGTGCACGACACGTTGTCGGGAGAGTTCGCCATGTGCGAGCGATCACCATGCCTCGGGGCGCGCGCCACTGTGTTGGTGCGCTCTGCGCGCGCACATGCGTTGCCACGCTTGGCCGGCCATGGCTGCCCTGTCTTAGCCGCCTTGGCTCGACTTCGTGGAGCCGTTGCTGCTGCTGCTCGCACGGCGGGGTGGCGCTGCCCTGCTCCATGCGCCGACATGCCAACACCGCCTCGTACCATGCCACAGTCGCTGCCGCTGCAGTCCCATCCATCGAGCTCGCGTCTGTCTATTGAGCCCGCTCCTCGCCGCTGGCCCAGTTTGATGCCACGCGCACGTGGCCCGCTCGCCGTCGCTTGCCATTTATGGCCCTGCGGCCGTGCAGGCCATGGACGGTCGGGGACACGCGTGTTGTCCGTAGCCCCTATGCGGGTATGTTTGCATGGCGAGGCCCGCGTCCTGCCAAGCCAAAGCTGTGCCAAGCCCACCCACTGCCCCATCACTTCTCTCTCTCTCCCTCTCCGTTACTGCCATCGGAGCTGCGCCCACATGGTTAGCCAGTAAGGGATCACCTCACCTCAATTCAGCGTGTCTGTAGTTCAGTCATCACGCCTAATTGCTATCCGACCCTACCAAGCCGTGATGGAGGTGCTGCCAAGCTCCAATTTTGGAGTTTTTCCTCTGCCATGCCATTAAGGCCAGGTTCGGCCGTGGCCGAGGGCAACCAACCACTGCACCATCCCACGCCTAGCCAACTGCGCCACGAGCTTCACCTCCACCTCCACTGCACGTTGCGCTTCTCGTTTGCACCTCTACCGCCTCACCGATGCTGCTGACACGACCGCGCCATCGCGGAGCGCCGCCGCCTCTCGCTGTCCGCACGTGGTCAGTCCTTGCTCGGGGTATCTCTGATCGAACCATCACCGCAGCCGTGACCAGGGTAAGCTAGTGATGCTCTCATCCTAGCCAGTAGCGGCGCGGTGGTCTAGGGTGGCCTGTACTATCGCACCACCATCGCATGCGGCCGCTCATCGTGGCTATCACTCCCGCAAGCTCCGCTGCTACCATAGCTTCGGCTAGTGTAGGCACTTGGGCTATAGGTGCAGGTCGGCCCGCTAGCTGCGATGGGGCAGGTCCTGGTTGGCCGGCGTGGTCGTCTAGTGCTGCGTCCGCCACACCGGCGCGCGCACGGGTGGCCAGGGACCTCCCCGATGCGAAGGTGAATTATTACAAGGTCATTAGTGCATGATTGCTGACCGCATGAATAGTGCGCATAGTGGCCGCGTGATTTCATTTAAGCACGGGGACTTTTGTGCAACTGCTGTAGCGCGCACGGGCTCCCCCGCACGTGGGCCGCGTCCGTGTGGTTCGCGCCATCGTGGGCCGCATCTAGTTGGGCTGCGAGGCCGAATTGCCTTTCTTTTTCTTAAGAAAATAGAAATAGTCTTATATTTTACATTCTAAGCTAAACTTTGAAAATTAATATCAATTCGCTTAGATGTCCAAAAATTGTGAAATAAATTTTGTTTAGTTCCTAAAAATGTTGTCTATCTGATGGCATAGTTAGTTTATGCATGTCTGAGTTAATAGTGAGGCCTATTAAATCAATTAAGGGTGATTAGTATTATTTATATTAATATTTGTAGGAATTTTTGTGGTAAATGGGTGATAGTTTTGTCCATGACAATTTTACAGTAGCTCCATAGTATTATTATGTGCCATCTATAATTTGTGTAGCTCCATAATAATTAGTTTGCTAAGGTAACTAATGGGCCCTAGTTTATATATATAGTAAATAAAAAGAAATAAAGAAACACCTAGGGATTTTATAACTAAAACATTGTGGGAAATTAGCGCCTAGTTCGACAACTTGGATACGTGGCCTAGTACGTTAATCGTCAGTGCTAGCTCGTCAGCTTGAGAGGCATAATCGTATTTTAAGAGTTGCGATTGCCGTTGATTATTTACGTCCCTACGTTGCATCCACGTATTTCATAATAGGAGCAATGTTGGATCGCAGAGTCATCGGGAGTAACGGAAACAGATGGTGACTTGATGATCATGCCACCAAGATGAAAGCTAACTTGGTTATATCTTACCCAGGCAAGCCCCGGTGCATAACCTCTATTATTCTGCACTTTATTTTTGCTTGTGCATTAAGTTTAAGGAGTTCAATGAAACCCACTTGCATATATATCCTTATCCCATGAGTCTTACTAGTATGACAGGATCGTGTAGATTGCTATGCTATATGACTCCAGTAGAAGTGGAGTGATTGCCTGTCACTCACGAGAGATAGGAAAGATATTATTGTTGTTATTATATTACTATCACATGGAATATATATGAATGATAATTGGAGACCGGGCGGAATGATACTTTGGATCTTGACTTGATTTGGCATTCTAACGAGGCTCAGATTTCATTTGTTCCGCCTGTGTTGGTTAAGGACCAACCATTACATTGGGTTCTAGGCAGGTCACTAGTCACCCATACTAGGTTGCACATACTAGTACATAAGCATGTTCTATGTGTTTGTTCGCCATGGACACTGTACATTCTATCCTGTGAGCTAGCGCATCAATTGTCAGCTTGAAGGAGATAACTTGTCTGAATGCAGAGCACACCGGGCTAGCTAAAGCAAAAGAGTTCTACAAGAAATGCCCTGAGCTTCAAGCAAACGAACAGGAACAAACGTGAGCTCGCTCCTACATACTTCACGTACGACGTTGCGCTCGTAGACAATTGTCTTGAGTTCCTGAGCAGGGACAGGGAGAAGGTCATTCTGGGGTGGAGCGGCAACCATGGCTGCTACGGATAACCTTGCCTTTCGAACAATCTCTTGTCTTGTGGATGGCTATGCCTATATTGCTGCTAACTGTGCCTTTGGATCTCCCTATTGCCGATGGCTATGCCTATATTGTTTTCGAACCGGTTCTTTAATTTCCTATACACTGGATGACGATGTTCTTGTATTGCTGTGGAGGAATGGAGATGGCTATGGGGGTTTATATAGTGTGAGAAATCTGGAGGAGCAGGAGAGGATCCAAGGAGCAAGAGGCATCTCCTACCTTACCCTACCTACCCCGCTACTAGTCCGCTCCGATCCAGGGGTGTAATATGCCGAACATTGATTGAACTTCAAGCAAATTCTACCACACATGACTAGTTTCTAGTAAGGACCCCTTTAGTAGAGCTTCCACAGACTTTAGTTTCACAAAGAATGTATACAACACAAACTTATCCAAGTGCATAGGATCACATGGTCTTTAAAACCGATTAGTTATGATTTTTGAAAGGTAATTTGTCATGATGCTCGCTTTGCGTGCGGTGCAGATCCTGAGGCCGTGGAGCAACATTGTGATGAATGTTGTAGATGAACTTCTTGAAAAGAGAAGGGTCTCCAAATCTCCATCTGCCTTGCTCCTCCATCTCCATCAATCCATTATCTGAGCAGCAGGTTGGTACCATGCAGATTCTACTTTTCTACCTGGCATGGATCCTACATTTTTAGGCCCCCTTTGGATTGTAAGAAAATTTCCTGTTCCCTGCATTTTGTCCAGTGATTCATGTGAAATTCTTGTACAATTCCTGCGTTCTAAAGGGAGCCTTAATTTCTTTACTACTTAGTAGCATGGACTGCATCTTCAGCGCATAATCAATATGGTCTTAGATGTTGGCTCACCATGGTTACTGTACTTTCCATCTAGCAAGGTGGAGCAAAAATAGTGTGCCTGAAGGAGATGGCTTGTTTGGATGCGGAGAAGCCCCACTAACATGGCTGCATACGCTACTGGAAACTAGATTCTTTGATGCATGTCCCGAGCACCCGGCCAGCAAGGGCCGTGCTAATAGGAGGAGCATCAGCTGCAACTTTGTCTGGACTCACTGTGTCGGCCGTGCCCTCTGCTCTGGCTGACTTGGCAACCATGAAGGCCATGGACTTATCTAGGTACACAGGAGCACTCTGTCATGGCAAATGTGGATTAGTTCTGATTTTTGAAAGAGAAATTGTCATGATGCTCGCTTTATGTGAGGTGCAGATCCGGAGGTCATCAGGCAACAGCATTGTGAAGGTAGGGGATGTTCAACATCTTCGGAGCGTGCCGTTGATGTCTTGCGAACTATATCCATAGACCATATTGTTCAGACATACTTGCAATAATGCTGAAATTGGAAATGTATATGTATAGTTTATATTCTTGTCCGTGAAATGGTCAGCCTGAAGGAGATGGCTCGCTGCGGCCTGGGCGCACAGCAGCCTAGTCACATGGCCTTGGTGGTGGCTGGTGCAGGCGGCGGTCTCAGCTCACTATGGACTGGGCGCGCGGCAGCCTCGGCTCGCTGCGGCCTGGGTGCACGGCGGCCTCGGCGCGTGGCAGTCTGGGCACATGGCGGCCTCGGTCGGAGACAGCTAGTTGGTACCTTGTGGGTCCAACATTTTAGGTTGTTACCTTGTGGATCATACATTTTTCTTCACTTCTAGGTCGCACATACTGGTACATAAGCATGTTCTATGTGTTTGTTCGCCGTGGACACTGTACGTAAGGAGATAACTTGTCTGAATGCTGAGCGCACTGGGCTAGCTAGAGCAAATAGCACTAGTAGAGTAACGATCTTTGATCCAGCTCGAAATTTGGCTTTAGTCCTGGTATTTTTCGCGCCTGGGACTAGAAAGACCTTTAGTCCCAGTTTATAGCTTCAACCGGGACTAAAGGTCCCTGCCCAACGGCTACTGCGGTAGGCTTTTGCTGTAGGGGACCTTTAGTCCTGGTTGGAGCTACCAACCTGGACTAAAGGTTAACTTTTACTCCCGGTTGGTCCCTCCAACCTGGAGTAAAAGTCTACTCCCGGCTGGAGGCTCCGTCCGAGACTAGAAAGGGACCTTTAGTCCCAGTTGCTGTCTCCAACTGGGACTATAGTTCCCCTCCTATATAGCCCTTCTTCCTCCCCGATCCTGAGCCACTTCAAGCTCAGTCATCGTCGGCCTCTCTTCTTCCTCATCGCCGGTAATTACAAGATTTTCTTCGATTCCTCCATCGATTCTTCGGTTCTAAAGGTTACCAACTTTATACTCTCATGTTTCATCAGTAGCATATCTCATTTTGTGGACTAGATATATGTGGTTTTTTATGGTGGAATTTTTTTTATTTGTAAGCCATTTAAGCTCAAAATCACTTTAAAGTTTGCATATTTGGACGAAGGAAGGTTAAAGTAGTTATTCAAAACTAGTATTCAGCTTTCATTTCTAGCATGCATATCACACTTCATGGTTTATAGATATAGAGAATTTTAGAGTTTTTTTAATTTTATTTGTTTATAAAATGAGAAATTTATATTATATTAAAAATGAGTATAGAGAGTAGATGGCAACTGCTTTCGGGTCCTCGACCTCTCATCGGGTTCCAAAGCGACTGAGGCCGGACCTCCCTCTCATTACATGTGGCAAGTGTGAGGAGAAGATGTGATGGAGTACCGGGTGAGGAAGGAGTGTCCCAACAAGGGCCGTATCTTCTACAAGTGTCCGGATCGCAATGTGAGTTATTTTGTTGTATTTGATGATTATGGTTAATTTATACTTTTTTCATGATGATTGTGATTAAAGTTCTAATTTTTTGTTTTAATTTCAGTGGGATGGCACTGGATGTTCAGGCTGGTACTGGGAGGAAGAGTATGTTGAACACGTGCAAAACTCTCTTGCACAGGCGGCTACGGTGGCTGATGAGGCAGTGATCCTGCGGAAGAAGCCCATAGATGTTGAACAAACGCATGATCTATCTGTTTTAGTTGGGATTGGTCGCGAAATCCTTATGCCGCTGAAGTACATTTTAGCTTTAGTTTTTTTAGTGGTAGTTGGGATTGTCTATATTGTAGCGAGACTTTCATAAATTAATACCTTGTGTGGTGGCATGCATGTCGTATAATTAAGTAATTATGTTCTAGGTTTTAATATGGTATGTATGTCATGTAATGCAGATGAGCCAACATTGGATGTACAATGCTGATCGTCGCTCCCAAGAGTTCATTGAGGGCGTGCATTCTTTCTTACGTGTGGCTGAGGCAAACAAACGCGATGGTTTCATGTGCTGCCCATGTGCCATATGTAAGAATTTGAAGGAATATGCTAGCTCAAGGAGTCTTCATTCACACTTGTTGAAGTCGGGTTTCATGCCAAACTATATTTGTTGGACGAAGCACGGAGAAACCAGGGTTGTAATGGAAGAAGGTGAAGAAGAACAATGGGACGATGATGACATTATTGCTGAATATGGTGCCTTCAATGATACTACAATGGGGGAATCTGAAGAAGAGGTAGTGGCAGAAGATGAGCCCGCTGATGATCTTGGTCAGGCCATTCGTGACGCACAAAGAGAATGCAAAAGTGAAAAGAACAAGATCAAGTTCAAGCGCATGCTAGAGGATCACAAGAAATTGCTATACCCAACTTGTGATGCGGGGCAGAAAAAATTGGGTACCACACTGGAATTGCTGTAATAGAAGGCAAAGAATGGTGTATCTGACAAGGGATTTGGGGAGTTACTGAAAATCCAAAAGAAGATGCTTCCGAAGGATAATGAATTGCCCGTCACTACGTACGAAGCAAAACAGGTAGTCTGCCCTTTGGGATTAGAAATCCAAAAGATACATGCATGTCCTAATGACTGCATCCTCTACGTGGCGAGGAGTACGAGAAGTTAGATGCATGCCCGGTATGTCATGCATCACGGTATAAGATCAGGCGAGATGACCCTGGTGATGTTGAGGGCAAACGTCCCACGAAGAAAATCCCTGCCAAGATTATGTGGTATGCTACTATAATACCACGCTTGAAACGTCTGTTCAGAAACAAAGACCATGCAAAGTTGTTGCGATGGCACAAAGAAGACCGTAAGGTAGACAATATATTGAGACACCCTGCTGATGGGTCCCAGTGGAGAGCAATCGATAGAGAATTCCCGGAGTTTGCAAATGACACAAGAAACTTAAGGTTTGCTTTAAGTATGGATGGTATGAATCCTTTCGGGGAGCAGAGCAGTAGTCATAGCACTTGGCCTGTTACTCTATGTATCTACAACCTTCCTCCCTGGTTATGCATGAAGCGTAAGTTTATTATGATGTCAGGGCTCATCCAAGGCCCAAGGCAACCTGGCAACAACATCGATGTATACCTAAGGTCACTAGTTGAAGAACTTCTACTTTTGTGGAATAGACCAGGTGTACGTGTGTGGGATGAGAACAAATAGGAGCACTTTGACCTACGAGCATTGTTGTTCGTAACAATCAATGATTGGCCTGCTCTAAGTAATCTTTCAGGACAATCAAACAATGGATATAATGCATGCACGCACTGTTTCGATGACATTAAAGGTATATTCTTGAAGAAATGTCGAAAGGTCATGTACCTTGGCCATTGTCGATTTCTTCCTATGAATCACCCCCTAATAAAGAAAGGCAAGCATTTTAAAGGTAAGGCAGACCACCAGACCAAGCTGGGCAATCGAACTGGTGAGGATGTACTCAAAATGGTCAAGGATGTGAAAGTAGTATTTGGAAAGGCACATGGCAGCGAACCTATTCCGAACGACGCCGATGGTCACGCACCCATGTGGAAGAAAAAGTCCATATTTTGGGAGCTACCCTATTGTCCCATGATTGCCACGTGCTCATGACGCAATTTCTTCCAGTTGCATTAAGAGGAATTCTACCTCCAAATGTACGTCTAGCCACCGTGAAGTTATGTGCATTCCTCAATGCAATTTCTCAGAAGGCAATCGATCCAATGGATCTAGCTAAACTACAGAATGATGTGGTTCAATGTCTTGTCAGCTTTGAGTTGGTGTTCCCTCCTTCCTTCTTTAATATCATGACACACCTCCTAGTTCACCTGGTCAAAGAGATTAGCATTCTCGGTCCTATGTTCCTGCACAACATGTTCCCCTTTGAGAGGTTCATGGGAGTCCTAAAGAAATATGTTCACAACTGTGCTCGCCCAGAAGGAAGCATCGCCAAGGGCTATGGAACAGAGGAGGTCATTGAGTTTTGTGTTGACTTTATTCCTGACCTTGACCCAATTGGTGTTCCTGAATCGCGACACGAGGGGAGACTAAGTGGAAAGGGGACACTAGGGAAGAAAACATATATTGGTACGCAGGACAATTATTTTAATAAAGCACACTACACAGTTCTGCAAAATTCCTTGGTGGATCCGTATATCGAGACACATAAAGAGTTGCTCCGATCTGAGTTTCTAGGGAAGTCTAAAGCTTGGATTACGCGTCAGCACATGGAAACTTTCAGCGACTGGTTGTGAAAAGAATGTCAGGGTGATGAGAGTATTGATGAGCAACTGTATTTGTTGGCTAGGCAGCCATCGTGGCATATCCTCACATACAAAGGGTACGAGATAAATGGGAATACATTTTACACAGTAGCCCAAGATAAAAGGAGCAACAACCAAAACAGTGGTGTCCGCATAGATACCACCGACCCTAATGGAAATAAGCAAACATATTATGGCCGCATAGAGGAGATATGGGACCTAAACTATGCACCTACTTTTAAGGTACCTTTGTTCAAGTGCCAATGGGTAAAGGCGACCGGAGGCGGGGTAGCAGTCGACAACCAGTATGAAATGACAACCGTGGACCTCAACAATATTGGGTACAAAGACAAACCGTTCGTCCTTGCCAAGGATGTGAATCTGGTGTTCTATGTCAAGGACATGTCTACAAAACCGAAGAGAGGGAAAAACAACGACCCAATCAATGAGCCAAAGCGCCACATAGTTCTTTCAGGGAAAAGAAACATCGTCGGAATTAAAAACAAATCAGACATATCAGAAGATTATGAAAAGGATGACCGAATTCCACTCTTCACAGTGAACAAAGACCCAAGCATCCAGCTAAATGATGAGGACACTCCATGGTTACGGCGCGATCATGACCAAGGGATATACGTTAAGAAGTTCACTACTGTGCCCGCTTGATATATATAGTGATGTATTAGACCTATTATGTAATAATTGTGACTTCAGATTTTTTTGTCGTGTTTTCATATTTTCTACAGTTTAAATGAATTTTCTGCTTGACGGTGAATTTTCCGTGGAGAATGTGTGATGAAAAACCAAATGATCAACGTTAATAAGATGTGAAAACTTATTTCCTATCAACAAGCAATAGTTTTAATGATTTTAATCAAGTAGTATATTTTTGCATGGTGCAAATTGTAATTATTATTTACACTATGTTAAATATTTATACAGTAAAACAAAGGAGTTTAGGTTATAAATTTTTGTTGTGTATAATAATGCAAAACCAAGTTCATGAATTTTTTTTATAATTTTTTGGATAATATTTTATTTATTAGGCAATTATTAACTCTCTGCATATTTATATAAAAGAAATATATAAAGAAAGAAAAAACTTCTAGAAACTGGCACGAAGCCAACTGTAGCCCACCTTTACTCCCGGGTCGATCAACCACCCGGGACTAAAGGTGGGCTATGTTTTCGCGGCCCGCCAAAAAAATAACTTTAGTCTCGGGTCATGGTTGAACCCGGGACTAAAGGTCAGACCTTTAGTCCGGGTTTTTACCATCACCCGTGACTAAAGGTCCTTTAGTCCCGGGCCGTGGCTTCACCCGGAACTAAAGATTCACCAAATATATATCGCCTCGTCTTCTTCTCCCCTTCCATCATCTTCATTCTTCGCCCGAGAGCCACCGCGCCGCCGCCACTCCCCATAGCCTCCAGCCGCCTCCATGCGCCTCTCCCGTCTCTCGCCATCTCCGCCAGTGGCCCGGCTCGCGCCTCTCCCATTCGTGGGCGGCGCCTAGACCCGGATCCGCCGCCATCATCCTCGCCCTCGCCAGATCTGATTTGGATCCACCGCGGCCTCATCGCCGTCGTCGATCCTCATCCTCGTCATCGCTAGCTTTGTCCCCGGTTCCACGCGCTCGCACGCCTCGCCGTGCGCTCGTCGTCCCCTTCACCGGAGCGCTCATCGTCGTCCCCTTTGTTAGAGCGCTCGTCGTCGTCCCCGTCGCATCCTCGTCGTCGAGAGATCACCTCTGGACATCCTCGTCGTCCTCATCAGCAACAGTGTGTGTATGAGTGTGTGCACATAGAAAAAATATAGAAAAATTAGATAGATTTTATTTGTAGATTTTATTTATGTATGAGTGTGTGCTCGGACCGACGGCCATGGAGAGGGAGCAGGGGAATGGGGCGGCCATGGAGTACAGCTCGGGAGGACTTCATCTCCAATGACTCGAGTGTTGTCATGTGTCTGCAGCAGCTCCCACCCGCGTCCAAATCCTAACCCTTTCATCTCATCCCCCATAGCCCAAGCTTGTTCATTCCGGTTACTGAAATTGGAGTAGCTAGGAAGAGGACGCCAAGAGGCCCAAAGACAGGCATTGGCACGGCAATTCCCAACAATTGCAAAGATTGCTCGCTGCTGCTCTCGGACGACTGCAGGTTCTCCAGGGACAAGGGCATTTGTGGCTTGACCTTCAGACGCGCAGTCAGGCAAGCGCTTGGGCCGCATCGATGGGGCTCATGGCCAGGGAGGCAGCGCTAAAATTAATGGATATGTTCATCACAAAATTGTCTTATTGCCCTCTAAAGTGAACAAAACGAGAGACTGAAAATATTAGTAATTTTAGTTAGTTGTAGATACTAAATACAAACTTCTAATACCTATATATGTCCTAAGATTTTAGGCCGTGCAGAAACATGGATTGATGAACTAGTTATAATAAATATTAAGAATGTAGTATAAGATTTAGAATCTATATTTTAAAATATGAAAATACAGAAAATTGTAGAAAATCCGTACTAGTTGAACTTGCGGACCGTGTTCATCTCGGCTAGCATGTTCTCTGCCGAGCGGTAACGGACGTCAAGGAGGAGCTTTGAATCTACGAGGGAGAGTGGCAATGGTCGTGGAAGACCATGTTCCCTTCCTCATAGAATCGGAGCTCTTCCGTGGCCAAGTACGGTGTTGTCCGGTGGAGAAATGCTCACCGAGATGATCACGTAAGCAAGGTCAACTAGTACGGATGGTTATTTATTTAAACATGTTTTTGAGCTAGAATTTGATGGATATTTGATAACTTCAGACCTACAAATGTCATCTACAAATGTTACTATCCTCGAGGTGGCACGTCCTATAGGAGTCCATTTTATAGATATAGTTTTTATTTTTTGTAGATATATCTAGTGGAGTAAAAGCTAGATGGCTGCCCCGAGAGACAACATGGATGAAGAAATGATGGATATTATCAACACCGGCACTCAATTTGCCAATGGTGACCAGCAGGATGTAGATGACGAGAGTCAATACCTGGCTCTTGAAGATAACTAAGAAAATATTATGCAAGAAAATACTGGCGAGGTATATATATTTATATATATATTTGAATATTATATATATATATATATTTGAATATCTATCATCTATTATGTGTACACATGATATTTATTTATTCTTTTTTATACGTAGCCCTCTAGATCGACGACCACAACGGCGAAAAGCAAAAATATTCGAGGCCCAAAAAAGCCATTGGAGGGGCGCTACATAATATCGGAATTCAATATCAAGACAGGCGAACCACTTGGTCCACATGCAAGAAAATTCGTGCAACACTGTGGGTGCCTTGTAAGGGACAGACTTCCGATTAGTGCCCGTGAATGGAAGCAAAAGATTAACGAGCCTCATGTTAGTTTTGTCTCTGATCTTAATAAGAATTTAATTTGAGATGATATCCTTCAACATTTCACATTGCAAGCGGATGATTATGATGCTATCAACGATGATGAATTGAAGTAACTAGTTTTAAAGTGGGCTATGAAGAAGATGGCCACATAATTCTAGACTTGGAAGAAATCCCTATACACGAAATACATCAAGAAGAACCTAACGCCCAATTTCAATACCAGCGGCCCGCTCGCGAAGTTGAGGCCCTACTGAAATGATTTTGTATAGTACAAGACATCGGAAGAGGGTGAAGAACGGGTGAGAAGGAACCAAGAGAATGCCCGACAGAAGGTATACCACCATGGCATGGGATCAGGTGGCTACGCGACTGCCATTCCCAAGTGGGAGAAAATGGAAGCGGACATTCTCGGCATGAGTATCACACCAGAATCACTCAATTGGCCCAAACGCGTGAAGAATTGGTTTTTCTCTCATGGGGGAAGACTGGACCTAGAGACCGGGAAGCTGGTTCATGGCCCAAAACTCGAAAGAGCAACACAAAGATTTTCTTATGCTCTTCAAGCTAAAGCTATTGGTGCGTTCAGGCCCAATAGAGAGAAGGATGAACTGACGTATGCCATCGGGATTGCTGAACATAGTGGCCGAACAAGAGGTTTAGGACGGAATATTTCTTGGGAGCATGGTTTCCCTAACGACAGAGATACCTACAGAAGCCGATAGAGAAGGAAGGGTGAGGATGCAGCGTGGATCAGCAGGTTAGAGGAACTAGTTCGTGAGTCACGGGAGGCGTTGCTTCAAGCATAGGAGCACGAAAAAGACATGCAAGCTAGAATGTAGGACGAAATCATAAAGCAAGTGCAAATAGCAATGAGTGCCCAAAGGCAGGCATCAGATCAAGGAATCAACATTAATATTAGCCCCCCTGATCAGTTGAAAAGCAGCTGCGCTTCCACGGAGTTGCCAAATCAAGATGACGCAATGCTACGTTTCCCTGTGGATGACATCACTACACCGTTTACATCATGTGAGCTACATATTCTAAAAGAGAATGCCACAATCATGGTGGCGCTCGGTGTTTTTTCTCCTCCAGATCCTACCAAGACACCAAGAATTCGTGGGGCAATAATACCACCTGGATATGTTAGCGTCTCAGTGGATAGAGTTAACAAAGGTTTTAGTGATCTGGCTCTTGACATTCCAGGAGGTGATGGGGAGAAGACTCTAGGAGAAGCAGAGAAGACATTCATACTATGGCGCAAGCGCTACATCATTATTCCCAGGGTCTCTAGTCCACCGCCGCTTCCTCAACAATTTTTTCACTAATTTTCTATTGACATGCATGATTAATAATAATAATTTCTTGTACCTAATTATTCTTTTTTGTACTCACACAGCAGGGCCTCCGTCAACCTAAGTCCAATTATTCAATCTCCAGATCATCATAGTGCTCCGAGCAATGATTATGCAACGCCGCCACGTCCAAGGAGGTCTCCAACGCCTCTAAGGAGGTCTCCACCGCCGCCACCTCCAAGGTGGTCTCCAACGCCTCCAAGGAGGTCTCCACCGCCGCCACCTCCAAGGAGGTCTCCAACGCCTCCCTTGATGATCAAGAAGCAGCCAGCTCCTAAGAGGTCCGCCCCACAAACAAAGCCGTTGGCCCACCAGCTGGCAAAGAAGAAAGCCTCCTCTAATCCAGTTATTCTCCAAAAACTATCTTACGAGAAAAGTGAAAAGGAATTAAAGGATGCAGTACAAAAAGATGTGAAAATTTTCTTCGAAAAAGTAAGAAAGCAACGAGAAGCGAGGGAGAACCCGGAGAAACCGTGCTTGTACCTACCTCCAGATCTTCTAAGAAAGAAGGTGGACCAGAAAAAACGGGAATCTCAAAAGACCCTGCCAAAATCGGACTACGACTGCTCTCTCACCAAGTCATTTGAGGCGGCGCAGAAAAAGACTAGAGCAGGGAAAGGTGTTGCATGACTCGGACAACAATCGCAACAATCAGTCCCCCTCTTGTCATTCGTAATGAATATGGTTCAAACTTAGACTTACAAGACATCGATTTTGAGGACCTGGTTTGGTTTTACGAGAATACTGGTTTGGACCTTGCCCAAGTGCTTGCTGAAGGACCATCTGCTCTGAAAGTGGATCCTTGGAAGAAATTTGAACATGGAAAGATTCTATACAACCCTGAGGCCTTAGGTGAACTGGGTACGCAAATGTACCTGCTAAACAAGTGGTACATGGCGGCGTATGAATGGGGAGAGAACTTTGTTTCTGTCAGAGTTAGAAACCAACATTACTTCCGTGGCGATGACGTTATATATGTCGAGTTTTTACAATTACACCAACTATGCCACCTGGACTCTCTCGTAAAAGTCTCATTAGCTGCTATTGTTTGTAAGTGTGATTATTTTCTACTATTAAAGTGTATATATATAAAGCTACATGTATATATATAAATTATATATCCTCACACTATATTTTTATATATGCAGATATGAGATGACAGAACTCAGAAAGAGAAAGGATAATGATGTTGGTTTCGTTGATCCAAATGTCGTATTCAAACACCCTGATCCTCCGCCTCAATGGAAAGCTAAACTCGAGAAAAATCTCATTAGGTTCTTAGTGAACCAATAAAACAAGGACATATTCTTTCCCTACAATTTCGAGTGAGTGTTAAATAATTAATGTCGATCATATGGACATTTGTTCAATTATTTGCTTACTAGCTAAGCTATCTCCCATATATATGTTGACTCTATTTAATGTCGATTATATTTGTGTATAAAAACATATACAACAATCACTGAATATTGATGGTCATCGATATGGCCAATAGTCGGTTGAGCATCTTAGACTCGTTAAGAAGAGAGCAAACAAAGTACCAAGACATGATAGATATTATCCAAAGGTAATTTGGTCTCTCTAGTAACTATATATACCCCGATCTCTTAACTACAACAATTATTAAAGGCTAAATTATTTTTTTATTTTATTGGGCGCGGTGTTTGGAAAAGTTTAATTCAGGAACACCACATGAAACATTGCAAAGTGTCACTGGATGTAATCGCACACAAAGTAAGTACTAGCTACATTTATATATATATAATTCAATTAACACCATGCATGCTTTCAATTCACCGGATCTTTTTTCTTGTAAAAGTGGGTTCTGAGGCAAGAACAGGAGGAACAACTACTGCGGATACTATGTTTGCGAGTTCATCATGGCGTACTCAAAAAGAACTCCTGAAGAGAACCTCAAAGTACGTTATATAAATATATTCATATATTCACAATTTCTTTTATTGCTCATATATATAAGTAATCACGTGACCAGCACACATATATATATATATATTAATACTTTTCCTTTAACTTTTATTGAAGAATCTATGGTTGAAAGGAAAAGTCATACGACGTGACCAACTGAAAGCAATTCAAGAGACCATAGCAGGATTTCTTAATGACCAGGTCCTAAACCCCGCCGGCGAGTTCTACAATGACGTGAACGAAACATGGAAGCCAAACCAGATGGAGTGAATTTGTTATCCCAAGGATATGATAGAATATACAATGCAAGCTTTATTTGTAATATATATATATATATATATATATATATATATATATATATATATATATATACACACATATTATATGTACATAAAATAACGTACAATATATGTATATGCATGTAATATATACGTTAGTTTCATACTTTAGTTTGTACAAAATGTTCGAACATTATAAACGTGTAGAATACGTATATTATTAGCAGCGTAGAATGCATATTCGAAAACCAAAACGAATCATCAATTGAAAATAGAAACAAAAAGAAAGAAAGAAAATAAAACATTTAGTCCCGGTTGGTATTGGTAATACCAACCGGGACTAAAGGGCCGGCCCACGTGGCCAGGCCAGGAGGCCTCTTTAGCCCCGGTTGGTATTACCAACCGGGACTAAAGGTGGACCTTTAGTCCCGGGCGCAAAATCGGGACTAAAGGAGGAGCCCTTTAGTCCCGGATTCGTGCTCCCGGTTCTAAAAACGGGATTGAAGGGGTTGAGAACCGGGAGTACAGCTAGTTTCTCTACTAGTGTAGGTTATACAAAAAATGCCCCGAGCTTCAAGCAAACAAAGAGGAACAAACATGAGCTCGCTCCTATGTACTTCACCTATGGCATTGCACTCGTAGACAATCGTCTTGAGTTCCTGAGCAGGGACACAGGGAGAAGGTCGTTCTGGGGTGGATCGGCAGCCATGGCTGCTGCGGATAACCTTGCCATTCGAACGATTTCTTGTATGTCGATGGCTATGCCTATATTGCTGCTAACCTTGCCTTTGGATCTCCCTATTGGCGATGGCTATGCCTATATTGTTTTTGAACCAGTTCTTTAATTTCCCCCAAACTGGATAGCGATGTGCTTGTATTGCTGAGGAGGAACGGAGGTCGCTGTGGGGGTTTTATAGTGTGAGGAATTAGGAGGAGGAGGAGGTGGAGAGGATCCAAGGACCAAGAGGCATCTCCTACGTTACCCTATCTACCCCGCTTCTAGTCTGCTCTGATCCAGGGGTATAATATGCCCGGCATTGATTGAACTTCAAGCAAATTTTACCACACACGACTGGTTTCTAGTAAGGCTCCCTTTAGTAGAGCTCCCACCGACTTTAGTCTCACAAAGAATGTATACAACACAAACTTATCCAAGTACATAGGATCACATGCTATTTAAAAATATCGATTAGTTATGATTCTTGAAAGGCAATTTGTCATGATGCTCGCTTTGCGTGCGGTGCAAATCCTGAGGTCGTCCAGCAACATTGTGGTGAACGGTGTAGATGAACTTCTTGAAAAGAGAAGGGTCTCCAAAATCTCCATCTACCTTGCTCCTCCATCTCCATCCATCCATTATCCAAGCAGCGGGTTGGTACCATGCGGATTCTACCTTTCTACCTGGCATGGATCCTACATTTTCAGGCCCCCTTTGGATTGTAAGAAAATTTCCTGCTTCCTGCATTTTGTCCAGTGATTCATGTGAAATTCTTGTACAATTCCTGCGTTTTAAAGGGAACCCTAATTTCTTTACTACTTAGTAGCATGGACTGCATCTTCAGCACATAATCAATATGGTCTTAGGTGTTGGCTCACCATGGTTACTGTATTTTCCGTCTAGCAAGTTGGAGCAGAAATGGTCAGCCTGAAGGTGATGGAGATCGTCTGGATGCGGAGCACGCCCCACCAACATGGATGCATACGCTACTGAAAACTAGGTTATTCTTTAATGCATGTCCCGAGCACCCGGCCAGCAAGGGCCGTGCTAATAGGAGGAGCATCAGCTGCAACTTTGTCTGCACTCACCGTGCCGGCCGTGCCCTCTGCTCTGGCTGCCTTGGCAACCATGAAGGCCATGGACTTATCCAGGTACACAGGAGCACTCTGTCATGGCAAATGTGGATTAGTTCTGATTTTTGAAAGAGAAATTGTCGTGATGCTCGCTTTATGTGAGGTGCAGATCCGGAGGTCGTCAGGCAACAACATTGTGAAGGTAGAGGATGTTCAGCATCTTCGGAGCTTGCCGTTGGTGTCTTGAGAACTATATCCATAGACCATATGGTTCAGACATACTTGCAATAATGCTGAAATTGGAAATATATATGTATAGTTTATATTCTTGTCCGTGATATGGTCAGCCTGAAGGAGATGTCTCGCTGCGGCCTGGGCGCGCAGCCTAGTCGCGCAGCCTTGGTGGTGGCTGGTGTGCACGGCAGCCTCGGCTCGCTGCGGCCTGGGCGTGCGGCAGCCATGGATCGCTGCTGCCTGGGCGCACGGCGGCCTGAGCGCGCGGCCTGGAGCCTGCACGGCTTGAACGCTGGCTTGTAGAACACTAGAACTCCTGCACGCAGGCATGGCGGATATCGATTGCATGGGATACTCTGGGTGTGGCAGACAGGTCACATGCATGGAGGTTGCTTGAGACACTTGATTAGTTCTTCCTAGGTATAGCTCATGGCTCTTGCTCGTTTCCTCCAGCCTGATTGGTTTTCAATTGTTTTTGTTAATATACCCGAATAATGTGTTACAAGGCAATTATATTCGGCCGGTTGTCTTCTTGTGCACAAGAAATTACAGACGGAAGCAAACTACACATGAAATAATTTACAAAACTTCCAAACAGGGCCTAACTTGCAAGAACTTTTGTCATTTCATCATTTCACATATAAATTTGTATGGTACATCGATATACCCCAAGATCTTAGATGCAAATCATGTTTCAAGGAAAAAAGGGAGTAAAACTACTTGAAATGAAAAGGGGCTCACAAATCTTCATCTGCCTTCACCAGCTCCATCAATCCATCACCACCAAATAAGCAGCAGGATGGTACCTTGTGGGTCCAATATTTTAGGTTGCTACCTTATGGATCATACATTTTTCTTCACTTCTAGGTCGCACATACTAGTACATAAGCATGTTCTATGTGTTTGTTCGCCATGGACACTGTACATTCTATCCTGTGAGCTAGCGCATCAATTGTCAGCTTGAAGGAGATAACTTGTCTGAATGCAGAGTACACCAGGCTAGCTAGAGCAAAAGAGTTCTACAAGAAATGCCCTGAGCTTCAAGCAAACGAACAGGAACAAACGTGAGCTCGCTCCTACATACTTCACGTATGACGTTGCGCTCGTAGACAATCGTCTTGAGTTCCTGAGCATGGACAGGGAGAAGGCCATGGCTACTGCGGATAACATTGCCTTTCGAACGATCTCTTGTCTTGTGGATGGCTATGCCTATATTGCTGCTAACTGTGCCTTTGGATCTCCCTATTGCCGATGGCTATGCCTATATTGTTTTTGAACCGGTTCTTTAATTTCCTGTACACTGCGATGTTCTTGTATTGCTGTGGAGGAATGGAGATGGCTGTGGGGGTTTATATAGTGTGAGGAATCTGAAGGAGGAGGAGAGGATCCAAGGAGCAAGAGGCGTCTCCTACCTTACCCTACACTAGTAGAGAAACGACTTTTAATCCACTTCGAAATTTGGCTTTAGTCCCGGTATTTTTCGCGCCCGGGACTAGAGAAACCTTTAGTCCCGGTTGGTAGCTTCAACCAGGACTAAAGGTCCCTGCCCAACGGTTACCGAGGTGTGTCAGAGGCACGTCAGTGCGAGAATCTTTAGTCCTGGTTTGAGACATGAACCTGGACTAAAGGTACCTTTAGTCCCGGTTTATGTCTCAAACCCGGACTAAATGTGTCTCCAAACTGAATTTAAAAGGAAAGCGTATCTTATCTAAGTTAGATGTGTGGTGGTAGGTGAGATGGTAACGCGTGTAAGAGCTGAAGTGGGAGGTCGTAGGTTCGAATCTCCACAGCTGCAACTTTTATTTTATCCAATAAACACCTCTACTCCCGGTTGGAGGAACCGGGACTAAAAATCAAGACCTCTAGTCCCGATTGTATATTCCCGGTTTTAAAACCGGGATTAAAGGGGGTTGAGAACTGGGACTACAGCTCGTTTCTCTACTAGTGCTACCTACCACGCTACTAGTCCGCTCCCATCCAGGGGTGTAATATGCCGGACATTGATTGAACTTCAAGCAAATTCTACCACACATGACTGGTTTCTAGTAAGGACCCCTTTAGTAGAGCTTCCACAGGCTTTAGTTTCACAAAGAATGTATACAACACAAACTTATCCAAGTACATAGGATCACATGGTCTTTAAAAATATCGATTAGTTATGATTTTTGAAAGGTAATTTTTCATGATGCTCGCTTTGCGCGCGGTGCTGATCCTGAGGTCATCGAGTACCATTGTGGTGAACGTTGTAGATGAACTTCATGAAAAGGGAACGGTCTCCAAAATCTCCATCCGCCTTGCTCCTCGATCTCCATCCATCCATCATCCGGGCAGCAGGTTGGTACCATGCAGAATCTACCTTTCTACCTGGCATGGATGATCCTACATTTTTAGGCCCCCTTTGGATTGTAGGAAAGGATTAAGGATTTACCTGGTGTGAGATATCGCATTATTTGAGGAACCCTAGATGTTGTTGCAATAAAGAATCGATTCCTTTTTCCTGCATTTTTTCCAGTGATCCATGAGAAATTCTTGTACAATTCCTGCGTTCTAAAGGGAGCCTTAATTTCTTTACTACTTAGTAGCATGGACTGCATCTTCAGCGCATAATCAGTATGGCTTTAGGTGTTGTCTCAACATGGTTACTGTACTTTCCATCTAGGCAAGGTGGAGCAGAAATGGTCCGCCCGAAGGAGGTGGCTCGTCTGGATGTGGAGCGCGCCCCGCCAACATGGCTGCATATGCTACAGAAAACTAGGTTATTTGATGCAAGCCCCGAGCAAACGGCCAGCATGGGCCGTGCTAATTGGAGGAGCACCAGCTGCAACTTTGCCTGCACTCATTGTGCCAGCCGTGCCCTCTGCTCTGGCTGCCTCAGCAACCATGAAGGCCTAGAGTTATCCAGGTACACTGGAGCACTCTGTCATGGCAAATGTGGATTAGTTCTGATTTTTGAAAGAGAAATTGTCGTGATGCTCGCTTTGTGTGAGGTGCAGATCCAGAGGTCGTTAGGCAACAACGTTGTGGAGGTAGAGGATGTTTTGCATCTTTGGAGCATGCCGTTGGTGCAGACCTGCCTCATCAATGGCAACCCTGCAGTGTTACTGAACAGGCGGCCTTTGTCGGGTCATGGAAAACCTGGCATGTCTCACTGTTTGGAATGCGAAAGGGGAATCCAGGATGAGGCTTGCCGCTTCTACTCAGTAGAGTGCAAGGTCAGACATCTCGCTCAATTCGTGGTACAAGATGTTTTGCATGTGTAAAATGTGTGGCGACCGGGACTTGTTGCTAGATTTCAAGTTTTCAATTCTGCTACCATGTTATAGAAATGAAATGGCATCTGATGAGTTGAGAGGACTTAACATAACCTATTGCACTTTAGTCATAGGTAGGAAATATAATTTATTTGGTTAGGCGAAGACGATGGGATTCTGTAACGACCTTATGTTTTCCTATATTTGAACTCAGGCCACCTAAGCTGTGGCACATTTAACAGCAATTCATAGAGCTGCAACATATGGTGAGGATCCTAGATAGTAGTGCGAGCTACCATTGATCGCTCTTCTAGCAAATTTAATTTCCCACTCCACTAATTTCTAGTAAATGTAGATGACTGCATGTGTAAGAGTACAAGCTAGCCTTACACACTTTTTGTTGAAGCTTATGATGAGTACTCCTGTATGCTAGAGAGCTATATATTTGCACCTTTTAGTTCCATACATACTTGCTAATGGTGCCTTGCTGCTTCCATTCTAATTATCCATTGTTGTTATCAGGCTAAAGGAATAGAGGACCGACTTGATTTCAGTGTGTCATTAGCTGTTGATCCAAACAGCGACGCTCTGGAGACGAGACTGAATCAGAGGACGACGAAGATTCGTCCTGCCCATCCAAGTTTCAGAAGCTGGGAACCATATCAGCATCATCTAGAGGACGACCACCCTGAAGATCACGGTTAGTCTTTAGATCCACAAATGTGTTCATGCAACTAGAGATTAGAGATCCTGTGGTTTACTCCCTATTTTCTCTAATATAAGTTGTTGCTCTCGCGAACTGTAACCATAGAGCATATGGCTCGTACATACTTGCAATAATGCTGAAATTGGGAATATATATATTTATGGTTTATATTCTTGTCCGTGAAATATTTTAACTATATCAAGTTTGGTATTTTGATTGGTCTAGTGTTACACATCCAATTCTTTCACGATATTTTGCTATGAGTCCTATTTTGGAAGCCAACATATGGATATTATACTACATAAATATAAAAGAAAGTTGCATCAATGTTGCAGCACAGTTTATATGTTGGAACTAGGCTAGGAGCTGGAACAGAGAGAAAATATGAAGGTGAGGCATTACATAAAATTAATTGCCATTTGTGGTTTGGTGCAGAGCGCCTTCATGCCCTTTGCACCAATTCAGTACACAGGACCACGTGGCTGGTCTTACAAAAGGCCAATTAGTTATGATTAGTAATTTGTGATGATGCTAACTTTGCGTGCACTGCAGATCTAGATGTCATCTGGCAACAATTAATGTGGTGAACGTGGTAGATGTGAAGCACCTGCTGAGCATGTTGAATTGTGCAAACTTAACTCATCAATAGCGACGACACATTGTTCCTTAATAGGCAGCCAATGTAGGGGTAGGGGAAGCTTGGCACATCTCGGTGCAAGGAATGCGAACCGGGATTCTAGTATGAGGCTTGCCGCTTCTAATTGCTCAGATGCAAGGCGAGACATCTCACTATATATCTTTATGCTGCAAGATTTTTCGTGCGTGTAAATTGTGTTGGGACTTGCAAGATTTCAAGTTCTCCATTTGGCTAAGATGTTGTAGCAATGTAATGGTTGCTGATGACTTGATTGGACTTAAACATAACTTTTGCGTCCTCTGTCCATATGTTTCTTATTATCCACTACATCTCAACTCAAGCCACCTAAGCTGACACATTTCATTGTAATTCATTGAACTGCAACATTTTGGTGAAGATCGTAGCTAGTAGTGTGTGCCACCATTGACCGCTCTTCAAACAAAATTTACCACATCACTGAATAGTTGGCCTCGCACATTTTTTTAAAAAGCTTCTCATCAGTACTCAAGTTTGCTGGCAAGCTGTATTTGTGTGACTTCCAATGGCATACACATACTTGCTAATAATGGTGCCTTGTTGTTTCTTTTAGTCTAATTTTAAATTGTTATTATTAGGCTAAAGAAATAGAGGACCAACTTAAATTCAGCATGTCGTTCACTATTGATGAAAACTGCATTAGCCTAGGAAAGGAGTCAGAAGCAGACAATAATGATCATTCATCCTGCCCAACCGAATTCTTTTGCTTGTCATGAGCTTAACTTTTAAAATTGGTGAAGCCCTATGCGTCCACCTAAAAATTAGCATATCAACAAGGCCTATGAGTACTTGTACTCATGGTGTGGGTTAATTTGCCTTTTAGTTCGGTGCCCATCGTTGGCTACTCCCTCTTATGGTGGAAATGATTACTGAAGTATTATGGTTAGGTGAGTGTGTCAGACATGGCCGTCGTCTTTGTCAGACAAGTGGATTAGATCTTGGTAGGTTTGTATTTTATATTGATGAAAAAAATTATGGGCTTGTTTGAACTCTAGACTAGACTAAAATCTAATATATTAGACATAATATTTTGTCCCCCTATGATGTTACATTCAGGTATATATAGATGGCCAAACGGGCTGCCTGGCCCGGCACAGGCCCGAGCTAGGCACAACCTGCAATGACCGGGCCAGACACGGCACACCGTTCAGCCTGGCCCATGCCGAAGAGGGCTTCGTGCCTGGCCATCGGCCCAGGCATGGCTCTGCAGGTTGATTTTTGGGCCAGGCTGCCCTGATAAGCCCATCACATGTAGCGTGCCAGGCCAGCCCATGGCCCACCAAATGCCTGCGACCAGAGAAAGGCGAGGAAAGGTGCCCGCGGTGCCATCCGCTAGTGAGTGGAGAAGGCAGAGGCCAGCTGGACGGAGCGGCGAAGTTTGAGGGTGGAGATCGAGGCACACATCGACCGTGAGGCGCAAGAGGAGAATTGAACGAAGGAGGTGAGGCAAGCGTATATGCAGCCGCGAGCCCGCAACTCCGCGAGAGGTGCGAGTGTGGTGTGGGTTTCTTTCCTCTCGCACTGCACGGAGAGGTAGACTGGGGTAGCGTTTTGGGGAATAGGAAGCGTGGGCGCCCTTTAGCAGGCCATGCGAGGCACCGGGCTTCCACAAGGCCTTCCCACTAAATTGCGGGCCAGGCCATCTGACGGTCCCAAGGAGGGGCCAGGCACGACCTGCTCAACTGGACCATGCTGGCATGGGCCCGCTGGTCACTGGGCTGGGCCGGGCCACCGGGCTCCATGTACAACTATACATATTCGGGCCTAAATTTGCTGAAATTTAGTCAATTTCGATCGAATCCTAGAACCCTATCCCTAATTAGGACTTAGCTACCTCACAAGGCTAGCAAAAATGGCACATGAAGAAAGCAACGAAAATGTGGCCTAGTATAAATTCATAATCGAAAATGTAGTAACTCCCGCTTGAGCTCCTGTATACTATATGTGTTTGGCCTGGCATGCATGGTCCATGAAAGATGGCACATAGATGATACATCATCTCTGATCTCTGTAGCTTGCACGAGAAACATAGGAACAATAAATAAAAGTGGATGGATGGTCCTTTCCGACAAAAAAAAAGGTCGATGGACCTGTTCAACAAATTGCAGTTTCATAGTAGCTTCCACTGCTGCTGTGCTCCAGCAATGAGTCAGGTAGTGTAACCACAACCCCAATCGCCATCAAGTCACTGTCCTGTGTGTCAGACCTCACACACGCATGTGGTTTACTTACTATCAGGAAATGATAGTACGACTATCAGGTGGTTTGAGCGCGGAAACGTCAAGGTGAGAAGCGGTCAAGCAGAGATGAAATTGCTACGGTCAAGCATAGAGGTCACTTATATATAGTTATATTCAGTAATCAGTCACTGGCAATAATCCGTGTCCCCGGATCAGCACTTAGATGTATGCTTGTTTTGATGCTGCGTGTGTGCATGGATTGTTCAACTAGAGCGGCGCAGGCCGACGTCCGTATCTCATCAACGACTTCCAAGAACACATCAGTAGCAACTGAGAGAAGCAAGGTAAGGCTTCATCTGGGAAGACACCATGCGAGGGCGCGGCTACCCGTCGTATAGTCAACCAGGCAGAGCTAGCCAAGGCACCTCGTCTACCTCTTCGTCTCCGCACGTGCGTTAAGCAATCTCTCTCACCCAATCCGCGGGCATTCTTTGTGTAATTCACCACTGGAAAACTGGACTTTGCCGAGTGCCTGCCGAGTGTTTTTTATCGGGGCACTCGACAAAGCAATATTTTACCAAGTGCCGCACTCGGCAAAATAAAGCACTCGGCAAAGGTGGCTTTGCCGAGTGCCAGGCACTCGGTAAAGCCTGACTCTCGGCAAAATTGAGCTTTGCCGAGTGCCACGGACCTCGGCAAAGATCCCACTCGGCAAAAGGTGGCCGGCCCGTGACGACGGCCACCTGCCGTCAGATTTTGCCGAGTTCCTAACGGCTAGCACTCGGCAATTTTTTTTTAATTTTAGAAACTTATTTTGCCGAGTGCCAGCCCCAGGCACTCGGCAATTTTTTTATTTTTTAAAAACATATTTTGCCGAGTGCCAGCCCATGACACTTGGCATTTTTTTTTTTTTTAAAAAATATTTTGCCGAGTGCCAGAGATAGGCACTCGGCAATTTTTTTATTATTTAAAACTTATTTTGCCAAGAGCCAGACCCAGGCACTCGGCAAATTTTTTTTATTTTTTAAAAACATATTTTGCCGAGTGTAAGCCTTGGGCACTCGGCAATTTTTTTTTAATTTTTAAAACTTATTTTGTCGAGTGCCAGCGCTAGGCACTCGGCAATTTTTTTTTTGAAAATCAACTTTGCCAAGTGCCTCCTGGGTCCCGTGGCACTCGGCAAAATATTTTTTTTTATTTTGGGCCCAAATTTTTTTCTGGGGCCTGTGACAGTATTTCAAACTCTGTTTTAAAATTTGGGGCAATTTTGACTTTTTTGATATATTTCATTAGTTTATTTCGTTTCGTCGAATTTTTCGTGATATTTCAAATTTGAACTGCAGGTACATGGAATAATGGACTTTGGTCATCCAAAAATTGATACTCATGATATTTAGGGTATGTTTAGGCCGTATCCAGGAACTCACATGAAATCTCGAGCATCTCGTTGACGTAACATGTCGTGTTATCGCATGTGGAGGCTGTGGTAAAAAATTATGAAGGTTTCGAGCAAGTTGTGACGTCGGATGCCAAAGACCCAGACATCTCCACATGTGGCACATGGAAACTTTCAGCGACTGGTTGTGAAAAGAATGTCAGGGTGATGAGAGTATTGATGAGCAACTGTATTTGATGGCTAGGCAGCCATCGTGGTATATCCTCACATACAAAGGGTACGAGATAAATGTGAATACATTTTACACAGTAGCCTAAGATAAAAGGAGCACCAACCAAAACAGTGGTGTCCGCATAGATGCCACCGACCCTAATGGAAATAAGCAAACATATTATGACCCCATAGAGGAGATATGGGACCTAAACTATGCACCTACTTTTAAGGTACCTTTGTTCAAGTGCCAATGGGTAAAGGCGACTGGAGGTAGGGTAGCAGTCGACAACCAGTATGGAATGACAACCATGTTCCTTAATAATATTGAGTACAAAGATGAACCGTTCGTCCTTGCCAAGGATGTGAATCTGATGTTCTATGGCAAGGACATGTCTACAAAACCGAAGAGAGAGAAAAACAACGACCCAATCAATGAGGCAAAGCGCCACATAGTTCTTTCAGGGAAAAGAAACATCGTCGGAATTAAAAACAAATCAGACATATCAGAAGATTATGAAAAGGATGACCGAATTCCACTCTTCACAGTGAACAAAGACCCAAGCATCCAGCTAAATGATGAGGACACTCCATGGTTACGGCGCGATCATAACCAAGGGATATACGTTAAGAAGAAGTTCACTACTGTGCCCGTTTGATATATATAGTGATGTATTAGACCTATTATGTAATAATTGTGACTTCATATTTTTTTGTCGTGTTTTCATATTTTCTACAGTTTAAATGAATTTTCTGCTTGACGGTGGATTTTCCATGGAGAATGCGTGATGAAAAACCAAATGATCAACGTTAATAAGATGTGAAAACTTATTTACTATCGAAAAGCAATAGTTTTAATGATTTTAATCAAGTAGTATATTTTTGCATGGTGCAAATTGTAATTATTATTTACACTATGTTAAATATTTATACAGTAAAACAAAGGAGTTTAGGTTATAAATTTTTGTTGTGTATAATAATGCAAAACCAAGTTCATGAATTTTTTTATAATTTTTTGGATAATATTTTTATTTATTAGGTTGTTGTTGTTTTACCCTCTCTTTGGTTTTGTAGACATGTCATTGACATAGAACACCAGATTCACATCCTTGGCAAGGACGAACAGTTCGTCTTTGTCCCCAATATTGTTGAGGTCCACGGTTGTCATTTCATACTGGTTGTCGACTGCTACCCCGCCTCCAGTCGCCTTTACCCATTGGCACTTGAACAAAGGTAGCTTAAAAGTAGGTGCATAGTTTAGGTCCCATATCTCCTCTATGCGGCTATAATATGTTTGCTTATTTCCATTAGGGTCGGTGGCATCTATGCGGACACCACTGTTTTGGTTGGTGCTCCTTTTATCTTGGGCTACTGTGTAAAATGTATTCTCATTTATCTCGTACCCTTTGTATGTGAGGATATGCCACGATGGCTGCCTAGCCAACAAATACAGTTGCTCATCAATACTCTCATCACCCTGACATTCTTTTCACAAACCAGTCGCTGAAAGTTTCCATGTGCCACATGTGGAGATGTCTAGGTTTTTGGCATCCGACATCACAACTTGCTCGAAACCTTCAAAATTTTTTACCACAGCCTCCACATGCGATAACACGACGCCTCGACAAGTTTCGTGATTTTCGGACTTCGTTTGCATTTTATATAATTTAAAATCACATTTCCGGCAAGTACCTCGACATGTTACGTCGACGAGATGCTCGAGATTTCACGTGAGTTCCTGGATACGGCCTAAACATACCCTAAATATCATGAATATCAATTTTTGGATGACCAAAGTCCATTATTCCATGTACCTGCAGTTCAAATTTGAAATATCCTAAAAAATTCGATGAAATGAAATAAACTAATGAAATATATCAAAAAAGTCAAAATTGCCCCAAATTTTAAAATAGAGTTTGAAATACTGTCACAAGGCCCCAGAAAAAATTTGGGCCCAAAATCAAAAAAAAAATTGCCGAGTGCCACGGGGGACACTCGACAAAGTGGGCTTTGCCGAGTGCCTGCCCAGGGGGCACTCGACAAAGTTGATTTTAAAAAAAAATGGGCACTAAAAGTCCACCGGCCCAACCCCCACGCGGCCCAACCCTAACCACGCCCTCAGCCACGCCCTCCCCCGCGCCCACCCCCGCCACCGCCGTGCCCTCGCCGGCGAGCCCCGCCCTCGCGCCCGCGCCCTCTGCCGGCCTCGCCCGCGACCGCGCCCTCGGCACGCCCAACCTCCCCTGTCGTTCTTGGCTCGCCGGCCGTCCTCTCCCCCGCCGTTCTCCATTTCCACGCCCTCCTCTCCCCCGCCGTTCTCCACTCCTCCGCCCTCATCTACCGCGGCCCCTCCTTTGCCCTCCTCTGCCGCGTCCCCTCCTCCGTCCTCATCTGCCCCCAGCCCCGTGCAGCGGCGTTTGGGATCCACCAACGGCGGCATGAGCTCCCCCAAGCGGTGGCGCGAGATCCCACTACGCCGGGCACCGACGAGCACCCCCAACGCTAGCGGCATGAGCCCTCCCAAGCGGTGGCGCGAGATCCCCAAGGGGCGGCACGAGATCCCCGGCGGTGGCGCGAGATTCCCAAGTGGCGGTGCGAGATCCCCGGCAGTGGCGCGAGCTCCCCCAAGCGGCGGCACGATATCCCCCGGTAACACGAGCTCCCCTGGCGGTATGTTAAAGTAAGCACCCTTTCTCCACCCTTCCTGCTGTGCCAAGCCGAGCACCAGACGAACCCTAGCTTAATCTATTTCGCAATTTGTATTTTGATCTGATCTAATCACAAGCGTATGCACCCTTTCCCCTCCCTATTCTAGCTCACTCGCATGTCACCAGGATCTGAATGTTCTGTGTTTCATATGGATTTGTTGTCCTTGCATCATGGATGGAACAATATATGCAAGGGCAGTCCAGAGATTTAATTTATAAAAAGCATACACAAAACTAGTGAGTTTCATTCCCTTCCAATCTTGTTTGCATTCTTGGTATTCCATATTTTGCAGATTTATTTAATAAATTTATGTTAATATTTATCCTTACAGTGTGTGGTGTTTATTTCCCCAAGGAATTTTGTTCAGCTAGCTCCATGATTTTGCTAACTCCTTTTAGCAAGCTATCCTATTCATTGCTTGTCACTACTAGCTATCTTATTGAGATAAATACTAGTTATACATAGATCTGGCTTTGGCACTGAATTTTTTAGATTGCCCTTCAACATAGTGCTAGACCATTGAACAATAGACACTGAAAATATTATGATTTGACTTATCAAAATGTTTGTTTACAGCATTGAGGGTACAAGGCTTCAGAGAGACCCTGCCGCAGCCCCTCGATGCGTTCCATTACAAATTGGTTTTTCAACCTAGAAAACACAGAATGAAAGATGTCGAGTTTCTTTCCATATTTTCAGAGAAACAAGATTGAAGCAGCCGCCCTACTCATCCAGGTAAGAGCAATTGCATAATAAAATCTGCACCTGTGCAACTGGGCTATCCACCTAGATTGATCCAATTTATAACAGCGAATACACTGGTAGTGCGTGGAGACGTAATGACAGCTGCTGCAACATACTAAAGTGTATTGTGAACACACACAATCTATCTGGTTGACTGCCCAAGGGAAGTCCCATTTGATTTTAGAAATAGCAGTGTATGAAGTCATCATTAGAGTGTATTAGAACTAAAAAATGCCCAGATTAGGTGCAATAGAAGTGTGCATAAGAACCAATACTTATTTTCTCTAATGAACAGATTAGTCAAGTCCATCGTCTTATGTCTTTTTTTTTCCTTTGTTGTCCATGCAGTTCTATCCGACTCTAGATACATTACATCCACTACCCCAGACCAATTTTCTCCCTACGGCCTTGAGTACTCCCGTCGGTCCCACCCTCCCGTCACGGGCGCTGCGCGTCCTTGGGATCCGGTTAGGCAAGCCCCCTTGTTCTCCCTCTCTCTATCCCCTCTCACGGCTTCTCCCTCTGCTTCCCACACAGTGTCGGTCATGGGCGAGGATTCCGGACGTGGCAGATCCAGCAGCCATGAGCCGGCGAGATTCCAAGGAAGGGTGGCCCAACGCAGGCACGGTCGACACCGCCTTCGCTTCCTCGAGATCCAGCGAGTTGCTTCGCTTCCCTGAGATCCAACGAGGCGAGCCCCTACTCCTCCCCATGGAGGTCCATGGTGTTGCGGCCACCCCAAAGGTACTTGACGCCCATGGAGGAAGAAGCCAGGATCCGGCAGATCCATGACCTGGAGGCACCACGCGTCCACGACCCTGGCGAGATCCATCTTCAATGTTCCCCATTCAACAGTTAAGTATATGGCCATATACCTGAGTGAAAAGAGTTCTGTTTAATGATGTCGTAGGCTAGATCGAATTGATTTAGGTTAATACCTTTCTATAGAATGCTAGTACACTGAATTTGGTTTGAATAATCTTGCCTGTAACTAGCTTTGTTGCTGTAACATTATCACAGAAAAAGGATGCTGATTATTTTTGTCTAACATAGAAGAGCATGTTTCTTATTCTGAAAAAGGAGCATATCCATAAGTGTTTTAGATTGTCCAAACTATTGCAGATGTTTCTTTCTTGGTTTTGTTTAGCTATGATACAGTAGAGAGAAAAGTAGAAGCAGGAACAGATACAGTAGAACTTTTTCTGAAAAATGGACCTGGCAGCAAGGAAACAATTCAGTGTTGTTTGAAAATCTATCCTGTGAATATTACATAGCAATGCAGCCATTTATATTGGTTTAACATATGAGCAGTTTTGTTTTCTACAGGCTAAACACTAAGGACATTTGAAAAACAGAATCTAGGTTCTGCAAACCTGGAAGATGCAAAAATAAAAATGACTTCAGAGGTATATCTCATATATTTTGCTTGAAAGTTGGATACCTATATTTTTTTTACCATGTGCTACAGACATTTTTGCCTGAGGTAAGTCGTTTGGACCAGTTGTAGAGGGGAAATCATGGTCTGATGTTTGATTGAACTTGCTTCGTCAACTTAACTCTGTTCCAGTGCTAAACCGCTTTCTGTGTTGAGAAATAACTTGAGTGCCTATACTAAAGTTGGTGCCATTTATAGTGTTTGCACAAGTATCAGATTGTCTATACTAAGATTGGTGCCACAATAAATACTGAACTTTTTTGGAATAGTTTTGTTTCAGTGAATAGAATTGGGACACGAATACTGAAACACATCTAACTTTTTTGTACAGCTGTTATCTAAAATGAGCAGCTTTCTGATGTTCTCATGGGGATTAAATCTGAACATATATCTTGGGATTCTTTTACTCATGTTCTGTGGTGGCTGGGGTCTGCAATTTGTATTTGCCTTCTGGTACGGTTATATTTGCCTTCTGGTTATATTTGCCTTCCGGTTATATTTGCCTTCACCATATATAGATATAAGGGAATCCTTTGTTGCAGGTGAAAAGGATCAAACTGCTTCTGCAGGACAAGACACTTTTCAGCTAGATTAGGTAATATTCATCAATCTCAGATTTGTACTGTCAACCTCAGATTTGGAGATTATTGTAGTGTTCATTTATTCTGTACAGCATAAATGAACCCCAATATAGTATCAGGTTGCTTTTCTTTGACCGATGGTTTATTCATGAATGGAAGTAAATAATCAGATTTGCTTTAGTTACTATATTCCTGGTTTTATAGATATAGCAGGTTAGCTCTTGCTTTCTGAGCTTTATTGTCATCCTGTGTGGTCATCCCTGCTTGTAGTGCTCTCTATGGTCAATATTTTAATTTGAAGGTTCTGCATGCTTCATGCCTTAAATAAATCTCTGATAACTGTGAAGATGTTATTTCCCTAGAAAATGACTTTGCTATCAATTTTTTTTGGGTACTAGAAGACTAAATTTGAACAATAAATGCTGAACTTTTTTTTAATCGTTTTGTTGGTGAATGCCTGATGAGGTGTGAATACTGAAACTAGTATCTAATCTTTAGTTTACTCTTGAACAGAAGTAAATAATCGGATCTGCTTTAGTTAGCTCATCTATGATACAATGTCAATCAGTTTTGCTTAAAGTCCCATGACATATGATGATCTCATGAATGGTTCCATTTATCTTGTTTTGAATGTAGAGAGGGACCAGAGATGTGCAGTAGCTGCTGCATTGCCATCACAGGGCCTGTTAGGTAGTAGTAGTTACTTCTATTTCTTACATTTGTAGCACTGCAGCTTCGCTCTTTGTTCTGACTTTGTTTTGCAAGGCAACTAGAATGTAGAACATTGTACTATATTATGTATGTACAATTTTAAGATATATATGATTATATGTACCAAGACTACTAAGTGTAACATTTACCACTTGTGTGGATGCATGATTAAATGATGATTATTAAAATATATGTAATAAGACTACCGAGTGTGACATGTAGTTCGAGGGGCGACACCTGCAGTCTCCGTCACCGCAGTAGGGATGTTGAACTTTGTGATGTTGAACTTGTAATAATAAACTTGTGATGTTGAACTTTGGTGCATTTGTGATGGATTTTCGATGGATTTATTAAATATGCATGTGCTTATGATATATAATGCATGTTGGTGATATAGATGTGATGATTGATGTATATATATATATATATATATATATATATATATATATATATATATATATATATTACACAATGGAATGTAAAAAAAAATTGCAATTCTCGGGGTCTTTGCCGAGTGCCATGGGCAAGGCACTCGGCAAAGATTTTTCAAAAAAAATATATAATTTCTTTGCCGAGTGCCTCGCCGCGGTACTCGGCAAAGTATATTTTTTAAAAAAATTCAGAAATTCTTTGCCGAGTGCCTAAACAGGGGCACTCGGCAAAGAAATTATTTAAAAAAAATAAAAAAAACTTTGCCGAGTGCTTGGTCTGGGGCACTCGGCAAAGTAATTTTTTTAAAAATAAAAAACCTTTGCCGAGTGCCTGGGCAGGGGCACTCAGCAAAGTACTTTTTAAAAAAAATAAAAAAAACTTTGCCGAGTGCCTGGGCTGGGGCACTCGGCAAAGCAATTTTTTTTTAAAAAATTTTTGTCGAGTGCTGGGTCGGGCACTCGGCAAAATAACCGTTAACGGCCGGCGCCGCAACGGTCGAAAATATTTTGCCGAGTGCCGCCCCAAGCACTCGGCAAATTTTTTTTTATTTTGCGGAGTGCCTCGATAAAAAGCACTCGGCAAAGACCCTTTGCCGAGAAAAAATTTGCCGAGCGGACTTTGCCGAGTGCTACACTCAGCAAAACCTTTGCCGAGTGCAAAAGGCTCTTTGCCGAGTGTAAAAACACTCGGCAAAGCCGCAGCCTCCAGTAGTGATTTGTTGAATCAGCCATGCAATTTAATTGTTTTGTCATTGGTTGTCTAATTTTAGGAGCCAACTTCTGGAATACATGAGTGTGGGTTTTATTTAAACATAGGCAGGAGCTCTGCCACTTAATTAATAAGACGAAAGCATTTTATGTACAAGAAGACTTGACAGACGTGATGCCAAACAGGACACTTGGGGGCTAACCACCCACGCAACGTGGCTGACTGCAAACACGACACCGCCATAGGTCATCGTTGCCAAGCATGGAAGTAAAGCTGCCAGCAGCTTTGATTTCCCATGGCAGGCCACCAACTAGACACCAAGCAACGACCCCGAAGCAAACAGCCGCAACCAATCATCGTTGCCAAGCTCAAAACCCAAGGAGGAGCAGCTCCGACTTCCAGACACGAACTCGCACCTCGACTTCCACAGCTGCAGACCCCAGCAGCCGCCGAAGAAGACATCGAAGCCGTGACGATAATCCAAATGCAACGCCTTCACAAAGGGAGCCACGCAAATGGCACCACCATATCACATCCAAGGTGGACCGGGTTTTCACCCTTGAATAACAATGCTAGAGAGGAAACATGATGCCCCCAATAGGGAAGTGGTGCCCAACGGCGGCGGCGCCATCACCAAGGCTTTCACCTAAGCACCCTCTAGCACGAATGTCATGCCGAGAAGCCAAACCCCCCTGCCAGCCATCACAGCCATTGTCGTTGTCCCGTCGCCCCACAGAGGGGCATCGATGCACACCCCCTCTGACTGGGGCACGCGCGTAGAGCCGGACTTGGCTCCGCTGCACGTGTAACACCACCGTATGACGAGGCCGTCGTTAACCACCGTCGTCGGCTCTGGCACCGGTCGCCGTCGATGCCGACTTCCGCCGCCAACAGCCACGAGGCGCGTGCCTCGCCACCACTGTGGATGCCGCCCCCTACCCTAGGGGCGCCAGATCCAGCCACTAGGCCATGAACCTAGCACCCAATGCCAACACCGTCGCCTCCATCCTGACCATCGCCGTTGTGGGTAGGCAAGCAGCCATCCCGACCGTTGTCCGTCCAAAAGAAGGCCGGACGCTGCCACCTCGAAGGGGCACGAGCAGATCCAGCCCGGCCGTAGCTAGCCCCGGCCACAGCAGCCCCGGCCGACCGAGCGTAGCCGTAAGGCCGTGAAGGGGACAAGTAGAGGATAGGACAGGAGAAAGCCCTGCCGCCACCCCCGCACCTGCACAGCCACCAGCTGACGCCGCCAGCTGCCGTCAGCCACCTCCAGCCGGGACCGGCCACTAGGGCACTGGATCTGGTCACCCAGGCACCGGATCGGTTGCCCCGGCCGACTCCGCCGCTGCCGTCAAGATTGTGGAGGAGGGGACAAGAGGAGGAGAAGGAGAGGAGCCCCACCGCCGTCCCCATGCACCTGCCCGGGCACCGGCCGGCGCCACAGTAACCGTGGCAGCCACCCCTGCCGAGCTCCACGCAGCACATGCAGGGGGAGGGTCCGCCGACTCGCTGCCGCGTGCGCCACCAAACGCAAGGGAGGGAAGCCCCGCCGCCGCCATCACGGTCAGCCGAATGGCCCCACCGGCGGCCAACTCTGGTGGCTGCGCGGCGAGGGAAGGGAAGAGAAGGGGTGCCGCCAGCTAAGGTTTTGGGGAGGGGCTGCCCGTGTCGCCTGCGTGGGGACGACATGGGGGCAGGGAGCGTAATGTGTTTCCTATAGCGACAACCACTGTGAGTGTGGGTTCCCATCTGGATTTTCAGTGGAATTCAGAGCAATTTTTTTTACTCCTGGAAACAATATCATCGTAACCTGGTAGTGGTAGGAATGTGTAGGATGTCATTACAATCTTTTGCTTAATTACTCCATTTAGAAGTGAACGGGATTATTCTATGGTAGGTAGACAATTATATATGTGAAATATTAGTGCATCTTTGAAATTTGCATACATGGAGACGATCTCGATGAAGACTATATTCAAATAGCATGTCATCGTAAACAAATATTTCTGAAGTTCAATAATGGGTTTGTGACTACTAAAAGTCTTGTGAGATCAGATGAGAGTGTGAAAGAAAAATCTGCACTAGTACAGAACCGAGCTTTACTCCCGGTGGGGAACCCCCTCTAGTCCCGGTTCCCCACCCGGGAGCAAGCATCCGGGACTAAAGGGGGGGTCCTTTAGTCCCGGGTCAGGAACCGGGACTAAGGAGGACCTTTAGTCCCGTGGGTAACTCCAACCGGGACTAAAGGTGCCTCCCGACATGCCACGATGGCGGCACCTTTAGTCCCGGTTGGTAATACTGAACCGGGACTAAAGGTTTTTTTTCTTTTTCTTTCTTTTCATTTTTTGTTTTCTTTTCAAAATAGGTTTTCGAAGTCGTATTGTACGCTGCTAATTATACATTTATACGCCGCATATAGTATGTTTCGTCAAGCACAATGAACGTATTAAATCACACAATTCAATCATAGAAATATATATATATATATATATATATATATGCATGCATGCATCATATATATATTTACATGCATGCATGCATATGTGTATTTTACATTATATTATTTCATGTGCATATATTACAAAAGATTGCATTATAGTTGTTGTGACATAACAAGTTTCTTCTCATCCTCTAGCTTGGCTTCAATGGCGTGTTGGGGTCGAAGTAGAACTCGCCCTTGGAATCGATGACCTGCTCATTAAAAAATCCGCTATAGACTCTTGAATTGCTTTGATTTGGTCTTGCAGTATGACCTTTTCCTCCAACCATCGAGTCTACAGGTTTGAATTAAAGGAAAATAAATTAATATATGTACATATATATATATATAAAGACATAGTAACACAATCAATAATAATAATTAAATGAATATATAGTGTATTTTAACGTACTTTGAGTCTCTCTGTAGGAGTTCTTTGGGAGAGCACCTTGATAAACTTGCAAACATAGTAACCACAGTAGTTGTTCCCCTGTTCCTGCCTTAGACACCACTTTACGAGAAAAAGATTTGTCATCCAATCTGGTGATCCGGTGAAAGCTATATGTTGAATTAATAAAGATGATGCGATTCAGGGGACTTACTTTCAAAGGGATTACATTCAGTGGCGCTTTGCATTTTTCCATGTGTTGCTTCTCAATAAAGGTTTTCCAAACACTGCCCAATAAAAAATTTGCCACGCCATCGATATATAGTTAATCATCATGTTTGTGTGTATATATAGTTGCTAGAGATCTCGAAATTACCTCTGGATAATATCTATCATATCTTGGTAGTCTTGTTGTGGTTTTCTCATCGAGTCATAGATTATCAAGTGACTTTTCACCAGATCGATGTCCATCAATATCCAGTGATTGCTGCATGTGTTTATAGGATATAACGCATAACACTCATTAATTAACTAGAATCAACATATGAGCCATTAAGGCTATGATCGACATGATTAACACTCACTTGAAGTTATAGGGAAAGAGTATATCCTTCTTGTGGCGTTGGTTCACTAAGAAGTTCATGAGGTTACTCTCTCGACTCGCACTTCCAATTAGTCATTGGAGTAATTGGGTCTTTGAATACTATATGGGGATCAACAAAACCAATTTCATTGCGGCCTTCCTTTCTCGAGCTCTGTCATTGTAAATCTGCATATATATAGTACTTGTTAGGATAATTTATATGCATATACACACATATGATGAGTTTAATAATAGATCGAAAAGAATTATTACTTACAGCAATAGCAGCTAATGATAACTTTGTCCAGAGAGGTCGTGTGGCATAGTTGATGAAATTCTCGCAAAGTCAACATACATAACATCATCGCCACGGAACCAATGTTCGCCTCTAATTCGACACCAACGCAGAAGTCTCCATCGGTAGACGCTTGCATGTACCACTTGTTTAGCGGTACATTTGCGTCCCCGGATCGAGATAAGGCTTGAGGGTTGTATAGACTCTAGCCTAGTACAAATTTTTTCTTCCAAATATCAACCTCACCAAGCACTCTCAATGTTTCCATCACCAAACATCTGGTAAAGGTCGAGACCGGTCTCATCAAGAAATTCACCAAGGTGATCCAAATCGACATCCGGAGGTATGTTTGCTCGATGCATTAATCCTAAATTCGAACCATATTCATTACCAACAACTAGCGGGGGGATTGATTGGTGCGCTTGTTGTCCGAGTTGGGCAACTCCTTTCCCTGCCCGCTTCTTTTTCTGTGCCGCCTCAATTGACTTGGTGAGAGTGCGGTCATAGTCTGATAACGTTGATTTGGACGGCTTACGAGATTCCCGCTGTTGATGCTGGTAAGAAATCACCTTTTTTCTTAAAATATCCGGAGCTACGAAGAAGTACGGTTTCTCTGGGTTTCTCCTTGCTTCTTGATTCATTTTAAGTTTGTCATAGAATCTAGACATGTCTTTTTTATATGCATCAGTTCCTTCTTCCTTCTCTTCAGATATTATTTTGGGAATAACCCTTGGTTTCACGGTGGCTTTCTTTGCAGGCGGGGACTGGTTCTTCGTTTGAGGGGCTGACCTCTTGCTAGGCTTCTTGGTAGGCGGGGGCGGGGGAGGCGTTGGAGACCTCCTTGGAGGTGTTGGCAGCGGCGTTGGAGACCTCCTTGGAGGTGTTGGCAGCGGCGTTGGAGACCTCCTTGGAGGTGGCGGCTGCGGCGTTGGAGACCTCCTTGGAGAGGGTGTGGATGCAGCCTCGTCTTCCAACACAATGTCATCGTACAGAGCACTATGATGATCTGGCGATTGAACAATTGGATTTAGATTGGGGGAGGATCTGCTACAAAAAAAGGAATGACATATTATTATGAGCAGATTGTTAATTATTTAAGCCAATACAAATTAATGATGTAGTGTTTTCATCCGCACATACCTATGGTGAGGTAGTTCAGGAGGAGGTGGAGCCGACATCCCTGGAATGATGATGTAGCGCTTGCGCCATAGAATGAATGTCTTCTCCGCTTCTCCTAGAGTCTTCTCGCCATCACCTCCAGGAATGTCAAGAGGCAAATCACTAAAACCTTTTTCAGCTTTATCTACCGAGATGGTGGCATATCCTTCTTGGATTATATTCCCATGAATCCTTGGTGTCTTGGTTCGGTCGATAGGATTAACAAGACCGATAGCCACCTTGATTGTGGAATTCTCCTTCGGAATGTGTAGCTCACACGTTGTACAAGGTTCAGTGACGTCATCCACAGGGAAGCGCAGTCCTGTGTCCCCTTGATTTGGTATCTCCGTGGAAGCGCAGCTGCTTTTCAACTGAACAGATTGGCTAATGTTGATTCCTGGCTCTGATGCCTGCTTGCTTGCACTCACTGCTATTTGCACTTGCCTTTTGATTTCCTCCTGCATTCTCGCTTCAAGGTTTTTTTCCCGCTCCTGTGCTTCACGCACCGCTTCCTCCAACCTCTGGAGCCGGTGTGCCTCTTCTTCCTTCTTTCTCTGGCGACTTCTGTAGGAAGGTCTGTCCTGAGGGAATCCATGCTCCCACGAGACACTTCCTTTGCCTCTAGTTCGGCCACCATGTTCAATAGTCCCGATGGCGTATGTCAGCTCATCCTTCTCTCTGTTGGGCCTGAACGCACCACTAGCAGTAGCTCTCTGAGCATAAAGCAATCTTTCTGCTGCTTCTTGCAGTCTTGCGCCATAAACGCACTTCCCTGTCTCCTGGTCTAGTGTTCCCCCATGAGCGAAAAACCAATTCTTTGCACGTTCTCCCCACTCGAGTGATTCTCGGGTCTCGATACCCTTGGCAAGAAGGTGCTGCTTCCATTTTGTTCCACTTCTTAATGGCAGTCGGGTAGCCACCTGATCCCAAGGTATGGTGGTATGTCTTCTGTTGGGCATTATGTTGGTTCTTTATCACCCGACTCACACCCTCTTCCAAGTCTTGTATGCATAAACTCATCCCAATAGGGCCTCTCGCTTTGAGATCGGGCCTGGGGCAAGAAAAATCTGGTGCTATGTTCTTCTTGACATACGTCGTGTATAGGTGTTTCTTCCAAGTCTGAAACTGGGTGGCCATCTTCTTCATTGCCCAATCCCTAACTCGCCTCCTTCAATTCATCACCATCTATTATATCATCATAATCATCTGTTTGGAGCGTGAAATGTACCAAGACATCATTCCAAATTAACGCCTTGTCACGATCGGAGACAAAACTGATATGAGGAGCATTGGTCTTCTTCTTCCATTCACGGGTACTAATCGAGTCGGTCCCGTACAAGGTAACCACATGGTGCACAAATTTCATTTTATTCGCCCCCGGTTCTCCCCAGATCCACATTGAACTCGAGATGATGAAGCGACCCTCCAATGGCTTTTTGGGACCTCGAACATTTTACTCTTCGTTGTAGTTGTTGATGTCGATCCAGAGGGCTACAAAACATAAACATTATTTTTAATGTCATGAGCACACATAGGACATATGATAATATATATATATAGCTAATAATAAAAATATATACTTGGCCAATATGTTGTTGCTCATTTTGTTCAAGAGCTAAATCTTGACTCCGTCATCTACATCCTCTTGCATGTTATTTTTAGCACCATCATCGCCGACAACTTGAGTGCCAGTGTTGATCAAATTCATCATCAACTCCTCCTCATCCATATTTCTCGGAATTGGCCATCTAGCTTCAAAAACAAAACCAATATATAGTACGTCAAATCTTTGCTTATTACATGCGTAAAATCTACAAACAATATGCATTATTAAATCTTGCCCTCGATCACGGACGCAATTACCACACTAGGACGAACTACGCGGTACTAGGGCGAATTAGGGCACGAGAAAGGCGGCGGTGACAAGAGTGGCGGTGCTCCACTCCGCCCGTATATGTCTGTACACATGGGTGAACGAGGGCGGCGGTGCTCCGCCGTATACATAAAACGCATGGACGAAATGCATATGAATACAAATGACGATATATATACTCGTGTCGGTAGCGATGGCGGTGTCTTGGCAACGATGACGTGAGGCGGGCAGCGTCTTGTGGCATTTAACGACAGACGGCGTGACGTGAGGCGGGCGAGGCGGTGTCGGTGCGTGATGTTGTGATCCTATGTACCATGTGATCAACCATGTAGTCATTCATCATATGAGAAAATTCTATGTTAATAATATAAGTATAAGTCATTATGAAATGTAAGTATATGTGTCTTATTGCTCATATAACCATTACTATTTCCGAAATGATAAGAATTTATTTTCTTCTTTTACAGGCGATCTCTGATGCTATGATATAAAGTTTGAAGATAGTCTTCCGGAAAAAATATGTAATGCTCATATTACTTTAGCAACATTAATATATTATATCTCAGATATTCAAAGTTCACAAATGAAGAAACATGTGATATTTTTGATAAACTAAAAAACGCTTAGTTTACAAACCGGGTATCAAAATTGAGTTCCTATTTGACCATTATATATCCTACAACAAATCCTTCAAAAAAAAAAAAGACCCTACATGAATATATTTGGATAAAATTTCGTTAACAAACATTGATCTATGAAGATAGAAAAATTCTTCTATTAATGTAGCGTTGTTTCCTAATAATATATAGCGTGTTTATTAACAAACATATCTTAACAAAGAAGCGGATGGTTCGTAGCGTTGTTTCCGAATAATATATAGCGTGTTTATTATACAAGCCATGGATTTATATCGATCCAATTAATTTCTAAAGTAATTTTATTGGTGATCCTTAATTATACTTGTCATTTAGAGTTCCAAATATTCAAAACTTGCCTTAAGATATGTTTTTATTTTAAAATCATTTAGAGTTCCAAATATCGGCGATGTACCCTCTTGGAGGGCCTCGGGCGGCGCGGCGGGTGGGGCAACGCTGGCGGTGGAGGCGTGTCGGGCGCGGAGGAGGGCGCGTGGAGGCCACAGGCAAAGCGCGGAGGAGGGCACGGTGGAGGCCACGGGCAACGCAGTGGAGGCGTGTCGGGCGCGGAGGAGGCGCGGTGGAGGCCACGGGCAAGCGGAGGAGGGCACGGGCGCTTGTGGAGGAGGCCGCACGAGGAAGAAGAAGCGGCGCCGGTGTCACGGAAGGCGAACGGACGCGGCGCGAGAAGAAGAGGGCGCGGGGTGTTCGACGAGGAAGAAGACAGCGGATCGATCTGCCAAAGGCTGGAGGTTATATAGCGAGGAGAATTACTCCGGTGCCATCCACCAACCGGGAGTAAAAACCCTTTACTCCCGGTGGCTGTTACCAACCGGGAGTAAAGGTTCCTTTACTCCCGGTGCGTGTTACCAACCGGGAGTAAAGAGTATTTTACTACTCCGGTTGGTAACACGCACCGAGTAAAGGATTTTTTTTTTGAGAATATGAATGCAGCCCACCTTTACTCCCGGGTGGGCTTCCCACCCGGGAGTAAAGGTGGCTCAGCTGCTTTCGTTCCCTTTTTTAAGCAATAGTCTTGTTACATACAATAGAAATGCAATAGTTTTTATTAAATACATAGTAAATTAAATAAAAGGCATAAAATTATTTTGTTAAAAATATGAATTTTATTTTGTTTATTGCACATAGGAAAAATCGATAACCTAACTTTTTTTTTTTTTGTTAGAATTATAAAACATAATGGAACTAATATTTATTATTTCGTTAATGCAAAAATGTAGTGTTTAATTAAAATTATTAAAATTATTGGTTTTGGACAGAAATTTGTTTTCATATCATTTTAACGTTAATATTTTAATTTTTCATCACTCAGTATCCTAATAATTTACCTTTTTGAGAGAGAAATCCCACCAAATCAAACATTGATTTAATTTAAAACATGACATAATAAACATCTGAATTCACAATTATTACATAATATCTCAAACACACACTATATTAAATCACTATATCATCAAGTGGGCACAATGAGTTGAACTTCTTTCTTTATGTATGTCCCTTGGTTATGATCGCCCGTAACCATGGAGTGTCCTCATCATTTACCAAGATGCTAGGGTCTTTGTTCACTTTGAAGGGCGGAATTCGGTCATCCTTTTCATATTCTTCCCGACATGTCCGACTTGTCCTCAATTCCCACGATGACTCTTTTCCTGAAAAAGAACTATGTGGCGCTTTGGCTCTTTGGTTGAGTCATTATCATTTTTCCCTCTTTTTGGTTTGGTAGACATATCATTGACATAGAACACCTGATTCACATCCTTGGCAAGGACGAATGGTTCGTCTTTGTACCCAATATTACTAAGGTCTCTGTTGTCATTCCATACTCGTTGTCTCATCATTACTCGCCTCCCGGTCACCTTGACCCATTGGCACTTGAACAATGGGATCTTCAAAGTAGGTGCATATTCTAGTTCCCATATTTCATCTATGCGTCCATAATATATGCGCTTATTCCCATTCGGTTCTGTGGCATCTATCACGGACACCACTTGCTTTTGGTTGGTACTCCTTTTATCTTGGGCTACTTGTAGAATATGTTCCCATTTATCTCGCACCCTTTGTATGTGACGATATGCCATGATGGTTGCATAGCCAATAAATCTGATTGCTCATGGATGCTCTCATCACCTTGACATTTTTTTTCGCAACCAACCAACCGAAAGTTTCCATGTGCTTATCGTAATCCAAGCTTCAGTCTTCCCAGAAACTCGGATCGTAAGAGATCCTTGTGTGTCTCAATATACGGATCTACCAAAGAGGAGTTCTCAGAGAAGCTGTGTAAAGCGCTTTATTGAAATAATCATCATCCGTACCAATATATGTTTTCCTCCCTAGTGTCCCCTTTCCGCTTAGTCTCCCCTCATGTCTCGATTCGGGAACACCAATCGAGTCAAGGTCGGGAATAAAGTCAACACAGAACTCAATGACCTCTTCTGTTCCATAGCCCTTGGCGATGCTTCCTTCAGGGCGAGCACGGTTGTGAACATATTTCTTTAGGACTCCCATGAATCTCTCTAAGGGAATATGTTGTGTAGGAACACAGGACCGAGAGTGAAAATCTCCTTGACTAGGTGAACTAGGAGGTGTGTCATAATATCAAAGAAGGAAGGAGGAACACTAACTCAAAGTCGATTTAGACATTGAACCACATCATTACAGTAGTTTAGCTAGATCAGTTGGATCAATTGCCTTACGAGAAATTGCATTGAGGAATGCACATAGCTTTACGGTGGCTAGACGTACATTTGGAGGTAGAATTCCTCTTAATGCAACTGGAAGTAATTATGCGTCATGAGAACGTGATCATGGGACTTTAAGTTCTGAAATTTCTTCTCGGCACATTTATAATACCCTTTATATTCGAGGAGAATCCAGATGGTACCTTGATGTTGTTTAAGCATTCAAACATGATTTCCTTCTCCTCTTTGCTTAGAGTGTAGCTAGCGGGACGTAAGTAATGGCGTCCATCATCATCTTCTCTGGATGTAGGTTGTCTCTTTCTCTCAAACAACGCAGGTCTGTCGTGCTTCAAATGTGTCCTTAGGCTTTCCATACACACCCATAAAGCCTAGCAGGTGTTCACACAAAGATTCTTCGTCAGTGCATCACGTCGATCGAGCTACGGACCTCCGTGACTTGCCAATAGGGTAGGTCCCAAAATATGGACTTTTCTTCCACATGGGTGCGTGACCGGTAGCGTCTTTCGAATAGGTTGGCTTCCATGTCCTTTTCCAAAGACGACTTTCACATCATTGACCATATCGAGTACATCCTCACCGGTTCGGTTATGAGGCTTGGTCGGTGGTCCGATTTCCCTTTAAAATGCTTACCTTTCTTTCTTACGGGGTGATTTGCGGGAAGAAATCGACGATGGCCAAGGTACACGACCTTTTCGACATTTTTTTCAAGAATACACCTCTAATATCACCGGCAAAGTGTGTGCATGCATTATATCCCTTGTTTGACTGTCACGAAGATTACTTAGAGCAGGCCAATCATTGATTATTACGAACAACAATGCTCGCAGATCAAAGTGTTCCTGTTTGTACTCATCCCACACGTACGTACACCTTCTTTATTCCACAAAATGAGAAGTTCATCAATAAGTGGTCTCGGTACACATCGATGTCATTGCCGGTTGCTTCGGGCCTTGGATGAGCACGAGCATCATAATGAACTTCCGCTTCATGCATAACCAAGGAGGAATGTTGTAGATACTTAGAGTAACAGGGCCAAGTGCTATGACTACTGTGCTACGCTCTCCAAAAGGATTGATACCATCTGTACTTAAAGCAAACCTTAAGTTTCTTGCGTCATTTGCAAACTCCGGAATTCTCTCGTCGATTGCTCTCCACTTGGGACCCATCGGCGGTGTCTCAACATATTGTCTACCTTACGGTCTTCTTTGTGCCATCGTAACAATTTTGCATGTTCTTTGTTTCTGAGCAGACGTTTCAAGCGTGGTATTATAGGAGCATACCACATAACCTTGGCGAGGATTTTCTTACGTGGACGTTAGCCCTCAACATCACCGGGGGTCATCTCGCTTTGATCTTATATGCTGACGCATGGCATACCGGGCATGCATCCAATTTCTCGTACTCTTTGCCACGGTATAGGATGCGATCATTAGGACATGCATGTATCTTCTCTATTTCTAGCCCCATAGGATGAGACAACTTGTTTTGCTTCAGAGGTAGTGGCGGGCAATTCATTGTACTTGAAGCATCTTCTTTTGGATTTTAGTAACTCTCCAAATCCCTTGTCGATATACACCATTCTTTGCCTTCCATTGCAGCAATTCTAGTGTGGTTCCCAACTTTTTCTCGCCTCGCATCACAAGTTGGGTACAACAATTTCTTGTGATCTTCTAGCATCCGCTCGAACTTGATCTTCTCCTTTTCACTTTCACATTCTCTTTGTGCATCACGAATGACCCGACAAAGATCATCACCACTCATCTTCTGCGACTACCTCTTCTTGACTTCTCCCATTGCGGTATCATTGAAGCACGCACCATCGGGAATAATATCATTGTCGTCCCATTGTTCTTCTTCATCTTCTTCCATTACAACACCGGTTTCTCCGTGCTTTGTCCAACAAATATAGTTTGGCATGAAACCCGACTTGAACAAGTGTGAATGAAGAGTCCTTGAGCAAGGATATTCCACCGTATTCTTACATATGGCACATGGGCAAACACATGAAACCGTCAGCGTTTGTTTGTCTCGGTACTGCGTAATAAAGAATGCACGCCGTCAATGAACTCTTGTGAGCGACGATCAGCATTATACATCCAATGACGGCTCATCTGCATTACATGACATAAATATCATATTAAAACCTAGATCATAATTAATTATTTATACAACATGCGTGCCACCACAAAAGATACAAATTTATAAAAGCATCGCTACAATGTAGACAATCCCAACTACCACTAAAAGAACTAAAGCTAAAATACATTTCAGGAGCACAAGGATTTATGACCAATCTCAACTAAAGCAGACAGATCCCCGATTGTGCAACATCTTTGGGCTTCTTGGTGGGATCACCGCCTCATTAGCAGCCAGTGTCACACATTGTGCAAGATATTTTTGCACGAGTTCAACATACTCTTCCTCCCAAAGAGAAGCTTTGAACATCGTCCACTTTGCCATCCCAATCAAATTAAAACAAAAAAAATTAGAACTTTAATCACAACCATCATGAAAATAGGTATAAACTAACCATAATCATTAAATACGATAAAATAACTCACATTGCGATCCGGACACTTGTAGAAGATACGATCCTTGTTGGGACCCTCCTTCTTCACTCGGTACTCCATCACAATCTTCATCTCATCACGACACTTGCCGCATGGAATGAGAGGAAGGCCCGGCCTAAGTCGCTTTGGAAACCCATGAGAGGCCGAGGACCCGGAAGCAGTTGCCATCTACTCTCTATACTCATTTTTAATACACTATAAATTTCTTCTTTTATAAACAAATAAAATTAACAAACTATAAAATTATCTAGATCTCTAAACAATGATATTTTTAATGGTCATTGTGTTCTCGCTTTTTTCACTGGCGGTAAGTAATTCATATGATATTTTCGCAAATTAACGTAAGAATGGGAATGTACACACATAACGTACTACTACGACGATATCGGGACGTGTGAATAAATAACCATCCATACTAGTTGACCTTGCTTACATGATCATCTCGGCGAGCATTTCTCCACCGGACGGCACCGTGCCAGCCACGGAAGAGCTCCAATTCTACGAGGAAGGGAACACGGTCTTCCACGACCGTTGCCGCTCTCCTCGTAGAATCAAAGCTCCTCCTTGACGTCCGTTACCGCTCGGCGAGAACGTGCTTCGCCGAGATGAACACGGTCCGCAAGTTCAACTAGTATGGATTTTCTATAATTTTCTAACTATTTTCTAAGTTTATATTTATATATATACTACGTTTGGGTACGGTGATTGATGGACTCATCGCGACGATATCGGGACATGTGAATAAATAACCATCCGTACTAGTTGACCTTGCTTACGTGATCATCTCGTGAGCATTTCTCCACAGAGACGGCACCGTGCTTGACCACGGAAGAGCTCCAATTCTACGAGGAAGGGAACACGGTCTTCCACGACCATTGCCGCTCTCCTCGTAGAATCAAAGCTCCTCCTTGACGTCCGTTACCGCTTTCGGCGGAAGAACGTGCTCGCCGAGATGAACACGGTCCGCAAGTTCAACTAGCTACTTTAACCTTATTTCATGTAAATATGCAAGCTTGAAGTGATTTTGAGCTCAAATTGCTTACAAATGAAAAAAACCAAAATAAAGAACCATATATATATATAGTGAACAAAATGAGATAAGACAATGGTGAAAAATGAGAGTATGAGATTGGTAACCTTTACAACTGAAGAATCGACGGAGGAATCGAAGAAATCGATGGAGGAATCGAATAATGGATGGAGGAACAATGGAGGAAGGAGGAAGCAAGAACACTACTGCAGTGAGCTTCAAAATGTCTTGAGCTCGGGCTCGGGGAGAAGGAGGAGACGGCCGATTTATAAAGGAGAACATTTAGTCCCGGTTGGTGGATCCAACCGGACTAAAGGTAACTTTCAACCCCGGCGCAGCCACGGCCCGGAGTAGACCTTTACTCCCGGTTGGAGCCACCAACCGGGAGTAAAGTATACATTTTAGTCGGTTGGTGGCTCCAACCGGGACTAAAGGTCCCCGCCACCTCTGCACGCGCTTGATGGCCGTTGCTGGGCGCGGACCTTTAGTCCCGGTTGGAGCCACCAACCGACTAAAATATCTCTCTAGTCCCGGCGCAAAAAATTCGGGACTAGAGCCCATTTTAGCCGAGGATCAAAGGTCTGTTCTCTACTAGTGCTGCTTGGTGCCATTTCGTCTTTGGGAATAGTCGGAGCTTATCTCCTTGTATTATTGGTGGTTTGGTGAAGGTGCACGGTCTTTCTGTAGGGGCATGTAGTAACGTGTTGGATCGCCTGAATAACATTCAGTTCATACTGCCATGATGGAAAAGCTTGCCTGCCTGGCAGAAATACATTTGTTCCTTGCATCTTTGGCCTGATCCATGTCTCTCCAATAGGAGATGATGGCGCTTGACGACGTCGACGCCGCCGGCGCCGGTGGCGCAGCTGGGTGGTCGACTAGCGCTGAAAAGTCGATCGGTGCCCCGGTCCGTTGCATGCAGTGCGGTCCGGTCGCCGTGGGATGCAAGGCTATACCACCTGTTGCCGCATGCGTATGCACTGATGTGTGCACGTAGCGCGGTCTCACATCTCAGCTCTCAGGGAAACGGTAAGGAAGCCGCCGACTTTGGGTTCGAGCGGCTGTCAGCTGGTCCAGACAGGAGTCTTGGTCGCTGTTGACTCCACTCGCAGGCTCGTGCCGGGACCCCACGTAGTACAGCAGTAGGTCCTTCTCGTGCACAAACAAAAATTGTAGGGTCGCCGGACAGGCGGACAGCGACGTGCCGGCGTGTGTTGCGTCAGCGCTCACACCGTTACTTCCTCTTTTGGATTTGAGCTGAATCTTCCCCTCGTAGCCCCACGAATGTGCTATTTTGCACAAAGCATACCGTTTTTCAACACATGCGACGACTTTTATACATATGAAAAGAAGAACCTTACAATGCTTGGCGTTTTTAAGGATGGTTTTACTAAGTCAGTTTCTAAAAATCGATGGTTTAGAAGCGACTACAATGCGGCACAACATTTATAGAGATAGATTGCTATATAAAACCATTCCCGGAAAATTTTAGGCAGATGTAAAATAAAATCATCCGTGTAGTAGTATAGGTTTGCTAGCTACTAGAAATAACGACAGTTTAGGATGCTTTCTCCGCGTACATTTCATCAACATTTTTATGTTTTTATTTACATATATCTAAGCTATTACAGTTTATTCGCAAAGAAACAAGTTATATTAATTGGTCTCCTACTAAACAAAGAACGATAATGCTCTGTTCAGGGCGTCTGTCCGTCCAGACGCCGAGTTTTCTAGCCTGCACAGCGGTCCGGCCCAACAGGCTACCGGCCTGCTCCCCTCTACGCTCTCTCCCATCTCTCTACAACTGCACCCAAAAAAAATACAGCACCCTGCGACGGAAATTTCCCCTCCCCTCGCTCGTTGCGACTTCACCGCATCGTCCGTCCGCCCCCACTAAGCCTCGCCGCTGTCGCCATCTGCCGCCGTGCCTCTATCTCGTACCGTGTCCGCCACCGCTCCCCCATTCACCGCCGTGCCCCCACTACGCCTCACCCATCACGGCCACGACGTGCACCATGCCACCACCACCCGGCGCCACCAGGAGAATTAAGGTCGCCGCCGGTTGGGACATCGTCTCCCGCGGTCGCCCGAAGACACCACGTGACAGGAAGCTGCGCCACCACCGACCTGAGCTTGCTGCCACTATCACAGTTCCCCACCAGGAAACCATGGCCGCTACAACGCGCGACCTCAGCAAGGAGATGTTGCATTGAAAGCACATGTTGCAAACATATGTTTCAAGTGTTTCGGTTGTTTCATAGGTATGTTGCAAGTATTTGATATGGATGTTGCAAAAGTAGATCCGGATGTTGCATATGTTGCAATGGCTATATACGTATATTACAAGCATATTGTCGGGGACCTAATACCGGGGTACCCCAGAAGGTGGAACCAATAACCACCGAACGTTAAAAACTTCTGGACGCATAAGAGCGTTGCTTCACCCCTCACGGGAATGACAGGAGCTTGGTTCCACCTCGCCCGACGCCTTTGGGGTGGGCTCGGTCTCGCCCGAGGGCCGAGGATTAGTCTCCGTCTCGCCCGACGCCTTTTGGATGGACTCGATCTCGTCCGAAGGCCGAGGGATAAACCCCGACTCGCCTGACGCCTTTGATGTGGCTCTGCCTCGCCCGAGGGCACAGGGCTAGTCTCCGTCGCGCCCGACGCCTTTAGGGCGGGCTCGGTCTCGCCCGAGGGCTGAGGGATAGACTCTGCCTCGCCCGACCCCGAAGGAGCAAGGTCGGTCTCACCCAGGAGATAGGGATTGGTCTCCGCTTCGCCCGACGGCAAGGAACAAGCCTCACTCTGCTCCATATCTAAAGATTGGATTCATCTTACCTGACCACTTCTCCCTGTTCCCTCAAGATGATAGAGACAGGGCAAGACAAGACGTTTAGGTGAACCGTGGCTCCACGAACCATACCCTGCACCCTGGCAGGAAAAGTACTGCCAGGGGATGACGGGACGGGCGCTTTAGGCCCTTCCAGGCGCCGCAGAGCCCGAAAGGTGTTACAGGTGCGAGCTCTCCACCCTATAGAGTTGTAGGCGCCGCCTTTAGCTCTGGGACACGGAACCCGACGAAGATATACGACAACCGCTACGCTCCAGAAAAGGATTTGCTATCTCCACAAACGACGGATATTCCATCACCACGCTATGGACCTAAGGGAGCGGCGCCCGCTTCCCGACCCCTCAGGTCCACCAAGACAGAAGACCTTGGCCACGGCGCTACTCCAGACCCCGACCCCGCGTCCCTCCGACGAAGACTCATAGGAACCAGAAGGCGTGCGGAGCAAGGCTGGGGGAGGCTCAAAAGTCAAAACCACTGTACTGCGGCCCATACCCTGCGCAGGGTAGCATTCTGTAACCAACCTGACATTCTACAGAGACATCGACAGTATTGTAGGCGCTTATCTTCCTTCGCACTCATCAGAATGAAGAACCAGGCCGGGTAGACGTGAGCCACAAGACTAAGTAGAGTACGCATCCTAAAGCCCTCACCCTTGTAAAGCCAGCCCCTTCATCTATAAAAGGGGATGCGCTTCCTCCATAAAAGGAGGGAGAAAAAGATCGAACGAGACGACTCTCAGATACACACAGTCAAGTTGTGTCGAACCTCTTGACATCCCTTCAACCCTTCCATCAGAGACTTGGGACCAGTCCCTCTCTCGATCGTTTGTACCCCTTACTACAAACCGTTCACGGTGCTAATAACACGAGCAGCAACAAACTGGACGTAGGGACTTTCGGCCCGAACCAGTATAAATCTTGTGTCCTTTAGCGCACCATCCGAGCCTAACGCGCATTACTATAAATTTACTTGCCGGTGCTTGTACGAAACACCGACAGTTGGCGCGCCATGTAGGGGAGCTTGCGCATTCCAAATCAGGCCTCGGATGGCCACCCACGCAATCACCTGGGTCCCGGGCGCACACGTGCGTTTCGGCGACCTAGATTTCATCATCAGACTAGAAGGAGAGTTGGCGTTGACTCACTCTGTCGCCCCATCTCTCCCCTCCATCAACCTCGGCCGTCTTAGGCCCGAGGGCCCGCCGGGCAACTCCCTGGGAGTCCGGTCACCAAGGGAGGTCTCGCACAACGTCACCCTATGTCCAGAAGGTCCCGTACGGAGCGCCCCGATAGTGTTTCCGTTCGGTCTCCGCAATGCTGCGGCGACCGCTAGCCACCTTCTGGCGCTACGGATGGTTCAGTCACCCACGGACATCGAGTTCGTGGGGGCGATTGAACATGATACGGAGACCCTTTACGGGCTCCTCAATGAGGAGCCAGGATCGTTCTCTAGCTCGAATTCCAGTAGGGGGAGCCACCACCCTTCCCGGGAGTGCTTCATGACGCAGACCCCCGAAGGTCACATCGAAAGCGCCTCTAGGGAAGAGGTCACCCCTACAAACAACCCTGACAGCCGATCCGGGGAAGAGATGACCGCCCCATCTCGCCTAAGGATGGAGCAGCTGATGGCCCGTCAGCAATTGATCAATGAGGCCGGGCAAGGGCTCGCCCAGGAATACACGAACATCAATCGCGAGATTGAACGCCGCAAAGACGGGGGGCGCGCGCGCGCCACGGCCCGCACCATACATTAGAGGATCCTCACCGACGATGGGGCGAACTCTACAAACGAAATCACATCAGAATTCTGCAACTCTGTATCCCTGACGAACAGGGAAAACTCCTACTGGGCGACATCCACGGTGGAGTATGCGGTCATCATGCCGCACCAAGAACCTTGGTTGGAAACGCATTCCGACAAGGTTTCTATTGGCCCACCGCAGTAGCCGATGCCGAGCAAATTGTACGCACCTGTGAAGGGTGCCAGTACTACGCTCGGCAAACACACCTCCCAGCCCAGGCTCTCCAGATGATCCCCATCACGTGGCCCTTCGCGGTCTGGGGGCTCGACCTGGTTGGGCCACTCAAAAAAGCGCCCGGGGGCTTTACCCACCTGCTTGTCACCATAGACAAGTTTACAAAATGGATTGAAGCTCGACCAATATCCACGATCAAATCCGAGCAAGCCGTGCTGTTCTTTCTCGACATCGTCCATCGCTTTGGAGTACCGAACTCCATCATTACGGACAACGGCACGCAGTTCACCGGTAGGAAATTCGTTCGATTTTGTGATGAGCAACACATCCGGATCGACTGGGCAGCCGTCGCACACCCCCGGACGAATGGGCAGGTCGAGCGCGCAAACGGCATGCTTCTTCAAGGCCTCAAACCCAGAATTTTCAACCGATTGAACAAATTCGGCGCACGCTGGCTAGCTGAGCTCCCAGCCGTGCTCTAGAGCCTAAGGACAACTCCTAGCCGGGCCACCGGCTACACACCTTTCTTCATGGTCTATGGTTCCGAGGCCATTCTCCCAACGGACCTCGACTACGGAGCACCAAGAATCAGAGCATACGACGAAAAGGGGGCTTAAGCATCTCACCAAGACACCATGGATCAGCTAGATGAAGCCCGCGACATCGCCCTCCTCCGTTCGGCTAAGTACCAGCAGGCGCTGCGACGGTACCACGGCCGACGGGTGCGGGGTCGAGCCTTCAACGTCGGAGACCTCGTCCTCCGTCTTGTGCAGAGCAACAAGGACCGCCACAAACTCTCCCCGCCCTGGGAAGGGCCCTACGTCGTCGCGGAAGTACTTCGCCCAGGCGCCTACCGGTTGAAAACCATCAACGGCGAGGTCTTCACCAACGCCTGGAACATCGAGCAGCTACGTCGTTTCTATCCTTAAAATAAGCTTACACTTTTCCTTATCAGATTTTGTCATAACAAAACCCCGACCCTTAGTGACTTCCGACCCCTGCAAGTGGCGAGGGGTCAGACCTCACTCGGGGGCTGGCATGTGATCATAACATGTGACATATGTGATATAAATATTGCGCTTGCAAAAAACTCCTGTGTTATACTTACAAACATTCTCTAAGTTTTCCGTTCACCTCATAAACAAGTCCCAAGGGCTAAGATTTTGGGAACCGATTCTGAATACAACTGGTAGGACTGCGAGACACCCACGCCCCAGCGGCTGCAACCTCTTTGCTCACCAGTTCAATCAGAATTAGTTCACCCACGTTCCTAGCTTCTTATGACTTAGACCATGAGAAGGGTCGGAAAGCGCTAAAATTTTTCCCTGCGAAGGAGAAAGAAAGATAAAAATTGCTTGACATAAGCAAAGGATGTAATTTTGTTCATTTTTTGCACAAACTCATCACTTACAAAGCGATTTCATTACAAAAAGGAACAATATACTTATAAATTCAGAGGACTGTTTACTCGGGGGCTTCCCCACAAGGTTATTTCATTACAGTCTCTGCTCAGCTCTACTACAAGTGCTACTGCGGTCACCGTGCCACGCTCTCCATCGGTGGCGCTTGGGCGATACATCTGCAGGCCAGCTCATCTCTGCGGTCGCCGTGCCACGCTCTTCATCGGCGACATCCTCGATATCCACCGCTTCATTTGGATCCTCGAAGGTGCCACCATCTCGACGCCTCCCGCCGGAACGTCCCGGACTACGCCATCGTCGTCAGCCGCAACCTCGACAGCGACGCCACCGCCATGGCGTCTGGGGACTACGGCATCATCCCCAGCCATAACCCTGACAACGGCGTATGAGTAGGAAATGCCTCCCGCCAAAGGAGGAGCACAACGGACAACGGCGTAGTCAACGACGTACGACGCCCACCGGCGCCTCTTCTCCTTCGACAACAGCGACTCCTCAGCAAGGGCAGCACGCATCATCTCATCTACGTTGGATAACCTCTCGCTCGACATCACACACCGCACTTCATGCGAGCAAATTTGTGAGTTTTCTCTCTCTAGCATTACTCTTCCTCACTCAGGAAGTGTCGCGACGCACGGACGCGTTCGACGAAAAGGAAGAAGAAGGAGAGATAACGGCTCGGAGGCAGAAGACGAGGTGGGATGAGAACTCCTCGCCCCCTCCCTATTTAAAGAGGAGATGCGGTAGCTAAGGAAAGGCGAAAGGTTGGACGAAAAACCCTCTCCTTCCCTCTTTAAATACGGAATCAATGCTTGATTGATATATGAGGGACGCCTTGAATCGACGGACGCACTACCCGGTCGACGAGGCGTCCCTCTTTGGTCAAATCGAACACCGCTTGGGGTATGGCCGCTCTCGACCCGCTCGACGCTGGTGATTAAAGCGCCCACATAGGCGTGACAACTTTTCGCCTCCCCATGCGGGACCACGGACGACCCGACGACAGACCTTTTCGGATCTCTGGGCGGCCGTTCGCCCGTAGAGACACGACGAACGAACGTCCAAAGAAAGATAAGCATCTCGACTTTCTTACTTTATGCATTAAAATTCATTCACGAGCTTCCGACCCCGTCAAACGGCGGGGACACGAACATTGCTCAGGGGATGCCGAGGATGTCAACCAGTGTAGACATCCCCCTCACTCGACCCCTCCGTACGCTTGAAACTAAGGGCACGACATACAGGCACAAAGCTTTGAGTAAAACTGGACGAACTAGCAAACCCTACGCCCCGATAGCTATGGTGTTTCTGTTCACCAGAAAAATCATACTCAACGCCCCCCGCGTCCCTAGTTTCGACGTCTGCCTTCTCAAAGAAGGGATCGGAGGGGTCCACCTACAGAATCTCCCCCAAAGGAGAAGCTGTTAGGTTACCCAAGTTAATAAAACGACTCGGATCGCCACCGAGACACAAAAACAAAGAATAGCAAATCTTATGCAGGTTATTCCAACCTCGTCACAAACGTCGGGGCCCGAGCCCATCTGGTAGGAGCTTTTCTGCCACTCATGCCACCAAGGTAACGTTACCGACCCCGCCTTCATTTCGATTATATTATACGTAGGCAAAACATCCCAACGATTCATGTCGCACCACGAAACGGCTGTCGCCTCATTCGATATAGGCGACCACAGGCCGAGGTTCGAAGATCGGCCCGCGAAGGGCTCGAGGCCGCCTCACGCCCGAACAGAGCGAGGAGAGATAATCGAGACAAGCCCTGGGGCCTGCGGCCGACCCGCTCGAGAAGCGAACAGGGGCGTCTCGACCTTCTCTTGTTCGATTCTAACCCCTAGCCAAACCCACGTAATCTCCATCGAGGAGAGCCATCGGGCCCCCCCAGAGCTTATCGAACGACTCGGGCATCTGCCGGGCAGGTTAAGAAGTTGTGGAGTGCCACGGAGGGCCTGCCAACCCCATCAACAAATGATGGACCCGGATTCCACGAACGTACCCATTAGTGAGCTCATTGAGCGTGACACTCGAGCCGTCGAGGCAAGTGTCGTTCACTCACCCCTCCGATTGCGAAACCCGAGGATGGGGTGACACGCAAAATAACGACCGACCCTATTAGACCCTAACAAGGCTCGGGGCTTGAGCCAAACAATACAGAGGGACACAGTTCAAGGCCTCACCTTGCCGAGCCCCATAGAGTCCCCAGGTTGGGGATTTCATTGGAAGAGCAGGGGGGAATATTGCGATGACATCCATGGACTTCGTCAACCTGTCACCAAAACCACAGTTCCGATCTCCAGAACCCCGACCCCAAAGAAATGCAGGGGTCGGACCTTACTCGGGGGCTGGTTAAGGTGCGGCTACCTCCTTTTTGTTCCTTTGGAACAATCTCCTCGCATTATAACCAGCGGTATAATTGAGAAACAGATTGGTAAGATTGTAAAAATCAAACAAAATGAAATTACGACGCAAAATCACGGCGTCCGGACTCAAAAAATAATGACACTTGTCCACATATTACATATAAGTTATTCTCAAAATTGTTCGACTAATTACTCCCATGGAGGGAGAACCATCTCTTCAGATTGTCTCGCTGTGTTTTTTGCAAGGGGAGCAACCATCTTCTCCATTTCCTCCACTCTTCATCCTCGTAGGTGGACGGAAGCCTTCACTCATCACCTTGAGTTGATTTCCTTCTCATAATGAGCGTGGGTGACGGTGAAGGCCTGGGTAATCCCGGCGTGAAAGGCACTCTCCTCAAGCTGGCCCACCCGAGCCGTGATACCTGCGACACGAGCCGCGAGCGGGCTGGTCTCCACCGGCTCCGTCACATTCAGGGCATTAAGGACCACCCCGACCGCAGCCTGTAGAAGATCATGCTCGTCGCTCTCAACCTGAAGGGCCCTTCGTGCATAGGTAGCCTCTTTTTCTAGCTTGATGGAGGCATTTTCAGCACTCAACCTTCGGTTCACCGTGTCACCAAGCTCCGCCCGAAGAGAGCAGACCACCTCGACGTCCTCGTCCACCTTCTACTGGAGGGCCGTGGCCCTACTCTCGGCCTCCCACCGGAGTTCCCGCTCCATCTCCAGCTCCTTCAGGACCTCGCCGGCCTTCTTATTAGCCGCGGCATTCCTCTGCAGTAGCTCGTCTAGCTCTTTTTGGAGTCTGGCAATCTCCTCTCCATCCAGCTTAGACCTTGCCGACAGGTCCTCGAACATCCCGTGGGCCTCCTCCGTGTCCAGACGCGCCTGGGCCTCCCGCTCCTAGGCGGTAGCAAGCTAGGCGTCCATGTCTGCTCGCAGCCAGGCCTCCTCGGAGAGGCGATCCCACTCTGCCTTCTGCTCGTGGAGGAATTGGGATTTATTCTGGCTACGAGCAACAAGAACCTAAAGAGGAAGAAGACTGGTATCAGAAATGCTAAAACACAAAAACATACGAAGAAAGAAGAAAGCCCAGAAAATACCTGAGTAGCAGGGATAACGATCTCATGGAGGGCTCCTCTGGCCTGGTCCAGGGCGTTCAGCATGGTCGAGATCCCGATGTCAAGACCCTCCCGCTCCATGCTCTCGGAATGATCATCGAGCGAGAAAAGAGCCGACGTCGGGTCCTGAGCGGCCATCCACTAGAGCGGCAGCTCCCCCCGTGCAGGGGAGCGGCTTCCTCCCGACAAAGGGGCCGGTGGCGGCTCCCTCCTGACCCTGTGCGGCACCACCTCCGCACTCGAGGACCCTCCGGCTGGACCCTCCCCCGTCTGGGCCGCTTCGAGTGCCTCGGGTGGATCCACCTGGGCCCCTGGTGGCGCGGATTGCACTACGCCCTCGAGCGCCACCACGACCGCGCCCGGTTGATCCTGGCTTGGCGCGGTCACGACCACCTCCACCAGCGGTATGCGGCCCTCGGCCGGCTGTTCCACGTCCGCCGCGGAGGAGGCCGCTCGCTCAGTAACCTCCGCGGGCACGGGAGCCACCATGGGCGCCGTCGGGTCGGCCAACGCGGCCCCGACGTCGGCACCACTCCTGCCCGAGATGGGGGTGACTCCAGGCAACGCCGTCTGTCCCGCTTGAAGGGCGAGACTCTTCTTGGGCACCAGCCCTAGGGGGTGACCCGTCCGCAAGAACCTGCACAAAGGTAATAACCATTAAGTCAAAATTAAAATGGAAAAAGGATGAAAACAGAGGAATCAACAGCTTACGTTGACGTCCTCGACCGGCGGAACCATTTTGGGGATGGATCCCCAGATCCCTACCCTGACTCATCTGGGCGGGACCGTTTCATACCTGCCCCCTGCTCCTGGGTAGGGGGGTTCATCTCGTCGGGCGCAGCACCGGAGTCGCTCCCCTCCATCGTCTCATGGGGTGCAGCACCGGAGCTGCTCCCTCCATCGTCGCCTCGGGAATAGCGGCGGCAGGTCCGCCCTCCCCCATCCACCGGTTCTCGGCCGGCACGCCGTGCGAAGCGGCGGACTCGCCGGCCTCCACTGACCTCATCGATCTACTTCCCTCCGCGTGGAAAGGGAAGGGCCCCTGCATGGATGGGTGGCCACTCGTCAGCGTGTCCTCGTCCTCCAGGACGCCCCAATCCACGCCGACGGCTACCTCGTCGTCATCATCATCATCATCGTCATCGTCGTCGTCCTCACTGCTCACGTCCTCTCCCCGATCCCGTGCCTCCTGCTTCAGTCGTTTCACCTTCTTCATCTCTTCCCTTGCTTTCTTGTCCCGCTCGGCCGCGAGTCGATTCGCCGCCGCCACGACCTTGTCCTTCGGCAGTGGAACTGGGCTGTCCTTAAAGACCAGCACCCTCGGCTGGTCCCAACGTCATAAAGCAAGTGTTAAAAAATGGAGATCCAGGAAAAAAGAAAAGAGCACGGGAGAGGAGAGCTTACGAATTCAAAGAATCCAGGCTCCGGCCGCATTGGGGGGTGTCCGGGCACCGGATACACAATGTCGAGGACCCTGCCTGTAGAATCCTTCGTCGGCTCCATCGCCTCCTTGATGCGCTGCGCCACTTCCGAGTAAGGGAGCGCCTCGTCAACAAGCACCGTCCCCTCGAGCGATATCCCGGGCATCATCCGATGCAGGGGAAGCACACGCGCCATCAGAGGCGCCACCCTCCTAGCGTGGTAGGCACCAATAATCTGTGTCCCCTTTACACCACGACCCTTCAGGGCTTGGAGGGCGGAAAGAAGGTCGGAGATGTGTTTCTTGTCTTTGGACTGGACGCCCCAGCCCCACGACTCCGGAACGTCCACAATAAGACGTCCAGTATACTTCGGTAGGGTGGCACTCGCATCATCCCTAACATAAAACCACTGCGAGTGCCATCCCTTGTTGGATGTCGCCAGACACATGTACGGGTAACCCTTCGATCAGGTATGGCGCAGATGAATGCTGGCACACCCCATCAGCGCGTTCACGTCTTTCCCCCCAATCTTCCTCTTTGACAGACTAATGTTAAAGAAATACCGCCACAGATCAAAATGGGGATCGATCCCCAGGAAACCCTCACACAGGGCAACAAACGCTGCCATGTGCTGAATCCCATTGGGAGTTAGATGCTGCAGCTCTACCTCATAGTAATCCAACAGCCCCCGAATGAATCTATGCGCGGGTACCCCGAATCCCCGCTCATGGAAGATGGCAAAGAGACGACATACCCTTCAGCAAAGACCGGCTCACCCTCGTCGCCAAGTAGCAACCACTCTGGGCGGTGGGCGGTGGGCGGGAGAAGGCCACGGCGGACGAGGCCCTCCAGACGCCGGGAGGTGATGTTGATTTGCCCCACAACTCCATTAAAGCAGAGAGGGGGGCGGCAGCGTGTGAGCTTGACGGCCGGCCGGAACACGAACGCAGCCGGTCGGCGGTGGCGGCGCTGGGCGTGAGAGGCTGGGACGATTAGCGGCGGATGTTTCGAACGCAAAGGCGGGGAGCGAAATCTGGAACCTTGGGGCGAACCCCATGGTTTTATAGAGGGGCGACGGACGCGAGAAGGGCAACCGTCCGCCTCGATCTCTAGGCTCGCCACGCGCCCACCACGTCACGTCATGGGACACGCGCCCGCAGCCCTATCCTCTCACCCTAAAAATCTCGGCGGATGGATCGCCTTCCCGAAGCGAATCCGGACTCTCTACCCACACAGGAAACGCAAGCCACAGAGGCTGTTCTTTTTCTTTGGCCCACCTAGGCCCCGAAGCTCACCTGGCGGCCCAACTAAGAAAGGATCCGCGACGATCTAAAATCAAGGCGTAGAAGCACCAGTTAGGTCAGCCCGAATCGGTTCCCAACAAGCGGGATGCCACGACCCACTCGGAAAAATGTCCGATTGACAAAAAATTAAGTCCTTCACCCTTACCCACGAAGGATCGATATAACCCCGGGCGACTCTACTCAAATCACCCGGGGCTCAAGGCTACACCCGCCGGGATGCGCTTCGCGCACCCTCTCGACAAAAGTAACCTCGACGAAATCAAAAACACCCTCCAGTGGTTCTACTCGAATCACACATAGAGGCTCGGGGCTACTGTCTGCGGGACCTAATACCGGGTACCCCCGAAGGTGGAACCAATAACCACCGAACGTTAAAAACTTCGGGCGCATAAGAGCGTTGCTTCACCCCTCACGGAATGACAGAGCTTGGTTCCACCTCGCCCGACGCCTTTGGGGTGGGCTCGGTCTCGCCCGAGGGCCAAGGATTAGTCTTCGTCTCGCCCGACGCCTTTTGGACGGACTCGATCTCGTCCGAAGGCCGAGGGATAAACCCCGACTCGCCTGACGCCTTTGATGTGGCTCTACCTCGCCCGAGGGCACAGGGCTAGTCTCCGTCTCGCCCGACGCCTTTAGGGCGGGCTCGGTCTCGCCCGAGGGCTGAGGGATAGACTCCGCCTCGCCCGACCCCGAAGGAGCAGGGTCGGTCTCACCCAGGAGATAGGGATTGGTCTCCGCTTCGCCCGACGGCAAGGAACAAGCCTCACTCTGCTCCATATCTAAAGATTGGATTCATCTTACCTGACCACTTCTCCCTGTTCCCTCAAGATGATAGAGACAGGGTAAGACAAGACGTTCAGGTCAACCGTGGCTCCACGAACCATACCCTGCACCCTGGCAGGAAAAGTACTGCCAAGGGATGACGGGACGGGCGCTTTAGGCCCTTCCAGGTGCCGCAGAGCCCGAAAGGTGTTACAGGTGCGAGCTCTCCACCCTGTAGAGTTGTAGGCGCCGCCTTCAGCTCTGGGACACGAAACCCGACGAAGATATACGACAACCGCTACGCTCCAGAAAAGGATTTGCTATCTCCACGAACGACGGATATTCCGTCACCACGCTATGGACCCAAGGGAGCGGCGCCCGCTTCCCGACCCCTCAGGTCTACCAAGACAGAAGACCTTGGCCACGGCGCTACTCTCGCACCCGACCCCGCGTCCCTCCGACGAAGACTCATAGGAACCCGGAAGGCGTGCGGAGCAAGGCTGGGGAGGCTCAAAAGTCAAAACCATCAGCATCATGCGGCCCATACCTGCAAGCGGGGTAGCATTCAGAACCAACCCGACATTCTACAGAGACATCGACAAGATTGTAGGCGCTTATCTTCCTTCGCACTCATCGTAATGAAGAACCAGGCGGGTAGACGTGAGCCACAAGACTAAGTAGAGTACGCATCCTAAAGCCCTCACCCTTGTAAAGCCAGCCCTTCATCTATAAAAGGGGATGCGCTTCCTCCATAAAAGGAGGGAGAAAAAGATCGAACGAGACGACTCTCAGATACACACACCAAGTTGTGTCAACCTCTTGACATCCCTTCAACCCTTCTATCGAGACTTGGGACCAGTCCTCTCTCTCGATCGTTTGTACCCTTTACTACAAACCGTTCACGGTGCTAATAACACGAGCAAAGAACAAAGCGGGGCGTAGGGACTTTCGGCCCGAACCAGTATAAATCTTGTGTCCTTTAGCGCACCATCCGAGCCTAACGCGTATTACTATAAATTTACTTGCCGGTGCTTGTACGAAACACCGACACATATGTTCGAAATGTTTTATATGTTTTTAGACATATGTTGCAAGTGTTTTATCTAAATGTTAAATATGTTTCACATATATGTTATAAGTGTATGTTCCAAATATTTAAACCGTTTCAGAGGCATGTTGCATCAAATGTTTCATGTTGCAAGAGTTTCATATGTCAAGTGTATACTCTCTGATGGCATGGATTCCTGCGTGCGCGTGCGAAACGGAGGGCCACGAGTGGTCGCCGTGTGTGGGCGGGCGGGGTGAGCGGTCCAAGCGGCGCGGGCGGTCTCTGCGTGCATGTGGGAAACAGAGCGTGCAAATCTATGCAGGTGGGGCACGCAACACGGGCGCGGGCGGTCTGGACGTCCGGACGCTAGTTCTACGGAACGAGAAATCTTGATTATTCACCAAACAGAGCACATGCATCTGCGCAATTGAACAAGAAGGAAAGGGTTCAAATGAAAAGGCTTATCTCGCACTTTCCCCACCTCTCCATTTAGCTCTCTCTATATATGCGCCACACATCCCGTGTAAGTTCCACATCCAAATTCCCAAAGAGTGTAGTAACAAAATTTGTCTGACTTCTTAGACTCCATGGGATTGAAGCTTTCTTGCATCCACCACGGCAGCCTGTCGCGGCAGGCACACCTGCCGGCCTCGCCAGCGCCGGCCAGGGTCATCGCCGCAGACGGATCGCTGAAGGCGCTCCCGGCCTTCTCTGCCTCTAGCGTCGCGGACGTTCTCGGCCGGAGCAGGGACGCGGTGTCGTCATCGTTCTTCGTGTGCAACTCCGACGCACTCTACTTCAACGAGCGCCCACCGGCGCTGGCACCCGGCGAGGTGCTCCGGCCGGGGCAGATATACTTCGTGCTCCCGGCGGCCATGCTCGAGAGGCCGCTGTCGACCGGCGACATGGCCGAGCTGGCCGTGCGGGCGACCATGGCGCTCGCTTCCAGCAGCAAACCGAGGCGACACGGGCGGCGCTGTGCCCGCGGTGGCGGCAAGAAGAAGGCGGTTCGCGTCATGCCCGTGCGCGAGGAAATGAAGGACGGCAGCGAGGTCGACGTCTTCTTCAACGAGAAGCTAAACCAACAGACGCTGGGGGAGTTCGGGATGTTGCTGAGCCCAGCGAAGAAGGACAAGAAGCTTGCAGCCGCCACGGCAACGTCAAGGCTCAAGCGGGCGCTGAGCATCATTCAGGAAGACGCCGAGTGAAGCAACAGTAGGCTGTGGTCGATCTCAAATTCTTTTGTTCTTTCCAGAAACTTAATTTGGTTACAGAAAATGTCTACAAATGTAGAAAATATAGGGTAGAAAATGTCTACAAATGTATGACATTCTAGCCTTGTAAGTAACCTGATTCGTTGATTTTTTTTGTTTTTGTTTCGGTGTACAATATTTCCCCATTTTCTGTCTTGTAGTTTTTTCTACGACTGTGCAACAATGAAGAATTTTTACGGTCTAAAATGAAGTTTGAATGATTCAAACTTTGTGTGGGCATGTGGGCCAAGGACTGATGGACTGACCTACTGACCAATGACAAAGAGAGTTCTCTGACAAACAAAGAACAGAAAAGAACAGTTACTGCAAATGACATTATCCGCATATAATCGTTTCCGCCCGAGGTATATGGTTTTGATATTAAGGTAGAAGGCCTCAGTTTTGCATGCCGAGAAAACTCTTGATCCTGCCTTTTCACATAGTCGTTTATTTTGCTCCCACAGCCTGAATTCACTCCCACGTACAGGCTTTTTCACATAGTCGTTTATTTTGCATAATCGTTTATTGTGACATTCATGCCACAAAACTCCGATTTTTTATGTCTCTCTTTCTCTGTATACCTAGTCGTATGTTTTAATTCTAGAATTATTTTTTAAGAGCAAACTTCATTACTCATCAGACTCAGCGAGATCGTTGGTCATCAAATCCTCAACAAATTGAGGTACATCATCCCAAGTGATTGGGTACCACTAGAAACTCTATGCCCATTAGCCGCAAGAGTGTCGACAACCTTATTACAAAATCTAGGACACACATTTACACTATAAGAAACAAACTCCGACATCAATAAAAGCCGAATCTCCGTAATGACCCTACCCATGGCTGAAAGCCGAAACTCGTCGCCCTCCAAGGCCGTCTCGATGAGCGAAGCACTGTCTCTAGAATAACCCTAGCAGTTCCGCATGAAAGGCGCTCTTAAGGAAATTTTCATCACCCGCTCCAGCCTTCACCGTCATTCCCTCATCATTGCGGATAATGAAACCCCACCTGCCTCCACCTGTTTTACATTTGTATGCACCATCCACATTAATTTTGAAAAATCCCTGCTAGGGTCACTATACCACAGCCCATACTAGCGTCCAACCAAGGGTCGGTAAAAATGTCGAAATGCCGTTGGACGGTCGGACGGTATAACTTAGTGGCTTACGGTCAGACGCTATATCTTGTTTTGGCTACAGACTGTCGGTCGTTAATTCTATTTCACTTGACGTTGAACGGTCGGTCGTTATATCATACTTTTAACGACCCACCGCTCGTGGCCGTAGATCCCGCCTAACTTTTTAACGTGGACACACCTGTCGAAAAAAAAATTGGAGCCTGCCATTCCAGCCCGCCAAAGCGCAACACCACATCAGCCCATTTCCGTCTCCCCTGGCGCTCACCCCAAGAACTCCACGGTCCCTTTCCCCCAAACCCCAAACAAGAGCACCCGCCGCCACTGCTCCAATCGAAGAATAAAAACCGCGGCCACCACCGGTCCCGCACACGGCCGCCCCGAGAACTGCCGCCGCCGGGCCGGCCGCCCTCACCGGTGGCCCCTAGCCTCCTCCAGCAGCACAGGCCAGTCAGGCGGGCGGCGACCTCAGGTCGCCCCGCAGCGCGACCACAGTCCGACCGCTCCGCGCCGACGACCTCAGCTCGACGCCGTCTCCAGGTCAGCACAGCCGGTGAACTCAGCTCGCCCCTCCCTCCGCCCCCGTCAGTGACCTTAGGTCCGCCTCCCCCCACCACCACATACGGGCGCCCCCACCCCTCCAAGTTGCTCTGCACCACACCCCCATCCCCACCTCCTCCGGTCCTCCATTCTTCTGACTGGCGCCCACACCCAGCTCTCCCCCTATCTCCCCTCCGCATGGCCAGATCCAAAGTAAAGGGAGCCACGGTGTCCCTCTACACTGTGTGTTTGTTGCTTTGATCATTGCGTCACCTCATTACTAACTAAATCATGGATCTGTGCATGTTGTATTCGTGGTTGCCTGAAGCGTACAAGAAGAAGGTGCTCCTTGGACCTCTGCCCTAAGAAAAGCCGCAGATCTCAGCGCCTCATCGAGCCTCGGCAAGCACTAGGAACCACTCGTGGATTAGACTCACGAGTATCGTAAAGTGCTCTCTACCACTTCGCTACCATTGTTGCTTTGCTTGTCTTTTCGATTCCTGGTAAAGATTCTCCATGTAGTGATATGGATCTCTATTTCGCTACTAACATGTGCCTTCTATTTATTATAGTGGACACATTTGTTGTTGCTTATTTGCTTAATCGGGCCAAATCAACAAGTACACGTGGCATAGAAACTAAGTGTGCTCTCTGCATCCCAGATGTTGCTTAGTCGATTTGGCATATGGCAAAAATGAATACATAGTTCATGCAGAGCTTCAATGTGTCATCCAGATTCATTGTAGGAAGTATAGCAGTTGCCTTTAAATTTACTCAATTGTGGGCTGTGGCTTTAGTTTGATCATCAAGATGGACTGTGGTTTAGTTTGATCTTCATTTACTCCACATTCAGTTACTGTGGCTTAAGATTATTTTTTCCTATTTTTTTGCTTCCTGTGGATAGTTCAAGAGAATCTATAGCTTAATTGAAAACCGAGTGTAGCTCATGAGAAATATGGAAAGTTTACTTATAAGACAGGGCCCCCTCCCCCTCCAAACTGATCACCCTATTTTGCAATGTTTATTCTTGTTAAAGTTAATATGCATGTGTTCTTTTTCTTGCTTGCTTGCCTGCCTGTCAGTACGACTGAGACTGAATTGAATTGAACTGAATTTCAGAGAAGAAGAGTACACATAACTCTTGAACTCCTTAGAGTGCGAGATCGTGCAATATAGCAGTTTGGGAGGACCCATTGTTCTAATCAACTTCTGCTATGCAGGTCACTTCCCTACCCTCGCTTATTGTGCGCATGCTATATCGACACATTTTTCCGGTCATGTTATGCATAAGAGTTTCTGTTTGGCAATTTAGTTTTTTGCAGCCAACAAACACGAAAGCAGCATAAAAAGCTCGGGACCAGTTGTTAGTTAGACAAATAAGTGTTCATGACCCCACATAAAAGAAATCAAGCCCATTCCCGGTACAGCTAATTTTTATTTTACCATTCCCATGTTTTCATTGCCCACCGTTATTAAGAGTTGGTACATGTAGTTGATATAATATTAGTTGTCGATCATTGGTTGAAGATCATCTTACTTTCCAATTCCAGGTGGGTATTTCATTTGTCGGTGTCACTAGCTTTAGTGGACCTGAAGGTCTCTTAGTGTGGATGCCTCTCACTGCACCATAGATGACATAAAGTTAATGAAGTATAGTATAAGTAACTTTGAGTGATTTTGGTGGTTCCCCTTATTCTAAATGACAATATCCATTTAAGACAACTTTCACTATTGCATTCACTATTCCAATAATCATTGGTACGAGCTCGGTCGAAACATAGTAGTGTAAGTATTGCTGGGACAGTTCATCTTTCGGTGTAGGGCTAAAAATAGAGTTCATCATTGCAAATGTGTGAACTGAACATTGCAAATAAAGCATGTGTTTGCTACCACTGAAGTATTGAGCAAATGTATGAAACTGAGTGCTGCTAGCTCTAAGACTCAACTTTGGAGCATAAGACCAAGTACAACACAGACGTTTAGCAGGCTCTTAGAGGCAGTTTCATTGTTTTCCTTGCCACTGTGGACCTGAGCACAAGCTCATGTGTGGGTGACTGGGCGTTGCCACTTGACGAGGTTTTTGATGCATGCCTTGAAACTTACGTGCGAGACGGATGTCTCCCAAGAACAGTAATTAGCTTAATTATTTCATTACCTTAGCAAAATCGTTTAGTTTCCATTTGAGACAAAGGCTCTTTTATGTTTGCTTCATGATTCATGTCCTAATGCGCCTACTTGTGTGACAATTTGAAGAGGCTGAAGATTCCTGTAGGTCAAGTCGTTGCTAATCATTTCTGATCATAATGTTTAATCATTGAATTTTTGTCTATGTTGCTAGCACTAGCAGCCTAGCATGATTGTGTTAGGTAGGTTTGAAATGCCATGAACTTACTCTTTTATTATTCTGTCTAACCTTGCAGGTTGGGTTAATCGCTTCGCCAACGCCGGTGATACTGCTGTGGTTGTTGCTGAGAGCACAGCAGTTAAGGTAATTTCAGAATCTGTTGCTGTGATACAATGTGCTATCTCCAATTTACTTAATCCTAGCATGAACTTATGATTGCTTCCAGCTGGACTTGATTTTTTTATTGTTAATGTACTCAAGATCAGTTCCAATTTAAGCCTATCATAAAACATCTCTTTCACATAACTATATATTTAGTATCAGCTAAGTTAGTGGTTTTCTGCCGGTGTCGTGAGATAGTTGGTGTATGGTGAATTGGAACAACGGTGCGGTGACATATGGTTATAGGAAAGTTAATGCCAGAATTTAATTCAGCTAAGTTAGTGGTTTTCTGCTGGTGTCCTGTTGGATTGCTGATTGCTGATGGAATTATTATGGTATCCAGATCAATTTTATTTTTGATGTACTTAAAATTGCACTATTTGTTCAGCTTTTTATGATGGAATTTGTATGGTAGGTCTGGCAGCTCCATGAGTTGACCTTCAACAAGACGGTGTCGACATTGACCAGCTCAAGGTACACCTATGGCCCTTATTTCATTAGATATTTTTTTTTTTCGACATTGACCAACTGAACATTGATGTCATATCCTGCTTGCTTGCATGATGTTTTTTTTGGTTGAGTAAATAGCTTTACTGAATTTGTGGTACGTGTACTAGATAGGTCTAGCTAACTAACCGTTATATTTCACTGATCACTGGATGGAATACTTCACTTTCCTATTATCTTGTTTCTTGCATTAACAGTATGAGATGATTGTTCACGCAGGCGCAACTAGGGAGCACTGTTTTCCTTTGATCAATATATTTGTCCACTTGATTGTCTATAGGTGACTGCTAGCCAGGAGACATATTTTGCTACTTGAGATGAGCAAATAGCAAGTGACATGGCTGTCTTCTGAATGAAATAGAGACCAGAGAGAAGTAGCGCAGATGAGTTGACTCATTTGATCTATATTTGCATGCTATACACAGACTAAAGTTACAGAAAGAAAGTGTGAATTAGAGGTTACATTGCAGTAGTACATGAATGAATGGATGGAAATTAGGACAGATCAACTGCAGATAGTTATTAGTTGTGAAATATTTTTCATGTAGCGAGACATGAGTATTTTTTTGTTCTTTGATGAAATTTAAGTTTTGTCGGCTCATATTTTTGGATGTTCAAACGCCGCCGTAGCATTAGCACGGGCATTGGTGATGAAGAAATTGCCTACGTTTGGACAGAATGGTTCCGGAACAAAATACCATTGTAATGAAATAATAAGTTATTTGAACCTATTTATACCTGGTAAACTGATGGGGTTCTTAACGAAAAAAAAAACTTATGTTGTGCACTTATGTTGGTTCTTTGGTTTCAAATTCAGGATGGGAACGATCTTGGGAGTGTTCTTTGTCTCCAGGCACTTGCAGTAACATGGATGAAATGATCGATTCATGGAAGGAGTTCAGGAAAGTTATGATTCGAAACTTTGTTACTTCAATCCATCAGTCAATTCAAACATTTGAGGATGGTTATGAAATTTTATATATGACCATGTATATAATTTGGAAAACTGTATATAATCCGGAAAACTATAGAAAACTGTCGTTGTTTGGTTGTTTTCACGTGCACCTTGAAATAAAGCCGTGGCGTTAGCACGGGCATTATACTAGTGGCATGTAAAGCATCAAGGGCATTAATACTGTATTAATAAATGTAAGTTTTATGGAAGAAGTAAAAAAAATTTAGAACTCTTGCCATGTATTCTCCTCTGAGGTTCCTTCTTTTGTGGTTTGTCTGCTAGTAGAAAAATCAAAGGGTTCTTGTTATCAACACTTAAGCACAATGTAGCATGTTGGAGAGAACAGGGCTCTTGTCACTTTTACCTCTGTATTTGTGTGCCCAGAGAAGGGCTATGAATGCAAGTAGCACCAGCTTGGTATGGTCAAGAAAAAATTGTGGTCAGTTTTAGAATATTTGTATTACTAGTACTGAAATCTACACACTATTTAGGTGGCCAAATCAAAAGCATGTTACTTAGCCGAATTACATTTCAGCTGCTATTTGGATTGGAACTATCAGTTTATTATATCTTTTATTTGCAGGTGGGAGGTAATGGCTAGGGGGGGCTGATGCATGCAGGAAGCAATTGGATGGAATTTCACATGGCCAATGCATTATTTTGGACATTCTAACTAGATATGAATGCTTTTGGACATTCTAACTAGAGATGAATGCTTTTGTTTAAGTGATGAATTGTAATGAGTGCAAGCAAACCATGAGATGTAAACTGTGCAACTAGTGCAAACATCTATATATGAGCTATGCATTATTCTATCTTAGATGGCCAAACTGCCTTATGTAACTTGTTTCTCCAAGTTGAGCTTATGGATATGATATAATGATATAATTGTGAGCTATGATGAGCTTCATTGTCATAATTGTGTATATTGTCCAAAATGGAATTGATGATTTTATATATGGTTCATTGATTGTATGATTAGTACTGATACTGAGGTTAATGAATAATTTGAGGTTAATGAATAATTATGCTGTTAATTTTTTGTATTGATAGTGTCAGATAGTTGGACGCTATATAATATATAGCGTCTGACCAATAGTCGCTATAAGTATGTACTTGGCGTCGAACAGTCGGTCGGTATATCTTTAACGTACCGTCGAACGGTCGGTCGCTATAATTAAGGTCGGACGCTATAACTTATAGCGACGCCACTTATACCCACGCGTCAAGTCGGACGGTATATGTATATAGCGACCTACCGTAGGTCACTGTACTGACTTATAGCGACATACCGTAGGACGCTGTAGATAGGCTGTAGTATAGTGGGTTTGGTCCACCATCGTGTCTGACAACTTTCCGACAATAGGGGATTTCCTTGCTTCTGAAACCTGTCCGTCAAAGCAGCTGTGAGATACGCCACATTGACAGCAGATTTCCTTCTTCTTCCCTCCATTTGTTCCACTCACCCTACCAGAGCCACGACAATAGCACAACCGTCAGTTGTGTTCACAGTTACAACTTCGGGACTTTCTCCATCATGAACCTAACTGAGCCGGCCTGTTCCAGGTCACACCTCACGGTCTCAAGATTCAGTTCCCTCGAAACTCCTTTAACTTCCTTGCATTTCAGAAAGAGATTCCCCTGTCTTCGTCAAGCCTCCTGCATATGCAACATCTTGTGTCTAGCTGCATTCCCCATCTTTGTACGATGCCAAAGTGTTGTGGCTAAGTCTCCAGAGGAAGTGCTTGACTTTCGATGGACAGTCTATCTTCCAAAGTTTCTGCCAAAAGTCATCACATCCCCTATTACATCTTGCCATCCTAGTTCTATTCCTTTGTTGCTTCCTATCCTCTGCTACCTTATGTACTTTATATATGCCGACCTAACCGAGAAGCGACCTTTGCTATCATAGTGCCATCCCACCACATCTAACATATCAGGATGCACCGGTAGTAATCTGATTAGGTGACCTATTTGGATACTCCTTCTAACATATCTCTAAGGCCCTACCTTAAATACCCTATATTTTTATCATCATTAAAATGCCATATAAATATGGTATACAAGCTATTAGAGTCATCGGTTCTATGCACCAAATGATGGATAAAACTCCATTTTTGTATCATCGGTTGGATCCACCAAATGATAGTAACTAGTATAAGCAAACCCCATCATGTTCACATTTGATTTATTTGAATCAAATTTGATCTAAATCAAAATCCAAACAAGTTTGTTTTTATGGTTGTGCTATCTGTAATGCATATGATGAATTGAATCAAATCGAATTCATTATTAACAAGCTTCATTCAAACAATAAAAAAATGATCTAGTTCACAAGCATCACAGGCAGCAAAAGTTCATTCCAATTCACACATAAAACATTATTGTAAGCTTAATCATAGAATATCCAATTCACAAATTGTGTGGCCTCCTAGTTCTTGTCAACAGGAAACAAATCTTGTCGACGAAATCGTCTAATAATTGTATTTGGCATACTACTTGAGTGGCATCTTATATTTCTCTTCACATAGTTCGTGATAAAGTAATACTTGAAATCCCCTCCATGATGTTCACATTATGGGCATGCCATGTACTTGTGCAGCATCATGGGTATTTCAGGAAACTCAAGTTTTGTAGTAGAAGCGTTTTGTCTAGCAACCAACACTCAAAGGCGGTTTGGTCCACTGTCGCCTAGGTCTTTCAGGAAACATATTTTGCCCTAGCTTCAGGAGGCTGAACTAGGCTGTGCATGACATTGAACTCCATGATAACAATCAACCCTTTCTCCCAACCTTGAGCCACATTACATGCATCCTTTGTTAATAAAATTATTATCAACATTCTTACAGAGAAACATACAAAGTTTTAATGAGTGCAATACTCATATTGGTACATTTATTTACACGTTTAAGTTAACCGATGAGGCAACTATTTAAGTCCCACAAAGCCAAAACTTAATTAAATTAATGGGGTTTTATGAATTGTTAGTACATAAACTTTTTCATATAGCGGACTAGTGGTATACCCATATCAATAACATATACAAAATCGATTTTCAGAGACACTCCTCTTTTTTTGCAGAGGCAGCCCATAGGCATCACTGTGTATGAAAGCAACCAACTCGCCCACAAGCATTTTCAGAGGCAGTACATTATGAAGATCGCATGTGAAAATAAATGACTAGCCCATTTTAATCGCCTGTTGGCCTAGGACACCCTAGTGTGGTGCCCCTACTCCTTCCACCACTGCCTCCCATTCCCACACGCCTCTCATTAGTAGCAGCCATGCCCTACCCTCTCAGTTGTGTTGACTAGCTAGTCAAATCTTCATGTTTAGATGATGTTTGACTTAATTTTGTCCAAATTTTGATTGAGAGGCACAATAGGAAATGAATGGATCAAATCTTGATAGGTTTGCACTTCTATATTAATGGAAGAAGTACTTGTGGTTATGGGCTTATTTAAACTCTAGACTAGACTATTTAAAATTAGACTGAATTAATTTTTGTCCTCATATGATGTTGTCTCAGGCCTCACCGAAGGGCTGCAATCCCCCCAAACTCTCTATCAACTCGAATTGAATCCCAAAACCCTATCCTTAGTTATAATTTAGCACTATCTCACAAGGACAGTATAAGGGCACATGAAGAAAGAAACAAATCCAAAAATGTGCCCTAGTATAAATTCAAAATTAATAAAAGCAAATCTATAGCAATTCCTCTACTTGGTATCTACCTTAATATTAGATGTCAGAGGACAAAAACACACTCCAACAACCCCTGCTCGGGCACCCAAAAATAGGAGCTCCATACTTTCCCCTTATTCTTCTCATTACATAGGGTCACCTCATGGCTCTACTTTTTGTTTGTTCTGTTTTGTGACCTCCTTCCGCATAGAAGCCCTACGCCTGTCCTGCCCATGCGCCATCTCCACCACCACCGACCATAAATCAGGCCGCTAGCAGCCACCTCTCATATCCATGTTAGTTGGAATCAAACCCCCCACGTCCCATGCTTGTTTTCCCTCACTTTCCTCATCTTTTTGAACGTCCTAGGAGAAACCCTAGGTCCAACCATCTTGTTCAACACTGGCCAACCGAGCTCCGCTCCACCTTCCTCAGCCTTCCTCCTCGTGGGCATGCCCACCCCAACTGCCATCCCCTTGTGTGCAACTTTTAACGTCTATCCCCATGTGCGAGCCAACCTTGCCTGCCATATTCACCGAGGAGCTTGTCGCCCCCCTCACTGCGAAGTCACACTCCCTGCAAGCACACCATCCTAGGCCAGCTGTCTTTCTATGAGCATGTTCTCCTGGCTGCCCAAGCTCCAATCTGCTTGGTCACCCTCTGGCCACCTAAGCATTGGACCTTCATTCCCATGAGCTAATCATTCTTAAGTGGACCTCACTGCAAGCTCGCATCATCCCCGGACTACTTGAGCTCTCATGTTGGTGGATGTGGTGGCGACACTGGTGCCAGTGGCTACGGGTAGGGTAGAAGATGGGAGAAAAAAAGAAAAATAAAAGAACATATGTGACTGACAAATGAGTCCTATAGAAGTAAGGGTGTTGGTTTTCGGGTTATTGCTAGAAATGAGCTAAGAAAACATGACACCCAAAAGTGAGAGAGCCCCAAATCAAAAGTAGAACCCTGATTTGGAAGTTATTGCCGAAGTAACTCCTGCTTGAGCTCTATGTACAATTTGTTTACCATGATCCATGAAAGATGCGACATGCATCATGTCTTGTTTGTACGTAGTTTCCATGAGAAATAGAACAATAAATAAAAGTCAATGGTCATGTTGGCGACTAAAATTGACCGAGGGTTGAAATAGCTTGATGACGATGTTTCTGGTACTGGATTATTGTGGAAAATATCTTTGAGCATTGCATTTTTGGAGTCCCAAAGGCGAAGGAGGAGATGGCACTAGCTTGCCAAAACTGGCTTAGCCGGCTTCCTAAACCGGCTAAGCTGGCTTCTTTGTGAATCGGCTAGGCTGCTTGCACTGAGCCCGACAAAACCGGTTAAGCCGGCTTGGGACTCAGCTAAACCGGGTTTGTGCCCTAGTCCAAACCAATTTGTTTCCAAATCGGATTTTGATCTATTCGGGGCATAAAAACATGGAGGTTACGACTCAGGCTTGTTTTCTACTGGGATAAGACCACCCCCTCTATAAGCATCATAGCCAATTGAGAGAGATCCAACATCCAATAGTCTTTTTACATCTACTACACTTTTACCCTATTTTCTCAATCTCTTGTTGTTCATTGCATCTCTCCGTGAGATCCAGAGGCGTTTTAGGTAGCCTCGCTGACCCCAAGACAACCTCAGGCATGCATCATCTCCCCAACGGATCTTCCAGGGAGGTGTTCCCAAGTTTTTGCAGCAAAGGATGGGCTCTAAATCGGCCTAATCGATCTCTCGATCGGTTTTGCTGATCTTGAAGTTGTTTGCTGCGTGTGATAAATTGTTTGCATCCTAGGGCATGTTAGCCCTTACAAGTATGTGATCTGAGATCCAATTCGGCGTTAACAGGTCCTTTCCAACAACAAAAAGGTCGATGGACCTGTTCAACAAATTACAGTTTCATAGTAGCTTCCACTGCTCCTGTGCTCCAGCAATGAGTCAGGTGGTCTACAACCTCAATCGCCATCAGCGCTGTGCCGGACCAAGGAAGACAAGTATACGTACGTACTGCGTACATACCGACCATCAAGTCACTGCCCTGTGTGTCATGCCTCACATGCAATGTGTGGTTTACTTAATTATTACTTCTCTGAAGGTCCGGAGCAAGAAATAATGAACGTACGACTACCAGGTGGTTGAGTGCGGAAACGTCAACGTGAGAAGCAGAGATGAAATTGCTACGGTCAAGGATAGGGATCTACCGGACTCCCAGTGCCCGAAACACTCGGCAAAAGACATAAAACACTCGATAAATGGTTCGCCGAGTGTAACACTCGACGAACAGCACTCGCCAAAATAAGTGACGGCAAAGCTAACTTTGCCGAGTGTTTTTTATCGGGCACTCGGCAAAGCCTTTGCCGAGTGCCCGACACTCGGCAAAGTTGGAACCGATAAAAACCCGAAAAAATAGGAATTTTTACCAAAAAAAATAGAATTTTTTTTTATATTGGAGGAGGCCCCACTAGCTAGCGCCCGCGCCCATCTCCATAATTTTTCGCGTCAAATCACGGCAACGCGGCCGAAGGGAATCGAACCCGCGACCTCCCCCTGCCGGTAAACCCTCCTCTACCACTACACCACACTTTCAATTGTGTTTGGATTTCGTTTTAGTTCCTAATATATTATACTAAACCGAATGTAAATTGCTTGTTTGAGGCCCTAAACGAATTCAAATAAAAAAGTTGTAAACTATAAAGTTTCATAACTTTTTGAGATCTACACTTTTAGTTTAGGAAGTTTTTCCATCCGAGGTTGTTTACAAAATTTGAATTTTAAAATTTTGAAATTCAAATGCAGTTTTGCATGACAAGATGATTTCAAATCAAAAAGTTACCAACTACAATGTTTCATAACTTTTCGAGATCTACAAAGTTTATTTTGGTTGTTTTTCCATCCGAGGTCGTTTGAAAAGTTTGAATTTTAAAATTTTGAAATTCAAACATAGTTTTTCATGACAAGATGATTTCAAATCAAAAAGTTGCCAACTACAATATTTTATAACTTTTCGAGATCTACAAAGTTTATTTTGGTTGTTTTTCCATCCAAGGTCGTTTGAAAAGTTCGAATTTTAAAATTTTGAAATTTAAACACAGTTTTGCATGACAAGATGTTTTCAAATAAAAAAGTTGCCAATTACAAAGTTTCATAACTTTTCGAGATCTACAAAGTTTATTTTGGTTGTTTGGTCATCTGTTTATCCGACATGGTCGTTCTAATATTGTTCATAAATCTTATATATCTCTCTTGTAGTTTTATAAACTACCAGAGAGATATGTTAAATTTGTGAACAAATTTACTTTCACTTTTTCATATGAAGAAAAGACCAAAACAAACATTGTACATCTTGATGAGTTATACAACTTTGTAGTTGAAAACTTTTTCATTTGAATTAATTTACTACTTCAAAATGTGCTTTGAAATTTTCTTTGCCGAGTGTAAAAAAAACACTCGGCAAACAAGCTTGTTTGCCAAGTGTAAAAAAAAACACTCGGCAAAGAGATTCTTTGCCGAGTGTCAAAAAAAAACACTCGGCAAAGAGCTTGTTTGCCGAGTGTAAAAAAAAAACACTCAGCAAAGAGCTTCTTTGCCGAGTGTCAAAAAAAACACTCGGCAAAGACGTCTTTGCCGAGTACCCGAAAAACAACACTCGGCGCGCAGTAATCCGTGTCCCCGGATCAGCACTCAGATGTTTTGACGCTGCGTGTACATGGATTGTTCAACAAGAGCGGCGCAGACCAACCGTATCTCAATGACTTCCAAGAACACTTGCATCAGTAGCAACTGAGCGAAGCTAAGGCTGGGCAAACATCAAGTCAACCCATGTGAGATATGAGTGAAAGCCTCACGGGATCGGAACTAACATTTAGTGCACTGTGACAGGTCATATACTAGACCAGTCTAGCTGGGAGTGGGCTCGGTGGTGGGCTCAGCTGCAGAAACCAATTTTGACCGCCTACAAAAATATATAGTGCAGTAGTGTGCAATCCATGCTACTAAGAAATGAAGAAATTAAAAACATAGGATCCACCATCTAGCAAACTAAGATAGGATTTGCATGGTACCAACCTGCTGCTCGGATGATGGATGGATGCAGATGGAGGAGCGAGAGGCAGATTGAGATTTTAGAGTCTGCCCTTCTCCTTTCAAGAAATTTTCTCTCTATTTTCCTAGAAACAGAATGGATTTGGATCTGAGATCTTAGGGATATATAGTAGTAACATATTAAATGATGGTGGATTTGTGTATTAAGGCCCTGTTTGGTTGGGCTTTTGGCTTTGGCTTTTGGCCCCAAAAGCCAAAAGCCTAACCAAAGGAGCTGCTTTTGGAGGGTGCTTTTTCAGAAGCAGCTGCTTTTCCGTAGTTCATTTTTGAAAGCTAGGTTGACCCTGCTTTTGGCTTTTGGCTTTCTGCTTTTCGAAATTGGTGGAATAAAAAGCTCTTCCATAGTTGTTTCAAGAGAGATAAAGATAAAAGATATATTTTATACTTGTTTAACCAAACAGCTTTCAGCTTTTCTACAGCTCACAGCCCACAGCAGCTTTTCCACAGCTCACAGCCCACAGCAGCTTTTTTCCACAGCCACAGCTCAACCAAACAGTGCCTAAATGATGGTGGATTTGTGTGAAAGGGTGCCACGGAAAATTTGTATGTGAAATGTGTGGAAATTTGAACATTTCTTAAGGAGGGAAAAACAAAAAATGAAAACAACTGCCAAAAGGGCCTGAAGCACAAGTACATGGCTTGGTTCACACCTGGCAATGACTTGGTTATTATATGCCTTCCAAAAGTAACCGGATCTCCAAATAAATACTTTAGTCCATTAAGTTTTCTTTGATTTTTATCCTGGCCATTACTAACTAGTAACATAATAAATAATGGCGGATTTGTATGAAAGGGCGCCATGGAAAATACGTGTGTGAAAATTTCAAGTTAGTCTCAAGGCGGGAAAAAACAAAAAATGAAAACAACTGCCAAAAGGCCCTGAAGCACATGTGTATGGCTGGGTTTACACCTGGCAACGACCTAGTGATTATATGCCTTCCAAATTAAAAGTAACCAAATCTCCAAATAGATGTTTTCTTTCATTTTTATCCTGGCCATTACTAAGGACATATCTTACTAGTGGATGCCAGTTGTGAGAAACAACACCAACAACCGCTAGTGCCAAATATTATTGTGTACAATTCTTTGAGTTTTATGCATCGTCCATGAATAAAATCACAAAGTCTCCACTAGTGTAATTTAACCAAGATGCTAAACAAGATTTAGGCCTTCTTTTTCTAGTTTTTTTTCCATCCTTGACTATCACTAGTAGAGAAATGACCTCCAGCTCGCACCTTTAGTCTTGGTCGTGTTGGCGCCTAAGACTAATGTGAGCATTAGTCCCGAGTCCAAATTTCATGGGCACCCGAGGCCCTCTTGTCCATGTTGGTAGTAACACCAACCAAGACTAAAACTCAACCTTTAGTCCCTGGTGGAGACACCAACCGGGACGAGGTTGATGTCACCGACTAAAGATCTCCATGGATGAATTCCAAAGGAGAACACCCAGGACTTAGTCACGTGCCTTGTGTGGTTGAGTTGGTAAGAAGCTACATGCAGGGTTAGAGGTCCTAGGTTTGAATCTCACGCATCGCAAACATAGTTTAAATTGAGTTGGTAAGGAAGCTACGTATGGGGGTTAGAGGTCCCTGGATTCAAATTATTTTTTTAGTCCCAAAGTTTATTTTAGTCCCGGTTGTGTGACCTAGGACTAAAGCCCATTCTATACTAGTGTATGAAGAACCTCTAAACTAAATACGGCTAAACTGTAATGTCGAGCATTTCACTCACAAACATAGTTTAAGTTGACATCACATGAATACTCTCTCTCTCTCTCTCTATATATATATAGATACATGGGCTGGGATATTGGGAGCCTGGGGCTTCCAATAGATAATGGAGTGCCCTAGCCAGACACCCTATCTAGCCCAACCATTTAGGTCCGTGGAGCTGACACACGTGCAGGTGGGGGACCTATGAACCCAGCTGATTCGGATGCATAAAATCCATGTCAAGCTGCGAGGAAATTTTTTATCATGATGTTGCATAGAAATCAATAGTTAGATGATTTAAAATTAATTCATTACCGCATAGAAACCTCTCGCATGAGCAAGACTTCCAGCTGACACAATCGACAAAGCTGACGCATGCATGCATGCACGCATCCAATCTAATCTCTTTTGTTTTTTATTATAATTCCTCAACGAAGCATCCAATTCAAAAACAGCTTTCACTATTGAACTCCTGACATTTTTTTGCACGATTCAAAATCCATTGTGAATATTTTTTGAAAAAATTTAAAATTTATAAATTTGAAATTTGAATCATGGCACGTGATGGCCGATTGGATGCATCGAAATAATGATCAAGATGTGCAAAAAAGTTTTTTGCACCGATGTTGCATAGAAATTAGTAGTTGGATAAATAAAAATTAATTTTGTTACCGCGTAAAAACCTATATGCGAGATGGACATTCCACCTGACACAAACGTGATTGCCTCCACAACATCATGCTTCCCACTATGGGGGTGTATAACAATGCATAGAACATGGAGACCGCAAGCGTAAAACATGTAGATGATCTTGTCTTCTACAAAATTTAAAATTTGAATCATGGCATACGTTTCCTTAAGTTTGATATTCTTGAATACTTCCTGGTGAAGTGCTACATCGGCATCCGTGCGCGTTAAAATATACCAACACCTTGCAAAAGTAACTAGATCTCCAATGAGTCATTTTAGTCCATTAAGTTTTCTCTCATTTTTATCCTGGTCATTACTAAGTACTAACATATTAAATGATTGTGGTTTTTTGTGAAAGGGCGCCATAAAAAATGTGTGGAAATTTGGATTTTGTCTCAAGGAGAGAAAAACAAAAAATTGAAACAATTGCTGAAATGGTCTGCAGCACAACTGCATGGCTAGGTGCACACCTAGCAATGGCCAGGTTACTACGTGCCTGCCAAAAGTAACCGGATCTCGAAATAGATGTTTAAGTACATTAAGTTTTCTTTCATTTTTATCCTATCCATTACTAACTAGTAACATATTAAATGATGGTGGATTTTTGTGAAAGGGCACCATGGAAAATCTGTATGTCAAATGTGTGGAAATTTGAACTGTCTCCAGGCGGGAAAAAACAAACAACTGCCAAATGGGCGTGAAGCACAAGTGCATGCACTACTACAGAATGGACTTGTTGTCCCAGGCGATAACGGCCTTTAGTCCTGGTTACCGCGCTGGGACAACGATCCCGGGACTAAAGGTGCCACCTTTAGTCCCGGGTCATCGAGCCGGGACTAAAGAGGGGCCTTTAGTCCCGGTTGGTGCTGCAAACGTGGCCGCACCCTTTAGTCCCGGTTGGTAACCCCAATCGGGACTAAAAGTTCCTTTTTTTTCTTTTTTTTGTTTAATTTGTTTTCAGTTCAGTTACACGTATTTGTTTAATATATAATATGTTTTTATATACGTATTCTACGCTGCTAATATAAATACACGCACGCATATAATTACATCTAATTCTCATCTCGAGCATTATTATATTCGAATAAAGTATGAACCTATATATATTATAGATATATATATGTATATATACAACACTTTCATAGTCTTGTTCTCGAAAATAACGATATCAATAAACATTTAATTTACACCATTTATTCCTTAGGATTAAAGTAGAACTCGCCGTTGGGATTTAGCACTTTTTCTAGAAGAAATCCTGCTATTGACTCTTGAACTGCTTTCAGATGGTCTTTTTGCATGACCCTTTGTTTCAACCATTCAGTCTTGCATTTGAAATAAAAGGAAAAGTATTAATACATACATATATATATATTCATTTAAAAATAAATAAAAAATTGATATATACATACTCTGAGGACATTTTTAGGAGTTCTTCTTATGTGCGCAGTGATAAATTCACAAACGTAGTATCCACACAAGTTATTACCTGGTTGCTGCCGCAAACACCACTATACGAGAAGAAGATTATTCTCATCATCTCACACGTAAATTGAAATACGATATAGTAATTAAACACGTGGGGAAGTATATATAGTACAACTTACTAGTATTTCAACTACATTAAGTGGTGCCTTGCAATCCTTACGGTGTTGCCGAATAAACTCTTTCCAAACCCTATGCAACCAATAATGTACGATCGTTAATAAATTATGACAAAGTCTATTCAATAATAGTTGTGCGCGAGAGATCGAAATTACCCCTGGATAATGTCTATCATATCTTGGTATAGTGCCTGCTCTTTTCTCTTCGAGTCCAAGATTACTAACCGACTTGAGTTTAACTCAATGACAATGAGTATCCAGTGAAACCTACATTGGTTTATACACACACGTACATGCATATAAGTTGTATTGATATTACATAAAATGTGTAGACTACATTATTATTAACACTTACTCAAAGCTATACGGGAAAAGTATTGTTGTCTTGTCATGCTGCTTCACGAAGAACCTCATGATATTCTTTTGTGCTTCAGATACCCACTGCTCCTTGGGAATAATATCGGTTTTGAATACGATATAAGGATCAATGAAGCCAACACTGGTGTCTTGTATTCTTTAGAGCTCTGACATCTGGAATCTGTATATAAATATAAGTTACATGTGAGGATAATTATATACACATACGCATGGAAGTGAGTTTATTAAATAAAAGTAAGAATCACTTACAAACAAAAGGAGCTAATGATTGATTTGTCCAGAGCGTCCATGTGGCATAGTTGATGTAATTCTTTGAAACTAATATGTAAGATGTCATCGCCACGAAAGTAATGATGGTCTCTAAATCTGACAAAGATCCACTCCTCACCCCTGCCACATGCCTGCATGTACCACTTATTGAGCAAGTACATTTGCGTACCCAATTCATTCAGAGCCGCAGGGTTTACAGACTTTTGCCATATTTATAAGTCTTCTAGGTATCAACTTCCAGGTTCTGGATTGGAGCTTTGTCCGTCAATTGATCCAAGGTTAAACCAGTATCTTCAAAAAAAGCATTAAGGGCTTGAACCGACACTTCTCCAGAGTTGTCTGGTCGATAGACTTCTATGTTGGAACCATATTCATTAGCAACAATAAGATTTTGCATTGGTTGCTTCTATTGTCCGAGCTGTGGGACATCCTTCCCTGATGCTCTTTTCCTTTTCTTATCTGCATCATGTGACTTCACGAGGGAGCGGTCATAGTCTGATAGTGGCGAAGGCTTACGAAGTTTAATCATCTTTTTCTTATGAGCATCGACCTTACGCCTCAAAGACATCTCGTGGTATGTAAAAGTATGACTTCTCCTTAAGCTTCGCTTGACTCTTATTTTTGATATCTATAAAAAATCTTTCACTTTTTGTCTTCTTCACTGCTATTTGCTCATCGGTCTTTTTTCGGAAGTATTTCTTGAGAAATAACTCTTTTCTCTGGGGTCTTCTTTGCCACGGGACCTTAGACGTCTTTGTAGTGCGTGTCGTGGAGGGGTGGGGCGGTGTTGGAGACCGGCGTGGAGGCGATGAGGCGGTGTTGGTGGAGACCGGCGTGGAGGCGTTGGAGATCGTTGAGGAGGCGGGGGACCGGTGTAGGAGTTGGAGATCGTCAGGAGGCGATGGGGCGGTGTAGGAGTTGGCGATCGCTGTGGGGATGAAGTCGTCTCGCCCCTCATGACGCTGTGATGAGATGGGGAATGAATGATTAGGCTAGGTTGGGGGAGACCTGCTACAAAAACAAGTTGTGTGTCAATTATTTTTAAAGCCAATAGAAAATTAATGGAAAATAATATTTCATTCACTTTCATTCGTACCTAGGGTGAGGTAGGGGATGCGGTGGCGCCCAGAATGATGATGAAGCGTTTATGCCCATTAAATAAATGTCTTCTCTGCTTCTCCTATGTCTTCTCCCCATCACCGCCTTCAATGTCAAGAGGAACATTGCTGTAACCTTTGAGCACTCTATCGACCGAGACGCTAGCATATCCAGGTTGAATAACTGACCCATGGATTCTTGGTGTCTTCGTTCGGTCTATTGGAGATACAACCCCGACAGCCACCATGATTGATGCATTATTACCATCTAAAATGTGCAGCTCACATGTTGTTAGAGGCTCGGTAATGTCATCAATAGGGAAGCGCAACCCAGCGTCGTCTTGAATAACTGGCAGCTCCGTAGAAGCACAACTGCTTTTCATCTGACCAACGGGGCTAATGGTGACTCCTAGCGTTGATTGCGATTGCATTTGACTCATTGCTAGCTGCACTTGCCTCTTGATCTCCTCCTGCATTCTTGCCTCAAGAGATTTTTCTCGTTCACGTGATTCAAGCAATGCTTGTCGTGACTCATCAACAAATTGCTCCAATGCACGGATTCGTTCTGCCTCCTCATCCTTCTTTCTCTGGTGGCTTCATGTAGGTATCCTTGCCTCACTGGAATGCGTGTAGCCACGTAACCGCCCATAGCCTCTTGTTCGACCACCGTGTTTGGGATTCTCTAGGACATATGTCAATTCATCCTTCTCTCTGTTGGGCTTGAAAACACCACTACTAGCTTCTTCCCTAGCACGAGCTAGTCTCGTGTTGTTGCTCTCTCAATTTTTTGGCCGAAAATTAGCTTGCTAGTGTCCGGTCTAGGCTTCCCCATGAGCGTAGAACCAATTCTTCAGCTGTTGAGACCAGTTCTTCTCTATTGTTTCGTATGATTCCCTTGGCGTAATCTCGCTTCTAGGTTCTACCACTTGGGAATAGCACTCCTATAACCACCGATCCCATGCGATGATGGTATTGCTTCATCCGGGCATTCTCGCCGATTCCTCATGACACGTTCCTCACTTTGTCTTGAGATGTCTTGTATTCTCTGAAGGCATCCCAATGGGACTCCAACTTGACAAACGCCTTAGTATTGAAATTCGGTGTAGCATTCTTCAAGATAAACTTTTTATACAATGTCTTCTTCCAACTCGAACAATGTTGCCATCTTCTTCATTGTCCAATCCCTCACTAGCTCCTTCAAAGCATCATCTCGCTTGTAATGTGAAATCTTGAGTGATATCTCTCAAGCTAGGTTCTTGTCACGATCGGATACAAAACTAACATTAGGAGCGGATATCTTCGCTTCCATTCACGAGCACTAATCGGGATCCTATCCCTTACAATGAACCCACATTGATTGACATATGTCCGAGCATGTGGTCCCAATGGTTTGCCGGTGTCGGTGTTTCGATTTCGATATTATGAAACGGCCCTCTAATGGCTTTTTTGGCCTTCGGACTTTCCTACTTTTGTCGGGTGGTTGATGTAGATCCGAGAGATCGGCTACATGAGTAGAAACACAACGATTAACAACAAATATACGTATGCATGCATCTATAAGAGATGATAGATAATCGAATATACCTCGCCAAGATTTTCTTCTTGCGACAATTTGTTGATCTTCAACCACCGGCATATTCACGATATCCTCATAATCGACAAAGCATCTTGACTCGTGTCATCTACATCCACATTGGTGCCGGGCGTTGATAATATCCGCCATTATATCATCACTCAAGTTATCATCCTGAGCAAACCATTTGTATCTTCAAGATAACACATAGATAGAATTACTATGGTACATAACATAAGTACATGTGATAACACATATAGAATTACTAAATCCAATTAAATATAATAACACATAATATTTCATAAGGATAAACAATAATAAGGTATAGGCTTTGGAATCGAATCAAAAACACTTTCGATCCAAAAATATGGAAATAAGTACATGTATATATATACACATAGAATGATACAATATATTTTCTCTCTCTCTCAACACATAGAAATAAGTGCATATGTCTATATCTCTAGATATGCATGTAATAACACATAGAATGTCTCTCTAGATATAATTTTCTCTCTCTCTCAACACATGAAAATAAGTACATGTATATATACATATAGAAATAATTAAGTACATATGTATACATATAGAATCTCTCTCTAGATATATATAGAGAGATAGAATATATAATTACTAAATCCAATTAAATAAATCTAACATGAAATTAGATAAACTAGTAATAGATAATACATTTTAATCTAACATATATCAAAAACTATAATAAAAAATTATCTAAAAAAACTATCTAAATAAAGTACTAATTAAATTTTAATACATTTAAATCTAACATATATAAAAAATTATCTAAAAACTAACTAAAAAACTAACAATAAACTACTAATTAAATTTTAATACATTTTAATCTAACATATATATCAAAAACTATCTAACATTTTAATACTGGCGAGGGCAGCTAACATTAAACTACTAATTAAATCTAACATTTTAATCTAACATATATATGGCCGAGAGCATGCAGCTAGCTAGCAGGCTGGGGCGGATGGCGCGGGCTGGGCAGGGCGTGCTGGCCGGCCACGGGGCCGAGCTGAGCACCTCGCGCGAGGACGACGTACGACGAAGACGGCGGGGCTCGACGACGAGGCCGGGCGCGGGAAGCGGTCGGCGACGGAGGGTGGGCTCGAGGTCGGGCGGAGATGGGATCTGACGGAGAGACGACGTATGCGATGTGGGCAAGCGGATGGCGCGGCCGGGCGGGGAAGAAGAAAACGACAATGGCCTTGGACGAGCTCGACGGTTGGGCGGGGCTGGGCGACGGAGGTGAGATCGAAGATGGCGGTGGCGGCGGCGATGATCGACGTGTAGATCGAAAAGTAGAAGATGAAACCGTTCGATATATATAGGTCGGGACCCTTTAGTCCCGGCTGGTAAGACTAACCGGGACTAAAGGTCCAACCCTTTAGTCCCGGCTTGCCTTACAAGCCGGGACTAAAGGCTTTTTAGTCCCGGTTGGTGTTACCAAATGAGACTAAAAAAATTTTTAGGCGGCACACGAAATTGCCGCCCACCCTTTAGTCCCGCTTCTTGGCACAGGCGGGGTGAAAGGCTGAAAATTTTGAGCAACCCGACAAACAGTAATTGGAAAGGCCTAGGATTTTGATTTTGTTTAATACTAGGTTAATCAATTAATTCCATAGCAACTTCAATACTTTGCAATATTTATTTTAAAAAATACTATTGATTAACTAATTATTTATTGTAAATAGGAAAATTTTGTAACCTAAAGTTTTTAATTTCTTTTATCAATATAGAATATAAATGTTACTAATACTAAGTATTTTGTTAATGCAAAAATATATTTGTAACTTAAAATTAATAAAACTAATATTATTCGATAGGAAATTTATTATCACATTATTGTAACGTCAATGTTTCAATTTTTTCTCGGTTTTTGACCAAAATTGACAGGAAATTTTAGTTGAACCTATAAAAATAAAGAAAATATAGTATTTTTTGTTCTACAACTTTTTCAAATAAAAAAATGGCCTATATAAGGATTGTAGATATTGATGAGCTGAACAAACTTGGTATTCAAAACTTTTCAATTTGAGACAATCTAGGGTTCCGAAAACTAGTTTGTAGGCGTCGAAATTTAAAAATCATAAATTTGAACCATCCAAACTTTCTCAAATGGAAAGTTGACCAAAACAACAATTGTAGATATTTTTGAGTTTAACAAACTTGGTATTCAAAACTTTTCAATTTGAAGTCATTTAGAGTTCATAATACTAGAGTCAAAGTGTTATTTTTTCATTTGACCAAATTTGACTTGGTCAAACTTGCTCAAATGAGACACTAAATGACCTCAGATGAAAAAACTCTGAATACCAAGTTTGATCATCTCAGCAAGATCTACAATTGTTACATAGCTTATTTTCCCATTTGAGAAATTTTTATCAAACACTAGTCACAACTTCTTGAATCTCATATAGACTTTCTAAAACTATGTCACACACTTGTGAAATTTGAACTACATTTTGTTCAAGCTTTCTCAAATGAAAAAATGGCCTATATAAGGATTGTAGATATTGATGAGATGAACTTCTTCTTCCACATGGGTGCGTGTCCCTTAGCATCTTTGGGAACAGATTCACTGCCTTGTCCCTTTCCAAATACTACTTTCACATCCTTGACCATTGCGAGTACATCTTCCCCGGTTCGGTTATGAGGCTTCTTCCGGTGGTCTGGCTTACCTTTAAAATGCTTCCCTTTCTTTCTTACTTGGTGATTCAAAGGAAGGAATCGACGATGGCGAAGGTACACGACCTTTCGACATCTTTTCAAATATATATTGTCAAGGTCATCAAAACAATGTGTGCATGCATTATATCCTTTGTTTGTCTGACCTGAAAGATTACTTAAAGCAGGCCAATCATTGATTGTTACGAACAACATTGCTCGTAGGTCAAAGTGTTCTTGTTTGTACTCATCCCAGACACGTACACCTAGTTTGTTCCATAAAACTAGAAGTTCTTCAACTAATGGCTTCAGATAGACATCAATATCGTTGCTAGGTTGCCTCGGACCTTGGATGAGGATCGACATCATAATGAACTTCCGCTTCATGCATAACCATGGAGGAAGGTTGTAGATACATAGAGTAACTGGCCAAGTGCTATGACTAGTGCTCGCTTCTCTCAAAAGGATTCATACCATCTGCATTTTAAGGCGAACCTTAAGTTTCTAGCCTCATTTGCAAACTCTAGAAATTCCATATCTATCGCTCTCCACTAGGACCCATCAGCGGGTGTCTCAAGGATATTGTCTACCTTACGGTCTTCTTTATACCACCGCAACAACTTTGCATGGTCTTTATTTCTAAACAAATGTTTTAAGCGTGGTATTATAGGAGCATACCACATAACCTTGGCGGGATTTTTCTTTCTAGGATGTTGTTCACCCTCGACGTCACCGGGATCATCGCGCTTCGATCTTATACCGCGATGCTTTACATACGGGCATTCATCCAAATTCTCGTATTCATTGCCATGGTAGAGGATGCGATCATTAGGACATGCATGTATCTTCTAGATTTTTAATCCCAAAGGGCAGACAACCTTTTTGCTTCGTACGTAGTGGTGGGCAATTCATTTGGCTTCGGAAGCATCTTCTTTATGAGGTTCAATAAATTCCCAAATGCCTTGTCGGATACACCATTCTTTGCCTTCCACTGTAGCAATTCCAGTGTTGTACCTAGCTTTTTTGCCCTCTTCGGCCGTCGGGTATAGCAACTTCCTATGCTCCTCAAGCATGCGCTCGAACTTAACTTTCTCTTTTTCACTTTCCCATTCTTGTTGTGCATCACGAATGGCATCGCCAAGAGCATCACCGAGATCATCTTCTATCGCTACCTCTTCTTCATCTTCCCCCATTATAGTATCATCAAAGGCACCATACTAAGCAATAATGTCATCAATGCCTAAATCTTCTCCTTCACCATCTTCCATCATGACCCCGCTTTCTCCATGCTTAGTCCAACATATATAGTTTGACATGAAACCTGACTTAAGCAAATGTGAATGAAGACTCATTGAGCTTGAATATTCCTTTAAATTCTTACATAGGGCACATGGATAGCACATGAAACCATCCCGCTTATTTGCCTCGGCCACACCTAAGAAATAGTGCAAGCCCTCAATAAAGTCTTGGGAGCGGCGATCGGCATTGTACATCCAATGGCGTGACATAATCAAATCATATTACAAGACAAATTATGAAAACCTTGAACATAATTAAGTATTTTATTACACAACATAAATGACACACACACGGTTGATTAATTAACTAAGCTTTGGCTACAACGTAAGCAATCCCAACTATCACTAAACAAACTAAAACTACAATGCACTTCAAGAATATAATTATTTCATGATCATACGCAACTAAAAATGACAAATCATTCTTCTATTGAATATCAATAAGCTTCTCCTGCTTGGCTCACTTTGCCTCATCGGTAGCGAATTTAATTCTACACGTATGTAGCATAATCTTCCTCCCAAGACCAACCATCGCATCCATTGCCCTCCCACTTTGAAATTAAAGCCAAAAATATTTAGTCAAAATATTCAAGAAAAGCGTGTCAATTAGCCATAATAATCAAATGCGTAAGAAACTCACATCACGATCCGGGCACTTGTAGAAAACATGACCCTTGTTGGGTCCCTATCTCTTGACTCGGTACTCTATCACAATCTTCTGCTTACACTTGCCGCAGATAATGAGAGGGAGTTCTGACCTCAGTCGTTTCGCAACCGAACGAGAGGCCGAGGATCCGGTACCAGTTGTCATCTACTTTCTATACTTATTTTTGCAAACTATCAGAAATTTCACATTTTCTAAAATAATATATTTAAACAAAACTAAAATTATTTATTTATCTAACTAAACCATAAAATATGTACTATGTATAATAGTAAAATACCAAACTATCAAGTGATTTTACTATTGTAAATCATCATGTGATTTTGAGCTAAAAATGACATAGAAATCACATAGCTCAAAAACATGTTTCAATAAATAACCATCCGTACTAGTTGACCTTGCTTATGTGATCATCTCGTCGAGCATTTCTCCACCGGACGACACCGTTTCTGGCCAAGGAAGAGCTCGATTCTACGAGGAAGGAACATGGTCTTCCACGACCATTGCCGCTCTCCCTCATAGAATCAAAGCTCCTCCTTGACGTCCGTTACCGCTCGGCGGAGAAAAATGCTCGCCGAGATGATCACGGTCCGCAAGTTCAACTAGTACGGATTTTCTAAATTTTCTAACTATTTTCTAAGTTTTTCATTTCATGGAAAAATTAATTCTAAGATCACGTAAGCCACCGGGGCGAGGATGGCGCGTGCTCCAAATGAGGAGGACGAGCGAGGCGTGATTTTGATGAACTAATTTAACTTTTGTTTATCCAAACATATATGCAAATCATCATGTGATTTTGAGCTAAAAATGACATATAAAATCATAATAAAATCCAACATATAAAAGTTATTACACATGCATCTACATCGCAAAATGAGATAAGCTACTGATAAAACATAAGAGGATTAAGTTTGTTACCTCCAAAATCGAAGAGCAACACCAATGGAGGGGGAGAGAGCAAGAACAACAGCAAGCTGAAGAACAGAGGCAGGGAGTTTGAATGGAATGGCTCGGGCTCGGGGAGGAAGAAATGAGCCGGTGTATAGGCCGGCATAATTAGTCCCGGTTAGGTGGCCAAACCGAAACTAAAGATTAATATTTATTCCCAGGGTATCACCCAAATCTGGACTAAAACCTTTAGTTCCGGTTGGTAATACCAGCCGGGACTAAAGATCCCTGCCACGCGGACGACCGTTGGGCAGGGACCTTTAGTCCCGGTTGGTATTACGAACCGGGACTAAAGGGTCCTTTAGTCCCGACGGCAAAAAATGCCGAGACTAATGTCAAATTGGGACATCGTTCTAAAGTCTGTTCTCTAGTAGTGATGGCTAGGTTCCCACACCTGGCAATGACAAACAGTTATTATATGCCTTGCAAAAATAACCAGATCTCCAAAGAAATATTTAGTCCATTAAGTTTTCTTTCATTTTTATCCTGGCCACTACTGAGTACTGAAGTATTAAATGATGGTGGATTTTTGTGAAAGGGCGCCTTGGAAAAATTTTATGTGAAATGTGTGGAAATTTGAACTTTGTCTCCAGGCAGGAAAACACAAAAAATGGAAACAACTGTCAAAAGTGCCTGAAGCACAAGTGCATGGCTGAGTTCACACCTGGCAAATTGAGATTTCAAAGAGACCACCTTTCTCCTTTCAAGAAATTTTCTTCCTATTTTCCAATAAACAGGATGGATTTGGATCTAAGATCTTAGGGATATATATAGTAGTAACATATTGAATGATGGTGGATTTTGGTGAAAGAGCGCCATGGAAAATTTTTATATCAAATGTGTGCAGATTTGAACTTTGTCTCAAGGCGGAATAAAACAAAAAATGAAAACAACTGCTAAAAGTGCCTGAAGCACATGTGTATGGCTGGGTTCACACACCTGGCAAAGACCTAGTTATTATATGCCTTCCAAAAATAACCAGATATCCAAATAGATGTTTTAGTCCATTAAGTTTTCTTTCATTTTTATCCTGGCCAGTACTAACGTATTAAATGTTGGTTGATTTTTTGTGAAAGGGCGTTATGGAAAATTTATATGTGAAATGTGTGGAAATTATGATGGTGGATTTTTGTGAAAGGGCACCATGGAAAAATTTTAGGTGAAATGTGTGGAAATTTGAACTTTGTCTCAAGGCAGGAAGACACAAAAAAAAGAAACAACTGCCAAAAGTGCCTGAAACACATGTGCATTGCTGAGTTCACACCTGGCAGATTGAGATTTCAGAGACCACCCTTCGCCCTTCAAGAAATTTTCTCCCTATTTTACTAGAAACAGGATGGATTTGGATCTAAGATCTTAGGGATATATATAGTAGTAACGTATTGAATGATGGTGGATTTTTGTGAAAGGGCGCCATGGAAAAATTTTATGTCAAATGTGTGGAAATTTGAACTTTGTCTCAAAGCGGAAAAACAAAAAATGAAAACAACTGCCAAAAGTGCCTGAAGCAAGTGTATGGCTGGGTTCACACACTTGGCAATGACCTAGTTATTATATGCCTTCCAAAAGTAACAAGATCTCTAAATAGATGTTTTAGTCCATTGAGTTTTCTTTCATTTTTATCCTGGCCATTACTAACTAGTAAGTAGTAACGTATTTAATGTTGGTTGATTTTATGTCAAAGGCGCTTTGGAAAATTTGTGTGTGAAATGTCCGGAAATTTGAACTTTGTCTCAAGGCTGGGAAAAACAGAAAATAGAAACAACTGCTGAAAGGGCCTGAAGCACAAGTGTATGGCTGGGTTCACACCTGGCAGTGACCAAGTTATCATATGCCTTCCAAAACTAACCAGATCTCCAAATAGATGTTTTAGTCCATTATTAAGTTTTCTTTCATTTTTATACTGGCCATTACTAAGTAGTAACGCATTTAATGATGGTGGATTTTTGTGAAAGGGCGCCATGGAAAAATTTTATGTCAAATGTGTGAAAATTTGAACTTTGTCTCAAGGGAGGAAAACACAAAAAATGGAAACAACTGCCAAAATTGCCTGAAGCACAAGTGCATGGCTGATTTCACACCTGGCAAATTGAGATTTCAGAAACCACCCTTCTCCTTTCAAGAAACTTTCTCCCTATTTTCCTAGAAATAGGATGGATTTGGATCTGAGATCTTTGGGATATATATCGTAGTAATGTATTGAATGATGGTGGATTTTTGTGAAAGGGCGCCATGGAAAAATTTTATGTCAAATGTGTGGAAAATTTGAACTTTGTCTCAAGGCGGGAATAAAGAAAAAAATGAAAACAACTGCCAAAAGTGCCTGAAGCACATGTGTACGGATGGTTGGGTTGACACACCTAGCAATGACCTGGTTATTATATGCCTGCCAAAAGTAACCAGATCTCCAAATAGATGTTTTAGTCCATTAAGTTTTCTTTCATTTTTATCCTAGCCATTACTAACCAGTAACGTATTTAATGTTGGTTGATTTTTTGTCAAAAGGGCGCTATGGAAAATTTGTCTATGAAATGTGTGCAAATTTGAAAATTTTCTCAAGGCAGGGAAAAACAAAAAATGGAAACAACTACTGAAAGGGCCTGAAGCACAAGTGCATGGCTGGGTTCACACCTGGTACTGACCTAGTTATCATATGCCTTCTAAAGCAAATAGATGTTTTAGTCCATTATTATGTTTTCTTTCATTTTTATCCCGCCCTTACTAACTAGTAACATATTAAATGATGGTGGATTTTTGTGAAAGGGCACCATGGAAAATTTATATGTCAAATGTGTGGAAATTTGAACTTTGTCTCTAGGCGGGAAAAAACAAAATATTGAAACAACTGCCAAATGGGCGTGAAGCACATGTGCATGGCTGGGTTCCCACACCTAGCAATGACCAGGTTATTATATGCCTTGCAAAAGTAACCAGATCTCCAAAGAGAATAGAACTTTGTCCATTAAGTTTTCTTTCATTTTTATCCTTGCCATTACTAAGTACTGAAGTATTAAATGACGGTGGATTTTTGTGAAAGGGCGCCTTGGAAAAAAATTTATGTGAAATGTGTGGAATTTTGAACTTTGTCTCAAGGCAGGAAAACACAAAAAATGGAAACAACTGCCGAAAGGGCCAGAAGCACAAGTGCATGGTTGGGTTCACACCTGGCAGTGACCTAGTTATCATGTGCCTTCCAAAACTAACCAGATCTCCAAATAGATGTTTTAGTCCATTAAGTTTTCTTTCATTTTTATACTGGCCATTACTAAGTAATAACGTATTAAATGACGGTGGATTTTTGTGAAAGGGCGCCATGGAAAAATTTTATGTGAAATGTGTGGAAATTTGAACTTTGTCTCAAGGCAGGAAAACACAAAAATGGAAACAACTGCCAAAAGTGCCTGAAGCACAAGTGCATGGTTGAGTTCACACCTGGTAGATTGAGATTTCGGAGACCACCCTTCTCCTTTCAAGAAATTTTCTCCCTATTTTCCTAGAAACAGGATGGATTTAGATATGAGATCTTAGGGATATATATAGTAGTAACGTATTGAATGATGGTGGATTTTTGTGAAAGGGCGTTGTTGATGATAGTTACCATTCATCATGAAGCGTCAATATAACTTGAAATCATGCATGAAAATGATCACCAACATAGACTTAGGGGTTTAAACTAACAATTTCCATGAGTTTTGGTGAATTTATGTTTTCAGCAGGGTTTATCTAGAAACCCATCAAGGTGGATCAAATTATCAAATTAAATCGCACTTATCCGTAGCGAAAACAACCCTAGAAGCTTCTAGAAGACTCGAGAGGATACTACACTAAAGCGGATGCCGAGACGCCACCAGGTGGGGCCGGTCAGGCCCACCTGTAGGTCGGCCGACCCTGGGTCCCACCTGTCATCCCCCCGTTCTTATGTCGGTTCTGTACCGCCTCCTAGATTACATCTATGCCATTTATTCAAGTTGGTTTGAGCCAAAGGTCAAGAATTGACGCTCCACCCTATATATTCTAGCACCTGCCCCTTCCCTCAGGGAGAATCTGCCATAAGTCAAGATCAGATCAGAAATTTGGGTTTCTAGAGAGAAGAGAATAGAGCTCCAATTCTTCAAAGTTCTAGTATAGGCTAGCTAGCAAGGTTCAAGTAGAGTTTGGGCTATTGCTCAGGATTGCGGATTCACCATCCGAAGGCTGGTATATCCATTGTATCCCTCTTTATTTATGACTTTATGCTACTTCAATACTATGTTGCTATTTATTGTGTTCCTAGTTTGCTCTAGTTATATGCTTGATATAGTTATGATTGATGATGAATTTATGCATATGTTCGCAAAGCGCTTAGCTCAATACTCGAGTGAGTTGAGTGGTCAACATTATGTAAGCATGGTGCTTAAATATTGTTTACCTGCGGATGCATTCTACACTCTGGGTCATGTAGTAGATCGCAGATGTGACACTCCCGTTGAATCCTTTGTAGTCTACTCCCTGTTTATAGAGCAAGTAGAACCTGGTTGCAAAGGGAGTCGAGCTCTGTTCTGGATCTTCCTTAGTAATGTTCCTTATGCATAGACCCAAAGTTAATTATGCTATCGATGAGAGTGTATATACTTGGGTGTACAAAAGACTTAGTAAATAAGGAATGACTTAGGAATCTTTTGCTCTTAATTAATCTCCTACCTAGCCATACTATATTTATGAGTATCTATTTCTATCTCTAGATTACTATCAATGCCTTTCACTTGTCATAAGTATGCATATTTGTCAATATCTCTTGCCACCCCATCTCTCCTCCCTATGGATAAAAGTATAAATAACAATACCTGGCATACTCCCAGGTGAAATGCTATAATGGAATATTATCTGTGCGCTTGTGGATTACTTAGTATATATAAATTTACAAGTGTTCTCAATAATTTCCAACAATGCATTTCTGCCATCATTGCTAGGGATGACAACTTAATAAAGAGTGATGCAAAGAAATGCCAACAAGCATTTCTGGTGCCATTGCTGGGGAGGGGCACAAGGCTAAGAGAATTGATCAAATAAATACTTATAGACAAAATCATAACTTTATACCACTGCTTTAGTAGGCTTACCCTTGTTTGTCTTTGTTTATATCTTATATAGGGTATTGCAGGATTGGTTGTGATTCACTGATAATCTCCATCAATCACAATCAAACCAATCAAGAGGAAGCTCAACACCAGTTTCTGAAGCTATTGTTGAAAATACTCTGCGTGAATTCTCTGCTCCAAGCACTGAGAACATTTGCACTGGACCAACACTCAAAACCAACAACCTTGAGTTCGAGCTCAAGACAAGCCTCATCAACATGGTGCAAGCTACTCCATTCAGCGGAAAGTCACATGAAGATGCTAGTGCTCATCTTCAGAATTTCCTAGAGATAAGCAGCATAATCACCATCAAGGATGTTGCTCAAGACATCATACTACTCTGCCTCTTTCCATTCTCGCTAGTGGGAATGGCAAAGCAGTGGTTCTACACCAACAAAGATAACATCAACATGTGGGCAAGATGTTACAAGGCCTTTCTAGTAATTTTTTTCTATAGGCAAGACCAATGCCTTAAGAGGAAAGATTTCCAACTTCCAATAGTAGAAAGGAGAGACCATTCCAGAAGCATAGCAACATTTCCAAGAATACATTTTAGATTGTCCTCATCATGGGATGGAAGATTGGTTGCTCATGCAAAGCTTTTACCATTGATTAACTCAGAAAGCTCATGAACAGCTCGATGCTACTGCTGGAGGATCATTTATGTCACTCACCCTTGGAAAAGTTGAAACTCTCATGGAGAAGATAGCCTCTAATCAAGGTTGGTCTCAATGCAATATTCAAGCATGCAATAAGAACGAAGAAGTGCCATAAGTGGTGTGTGCACTGTCAATTAAGATGGACGTACTGTTGAATTGGCTTGAACAGCGAGCCAGTTACGAGAAAGATCATCAGGCCATTCAAAATGCTTTTAATTCTCAGAATGTATGTGAAGAATATATGGAGGTTGATTTCCCCGAATATCAAGAAGACGCAAATATTGTCATCAACAATTTTACTCCACAACAACAGAGACAAAGATGGAGTCAACAACAACAACGGTTAACTTACCAAGGTAAGTACCTAGGTAATTATTCTCCTAAACCTAAGCAACCATCTTTGAGAGACCTGATCTTAGAACAAGCCAAGATTAATGAAAATATTTCTAAAAAGCTTGTTTTTAATGGTAAGGTCCTAGAAAACATAAATATTAAAATGGATAGTTTTTCTTCTGCCATCAACGACCAACTTAGCTATAATAAAAAAATAGAATCACAATTAGCCCAGTTGGTTGCTGCTCTGCCTGTTGCTACTAACCTTGAGAAGGTCAACGCCATAACCACAAGAGGTGGCAAGACTACTCATGATCCGCCATATCCTACGAGGACAGGTAAGACACCGGCAGCAGCACAAGAGGAGAAGAAGGACGATGAAGTTGAAGAAGTTGAGCCACAAGCATAAGAAATGATGCAAGATTTTCATGACACCACCTTCCTACCATTTCCACGTAGAAATCGAAAGGTTAAAATGGATGAGCAGTTCAGTAAGTTTGTAGAGGTAATTCAAAACTTATATATCAATATTCCTCTACTAGATGCCATACAGGTACCTACCTATGCAAAGTATCTCTGAGACATCCTCAACAACAAAATACCACTGTCCACCACTGAGGTAATCAAGTTAGTCGAGGATTGTAGTGCGGCCATCCTGAACACATCACCTGTGAAGAAGAAGGATCCAGGATGTCCCACTATTGATTGTTCGATCGGAAGTCAAAACTTCAAGAATGCGCTATGCGATCTTGGAGCAAGCGTCAGTGTCATGCCCAAGAAGGTTTTGACAAGCTCAACTATTTAACACTCACGCCAACATTGATGTGTCTGCAACTAGTCGACCAATCAGTTCACTACCCCATAGGATTTGCCGAAAATATTCCGGTAAAAATAAGAAACTTCTTTGTTCCAGTGGATTTTGTGGTACTTGATGTGCAGACATATGAAGAAGACACCCCTCATCCTTGGGAGACCTTTCATGAGCACTACAAATGCACACATTGATGTCGAGCTAGAGAAATTAAATTCCATATCAATGGCAAGGAAGAGCGATTCGCCTTCAAGCCAAGAGCAGAACAATGCGCAAATTTGGAATGGCAAGAGAAGCTAGTGCAACCATCAAGGTCTCAATCTTCGAGACTGACTGATGCACCCGAGGAATAAATGCAACTAGAGAAGTCTGATTCAGTGGACTTAAAATCCCAAACCCTCGCCAGGAGGTAAAATAGGTAGTTATCTATATTTACTTTTCATATTGCATTAATCATTTTATCTTAACATATTTACTTTTCAATATCTGCATTAGAAAATAAAAAAAATTATTATCATGGCATTATATAAATCCAAGCCCCATGTAAATAATTTTTACGGAGCGTAAAAACCCGTAATAAATATTTACCATGGAGGCGTAAAAATCTAAAAATGCCTTCCATTCATCCTCTTATATTTCATAGTATTATAAAATATTTTTATTGCATATATATATACGTGAGTATACAGTAGAAATACAGACATATGGGACCCTCTCAACCACCATCCATCACTTCCATCACCTCCGTTTCCACATCCATCTCCACTCTGCACCGTCTAGGATGCATTGCCACCAAAAGGAGCACTCACCTTGCTTAACCATGAAGTAAAGAAGCATTAGGAGGAAGGGGAGGCCATTTGGCCACTATATGGGGCCGGCTGACCCCACCACTTGGTCGGCCGGCCTGTGCCAACGCCACCTATAAATACCACCCTTCCTGCTTGCTCTCGGGCACAACCACAACTGCAATCAAGCATCCCAAGTTCAAAATTCCAAACTCTAATTTCGTAGTTTGAAAATTCACTTAGTAGAAGTGATTTTAGAATTAGTAAGTTTTAGAGTGGAAGTGTTGCTAAATTTTGAGCAAGGGTGAGAGAAATTAAGAGTAGAAGTGAGAAGGTTTAAGAGTGGAAGTGTTGTTAAAATTGAGAGGAAAAATAAATAGAATTAAGGGGGAAGTTTTGCCAAAATCTTGATTAGAAAAAATTCATTAGGCAACCTCGGATAACTGACCCTCGAACGACTAACTCTAGGATGGCTAACCACTGACATTTCTATTTTGCTAACCTATTCCATGAGTTGTGTTGTCTTGTGTTTATTTTGCACGAAGATGAGCAAGTATTTGGGCAAGCTCAAGCGGGCGGCATCGTTCCATTCGATGAGAACTCTTCATCCCAAGCGAGCACCGACATGCATATTGATACTCCATCAACTGCTATTGGAGCGTCGTCCCAGTCTTACCCTACTGAAGGTAATATTCTTCTAGAAGAGAAGCGACTCAAGCTCCGGAACAAGACGGAGAAAGACGCCTTCAAGCAATTGAAGACCTGAAGGTTCATTCTTACTCCTGCCTATGACCTAGCCCTTCTGCGCTCTATAGGTAGGGACAATGAATTTGAAATCATATTTAAAACTATTGTATGAGAAAATGTTTGGCAAATTGATGAGCCAGGGTCTAAACTCTTAACACTAGAATTTCTATGCACCTTGCAAATCACTGATTTTGAAGTTACATTTAGACTGTTTGGGAAAGACTTTTATATTCCCTATAAGAATTTTAGTGAGATTCTAGGATTCCATGCTCAATGTGTAGTTGATGTAGACACCGCTATACAAGATTTTGATAGGATGAAATTTTGTAGAGAAATATCTAAAAAACTTACTTGTTACCATCCTTGTACAAATAAATTCATCACCCTACCCTGTGCTTTATGCATAAATGGCTAGGATTTTCTTTATTTCCTAGAAATGATTTTCGCACTGTAAGGAATGATGAACTTAAGCTGCTCTATGCCATGGTTAAGAGAAGAAAGGTTTCACCGGTCAAATTTATGATGAAACAATGGAAAGAAATTCTTGAACTTAAGGGAGATGTTGGGTGTACTTCTATGGTCACCCACATAGCCAAAAATTTGGGTCTTTTTGAAAATACTTCTGTTGTTTACATTAATGACATTCTCCATTGGTATATCGACTATGAATATTTTGTCCAAGCACACATGTTAAAAAAGAATAAGGATGGAAAATTTGTCATGATGTACATGGACTATACAACCGAGATTCTGATACCAGACCGGAACCTCGGTTTGTATGCGGTGGATTCTTTTGTCTTTGATTTATAGGTTAAGGAGGCAGCACTCGCAACCCACAGCCCCGGTACCGTGGTGATGACCTGATTCCAGTGGGATCGGCTTTCACCAGTGATGCAGGCGGGGACCAGCCTGGTTCCTCCCGCATGCACTAGCCCGAGCATGCTGGTTGGGAGCAGCCCGCTCCTTAGCATGCTGAGAGCTCCTAGTTGCAGGGCTCAAGTGAACAATGGCAATATGGCAACTTTGACACAATCAGCAGCAACCATATGAAGAATTTTCAAGCGGCTACCTGGGAGGACATATGTCCTTCTCTGCTCATGGCTATCATGATCAGCCAATGGGTTACCATGACTAGCAGATGGAGCATTCCTGCCTCGACACCAGGTTGACCACCATCAAGGAGACACAGCACGACATCTAGAACCAACTTCATCAGCACTCCTAGTGGCAAGCAGAAAATGGGAGACCGCATCACGAACATCCAGCAGCATCAGTAGCAGGAGAATGAGAACTGGAACTACTTGTTCTAGAAATTCAACTTCAACAAGCCATTCCAAAGGATTTCGGCAACACCCAGCTTGGGGAGGGAGGATCCCCCATTATCTAAGGTAAGTTTTCTTTTTCTAGTATTTTGTTTCCTTTTTCCTTTTCTTTATTTATTTTCACGTTAATCTTATATATTAAAAAAAGATGCATAACTAAAAACAAAATAAAAAATTATCTTTGTTCTTTTATATATATAGTAAGGTGTGATCTAAAAAATAATGAAAACCAAATAAAAAGAGTGTGTATAAAGTTTGCTTTAAATTTCTATTTTTAAGAGCGAATAAATAAAAAGAACTTGAAGATGATGGTTCACAATGGAATTGATGAATAGTTGCTTTGTTATAATTCCTTTCAAGTACCCAGTTTTTAGCCTTAAATTCTCCTGAGTTTTGGATAAAATTATTTTGACATAAGAATTTACTTTGAACTTGAAACTCGTGGATAGCAATGTTTGATCTAAGTCTAGGTAATTGATGGATATGATATGAGAAGGTCTGAGCTGCTATTTATCTTGTTTCAAGTGATACTAAAATTCTAGAGATTTTGTTTGAAAAACATAAAAAGGAAATATGATGAGTTCCTGTATGACAAAAGTTGAATTCCTACCAGAGCCAAACATGATATTTAGGCTAGGAAAATGTTGGCGGTCCTTAACGACTAAATCCGACCGCCAATTAAGACACAAAAAGAGGAGAAATAAGCAATCTTGATCACATATGCATTTACTACTAACCAAGTTCCACATGTATTTGGAAAACGTTATTTTACAGGTCACAAACACAAATACATGGAATAATTCACCGAAAGGCGCTTTCCGACGCTGATTTGCTCAAAGGAACAAGGAAGACGTCCATCAACTTAGTGCAAACTGGGCAAAACACCACGGAGCAGGGATCCATGTCCAGCCCATGGCCTGCTAGGCGAAGGCAGTGGCGCTGAGGTGATGCATCCCATACTTTCATGCCAAAGATAGACAGAAGCACCGCCTTGCTCTTGTATAAATAGAGGGGTACCCCTCCCTCTCTCAACACACTTGGGAAGCACACAACACAAGATACACAATGTAGCAAGAAGAGGAGGAGCTCCACTTTCATATCTTACCTCTTTGGCTTAGTTTAGGGAGTGAGTGAGGAAGGAAAAGAGATGGAGAAGTACCAGAATTGTCAGTTACCTCCATTTGTGTACTTGGGGCCCATTGTACACATAGCGGAAGGAATACCAGGAATGTCGGCTCTCTCTTCACTTGTACCTCGGTGAATCTAGTACTATTTGGAGTGCAAAGGTTCGTGTTTATCTTCGCTGGTGAGTTCTACTTTAAGTTAGTCTTGTTTACTATTTACTTGCGGGTTCGTCATCCGTTCTCATAGCGAATACTCTAGTAGAGGGCTCCTGATAAAGACGGATAACCCTATACGGCGCTAGAGTAGTAGTCGATAGCGTAGATGTGGTGTCTAGGCTAGAGGCTACCTTCGTTTACCTTGTTCCCCACGGTTGAGGGGTAGGCGGCAAGTGGTGACAGCCATATCCATCCCTCGTATTCCCCCACATCCAGGTTCGACGCAGGCTACAGGCTGGCCTTGCCTGGCAGAATAGGTGTGATCCGGTGCCTGAAGTAAGTATATAGTGGCAAAGCTATCTTAGCTTAGTGTTGACACAAAAATGTGGCGATGTGATCCACACACAGCAAGTCGGATAACCTTGACAGAGTGAACATGAAGATCTGCTTAGCTTCAACACAAGAACGGTCAGTTCCGGGACCAAAGGCGTGCCAGTCAATTTGACCCTGCAATTGACAAGGAGAGAATAATTAGTAGTTTAAGGTGGAACATGTTGGTGTTGCACCAAACAGTTCCAATATGTGGCCAAATAGCTGATTCAATAAGGCTATCGACTAAATAGTCAATACCCAGCGTATCCATGAAATGAAGATCTTTAAATCAAGTATTATCGGCTAATATTAAATGATAATGATATGAATCAAAATAACCGATGCTCATGGAACATTAGAAACATTATCGGCTAAATAGAACATGATCAGTATAAAACGTTGAGCCGATAAGTTTGATGAAAAGAGTATAACACGCGAACAATCGACTGTTTACCATAAATGAATCCATAAACAATCTGAATCTAATATATTATCATCAACCATGAGGTTCGATCAGATCAATGCAGCTATGATAATGATAACAAACTAAACCAAAGAATCTTTAAAACCATCTATATGTCAACAGATTCATGAAAACATGCTATATGTGTGAGAGCATAGGCAATCGGCTAAAATAGCCGATACAGGCATAGTAAATAAACAGAGTACATATCTCGATCATGAATAAAACCACTGATCAATAATCTCTAATCTAAAGTCTTACCAGTGAGGTTCGACAGGATCGATGTAGCTATGGTAGTGTCATTAGATTAGATATCATGAACTAGTGAGTTTATTCAAGATTGAAACATGTCTTTGGGTGCATACTATGTTTGACTGGAATTGAGATAAAACAGCCGGTCTAGCAGAATTAAGCCATCAATTATAAGATTTGAAGCATGACTAGATCAAAGGACGACCAATTAAGATGATATGATGCCGATCTCTCTCTATCTCAATCAGGTGATTTTGTTATAATTAATAAAACATTAATTATAGCAAGATCGATAACCGGTGAATCAACCAAAAAGTGCAAAGAAAATCTTACTAATCTTAGCAGATTCGATAACTGGTGATATTGTAATAAACAACAAATTATTTAACACAAGATCGATAACTTTGATCTATATTATGATTCGTAAGAGATCAATCAGCTGATGTAGCCTTACAAATTACGATACAGATCGATAACTAACTTACATTATGGCTCATAAAAGATCAATCAGTTGATGCAGCTTTACAAGCACGATACAAGTCATGACGGTACTCATAAGCAAGCTAGATGTCGATGCAGCCCTGTTTGCTGAAGAACTCGTTGAGATCTACAGTACTCCTATTCCTAATGCGATGGCGAAAGCCGGAAAGATTATATTGATTGAATGTTCATTTTTTTACAATAACCAGGGTCTAATATTTATACCCGAAACCTAAACATGAATCATACTCAAATACGACTCATTACAATTCTTGGAATAAAAAAAAACTTTCTAACTTAATAATAACCTGGACCCCAATTTACCTTATTTGTAGAGTCCGACACATCCTCCTGGCACCACTCAAGTATAGCCCATTAATGCCGTCTGCTAACGTCATCCATAAAATAGCCAATTCTGACATCATATCTAAATTAGCTGATACCGATTCACATCTAATCGATTTCTTGATGACACAATCCTAGAAGCTTCGAGTTCCCGCGTTCTTCTTCCTAAATTTTGTTGTAAACACATGCCCCCCAATTTTAGGATAAAATGATTTTATTCCAAAATTCCTATTCATCTGTTCACCATGTTGCAACTGCTTATTCCAAAATAAATGCATGGTTCCTTATCTCTCGGGCCAAATTTTATATAATGCCCCAACAGTATCATTTTCAGCTCGCTCGGCCTGCTTACTTTCTCCTTCTTTCTCGAGCAAATGTCAATAATCAAAGTCGCCACCGCCAAAGCCTTAACCCTAGCAAATCCTCTGTTCTACCAAACTATCGTTCAAGTAACCTTCCTCAGATTCAGATCCATTTTGGCTACAATGGCAACCAGCGACCACGTTCCTGAGGTATGCCTTCAAACTTCTACCTTTCAAGTGTTATCTGCTACTCTGTATTTTTCTTTTTCTTAAATTCATCCCAACCGGTTTCTAGGAAATGAGGAATGAAATTCTGATTCCATCATCTGTTGTTCCTAATGCCTATTATCTTGGACCCATGGGTGACCCTGATCCATCCGATTTCATCAATCAAGAAACCAACCGAATCCCCTTCAAACAATCTATAGTAGATTTGTCTTCTTGAAATACCAAAACTCCCTTTAGAAACTGGCCCAAAATGCCTAAGGGATGAAGGGATTGATTCTATAGGGAATCAGAGAAAAAGGCTAGAGATTGGGAAATTTATGACTTGAATCAATGTCTGACACTCTCACTGTCTGGAATGGAGAGGAATGACTCACTTCTGATTTATGCATCTTACTTTTGGTCCAAAATTTTGAATGCTTTTGTTTTTGGTCACGGTCCAATGACCATCACTTTGGTCGATATTTACATGTTGACCGACCTTAGAATAACAGGATCAATGCAACCCTATGATTTCTTAAGTGATGGGTCCAAGAAATTAGCCAAAATATCATACTGCATAGGATGGGTAAGCTATATTCTGAACCATATTGGAGATGGATCGATTGTTGATGAAAGAGATCATGTAGCTTTCCTGAACATGTCGGTGGAAAAATTCATCTTTTGTAGGTCATCTTGCGAACCAACTTATAATCATAAATACATGACAGAATATCTAGCAGCCGACAATGAAATCTCCCTTGGAAAATATCTGCTGGGGTCTGCTTATCACCTGATGCACCAAGTATCTGTTCAATTACTGAAAAATGAACCAGTGCATACCATCAGTGATCCTTGGTGGTTAATACAATTGTGGCAGAATCTATACATGCATAAGATTGTAAGACCCAATCTCAGGAATCTAAGCTTTCCTTCTTCCAACTTTGCTGAAGATTATAAAGAAAAAGAAGAAAGAACTTGACAATGTATGAATTATGGTGAAGCTCCATCAGCCATAATAATTGCTGCTAATATCGGCCACCTTTTCAAGAAATTTTTCAAAGGGTTTGATGCAAACATCTTAACTTGGCTGCCTTATGATCAGGATGAGGACAATGAACTAGTTCTGCCAATCAAATTTTAGTATGACCATGGAAAAATGGCTACTGGTTCTTTTCTCCTAGATAACCTTTGAACTTATGAATTATATATTCCTTCTTTTGTGCCCATCAATTTGGCCTTAGTCAACTACCTCCTCGGCTATTGTTTAGGAGCTCTCTGAAGCCAAGAGAAGGTATCAGTGAGATGATAGAAGCTTCTAGAGTTTTTCAACTGGGATTAGACCTTCCTTCTCTTTGCCTATATGAATGGACAAGAGCTACCTTCTCCTCAAATTTGTTTGATTCCTAGTGACAAAATGGCACTCTCACCTCTTCTGCAGTCCAATTCATCCCAACTGTTTAGCCCTGGATGAAGAATTTGCTTCTGATAGTGAGCTAATTTACTACTTTTTCTTTTAGAAGGATTATCTAACAAGTTCTCCTCTCAATTCATCTAACAAATTATATTGCAGGAAAGGGCACCCCATAGAATATTATCCACCATGTCCAGCCTCAAGAATGGGATCAACGACACCCACTCTAAAAAAGTTGATGAAAACCCCAGCTGCCCCAACAATACTCACATATCAGTCTTCAAAACGCAAGGCAACCCAAGGTGTAACTCAGAAAACCACCACTAGGAAGAGACTTTGTAGAATAAAATCATCAATTGCTCAGGTAACTTAACTTATCTTCCCTCTTAAGATGATATCCAACTTCTAATTCAATCCCTTTCTTGTAGCCATCGACTATTGCATCTTAATCTGCCTTGGGTGCCGAATTGTTGTCCTAGGCATTTGAATCGGCGTCTACCAACCTCTCATCGGCTAATCCTCCTAAGGAGCTGATTATAATTGAAATGACCGATGCTTCTGACAGACCCAAAATAGCAGAAGATGAGAACCTCTCTACTTCACCTCCTGGTGCTACCAAGGTATCTCCTCAAGCCTTTTAATCTTATGCAATCCTTACTCTTCTCTGATCATTCTCCTTTATCAGAGACCACCTGAGAAAACATCTGCACAAGAGCAAAAGTCTAACAATCCAACAGTTGAAAATGGTCCTATTGATGCTAATACCCAAACCATTGATTCTCCAACTCAGCAAACAGTCGATGGTAAGAAATTCATATGCTCATTCTTGTCCTTCTATAACAAATATAAACCAAAAAAACTTCTTGATGACTGCTGACACCAGCATCAAAAGTCTAGAGATGATTCAACCAAATGTTGAAAAAAATGTTGGCACATCATCGGCTGTTCCTTCTCCTCAGCCAGAGTTTCTTCTAGAAAAGGTACTATGTTCCCCTCACCATTCATCTCATTGTCAATCCACTTGCCATTTCTAATAAGATTCCTTTTGTTCACATATAGGCACTTAATTCTCCAGCTCTGAGCTACTCCTTCAACTTTGAAGAATACATAGATGAAAGTGAGATTAGCTCATCAGCCATTTCTTCCCATGAGACTTTATCAGATGACACAAAAAAATCAGCTAAAAGACATGCTGCCAATGCTCGAGGGAAATATAGCCGATTTAGTCCAGAAAGCAGACCCAATGAGAAGAATCTTCTTGGCCATCAAGGATAATCTGACCCCAAATCTTGCTAAGGCCTTGATACCTATATCCAATATCAAAGACCAAGCTCCCAAGGTGAAAAAGGCTCAAAGAAATCTAATTGACCATGAAGCTTTGATGGCCAAAAAGAATTCTAACAAACAGGAAGCCAAACAATTAGCACAACTGATTGACAATTTGAAGAATTCTTCTTCCAAAATTGAACTAGAACTAAATCAGTTGAGAGTTAGGCGTGCTGAGCTTGAAAAAGAACTAGAAATTGTGAAAGCCACCATCGAACGTCATGAGTCCAACTTGACTTAGATTCCCAATGCTATCAAATAGAAGAAGCAAGAAATGTTGACCAAGGTCAAAGAAGGCAAAGCTATTTGCAGCAGTCTTGAGAGCATTCCTAGATCAGCCGAAGAAGATAAACAACAAATTGCAAAAGTTGATGCTATTCAGCTGAAAGCACTACGAGCAATTCATGATGCTCTTAACTTGTAATTTACATTCTAGTATCTGTAGCACATAAACCTAATGATAACTGTACTTTTTGGTTCGGCTAGAAGAGCCAATTTGAATTAGCCGATTTCCAATTTCTAACTTTACTCTGACTTAACTGAATCTAAAACGGCTTTTATCATAAAACCCTTTGAATTCCTTCTCTATCATCAACGTCGTGTTCCCCTCGGTATTAGTGAAGTGGCGCTTCCCCTTCCATCAATTGGGGTTGCTTCCACACGTCCTAAGATATCTATCGTCTTGCTTTCGTGTCTATAAATACTAGTCAAGGGCTTTGGCCTCAGACACATCTACTCCCACAACTATTCTCATTCTCTCATGTCTTTCTACCTTTAAGAACCCTATAGCAGTTTTCTCTTCTCCTCCTCTCAAGATCTAAACTAGCACCCATGGCTGGCGAAGATAACCGCGGCAAGCGTGCAGCAGATGAGTTCCTAGAGGAGGACATGCCAACAAACCAGCTCCTCCACCGCATGAGGTAATACCAAATGCCCTCTGCTTATGGTAACAAATCATCCTCTAACCTATCCATAGATTTGTCTTGAATGATAGACTCCTTCCTCCTCCTCCCAGGGCCAGCGAGCCCTCCAATGCTGAGTCTGCTGTAGCCCCCGCACAGGACTCATCGTTAGACTCCTCCAACTCGTATACCGCTGATGATGCCCAGCGCTTCCTCTGGGAGTGGAGGGCTGCTAAGGACCATTATTCTGAGGCAACTTGGAAAAATGGTCAGCTTGAGATCCATCTCGAGGCCTCCCAGACCGCCCTCCTCGCCACAGAGGAGGAAACCAACGCCGCTCAGGCGAGGTTGGTCGAGTCCCAACGCCATGGTGGTGGGTAAGCGTAGTTCCAAGAAAACACTCACTTTTATCTTCACTACCCGTTTCTTGACAATCTTCTTGCCTCTTTGATTGCTAGCCCTAACGGTATAGTTGGAAAATCTCTAACTGGTGGCGAACGCAGCTACATCGACCGTCAAGGCCCGAGGCCCTCTACTCATCAACCATCTACACGACATTTCGGCACGCGCCCAGGAGATTGCCCTCCATGGCATTCGTTGCGGTGAAGCAGTGGCTCTAGCCACGGCGCAAGTACAAACTAGGCACAACCTCCTCGCCATGGAGCCAGGCTTCCCAATGGCCAATGATCCTGACATGCACGAGGAGCTGATTGAGGACTTTGATGACGCCACGGCGGCCATTGTAGATATCACACCAGCCCAAGATGTTGTGAACAAAGTGTTCGATTAGTCTGTACTAGGAGCAAACAATGAATGAACAAAGTTTTTGCCTTTTTCTTATGAGTTCATCTCTGAAACCACTGTAATATGAATTATGATTGTCTTTGTGTGTGTTTTTGCTCTATAGGCGATACATATCATATCGGTTGTTACCCCTTCAGTTTAATTTTCCTTTTTGAACTAAAAGCGATACCCTCTTGGTACCAGCTATTAGAGCCGATGACTAAACAAATCAACTATCAAGTATTAACCCAAACGCTAGGATAATACTTCTTTAGGAATTTTCCATTGATTGCTCTATCAAACTCCTCTTCCCTTCTAGCATTTTCAAAATATAAGCACTGCCAGGCGCACAATGTTTAATCCGATAAGGACCTTCCCAATTAGGCGACCATTTGTCAAACTTGTTGTCTTTAGACCCAATCGGAATCTTACTTTTCAAACTAACTCTCCTTCATAAAACTGTTTGCTCTTGACCTTTCTATTATAATGCCTTGTAACCCTTAATTTATTGGCCTCAATATTTTCAAGAGTGCGTAGCCGATGACAACATAAGTCATCCAAATCATCCATCGTAAGGTTTTTATAGACTTCGGCTGTCAAATCATTTTGCAATGTAACATATCTTGATCCAATCTGAATCTCCCAAGGAAGAACTGCATTATGCCCATATACTAACTCATTAGGTGATGATTTAATCGATCCATGGCTAGCCATCCTATATGCCCACAATGATTCATTAAGTGTCAAGTACCACTTCCTTGGTTGCTCTTCAATTTTCTTCTTAATCAACTTAATCAAAATTTGATTGGATGCATCTGCCTGGCCATTAGCTTGAGCATAATAAGGAGAAGAATTTAGTAATTTAATTCCCATACTGGCAGCAAAATCTCTAAATTCTTCTGATATGAACATTGTCCCTTGATCAGTAGTAATGGTTTGAGGAATCCCAAAACGATAAACAATATGCTCCCTCATAAAATCAACCATATTATTTGAAGTTACTATTTTTCAAAGGAATCACCTCAACCCACTTAGTAAAATAATATGTTGCTACCAATACAAACTTGTGCCCTCTACTTGAAGGTGGAAAAATCTGGCCAATCAAATCAATTCCCCAGCCTCAGAATGGTCACGGCTTCATTATTGGGTTCATAGCTGATGCAAGTGATTTCTGAACATTACCAAAACGCTGACAATCCTGACACCCCTTATAATATTCAAAACAATCTTCTAATATTATTGGCCAGAAATATCCAGACCTATGAATAACCCATTTCATTTTATAAGCCGATTGATGAGCTTCTCCCATCAATACTCTTGCTTCTTCTTGACTTAAACATTTACGCAAAACTCCATCAACTCTTTTATAATACAACTGATCATCCAACAAAACATACTTAGTCGATTTATATCTCAATTTTTTTGGTAACCTTCTATGATGGATTCTTGAGGTAATCGGCTATTTCAACTCTCCAATCATTAGCCAATGTCTCACTACTTAAGATTTCTTGGAACACTCGATATCCTGAGGCATTCTGAGCTAACCAATTGGCCTCTTGATTCTGTGCTCTTAGAATATGCTGAAGAGAAGTAAGAGGAAACCCCTCAAGTAACTTTCGACATTCATCATGGTAACACCTCAGAATATCATCTTTACATTCATATAGGTCGATCAATTGATTAATAACCAGCTGTGAATCTTCAAATATTTCAATTGACTCAACCTTTCCTTCCTGAAGAAGTTAAAGTCCCTTAAGAATAGCTTCATATTCTGCTTGATTATTGGTGGTCATTAGTTTGGTTTGAAAGGCAAACTCAAAACTTGCCCCCGAGTCAAAATAATAACAATACCAATACCACCACCTTGCTTGCACGATGATCCATCAAAGAACAATGTCCAAGGCATAGGTTCAACATAGCCGATGGTTGGTTTATGATATTGAGTAATAAAATCGGCCATCACTTGCCCTTTGACCGCTTTAGCCGATTCATACCTCAAATCAAATTTTGATAATGCAAGAATCCACTTTCCCATTCTCCCATTTAATATCGGCATTGACAACATGTGTTTGATAACATCAACTTTAGACACAACTGTATACTCAGTCGATAATAAATAATGTTGTAACTTAGTGTAGGAGAAATATAAGCATAAGCATAACTTTTCAATAGGAGAATACCTTGTTTCTGGATCCAAAAGTCTTCTACTTAAATAGAAAACAACCCGTTCCTTTCCTTCAAACTCTTGCATCAAGTCCGATCCAATCGTTTGGCTATCGGCCAACACATATAACATAAAAGGCTTACCTTGCTGAGGAGGAACCAGCACAGGTGGAGATTTCATATACTCTTTTATCTCCTCAAACGCTTTTTGTTGCATGTCACCCCATTTAAATTCTTGATCATTTTTCAACATCAACAACGGAGAAAATGGCAGAATCCTTTCTAACATATTTGAAATAAACCTTCTGATGAAATTAATCTTACTGAGCAGAGATTGTAATTTTGTTTTATTAGTTGGAGGTACTGCCTCATCAATTGCTTTTATACTTTTGTGACCAACCTCAATTCCTCTCTCGTGGACCATAAAACCCAAAAAGTGTCCAGCGGACACTCCAAAGGCACACTTATTAGGATTCATCTTTAAACCATGTTTTCTTGTGCACTCCAAAGTCTCCCGTAGATCAACCAGATGTTCTTTGTACCCTTTGGATTTCACCACCACATCATCAATATAGATTTCAATAATATTGCCGATCAACTTATGGAAAATATAATGCATTGCCCTCTAATAAGTCACACCAGCATTCTTCACTCCAAAAGTCATCACAACTCATTCAAATAAACCGATTGCACCGGGGCACCTAAATGTAGTTTTTGCTATGTCTTGTTCAGCCATAAAAATTTGATTATAACCTGCATTACCATCTATAATACTAATTACCTTATTCCAGGCCACTACATCTACCAATATATCGGCTATTAGCATCGGATAACCATCCATCGGTGTAGCCCTATTCAAATCTCTAAAATCAATACAAACTCTTAACTTCCCATTTTTCTTATACACAGGAACTACACTCGATATCCACTTTGCATATCGGCAAGGTCGGATAAATTTTGCTTCTAGTAATCTATCAGTCTCCTCCTTAATATCATCAAGAACATTTGGATTAAATCTCCTTGGAGCTTGTTTAAATGGCCGATATCCAGGTTTGATTGGCAACCTATGTTCAACAATTGATCAATCTAAGCCAGGCATTTCATAATATTTCCAAGCAAAACAATCTTTAAATTCCTTTAACAAATCTATCAATTCTTGCTTATACTCAGTATCCAACTTAGCACTTACATACGTTGGTCAAAGCCTATCTCCAGGACCAATATCTATTTCTTCTAACTCATCGGCCGACGTAAAGCCATGTCCTAGTTTACCATCTGTACCATCTATTGGATTATCCATTAAAACAAACTTTTAGAGCTGACTGCTCGAATCGGCTGTTGGCCTTCATCATTGATCCTAATAAAGCCTCCTTCCCATTGCTTGCCAGAAAAACACTCAAAATCTTCTAGTTCCCAATACATTGGATCAGTTGTTGCTATACTCATAGAATCATCAGCATGAACTAGCTCAACATTGTCTCCATGCCACTAAATCAAGCATTGATGCATAGTCGATGGTACACAACAATTGGCATGAATCTAATCATGACCAAGGAGTAAACTATATGGACCCTTTCCATCAATGACAAAGAATATAGTGAGTAAAGTCTTGCTTCCAATTGTCAATTCAACATTTATTGTCCCCTGGTCTTGGACGCATTACCCCCAAAATCCTTAAGCATCATGTCAGTCTCAATCAGATCTTTTGGTCCTTTACCAAGATTACGAAAAGTAGTATAAGGCATCAGATTAACAGAAGCACCTCCATCAACCAACATTTTACTCATCGGCTTTCCATCGACAAAACCTTTCACATATAAAACCTTCAAATGCCAATGCTTAATTGGTTTATCAAATATAGCTTGTTGTATCAATGTTAACTGGGCTGCCATCTCTTCATACTCTAATTCATCAAAATCCGAATAAACTTCTTGATCTGCTGGAGCTTTAAATTCATATGGTAAAAGAAAAGCCATTTGAATATTAGCCGATGATTGAACCTTATCGACTGTTTGTTTAGCACGCCATACATGCGGTTTACTAGATTTCTGAGCCTATTCTAATTCTCTGCTCCTTAGGTACTATACTCTTCTCTTCTAACTTCTTGTTAAACCTCCTGAACACCATTGTCCTTCCTGCCAAACATACTCTTCATCATCTTCTTCTTCATAATCGGCCCAGTTCTGATCAACAACTCGCTTTCCAAGCCGATCATGAATGCTTCTATTTTTTAAGTGCTGATCCACATCATTACGTTGATATTCAATTCGATCATGGATAGACCAACGGCTGACTTGAGATTGCCTAAACTCCTAATATTGTTGGTTACATTCTGGGCAATTATTCTTAATAGGCAATCTCAAACCTTCGTTCCAACAATGTCTAAAGAAAAGGCAATTCCAATGTGACTCAGCTTATTCTCTTTTATATCTCTCTTCTTCTTGTTGACGTTGTCACACCCCAAAATTTCTGATTTTGGGTTATGCATAGAAAACACTAAATAAAATGAATTATTTTAACATTTGGATAAAATTTACCAAGTTTAGTTTGAGATAGCGCAAATTTAGTTATAGGAAAATGTGAATTTTCAAAGTTTTCTAAGTACCATCAAGGCTTGTCTGTAAGTACCGTCATAGCTTATACTTCTGTTTGTAAGGCTGCATCGGTTAAGTTCGACCTCCACTGCGAGCTCTAGCATAAGCTAGTTATCGATTCTTGTCTAGTTCAAGTATGGCTGCATCGGTTAAGTTCGACCTCAACTGCTCGAATTAGATTAAGGTCAATTTATCAACTCTACCTAAGGGTGGCATCCTTCTGGTAGATTTATTAAGTTACCGATCTTGCTGATGTTCTTATTGTCATTGGTTTTCAGCAATATCAACCTGTCCAATCGAGATCGATCTAGATCAGCCTCATATCCTTTTAATCCATCGTTTATTTTGTTACATTACGACGGTTCTTACTTTAAATGATGGATTATGTTTCATCGGTCATTCTGCTTCAATCTTGGTCGTGCATAGTATACGGTCAAGGCATGTCTGATCTTGAGAAGGTTTACTAGCTAGTTAAATCTGGTCCATAGCTCGCTATTATGGATGTATCGATCCGGTTGACCCCCACTGTTAGTACTTTAGATCGGAGGATGCTAGCTGGTAGATTTGCTTTCGACCAGGCATGACCCTGGTTGTTTGCTATGCCCTCATCGACTAAATAGCCGATCACCTATGTTTTAACGCCTACAGTGTATCTCCATGATTCTGTTAAATATGAATAGAACTATTTACTTTAAAGGGTTGATTTGTGGTCTTTATCATGGCTGCCATCGATCCAGTCGAACCCCACTGTTAAAGATAACAGGCTAGGTCTAATGAGTTCATAGGTTTGTCTATGTTAAATAGTTGATTGTTCACATGCTGTAGTCCCTTTTCTACCTAAATTGGCTATTTCAACCGATTCGCTTGTGCTTTCACACATATAGCAAGTCTTTCAGAAAACCTATCAATGTATAGGCGGTTTTATAGATTCTTCGGTTTTAGTTTGTTATTATCATCATACCTGCCATCGATCCGGTCGAACCTCACTGTTGATCATAACATATTAGATTCAGAGTATTTGTAGATCCATTTGTACTAGACAGTCGATTTGTTCGCATGTTATATCCTTTCTCATTATATTCATCGGCTCAATGCTTTACACTGGTAATATCCACCTAGCTGATGATTTTACTTACATCTGCGTCCAATGTACTTGTCATCATAAAATCAATCGCAACCCATGAGCTTTACAGTCCTTAATAGCCGATTTGTTCGCGTATCGGCTGTTTAGTCGATTTTTCCTGTCTGGCTGCTCCCGTAGCGGCACACTTAGAACTGTGTGGGCAAGACCGACATGTTCCACCTTAAATTACTGATAAACTTTCTCTCCTTATCAATTACAGGTCAAATTGATCACCCCTTTGGGAATTCGCAAGGTCAACTGGTCCTGCATTGAAGCCAATCGGATCTCTAGCCTTGCTCCATCAAGCAGATCCTTCTGGCTTGTTGTGTGCTAGGTGCATTGACATGTTTTTACGCCGACACATAGAAAACACTACATAAAATGAATTATTTTAATATTTGGATAAAATTTACCAAGTTTAGTTTGAGCTAGCACAAATTTAGTTATAAGAAAAATATGAATTTTCAAAGTTTTCTAATTTTCACGGGCTTTTGAATGATGTGATGTTTGCTTGTTGCTTCTTTGTGTGTTGAGAGTGAGCAAAGTCTTTAAAATGCGTTAGTAGGTCGATTTTCCTTCTCCGGTACGCCTTTATCTTTTTCTACAATTAAATTCTTTGTTTCTCGGCTCAAGTTTTTGTTGGGAGCTTCCTAAAATCTTTTCTTTGTAACGCAAATCACTCATTTTAGTTCCTCGTCCGTTAATCAATCTCTACAAACTTCTCGGGAATTTTTCTAGCTTTTTCTGGAACTTGTTCCTACTTATCTGTGAGCATAATTTAATTTTTAGATGCTCCAAATTATCTTATCATGGGCTCCAAATACTTTATTTGGGTTCCTCATAATCCATAATTTCTCTGGGAATTTTCCCCGAATTTTCACAGCTTTCGGTTTGTTGTGGCTTAAATAATAATTCTAGACTTTTCTAGAATTATTTTATCCATGAAATTAATTAATTCCGAAAATAATAAATCTCTCATTTTTTCCAACGCTCAAAGCCCATGTGCAATAATCCTCATAAATCCTAAAGACCCATGCATTTATTTATTAATGGGCTTTAATGATTATTTAGGCCCATTAGTAAATGTGGAGGGTGTAACATCAATTAGTATCATATTGCTAGTTGATGTAGATATGGGGAGTTTTTCTCTCTATAAATATGTACCAACCCCTTGGGCAAAACACACCAAAACTACCGTAAGGGGAGCCCCTAGTTTGGGAAATCCCTAGTGTAGTAAATTAGATTTTTCTCCTCTCGGCCGTCGCCGCCGTGCTGCCCGATATCGTAGACCCGCCATCAACCACAAGAAGGCCCTAGGTGAGTTCACCTTCTTCTCCTCTAATTCCCTGTGCTCTCGGCTTGTCGAACCGTGGCCTCTTGGGCCCAAACCGAGCGCTTCGGGGAGCTTCTCGCCACCGGTAATCGAGCTTCGCCGTGTCGGTTTTCTTCTCTGCCGTGACTCTCTCTCCCCTCCTTTCTAATATGGGTCATCCAGATGCAATCCAACGGTCCAAGATCGCCCGTACCCCTTCTCTAAGTTTATTTGCAAAAGAGCCCCTGTAGTTTCACGTAATATAACCCATAGTCCATGGCGCACTTCCAGAATACGTTTTTTATTCCGAAAGCGTAGTTTCATTCTAGTAGATTCAGAATACGTTTTCTCTTTCAGAAAGTGTAAAATCCCTCTGTTAGATTCAAAATGTGTTTTCTTCTTTTGAAAACGTAGTTTCTTCGGTTAGATCCAAAATACACTTTCATATATTTACAGTTTTGCCACTAATCTTGTTTTAGCCATAAAATCTTCGTTTTAACTCCGATTTGACCCGTTCAAGTTACGTTAGATTCGTAATTGCATAATCTACATATTTATACTACTATTAAATATATTTTCAATTTTTAAAATTTGAGGTTAAAATTTAATCTATTATTTTATTAAAGGAAATCTTGTTTAGTTCATAACTTTTCCATTATAGCTCCGATTAGCGTGCTTTTCGTGTCTGTGTGTTCGTAGCGATGTGTAGAACATCTTTAAAACCTTTTTACTTGTTTCATATATTTGGTGTACTGTTCTAATTTAGTTCTATTGTTTGCTTCGTGTATGATTGCAAGGATGCTTGTGCGGTGCTTTATGATTATGTCCAGTTGGTGAGCTTTGCGTTGGTGATATAAAAGAAGTTGGTGATCCAAAAGAAGTCCTTTGGAGGTTACAATTTAATAGAAGAAGGATCTGAGTTTAAGGCAAGTATAGCATGAGATCATCCTTGTTGTCCTATTCACTTTAATAATCTAATCATATGCATGTGTCTACCTTGGCAACCATAGTAATTTTTCTAGCTATTTAATATCCTAGATTCCTTGTTACCTATGAGCTATTGCATTGGGTAGTATGATGCTAGTGCTCAAACTAAAGCCATGATCTTGTAACTTGACTAATGGTATATGCAATAAACACTTAAAGATGATTGTTAGCAACATGGAACAAGGGGGCTAGAGCATTGGGCTATTTTGTGGCAGAACTGCCTAATCTAATGCCTCCCAGGAGTACTTGTCTTTCATTAGACACTTAGTACTCAAGGGAGGACACCAAATTACGTAGTTCCGTCGAGTACACCCCAAGGGAGAACCCAAAAATCCATATTTTTCCATCAGGATCACAAATGAGAGAATAAAGCTTACATCATTATTAACCATTTCTTACATCACTTTTCATGTAACATTAGAGTATAATATTTATTGTTATAACAGCGGAATGTAATCATGTTATCAGAGTTATGAACAACTTAATTAAACAGCGGAATGTGAACATGTGAACAGAGTTACCGCGCAAATAAATGTCTATTAATGACATGATGAAGCATTGATATATAAACGATGACAACAGATTATAACACTTACATTTATAAAAACATTTAGTGAGAGTTATAAATAAAGACTATGATCATAGCGTAAAGGAATCCTCTCTGAGGCCACCAGAAGGAATCCACACACAAGAGTCAGCTCTAGCATCCGCCTGTCACTTGCAATAGGGGAAAATAAAACCCTAAGTACTCAATTGTACTCAGCAAGACTTACTCGACTAGAGGAAAGAAAATACTTCAAGGATATGCAAGGCTATCTGGCTTGTGGGTTTATTGCATCTGCAAGAAGCATTACTAAGCGTGCGTCCTTATATTAAATTTTATTAGCAGTCAGCATTAGTTCATTAACTAACCATTCTATGTAAGCACCTATGCCACTTTCAAGCAGGTGGTAAGCAATCAGAATCATTTTACCATCTTTTATGTTCTAGTTCTTACTACGGTGCCAGATTGTAGACAAGTCATACCGGATCGATGGCGATTTGTGAATCAATGTGCCGAGTTGGGTACCCCAAAACACACACCCCGCTTGTACCCCAGGCACAAGCAGGACCAACCCACTACCCTCCTATCATGGGGTCTAGGTTCCCGTCCAAACTAGGACTCCAAGCCCCTGCCCCTAAGTCCCGGACTGAGTGTGGTGCTTGGACCTCCACCCAAAAACCACCCTGAAAGTGGGTCCGAAAAGAGCCGAACCCATGATAAGAGAGTAAAAAGTCTTCCCACTCATACACAAGTATGTGTTCAGGATAATAAGTTTATGACCTGCCTAGAATCTAATGCAACGGTCGATCCTTAACTAACACAAATAGGGAAGCAGTGTAACCAAGCTATGCCTTGTTGGCCTGTAGGACACAACCTCTTACACCCACCAATACCCAAACCATATCCCTGCCCGGTCTCCATTTATCATTCATATATATTCTAAGTGATAATAATATAGTAACAACAATAATATATTTCCTATCTCTCGTAAGTGATAGGCAATCAATCGCTCGACTTCTATCGGAGTCCTGCAGCATAGCAACTATATGATCCAGGCATACTAGTAAGACTCATAGGATAAATATATATATATATATATACAAGTGGGTTTCATCCAACTCCTTAAAACTTAATGCACAGATATAATTTAAAGTGTAGAAAAGTAGGGGTTATGCACTAGGGCTTGCCTGGGTAAAATATAACCAAAAGTTAGCATTCCATCTTCGTGACATGACCCCTGGCACCACCTTTTTAGCTACTCCAGTTGATACCATCGATCCATCATCGTTCCTATTATGATAGGTATTGATGCAAATGCATAGATGTAAATAATCAACGACAGCTGAAATTCTTAGAAATCCGATCACGCCTCACAAGCTAACGAGATAGCTCTAACACGCTAGTCTACGCATCCCCGTTGTCAAGTAAGGCTTGTTCTCGGAAATGTTTTCGTTCTACAAACACCCAATTATTTTTGACATTTGATTGATTAAATATATACTTTTGGACTAGGGCTCATTTAGTTACCTTAACAAACTAATTCCTATGGGGCTACAAAAATTACAGTGAACACCTAACCATATGATGAACCTACCATAAAAATTTCATAGCATTTGGAGCAAGGAACTAATTTAATCAATTACCACAACAATAGATTAATTTTTAAGGCAAATTATTTTGCACTAAAGCATATGATTTTACATGTTCACTGTGTAGTACAATCTGTGTAGAGTCCAACAAAACTGGATTTGTCATTTTACGCTTTTTATTTGATTTATTATGAATTTTACAAGTTTCAGTCATTTTAAACAAAAACTAGAAAAAGAAAAGGGCACTTGGGCCGGCTATGGCCAGCTCGGCCCACGCTGGCTGGCCAAGAGGCCTAGGCACACATGGCCCAGCCAGCTAGGCTGGCGGCCCACTGACGCGTACGCGGCAGCGGCCCATGGCCAGCTACGACCCAACCGGCCAAGGCCCAGAGGGGGCACGCCACTTTTGCAGAAAGGACCCCGCGCTTTTCTCTGTTCAACCCAAGATCCACAAGCACTATGATGCACTATTTATATGAGTCACGCAATTTGCATTCAGATCCCAGAGACATTTTCTATCTTTACCTTTCTCCCTCCACTCGATGCATGGAGCAGAGGAGCACCCGCCGGCGGTCAATCCCGGCCGGGGAAGGCACGGCAGCAGCAGCAAACCCGTCGCTGAGGTGCACGGAAGCCCGCGTGGCCTCGGGCTAGCCACGGCAAGACCTAAGCTAGCCCCCGGCAGCTTGCTCGCGTGAGCCGTGGTGGCGGGCACACCGGCTGCGGCGACAACGGTGCTCCCGGCGCAGGTGGCTGGGCAGCGGCAGCGCGCGTACGAGACGAGGAGGGCACGGGCCAGGGCGGTGGCGGCCATGGCCTGGCGATGGCTAAGGTGGCCAAGTGGCATGCACTGGTGGTGGCAACTGTGGCTGCGGCGCTGGCAGGGGAAGTTGGTGACAGTGGCTGTCACGCTAGGGAGGGGTAGCGTTGAGGGGCGGCGGTCCAGCGTGACCGTGGGGGCTCACGCGTGCTCGCGTGCACACGCGAAGGGCCAGGCGACAGTGGGCGCAGCCACGGTGGGGACTTGCATGAGGCAGTAGGGAGCAGGGCATGCCGACGCTATCCCAGAAGCACATCCAGGTGTGGGCGCACGCGGCGGTGTGATGCACTATTTACATTTTTGCCGATTCATGAAAAGGCAAATTTTAATTTCCAATTTAATTTCTGAGCCATCAGAAATACCATGGAACAACATCTATTCACCAATCAATGGTTGCATTTTCATCTACTAAACTTGCACTTCAAATTTCATAAGTACTAATTACAAGTTATGTTTTATTTTTGTTTATAAAAATTGTTTTTTGTGCCAAACAAGTAAATTGCTTCTCGTATTTTCTTGTTAAAATTTCCTTAGCACATTTAAGTAACTAACTCACTATATTAAGAGATCTATTTCTCCGACCATAATCTCAGTGCTTAATGAGCTCGTAACACCAGAGGTGTTACCATTTTATGGTGCTCTAGATTCCTCTCCCTAAGGACTTATCTGTAAGCGAACATCCGAGACTTATAGTACAACTGTGAGGGCTATATGGCTCTAGCTTTAGCTCAGTATGAGGACTTTTTCTAGCTTGTTAATGGTTACCTTTATTGGTGTAAGAATGACTTGACGAATCGGGTATAGTGCGGCCTTTGTTCCCTTGTGTATAGGCTACGCGTCATTGTGCCATCGGAAAGAGGGACTCTACATCTCTTTGCCGAGTGAATCTAATGGCCCTAACTTGTTAGACGAACCTTTGAAAGGCTTCATAGTGAATCTTGCCGACCTTCCTAGGTAGTAGGTTAAGAGGCTGATCACCTCAAGAGAAAGGGTAAATCACAACTCACAGTGAAAGTGTACAACCTCTGCAGAGTATAAAACTGGTATATCAGCCATGCTCACGGTCACGAGCGGACTTGGACCCTTACAGAATAGATGATGAACACTAATAATACTAACGATAAAGATGCTCATTAATGGTTAATTGTTTATGCTATTCATTATTCATGTTTACCTAATCATGTATTTATATGGGCTTGTGAATAAACTTGTTGCCACCCAATTGCTAAAAGATGACTCATTAAAAGCTAATCACAGTTAAACCAGTGTCAGCCTTTTGAGCCTCATGAACCCTATGTTATATTTGTTGAGTACGACATGTACTTACACTTGCTTTACCTTTTAAATCTTTGGAAAAATCCCTGATGGGTACCAGATTGCTAGAGTTTGGAGGAATTAGGCTTGTGATCCATCAGTCAGTTGTCCCTCTAGAATTAGAGTCTTCACCCGAAGATCAGAGTTGTCTTTCCACTGTTTGCTGTCTAAGGTTATATCATTTATACTAAGTACATTATATATTGAGCATTGTCTTTCAATATTACCCTTATTTGTAGCTATATGTGAGATTAGACTTCCTGGGCTCATATATGGTGTGTATCTGGTTTTGTTCTTAAAATCGGGAGCTACAAACATTGATATTCCTTCTCTTCTAACTAGCACTGATAATCTTTCTCCTTCTGCCATTGCCATTTATTCAATAGAATTTGAGATGTAACACGTGGTCTCATCGCACCATCTCTCAATGTTTCTCCCTGCTCATATCGGCTCTTTTGTTGGTCACGACGCCTTCTAATTTCTCTATATTCATCAGCCGATATTTACATCTCCGGATCAACTGTTCCAGTTTCTTTTGCCATGGTTGATGTTAAAACTTTAGCTTTCCCTTTAAACAACTTAGCATCAACTATATTCTGATCCTTTTAGAAAGGATTATCATCAACTTTCATTTTTCAAGCTGTATCAAATTTAAGCTTCCCTTGTTGAATAGCCCTCTGAATATGCTGCCAAAAAATTCTGCAATCATTAGTAGTATGAGAAGTAGTGTTATGGTACTTGCAGAACTTCTTATTCTCCAACTGATCTGGAGGTAATATAACATGATTGGCAGGCAGTTTAATCTGTCCCTTCTCAAGCAAGAAATCAAAAAGTTTGTCTGCTTTTGTAACATCAAAATCATAACTCTCTTCAACTTCTTTTCCCCAATGATTTGGAACCATTACTATCTTTTTACCCCAATTCCATTCAGTTATGGCAATTTCCTCTTCTTCTTCATCATCATCGACTAAATTTGGATTATAAGCTTCAGCGATTGCAGCATTCTTCTGGAATCGGGTATCTCTATGTATATTCTAGAATTGGCTATTAAGTGCTGCCACCCATTGAGCCAATTGATCTAAATTATCAAATTCTTGTCCAAGCAACTTTTTTCTCCATATCAGCAACATTCCTTGAACGGCCAACATAGCTAGCTGATCATCAGTTAAATTCAACGAAAAGCACAAGTTTCTTGTTTCTCGGAACCTCTGAAGGAACTCAGCACCAAATTTATTAGTTCTTTACTTTATAGTTATCAAATCTATAATCTTTCCTTTCCCGGTCCCAGTGTAGAAATATGTATGAAATTTCTTTTCAAGATCACTCCAATTGGCAATAGAATTAACCGCTAGTGATGAAAACCAAGTGAAAGCTAGTCCTAACAGGGATAAAGAGAAGAAACGAACTCGATGCGCTTCCTCAATAGAGGCTTCACCCAACTGAGTAAGATATCAACTAACATGTTCTATTGTACTTGTGCTATCTGGACCAGTGAACTTAGCAAATTCTGGAAGCCTATAATTCATAGGAAAGGCCACTAAATCATACCACTCTTGATATGGACGTTTGTACGGAAAGGTCTGCCCTTTTGGATTTAAACCAAACTGATTTTTCATTATTTCGGTTACTCTGAGCAATAATTCATCAACATTTGAGTTTGAATTTCTTGGCAATTGCTGACCTATCTGCAAATTGAAATTCTGAGTGCCTTGATATCCTGGATTTGGAATCATATTGAGAGTATTATAATCTAAACCATAATGATATCCTTGTGGAATATCTATCTATCGAGCCCCTTGCTGATTTACTATTTAAAATCTCTGATTGAAAACATTAGGACATATATCTCTACAAATCCTTTGAACCGATGGTGCTATTTTTTGAGCCGACGGTGGTATTTGGCCTGATGTACCAAAATTAACCATCTAATTTTGAACTTGCCCTGTCGGCTGTTGCACATGTTGCACTGATGATCTAGGATTATATTACATTTGATTAATAGTAACACCCTAAATTTGCTTAGACGAATTCTGAATTGCCTGGGCATCATCACTCTTAGCTAGTACTGCTTCTTGATGGCTAGTACCGGCTTGATTAGTCCCCTGAGTCGATGAATGTAGAATATAGTAATAAGCCGGTCCAACCTAATCAAGTGGAAATCCATGAAACACCTCCTTCATGGTATTGTGGAATGTATTCAAGAAAGCTATATTATGATTCAGCATTGCATCATGAACAGATTTGTTGATAGCTTCTACAAAGAAACGCCTATCATCAGCTTCATCTGTATCTGACTGTCCATGCATCAAAACTCTCGGCAGTGGATATTTTATACAACTTTATTGTCACGTGTTTTGGTGTATGACAACAAACACCTATTCAGAAACTCCTCTATAGCTTTACCAATAACATCTTTATCCTCAGCAAACAAGTCTTCATAAAGTACCATAAGAATATCCATGTTGTTGTGAATCGCCATGATGATTGTGATCCGATCGGGCGTGCCAAAAAGTGTGTTGACACAAAAATATGGCGATGTGATCAACACACAGCAAGCCGGATGATCTTGACAGAGTGACCCCAAAGATCTGCTTAGCTTCAATATAAGAACGGTTAGTTTTGGCACTAAAGGCGTGCCAATCAATTTGACCCTGCAATTGACAATGAGAGAATAATCAGTAGTTTAAGGTGAACATGTCGGTGTTGCACCAGACAATTCCAATATGTGGCCAAATAGTTGATTCAATGAGGCTATCGACTAAATAGTCGATACCCAGCGTATCCATGAAATGAAGATCTTTAAATCAAGGATTATGACTAATATTAAACGATAATGATATGAATCAAAATAACCAATGCTCATGGAACATCAGGAACATTATCGGCTAAATAGAACATGATCAGTATAAAACGTTGATCCGATAAGTTTGATGAAAAGAGTATAACACGTGAACAATCGACTGTTTACCATAAATGAATCCAAAAACAATCTGAATCTAATCTATTATAATCAACAGTGAGGTTTGATCGGATCAATGCAGCTATGATAATGATAACAAACTAAATCCAAAGAACCTATAAAACCATCTATATGTCAACAGATTCATGAAAACATGTTATATGTGTGAGAGCATAGGCAATCGGCTAAAATAGCCGATACAGACATAGTAAACAAATAGAGTACATATCTCGATCATGAATAAAACCACTAATCAATAATCTCTAATCTAAAGTCTTACCAGTAAGGTTCGATCGGATCAATGCAGCTATGGCAGTGTCATTAGATTAGATCTCATTAACTAGTGAGTTTATTCAAGATTGAAACATGTCTTTGAATGCATACTACGTTTGACTGAAATAGAGATAAAATAGCCGATCTAACGGAATTAAGCCATCAATTATAAGATTTGAAGCATGGCCAGATCAAAGGAGGACCAATTAAGATGATATGATGCTGATCAATCTCTATTTCAATCGGGTGATTTTGTTATAATTAATAAAATATTAATTATAGCAAGATCGATAACCGGTGAATCAACCAAAAATAGCAAGGAAAATCTTACTAATCTTAGTAGATTCGATAACTGGTGATATTGTATTAAACAAGTTATTTAACACAAGATCGATAACTTTGATCTATATTATGATTCGTAAGAGATCAATCAGATATGTAGCCTTACAAACTACGATATAGATCTATAACTAACTTATATTATAGCTCATAAAAGATTAATCAACTGATGCAACTTTACCAGCATGATATAAGTCATGATGGTACTCATAAGCAAGCTGGAAGTCGATCCGTCGATGAAGTCCTGTTTACTGAAGAACTCATCATCGATCTATAGTATTCCTACTTCTAATGCGATGGCGAAAGCCAAAAGATTGTATTGATTGAATTTTCATTTTTTTACAATAACCATGGTCTAATATTTATACCCGGATCCCTAAACATGAATCCTACTCAAATATTACTCATTACAATTCTTGGAATAAAAGAAAACTTTCTAACTTAATAATAACCTGGACCCCAATTTTCCTTATTTGTATAGTCCGACGCATCCTCCTGGTGCCACTCAATTATAGCTCATTAACGCCGTCTGCCGACGTCATCCATAGAATAGCCGATTCTGACTTCACATCTAAATCAGCTGATACCGATTCACATCTAATCGATTCCTTGGTGACACAATCCTGAAAGCTTCGAGTTCCCGTGTTCTTCTTCTCAAATTTTGGTGTAAACACTTACGATCTCTATCCCTAGAAAACCTCGCTACCTGAGCTATCTTTCTTCTTGTTATCTTAGGTGAACTAGTTAAGAGACTCTTATACATCCGCTCCCTGAGGAAATACGATACCCTAAATACTTCCGGGTGAAATGCTACAACGGTAATTCCATGCGCTTGCGGATTATTTATATATGCGTTAAGAAGTACCAATAGAAAACTTTCACACTTATATGCTACTTGTTTTGCATTGAGCTTGGTCGAGCTTTGTCGATCCTTATGAGAGGTTTGTCATGCTCTTAAAATCAAGATCACGTACACACCACCGACATATGCACTACTCCTACATGGGGGCAGGCACAAAAACATGCTTTCCATTTAGATCCACCTAAAAATGTTTTACTCCTACACTGGCAGTAAGCAACAAAAATATCCTTGATAGGTTCCAACCACCAAATAAATGCTCCAAATTCTTGTTGCTATCTCTCAAATATTTTACTACAAAAAAGAGGCATGGGCTATGCAAGAGTTATTCATAAAAAAGAAGATAGTTGAGAAAAAATGGACAAGTGTTCGAGATATTTAAAACAATAGGTACTTAGATGGCCTCCTAAAAAAGAGAAGAAAAAAAGGAACAGAAATGAATAAGATAGCCCATATTTTCTTGCAAATGTTTCTAAGTTTCAAAAGAGAAATACATTTTCAAGGAGCATAGTAGAATTAGGCTAGCCACCATATATATCCACTATAAATTCCACATACATGCACATCTTGATTTGATTGTATGACTCAACTCTCTTTGGATCTGTTGTTTGACTTTACAATATATATATTGTAAGTATGCTCTTTCATATTATTTCCACTCATATGAGCTCCACATAAGCCTTAGTTGTAGGTAGAGAAAGGCATAGCATCACTATTGCCTTGGTGAGGATCCACAAATACCGCACATATTGAGAGATTTGAGAGTGTCATACAATGGAATCTCTAAGTTTTATTTTGAAAATTTGCAAAAACTCTAGAATAATGGTTGAACAAAGAACATGAGACATAGTGACTTGATCGTTCTATCTAGGCCATAACGTTTGACTTCATCGTTCTGTCTTTCAATTGCTCAAGATCCAAGTGAAAGCTACAAGTCCCATGGTTGAAGGTAATATGAGTAAGTTTAAAAATCAAATCAGTTTGTTCTAATTTGGAGAAGAATTCTTGTTTGAATGCATGTGTACTTTTGAGGAGTGAAAACATTGTAGCAACTCCTGATCCATTGCTAAGTTTGGTATTGCTCAGGGACGAGCAAAGGTTAAGCTTGGGGGAGTTTATTGATGGTAGTTACCATCCATCATGAACCGTCAATATAACTTGAAATCATGCATGAAAATGATCACCAGCATAGCCTTAGGGGTTTAAACTAACAATTTCCACGAGTTTTGGTAAATTTATGTTTTCAGCAAGGTTTATCTAGAAAACCGTCAAGGTGAATCAAATTGTCAAATTAAATCACACTTATTCGTAGTGAAAACAACCCCAGAAGGTTCTAGAAGACTCGAGGGGATACCACACCAAAGCGGAGGCCAAAGAACGTATTAAATGATGGTGGATTTTTGTGAAAGGGCGCCATGGAAAAAATTTTATGTCAAATGTGTGGAAATTTGAACTTTGTCTTAAGGTAGGAAAACACAAAAAATGGAAACAACTGCCGAAAGGGCCAGAAGCACAAGTGCATGGCTGGGTTCACACCTGGCAGTGACCTAGTTATCATATGCCTTCCAAAACTAACCAGATCTCCAAATAGATGTTTTAGTCCATTAAGTTTTCTTTCATTTTTATATTGGCCATTACTAAGTAGTAACGTATTAAATGACGGTGGATTTTTGTGAAAGGGCGCCATGAAAAAAAAATATATGTGAAATGTGTGGAAATTTGAACTTTGTCTCAAGGTAGGAAAACACAAAAAATGGAAACAACTGCCAAAAGTGCCTGAAACACAAGTGCATGGCTGAGTTCACACCTGGCAGATTGAGATTTCAGAGACCACCCTTCTCCTTTCAAGAAATTTTCTCCCTATTTTCCTAGAAACAGGATGGATTTGGATCTGAGATCTTAGGGATATATATAATAGTAACGTATTGAATGATGGTGGATTTTTGTGAAAGGGCGCCATGGAAATTTTTTATGTCAAATGTGTGGAAATTTGAACTTTGTCTAAAAAACAAAAAATGAAAACAACTGCCAAAAGTGCCTGAAGCACATGTGTATGGCTGGGTTCACACACCTGGCAATGACCTAGTTATTACATGCCTTCCAATAGTAACCAGGCCTCCAAACAGATGTTTTAGTCCATTGAGTTTTCTTTCATTTTTATCCTGGCCATTACTAACTAGTAACGTATTTAATGTTGGTTCATCTTATGTCAAAGGGCGCTATGGAAAATTTGTGTGTGAAATGTCTGGAAATTTGAACTTTGCCTCAAGGCAGGGAAAAACAGAAAATGGAAACAACTGCTGAAAGGGCCCGAAGCACAAGTGCATGGCTGGGTTCACGCCTGGCCGTGACCAAGTTATCATAGGCCTTCCAAAACTAACCAGATCTCCAAATAGATGTTTTAGTCCATTATTAAGTTTTCCTTCATTTTTATACTAGTCGTTACTAAGTAGTAACGTATTTAATGATGATGGATTTTTGTGAAAGGGCGCCATGGAAAAATTTTATGTCAAATGTGTGGAAATTTGAACTTTGTCTCAAGGCAGGAAAACATAAAAAATGGAAACAACTGCTAAAATTGCCTGAAGCACAAGTGCATGGCTGAGTTCACACCGGGCAAATTGAGATTTCAGAGACCACCCTTCTCCTTTCGAGAAATTTTCTCCCTATTTTCCTAGAAACAGGGCGGATTCGGATCTGAGATCTTTGGGATATATATAGTAGTAACGTATTGAATGATGGTGGATTTTTGTGAAAGGGCGCCATGGAAAATTTTATGTCAAATGTGTGGAAATTTGAACTTTATCTCAAGCGGGAAAAAGGAAAAAATGAAAACAACTGCCAAAAGTGTCTGAAGCACAAGTGTACGTATGGCTGGGTTCACACACCTGCTGGCAATGGCATGGTTATTATATGCTTGCCAAAAGTAACCAGATCTCTAAATAAATGTTTTAGTCCATTAAGTTTTCTTTCATTTTTATCCTGGCCATTACTAACTAGTAACGTATTTAATATTGGTTGATTTTTTGTCAAAGGGCGCTATGGAAAATTTGTGTGTGAAATGTGTGAAAATTTGAACTTTGTCTCAAGGCAGGGAAAAACAAAAGATGGAAACAACTGCTGAAAGGGCCTGAAGCACAAGTGCATGGTTGGGTTCATACCTGGCAATGACCTAGTTATCATATGCCTTCCAAAACTAATCAGATCTCCAAATATATGTTTTAGTCCATTATTAAGTTTTCTTTCAGTTTTATACTGGTCGTTAATAAGTAGTAACGTATTAAATGATGGTTGATTTTTTTAAAGGCACCATGGAAAAATTTTATTATGTGGAATGTGTGGAAATTTGAACTTTCTCTCAAGGCAGGAAAACATCAAAAATGGAAACAACTGCCGAAAGTGCCTGAAGCACATGTGCATGGCTGAGTTCACAGACCTGGCAATGACCTGATTATTATATGCCTTTCAAAAGTAGCCAGATCTTCAAATAGATATTTTTGTCCATTAAATTTCTTCCATTTTTATCCTGGCCATTAATAACTAGTAACATATTAAATGATGACAGATTTTTGTGAAAGGGCGTCATGGAAAATTTGTTCGTGAAATGTGTGGAAATTTGGATTTTGTCTCAAGGAGGGAAAACAAAAAATTGAAACAATTGCTGAAATGGTCTCAAACACAAGTGCATGGCTGGGTGCACACCTGGCAATGGCCAGGTTACTACATGCCTGCCAAAACTAACCAGATCTCGAAATAGATGTTTAAGTCCATTAAGTTTTCTTTGTTTTTATCCTGGCCATTACAAACTAGTAACGTATTAAATGTTGGTGGATTTTTTAGGAAGAGCGCTATGAAAAATTTGTAAGTCAAATGTGTGGAAATTTGAACTTTATCTCAAGGCGGGTCAAAAACAAAAAATGGAAACAACCACCGAAAGTGCATGAAGCACATGTGCATGGCTGGATTCACACACCTGGCAATGACATGGTTATTACATGCCTACCAAAAGTAACCAGATCTCCTAATAGATGTTTTAGTCCATTATAAGTTTTCTTTCATTTTTATCCTAGCAATTACTAACTAGTAATGTATTTAATGTTGGTTGATTTTATGTCAAAGGGCGCTATAGAAAATTTGTGTGTGAAATGTGTGTAAATTTGAACTTTGTCTCAAGGTAGGGAAAAAACAAAAAATAGAAACAACTGGGGAAAGGGCCTGAAGCACAAGTGCATGGCGGGGTTCACACCTGGCAGTGGCCTAGTTATCATATGCCTTCCAAAACTAACCCAATCTCCAAATAGATATTTTAGTTCATTATTAGGTTTTCTTTCATTTTTATACTGGCCGTTACTAAGTAGTAATGTATTAAATGATGGTTGATTTTTGTGAAAGGGAGCCATGAAAAAAAATTATCTGACACGTGTGGAAATTTAAACTTTGTCTCAAGGCAGGAAAACACAAAAAAATGGAAACAAATCACAAGTGCATGGCTGAGTTCACACCTGGAAAATGAGATTTCAGAGACCACCCTTATCCTTTCCCTTATCCTTTCAAGAAATTTTCTCCCTATTTTCCTAGAAATAGGATGGATTTGGATCTGAGATCTTAGGGATATATATAGTAGTAAGGTATTGAATGATGGTGGATTTTTGTGAAAGGGCGCCATGGAAAATTTTTATGTCAAATGTGTGGAAATTTGAACTTTGTCTCAAGGCGGGTAAAACAAAGAATTGAAACAACTGCCAAAAGTGCCTGAAGCATAGGTGCATGGCTAGGTTCACACTCCTGGTAATGACCTGGTTATTATATGCCTTCCAAAAATAACCATATCTCTCCAAATAGATGTTTTAGTCCGTTAAGTTTTCTTTCATTTTTATCCTAGCCATTACCAAGGACATATCTTACTAGTGGATGCCACTTGTGAGAAGCAACCAACGACCGGTAGTGCAAAATATTATTGTTTACAATTCTTTGAGTTTTATGCATCATCCATGAATAAAATCACAAAGTATCCTCTTGTGTAATTTAACCAAGATGCTAAACAACATTTAGGCTTTCCATTTCTAAATTTATTTTCTGTCCTCGACTATAAGAAAAACTCGATCTGCGGGGTAAGCCACCCCCGGGTATTGCTGTAAGAGAAAAGACATTCTCACACAGGGCGAGAAAACCCCCGAACCCCTGCCCCACCCTGACACATGGGCACCGTTGCCCTGTGAGAACCGGGCCGGGCCTTTGACCTGGGCTTTGGCCATGGGACAGATGAGGGGGTTTTTTAACCCCAGCCTGAGATTCGCTCCCACGGGGAGTCGAACTCAGGACCTGAGGAGTGCCGCCGAGGCCACCTAACCAATTCAGCTAGGCACCCTTTGGCCCGTCCTCAACTATGAAGAATCTCTAAACTAAATCCGGTTAAACTTTAATGTCAAGCATTTGACTTGATCAGCTTAAGCGGGTTGAATCCTAGTCGTTCTAGGGATGAACATCCCATGACAATAAATTCATCATGTTTCAAACCTTACATAATACATTGACGAGAGTTCATAAGGTTCTCACAAACATAGTTCCAAGTTGACATCACATGAAGATTCCATTTATTATATATGTCCAATATACATAGGAAAATACATATATAGTGTGTCACATAACATCAGACATCCACATGTACATACCCTCCTACACAAGCATCAAGCACTGCTGGGTTTAAAACATCAGCAAGTGATAATCTACTACCACAAGGGTTTTTATTACAAATCACCAACACCAACATCACAGTCGGTTTGTAGTTACAACGGGCAATCACTATACCACAGCCTATCTACAGCGTCCTACGGTAGGTCGCTATAAGTCAGTACAGCGACCTACGGTAGGTCGCTATATACATATAGCGTCCGACTTGACGCGTGGGTATAAGTGGTGTCGCTATAAGTTATAGCGTCTGACCTTAATTATAGCGACCGACCGTTCGACGGTACGTTAAAGATATACCGACCGACTGTTCGACGCCAAGTACATACTTATAGCGACTATTGGTCAGATGCTATATATTATATAGCGTCCAACTATCTGACACTATCAATACAAAAAATTAACAGCATAATTATTCATTAACCTCAAATTATTCATTAACCTCAGTATCAGTACTAATCATACAATCAATGAACCATATATAAAATCATCAATTCCATTTTGGACAATATACACAATTATGACAATGAAGCTCATCATAGCTCACAATTATATCATTATATCATATCCATAAGCTCAACTTGGAGAAACAAGTTACATAAGGCAGTTTGGCCATCTAAGATAGAATAATGCATAGCTCATATATAGATGTTTGCACTAGTTGCACAGTTTACATCTCATGGTTTGCTCGCACTCATTACAATTCATCACTTAAACAAAAGCATTCATCTCTAGTTAGAATGTCCAAAAGCATTCATATCTAGTTAGAATGTCCAAAATAATGCATTGGCCATGTGAAATTCCATCCAATTGCTTCCTGCATGCATCAGCCCCCCCTAGCCATTACCTCCCACCTGCAAATAAAAGATATAATAAACTGATAGTTCCAATCCAAATAGCAGCTGAAATGTAATTCGGCTAAGTAACATGCTTTTGATTTGGCCACCTAAATAGTGTGTAGATTTCAGTACTAGTAATACAAATATTCTAAAACTGACCACAATTTTTTCTTGACCATACCAAGCTGGTGCTACTTGCATTCATAGCCCTTCTCTGGGCACACAAATACAGAGGTAAAAGTGACAAGAGCCCTGTTCTCTCCAACATGCTACATTGTGCTTAAGTGTTGATAACAAGAACCCTTTGATTTTTCTACTAGCAGGCAAACCACAAAAGAAGGAACCTCAGAGGAGAATACATGGCAAGAGTTCTAAATTTTTTTTACTTCTTCCATAAAACTTACATTTATTAATACAGTATTAATGCCCTTGATGCTTTACATGCCACTAGTATAATGCCCGTGCTAACGCCACGGCTTTATTTCAAGGTGCACGTGAAAACAACCAAACAACGACAGTTTTCTATAGTTTTCCGGATTATATACAGTTTTCCAAATTATATACATGGTCATATATAAAATTTCATAACCATCCTCAAATGTTTGAATTGACTGATGGATTGAAGTAACAAAGTTTCGAATCATAACTTTCCTGAACTCCTTCCATGAATCGATCATTTCATCCATGTTACTGCAAGTGCCTGGAGACAAAGAACACTCCCAAGATCGTTCCCATCCTGAATTTGAAACCAAAGAACCAACATAAGTGCACAACATAAGTTTTTTTTTTCGTTAAGAACCCCATCAGTTTACCAGGTATAAATAGGTTCAAATAACTTATTATTTCATTACAATGGTATTTTGTTCCGGAACCATTCTGTCCAAACGTAGGCAATTTCTTCATCACCAATGCCCGTGCTAATGCTACGGCGCGCTTTGAACATCCAAAAATATGAGCCGACAAAACTTAAATTTCATCAAAGAACAAAAAAAAAATACTCATGTCTCGCTACATGAAAAATATTTCACAACTAATAACTATCTGCAGTTGATCTGTCCTAATTTCCATCCATTCATTCATGTACTACTGCAATGTAACCTCTAATTCACACTTTCTTTCTGTAACTTTAGTCTGTGTATAGCATGCAAATATAGATCAAATGAGTCAACTCATCTGGCGCTTACTTCTCTCTGGTCTCTATTTCATTCAGAAGACAGCCATGTCACTTGCTATTTGCTCATCTCAAGTAGCAAAATATGTCTCCTGGCTAGCAGTCACCTATAGACAATCAAGTGGACAAATATATTGATCAAAGGAAAACAGTGCTCCCTAGTTGCGCCTGCGTGAACAATCATCTCATACTGTTAATGCAAGAAACAAGATAATAGGAAAGTGAAGTATTCCATCCAGTGATCAGTGAAATATAACGGTTAGTTAGCTAGACCTATCTAGTACACGTACCACAAATTCAGTAAAGCTATTTACTCAACCAAAAAAAACATCATGCAAGCAAGCAGGATATGACATCAATGTTCAGTTGGTCAATGTCGACAAAAAAAAATCTAATGAAATAAGGGCCATAGGTGTACCTTGAGCTGGTCAATGTCGACACCGTCTTGTTGAAGGTCAACTCATGGAGCTGCCAGACCTACCATACAAATTCCATCATAAAAAGCTGAACAAATAGTGCAATTTTAAGTACATCAAAAATAAAATTGATCTGGATACCATAATAATTCCATCAGCAATCAGCAATCCAACAGGACACCAGCAGAAAACCACTAACTTAGCTGAATTAAATTCTGGCATTAACTTTCCTATAACCATATGTCACCGCACCGTTGTTCCAATTCACCATACACCAACTATCTCACGACACCGGCAGAAAACCACTAACTTAGCTGATACTAAATATATAGTTATGTGAAAGAGATGTTTTATGATAGGCTTAAATTGGAACTGATCTTGAGTACATTAACAATAAAAAAATCAAGTCCAGCTGGAAGCAATCATAAGTTCATGCTAGGATTAAGTAAATTGGAGATAGCACATTGTATCACAGCAACAGATTCTGAAATTACCTTAACTGCTGTGCTCTCAGCAACAACCACAGCAGTATCACCGGCGTTGGCGAAGCGATTAACCCAACCTGCAAGGTTAGACAGAATAATAAAAGAGTAAGTTCATGGCATTTCAAACCTACCTAACACAATCATGCTAGGCTGCTAGTGCTAGCAACATAGACAAAAATTCAATGATTAAACATTATGATCAGAAATGATTAGCAACGACTTGACCTACAGGAATCTTCAGCCTCTTCAAATTGTCACACAAGTAGGCGCATTAGGACATGAATCATGAAGCAAACATAAAAGAGCCTTTGTCTCAAATGGAAACTAAACGATTTTGCTAAGGTAATGAAATAATTAAGCTAATTACTGTTCTTGGGAGACATCCGTCTCGCACGTAAGTTTCAAGGCATGCATCAAAACCTCGTCAAGTGGCAACGCCCAGTCACCCACACATGAGCTTGTGCTCAGGTCCACAGTGGCAAGGAAAACAATGAAACTGCCTCTAAGAGCCTGCTAAACGTCTGTGTTGTACTTGGTCTTATGCTCCAAAGTTGAGTCTTAGAGCTAGCAGCACTCAGTTTCATACATTTGCTCAATACTTCAGTGGTAGCAAACACATGCTTTATTTGCAATGTTCAGTTCACACATTTGCAATGATGAACTCTATTTTTAGCCCTACACCGAAAGATGAACTGTCCCAGCAATACTTACACTACTATGTTTCGACCGAGCTCGTACCAATGATTATTGGAATAGTGAATGCAATAGTGAAAGTTGTCTTAAATGGATATTGTCATTTAGAATAAGGGGAACCACCAAAATCACTCAAAGTTACTTATACTATACTTCATTAACTTTATGTCATCTATGGTGCAGTGAGAGGCATCCACACTAAGAGACCTTCAGGTCCACTTAAGCTAGTGACACCGACAAATGAAATACCCACCTGGAATTGGAAAGTAAGATGATCTTCGACCAATGATCGACAACTAATATTATATCAACTACATGTACCAACTCTTAATAACGGTGGGCAATGAAAACATGGGAATGGTAAAATAAAAATTAGCTGTACAGGGAATGGGCTTGATTTCTTTTATGTGGGGTCATGAACACTTATTTGTCTAACTAACAACTGGTCCAGCTTTATGCTGCTTTCGTGTTTGTTGGCTGCAAAAAAACTAAATTGCCAAACTGAAACTCTTATGCATAACATGATCGGAAAAATGTGTCTGATATAGCATGCGCACAATAAGCAGGGGTAGGGAAGTGACCTGCATAGCAGAAGTTGATTAGAACAATGGGTCCTCCCAAACTGCTATATTACACGATCTGCACTCTAAGGGAGTTCAAGAGTTATGTGTACTCTTCTTCTCTGAAATTCAGTTCAATTCAATTCAGTCTCAGTCGTACTGACAGGCAGGCAAGCAAGCAAGAAAAAGAACACATGCATATTAACTTTAACAAGAATAAACATTGCAAAATAGGGTGATCAGTTTGGAGGGGGAGGGGGCCCTGTCTTATAAGTAAACTTTCCATATTTCTCATGAGCTACACTCGGTTTTCAATTAAGCTATAGATTCTCTTGAACTATCCACAGGAAGCAAAAAAAATAGGAAAAAATAATCTTAAGCCACAGTAACTGAATGTGGAGTAAATGAAGATCAAACTAAACCACAGTCCATACTGATGATCAAACTAAAGCCACAGCCCACACTAAGTAAATTTAAAGGCAACTGCTATACTTCCTACAATAAATCTGGATGACACATTGAAGTTCTGCATGAACTATGTATTCATTTTTGCCATATGCCAAATCGACTAAGCAACATCTGGGATGCAGAGAGCACACTTAGTTTCTATGCCACGTGTACTTGTTGATTTGGCCCGATTAATAAATAAGCAACAACAAATGTGTCCACTATAATAAATAGAAGGCACGATTAGTAGCGTAAATAGAGATCCATATCACTACATGGAGAATCTTTACCAGAATCGAGAAAAGACAAGCAAAGAACAATGGTAGCGAAGTGGTAGAGAGCACTTTACCCGATACTCGTGAGTCTAATCCACGAGCTGGTTCCTAGTGCTTGCCGAGGCCCGATGAGGCACCCAGAGATGCTGCGGCTTTTTCTTAGGGCAGAGGTCCAAGGAGCACCTTCTTCTTGTACGCCCAGTGCAACCACGAATACAACATGCACAGATCCATGATTTAGTTAGTAATGAGGTGACGCAATCAACAAAGAAAACACAAAGTGTAGAGGGACACCGTGGCTCCCTTTACTTTGGATCTGCCATGCGGAGGGAGATAGGGGAGAGCTGGTCGTGGCGCCAGTCTTGAAGAATGGAGGACCCCGGAGGGGTGGGGATGGGGTGCGGGTGCAGCAACTTGGAGGGGTGGGGCGCCAGTATGTGGTGGTGGGGAGGCGGACCTAAGGTCACCGACGAGGCGGAGGGAGGCGAGCTGAGTTCACCACCGGCCTGTCTTGACTGAGAGACGGCGCCGAGCTGAGGTCGCCGGCGCGAGCGGTCGGACTGTGGTCGCCGTCGGCAGGGGCGACCTGAGGTCGCCGGCCCGCTGACTGAGCGCGCGGAGGAGGCTAGGGGGCCACCGGTGAGGGCGGCCGGCCGACGGCGGCGAGCAGTTCTCAGGGGGCAGCTCCGTGTGCAGGACCGGTGGTGGCCGCGGTTTTTTATTCTTCGATTGGAGCCAGCGGCGGCGGGGTGCTACACTGGGGTTTGGGGAAAGGGACCGTGGGTTACTGGGGTGAGCGCCCAGGGGAGACGGGAAATGGGCTGATGTGGTGTTGCGCCTTGGCGGGCTGGAATGGCAGGCTCCAAATTTTTTTCTGACAGGTGTGTCCACGTTAAAAAGTTAGGCGGGATCTACGGCCACGAGCGGTGGGTCGTTAAAAGTATGATATAACGACCGACCGTTCAACGTCGAAGTGAAATAGAATTAACGACCGACAGTCTGTAGCCAAAACAAGATATAGCATCTGACCGTAAGCCACTAAGTTATACCGTCCGACCGTCCAACGGCATTTCGACATTTTTACCGACCCTTGGTTGGACGCTAGTATGGGCTGTGGTATAGTGAATGGTAATAGGTTTGGACCCAAATTTTTTATTGAATTATGTGTTATAAGTTGCTCACCATGTGAAACATAGCAAAATTTACCAACCGTCTTTAATGTGCCAATATGATGCCGTGACTGATGATCCGCTAATAGTGTAGTGCTGCAGTGGAAATTATTTTGTGTCCCTGTTGTGTTGATCACACGTAGGCTAATGTGGAAATTAATCTTAAAAAACAGCTAATAAATAAGTATAATTTTGTAAATATAGCGTCACCACAAGGGCAGAGGGTTTTTGTAGCGAAAAGTTTCATCACAAAAGCTTATTTTTTCACCACAAACCAGCCTTTGTGGCGACCTTTTAAATCGCCACTAGTCGCCATAGATACTCGCCTTACAAATACTCTAGTGATGATTTTTCGTTCCCCAGAAATAACCATACTCATTAATGACGAACTGTGGTGCCACTAGTAAAGTGGCCATTTGTGGCCCCATTCGTTGCCACAAAAACATAAGTATTAGTGGCACCAAAAATGCCACTTATAGTGTTTTTAGTGGTTAGAATAGTTGACACGACTATAGAGTATATATGGCAATTTGGTCGTCATAGTTACCATTTGTAAAAGTGATAAATTATATGGTCACTAAAGACTACATATCAGTGACCAAAGTTTCGCATTATACAAGTTTACTGTGTCAAAATTTGTTCTCACTGTTTTAGTTGCAATTGTGTCTAGTTGATCGCCACAATTCATATGGGAAAAAGTGGCGCCTTATCAACACAAATGCATTTTATTTGTGATGTAACTCATCCTCACATATATATTACAGAGGCAAAACTTTTCCTCACAATATGATCTTTTTGTGAGAATTGATAAGACATGTTGTGTCGATAATTTCATCACCAAAAAAACATAGCATTTGTGTGAAAATATTAGTTATGACAAGTTTTGTCACAAGATAAAGCCTCCATTGTGTGGAACAATAGATATTGTAGCAAACTATTTATCATTATCGCCCATGTTGTAGTGACAAAAATGGCTCGACAAATATGTACCAATACAATTCTCACAACTGTAGACCAATAATATTTATTTCAATAATTCTTTAACCATGGTAATGGTGCAATCCAGCAATACACAAAAATTAATAACACTTGGAACTCTCTAAATAACTCACACACTACTTTCAAATCTCAAATAATTTATTCAACTATTGGTATTAAACTCTATGGTGGAGACAGTGAAGCACAAGAATGAATGTGTGCAAAGAAATCAGCCATTTGATGATCAAGTTGCTCTCTCACTAGACGCGCAACTTCTCCACTCTGTGTTTGACCCAAAGAACTAAGCTCATCACGTTGGAATTTCTGCTCTTCCTGTAACTGTGTGTTTGTTTCGACCACCATCGAGACCTGGCCTTCCAAAGCTTGTGCTCATTGCTCAGCAGCCTCGGCACGTTGCTTAGCAGCATCTGCATGTGCTTGAGCTGCATCTTCACACTGTTCAGAAGCCTCGATTTGTGCCTGCAATCGAATCCTTTCCTCGGCGACTCGGTTTACAGCACGAATGCCAACACCACGTGAATGGTTTGGCTTCCGACCAGGAACTAGTGTGAAGTGTTGAACTATTGGCACGGGCGCATAAGAAATCTTTTGTTGATGTGTCCCAACAACTTCATGTGCTAGGTGCACCCAGTCCAGTGCACCCAGATGTGCTGACCGAGGGGCCCGTGGGTCAGCTGGCCCCACCTTCCATCCACACAGAGAAGGGGTCGACCAGCGAGTCCTCACTGACGGCAAGGTCTCCGACGAAGGAAGGGTACCCGCGTGCTCCCCTTTGACCCCGCGCATCGATATAGGTAGGTGGTTGCTTCGAGGGTGGCCTCGAGCTACGGCGACGACGCTCATGGCGGCACGGTGGTGACGGGGGAAGGCAAACTTGCCAACAACAGCACGAGCAAGACCTCGTTACAGGCCTAGGGGGGTAGGCGAAACCCTAAGTTAGGGTTTGGGGCTCAGTGAAGCACCAGCGGGCTATGGCCAGGTGCATGGAGGCTCGGCAGCGGGAGCACAATGCTGGCAAGCCGCGTTCTGGTGCTGGCAGAGACGGAATTGGTCTACTGCCAGCCGTGGGAGCTAAAGCAACTCTAGGTGGCTATGGACCAAAAGAAAAGGAGAGCAAAGAGGGTCGGGCAAGGGGTTGTCCACGAGCGAACTCGGCTTGGCGTCCATGGCGTCTGTAGCGTCAGCTATTGACCCGAGGCCCCTTACCTTGGGACGAACGATTGTGCGGCTAGGTCAAGAAGGTAGAGCAGCTCATAGTGAAGCTGTGGGTGCAAGGAATCGGCTGGAGGTGAGCCAGTTCACGGCGGTGCGTGCGGGTAGCAATGCCACTTGCGGAACCAAGAAGGAGAGGGACGGTGCGTGGGAGGGGAGAGTGAGTGCGAGAGAGAGAGAGAGAGAGAGAGAGAGAGAGAGAGAGAGAGAGAGAGAGCAGGGAGCTAGGCGCCCGACTCAGCTTCTCCACTCGTGCAAGGACACGAGGAGGGGGTGGGGGTAACGACGGCGTACGGATGTCACATGGTGCATGCCCTGACACGGTCGGCCATGCCCAAGCCCAGCCATTCAAACGGCCAAGTCCCGAGCTAAAACTACCTCATTCTCCCCTCTCTATCTCCGAATCAAAGCGACAATAGCTCAAGGTACATCAACAAAACTTGTAGGGCTACATGAGATCTACAAGTTTGCTTAAACATGCATTGCCAAAATCGAAAGAGGGGCACATGGAAACTGAATTTCAGTCCATTTAGGACTTAGGCATATTTTTGGGGTTCAAAACAGCACTCAGCACTGGATTGGTTTTTGTGGGCCCTGTTTGGCTAGGTTAGAGGCTGATCTAGTCTTGGGTTCAGTCCTTAAATAAAGTTTCTTGTACTCAACTAGAACTACAACTTTTATTTAAGGTCAAACATAAAAACTGGAACAGAGGCTATAGTTCTATGTTGGTCAAAACAGCATCATGAAAAAGGCGTGCAATTTCATGATCCAACAGTTAGGAAGCACTTTTAGGCAAGTTCACAAATATAAACCCTACTTCATTTTTAATCCTAAGTTGCTTTAGGTTGCTTAGGTGATCAAACATCAATCACTTGTATTACCAAACATGAACACAAGAGGTTGCATAGAATCTAAAGCATCACATGATATCAAACATAGGCATGAACACATGCTTATGCTTATGAAATGAATGAATGATGCTTATGCTCATGCAATGCATGCTCATGAGATGCAAGTGCAAAGTGCAAGCTTAACACCTACGGTGTTACACTAACCTCCCTCCCATCCGGTTGGTCACTAGTACTGCTCCCATCCATTGCCACAAGGCAAGACACCGCAACAGTCGTAGCCAACTTTTCCGTTCAGAAGTTCTTCCTTGTTGATGAGATGTCTGATCTATTTTATCCACCTCTGTCAATAGAAGCCTGGTGCTGATGGTGCGAGCCAGGCTGCGATGCACAAGCAGAGATGGTAGCCAAACAAACTCGTGTAGCTGCACTGATCCTGGCCAGCACGAGCCTGGTGCTGATGGTGCGAGCCAGGCTGCGATGCGCAAGGAACCAATCACGCCCTTAGCACCCGAGTGCTTCTGAAGCGGAAAAATATGGTTCTTGAATATTACAATTGTGTGCTATGTCACTGGGTTACTGAGCAAACCTTGCTCCATCTTTTTCTGCACTTCCTTTTGCCATTTCCTGTTGAAATTTTTTGGGCCCGGCACATCTCATCCAAGGGGGGCCTACTGGTAACACTCTCGTCATTCAAGGAGCAAATCCAGCTGCCTTTTCATGGAGATTATTGTTGCTATGAGCTGGGCCATATGGACTGCCAGAAATGATTTATTTTCAGGAATGTACAACCTTCGGTGGCTTCGTGCAAAGGCACCCTTCGGAAAGAACTTGCTCTAGTTAAGCTACAAGCAAGAGCCAAGTATCAACCTTCATTAGACAGATGGCTAGATGCCCTTGTGTAATTTTGTTAATTTCTTTGTTTCTTGAACTACTGTCTTTGTACACTAGTTTGTTTTAAAGTTAATAAATCCCAGTAGGGGGCAACCCCTCCTGTTTGATCAAAATAACAGTCGTAGCCAACATCATCTCACACAACTAGGAATGGTAAGCTTCCTTCCATTTCTTTTTGGCATATAAATCTAGGAAGTATCTATTCTGTTGTGCCATATTTTTTGTTCAATGTATATTATGCGATCTATTATTTCTTAGGGTCAAGTGATATATGAAATCCCACTATTTGGCTACCATTATGTGGTTGCCTTTGGTGATTTTTTGTTCTTGATTTAATTATGATTTCTTAGATCTATGTAGTCTAGTAGCAACAAGTTTTCAGGATTCAATCTTTTAATGGCAATATTGTTCCCTTTTCTTATTTTTCTTGCATGGGGGTTGTGGTTTTCCCTATGCAAGGGAATATATTTTTTAGAAATGATTTGCGTCTCTAGATTCGGCGCAACCTATGATGAACCCTAGACCATTCCCCAGTTGACCGCCAATGGAACTATAAACATGTTGTCTATAAAGGGAAGAATCTATTGGAATATATGGGCTTGGGGCCCATTAAGAAATTCTAAAATTTCTAGGAAAATCTAAAAGGTCCATTCATATGTGCAAAGAGGATCGGAGAAGCGGGAACTCTTCAGTCCCACCTTGCTTGGGAAAGTAGAGCTAGCGATACTTAAATTTGGACGTCCTCTCCACTTCCTCAAGTCTAGTGTGAGGAGAGAAAGGAAGCCCGCACGTGCATGCTCGCTTGGCTTTCCGGGGCAGGGTGGGGGCAAAGGGCGCGGGTCCTTGCCACTTGCGTGAATGGTCCACCGAAATTTTACCCCTTGCCTTGTGGAGTCACGGCCTCTTTTTACAGATTTACAAATTTAGTTTTTGGTTACTTGGCCTTTAAGTTTGTGGATAGGAGTCCTAAACAGTTTAGATCGTGATAGCGACTCGAGATCGGGCTGGACAATCCTATATAAACAACCTATCGGCCCATGCCAAAATGCATCTAATCGAGCTTGCCACTTCTCGCTATTGTGCCGCCGTCGTAGCTTCTCTATCTCGAGCGTTTGCGTGTATCGGTGATCAGGAGATCAAGTCTCCAGAACCATCATCCTTGTGATCGTGCACCGGGAGAGGAAGAATAAGGTTTTTGGGAAGCGCCCTTTGCGCGACTGCTCCCAAACCTCCATGGCGGTCGTTTTCCATCGAAGTCAGGCGGTGCTACGTCCCATCGTATTCGTCGTCAGCTGCTCCGAGCTCTTCCTCCGCTGCTTATTGATGACTTTGTACCACTAAATGATTTCAAATAAAAAACATGTCAACTACAAAGTCTTCGGACTCATAGAGCCTTGCAACTTTGATAGAAAGATATTCATCCAACATCATTTGGAAAAGTTAAGAATTTTTCTACTCGACGCCTATTATTAGGAGCATTACCAACTGCCCCTAAAAATCAATTTCTATGGATGATATGTCTTTCAGTAGCACAAATAGATTTTAGGAGACGGCCTTTTTATTTACAGAGACGGTCACAAATTGTCACGGTCTCCTAAAATAGCTTGTGAACTTCTTCATTTACGAAGATAGTTCAAATGGCCGTCTCTTAAAATTGATTAACAAAGGTGGGCTTCCTAAGAGGTTTGCCTCTAGTGCTTCTCTGATGCGTCTTTCCTGTCCCAGTGTGGCAGGGGTGGATCAGTGGTGGTGGTGGTGGCCGAATTCGTAGCCGACAACCTGGCAGCGAGACCAGGGAGGATATAGGGTGGTGGTTGTCTTGGCGGTGGCCTCTCCGTTCTCCGGCACTAGCGACCTAATCCGGTTGGGGCAGAGCGGATCCGATCTTGGTATGGTTAGCCTGATCCGCAGCGAGCAGCCGTCTCCCTCACAGCCCCCTGTGCGCGTAGACCCTCTCACTACTGGAAAGCTGAAAATCACTAACGGTGCAATTACCGTCAGAGAAATTGAAAATACTGTCAGGGAAATGTAAATCTAATTCCCGAATAGTACTACGTCAGGGAATAACCGTCAGGGCTAGCTCGATAGGGTAATTAAAAAATGCTAAACGGTGAACCGATAGGAAAAATTAGCTTTCTCTGTCGGTTCGAACCGACAAAAAAAAATGTAAACCAAACCGACAAAAAAATGTAAACCACCAACAGGAAAAACAAATTCCTTGTCTGTTTAAAACCGACAGGATATAAGAACATTTACCTTGTTGGTGGTCAAACCGTCAAAAAAATAAATTTTTTCCCTAACAGTGTTTGTTTTTCCCTGTCGACTTCTAGCCATCAGGAAAAATACATTTTTCTGTCAGAAGAACTGTTTTCTATATAATTCAATAAACAAATATATTTAATATAATGCACAGAATCATGGAGATATACCAGCATAAATATAAATATAATGCACAATCATCGATATATAAATAGATTATAGTCTCACATAAATCCATTTCATACAAAGATGTCTTGTTTGCATCAACACAGGTAAATACATAAGAATATCCAAACATTTAGCACTGGACGACATACAACTTCTGGTCCACAAGCAATACAGCACAAGCACACAGCCATGTGACTCTATTTACACAAGCACACAGCACAAGCAATATGCATTTCGTCGCTAGCAGAAATAATGTGATCTCCATCTGGTGTAAATGCTGAAGGGACTTGACTTGTACTTCGTAATCCTGAGAACATCACAAAAAAAGCCATGTTAACTTAATGTGTCAACAATTAATTCAAGAGTCACCTTAGAAGAGCTGCTTAGTACCTTTGTAGCTGGAAATGACATGAACCCCATCGAGAATGGAACTTGTGAGTCACAAGATGTCACCATCAGTTCCTTTGGATCAGATGGGCAATACTGTTCATGCAAGAAATCAAAAAGGCTATAAGAATCGGTGGCCATAAAGATACACTGAATATTCAATATAAGAAGATAGTGTATAAGAGTGGACAATGTCAATAGCTCCATACCTGGAATCCAATTAATCTTTTAAGTGAAGGTTTCTTTCTGCCATACAGAGGGACTTGGGACTCCATCTCTAGATGGTTTTCTGAATAATGCAATAGACAATGAATTAGAAATTGGTTATGCATAAGCTTTGATAAGCATCATCATGCTTAAGTCCATTATACAAATTGGCAGCTAAGGAAATTATGATTCTTATACTACACAAAAAAAAGGGAACGGTTTAACAGCTCTTTGCAATTATGCCTTCTTATAAAGTCATTTAAAATGTTTACTGTTTCCCAAATAGTCAAATATCCTAATCAGTAACTTATACTGATATAATATAGCTTAAAAACAATAAATCTTAATGGTAACAAAAGGGCAGATAATATAAGGTGCTGCTTGTTTCTTACGAGCAGGACATGAACTCTGGCTATGATTTATGACTGCAGTAATTATCTCTTTTCTGTCAGCCCAGCCCACGACTAGGCATCTAGGAACATCCCAAATACGTACCATCCCATCAATACAACCACTGATGAAATAATTGTCACTGGTAGATTTAAACAGAATGCATGTTACTGCATAGTAGAATCGGATGCCAGGGGAACCTGAGCTAAAGGGTTGGGGCTCACCTTGGTGTGGACTGAATGAGGAGGACGTGTGGACGCCGGATTGGTGATGGAGTCGCCCGGGAGGGTCGAGGACGCGGGGGGCCGTGCCTCGTCCGCTCGCCGCTGAAGACGACGGTGGGGGTGGGGGCGCGGAAGCCGCGCCTTGTCTCGTCGGAGCTGGGGCGTACGGGCGGTTCGACCCTACATCGACGGATCTGCAACGACGACGGCCATGAGTCCAGGCGCCGCCACGGCGTCACGGGGCGTGCGCCGCCGCCGCGTCTTCAGGCAGCCTCCTCAGGAGATATGGCAGCACCGGCTCCTCACTAGGCCGCGACGTCCGCGCGCCACCATCGGCCGCCGGAGCCGCGACATCCGCACGCGCCACCCTCGGCCGCCGGGGCCGCTACATCCGCACGCCGCATTAGGGCCGCCCGCCGCTAGCGCCTCCGTGCGTGAGAAGCGAGAAAGCGGCGGCCGATGGGGAGAGAAAGAGTGTGAAGACTGAGGAGCGTCGCTGGCTAGGGTTTCATTAAATTATATATGTGGTTTTCTTTTCTGGGTGAATCTTGACCATTAGATTGAGATCAACGGCTGCTATCGTTTTGGCATTAGGGTTTCCTTGTTTGGGCCTTTGCTGGGCTTCAGGGAGTCGCACGGGCCTTAGCAGGCCGCACGTTTGGAGCATGAATCAAGGGCTGTTTTGGGCCGTTTCTTTTTTTCAAAGGCCAAATTAAGATTCATTTATTTTTCAGGTATAAGTTTGCTTGGGAAACAATGTTTTTGGCTAAATTTTAAGTATGTTTTTGGGAAACAAAGTGTAGTACCACTTTGTTAAAATTGTTTGAATTTTTATGCAATTATTATACACCAAAATCTTGTTGTCATCCAAGTTTGTAAATTTTCCTAACCAAATTTGGATATTATTACATTTGTACTATGGTATTGCGACAAATAATTACAATAACAACTAAATTTGGTCAGATAGTTCTGCAAATTGACACATGGCTTGCAGAAAAATCAAGGCATTTCAATAGATCCACAATATACTTGGTTTACAAAATGGATGTGTCATTGCATGGAACCATTACTACAACTCCTAGGTTTCAACAGTTCTCATGCATTTCGATATCATATGAGCCTTAAACTTTTTCTCAACCTTGTGCGTGTCACAGGTTAAGGACACACTAAGTTTTAGATTTTTCAGAAATGATTTGTTATTTTCTATAGTTTAAATTAATTTCTGCATGACGGTACCAAGTAATTAGATTTTGAACTAAGGCTACACCGGAAATGATCCAAAATGGGACCAGATTTTTATACTGGGTCTCACATGGCATAGTGAACCAATTTTGGTAGAGGAGGATGGAAAATTATATTATTTTGAAGGGGTAGTTCAACATCTTTTCTCTAGTTTAACACAAAATAAATGTAATAATGACCAAAATTGATTGAAAAAATCTAAGATTTTGTGTGGAGCAATAATTTTGGTATGCATGCTTGCCATAAAAATTTTAAATCATTTTAACAAAGTGGTACTATATGTTATTCACAAATGGAGAAATCTCTCACATAGTTTATAAACTGTGAGAGAGATGTACCATTTGTGAGTAATATATGGCGTCTCTTTTTTAAAAACATTTGAAATCTTTGTTGGAACATTGTACACCAAAAATATTGTCATGCAAGTTTGTAGAATTTTCTAACAAAATTTCGAATTATTACAATTATTTTATGTTAATTTAGAGATAGAAGGATGAATTATCCATGGCAAACAAATGTTTTTTTATCCATCTTCGGATATGGCCTAGAGTGAAACATATGAACATAAATATAAATTTTATAGTGTTCTTGGAATCTTATTGCAGGTACCTATTGTTCAATTTGGAATTATATTCGATAAGCGCGCAGAAATTCATTTAGACTATAGAAAATAGAAAATCGGCTCTAAAAAATTTGAAACTTCTACACAACAGTATGTATGTAGCCTATTTATGTACAAAAAAGCTTAGAGTATGACAGACATTTTTAAAGGTTATTTCACAAGGTGCTTTCTCTATATACATGATTGTAAAACAAACATATGCAAAAGAACCAAGAAATAATAATTGGTATCCAAACAAATGTTGTTTATTGATAGATCATGATTTTAGATAGAACTAGGAAAAAGAAACATATCATTTGGAGTTAGCACGAGAGAGAAAGACTAGTTATAAAATTTCACCACAGAATAAAAAGAGAAAACCTTTTGTTCATGTTCTTGAGTTTCTAGTATTTTCCTGTGTATTTTTTCAGAAATCGTCAAGATAATTCTATTTACCCTGACGGTTTATGCAATAACCATAAAAAAAATTACGAAACCGTCAGGGAATTAGGAATTTCCCTGACGGTTATGTGCACTGGCAGGTTAAATAAAAATTTCCCTGACGGTTATTTAATTTCCATGTATGTTTTCTAGAAACCGTTAAAATAATATCAATTTTTATGTATGTTTTCCAGAAACCGAAAAGGTAATGCTATTTACCCTGACGATTTATGTAATAACCGCCAAAAAAATTCAAACCATAAGAGAATTTCAGTTTCTAGTAGGGTCTCCTTCCTACGGCAGGGCCGGGCCGGCTCCCCATCCGGCAGCAGAATGCTCTATGAATTACTGTGAAATGTGTCAGTTTAGGTGGCCTGTGGCGGGGTCAAATGCAGTCATCTTTGTTTTCTAGAAATCAATGGAGTTGAAAATTTATTTGAAGAGCGACAATAATGATATCATGCACTACTAGCTAGGATCGTCGCCAAATGTTTCACCTTTACCAATTAGGCCGAGTTTAGTTCTAAACTCAAAACTACAAAAAGTGCTACAGTAGCCATCACATCGAATCTTCCGATACGTGCATTGAGCATTAAATATAGATGAAAAAAAACTAATTACACAGTTTGGTGAGAAATCGCGAGACGAACGTTTTGAGCCTAATTAGTCCATGATTGAATACTAATTGCCAAATAAAAACGAAAGTGCTACGGTATCTCAAATTTCAAAATTCGGTCAACTAAACACGGGCTTAGTGGGAAATGTGTCAGTTTAATTAGGTGGCTTGAGTCGGTGCGTGAGAAATGTAGTACCAACAATCATGCATGGTCAGTAAGTCAGATGCATATGCTTGTCTTACCCCCGGATGGATGAGCACTCGGCCACTCGGGTGTGTATATACCTGTTTGAACCTTATCCCATAGGATCACCGGCTCAGGTAAGTGAACCAGTCATCAGTCTTATCGAGCACTCGCTAGTCTTGTCGAGTGCCCACTAGCTAAGCCGATCACGAACAAGTGTTGTCCGTCCCCACACAATATGGCTCGAGGTTGAAGAAGAGGGAGAACAGAGCATACACACACGGTACAAGACACCAGCGTTGGTCGAAAACCCTATATGAGAGATGACAAATTTGAACTCTCTTTACTGAGTTGTCGTGTATGTCTATTTATACAACTCTATCCATCTAGTCCTAGTACAGCGCACATGCTGCAACAGTAACTAGATAACACAGCAGGACTGACTTCTACGCCTATCCCTGCATGTGGCTACAGTGCGGCGCGTGAGTCATTCGACGCCTGCCTCTGCAGCGGCTTCAGTATCACAGCAGGAAGCATTTTTGGCGCCGTCTTCCCTTGTTATGTTCACACAAGGAAAGCAGTAGATTATTCTAACAATTTTTCCCTAATCCTACTACTATCCCTTATACCCCCTCCATGCCGATCATCTCCTTCAACTCCGTGAGTCAAAGACGCCCGAGCGGCTTGATGAGGACATCCACGAGTTGCCGACCAGTTTCAACGAACTCGATGACGATCTATCCTCTATCGACATAGTCCCTGAGGAAGTGGAACTTCCGTCGATGTGTTTGCTCCGGTCGTGCAGAATCGGATTCTTCGCGAGGGCGATGGCGGGCTGGTTGTCCACCATCATTGCTAGTGGGTGAGCTTCCACGCCGGTTAGCTCGCCCAGCAGCCGGCGCAGCCACACAACTTGGCACGCCGCTGTGGCCGTCGCTACATACTCTGCCTCGCACGTAGATAGCGCCACCACCTTCTGTTTCAGCGACAGCCATGAAATTTGGGCCGACCCGAGGAAGACGAGCACGCTAGAGGTGCTCTGTCGTCCGTCGATGTCCCCCGCTATGTCTGCATCGCTAAACATAGTGAGCTGCAGCCTACTCCCGCCAGCCTTGGAAAAAATGATCCCTTGATCCACCGTCCTCTTGACGTAGCGCAGTAGCTACTTCACCGCAGCCCAGTGATCCTCTCTGGGATCCTCCATGAAGCGACTGATGTAGCCCATGACGAACACAATGTCCGGCCTCACGTGGACTAGGTAGCGCAGACCACCGACGATGCTCCGATAGAGTGTTGCATCCACCTTCGTCGGTGCTGGCCTTCGTCAGCTTCAGCCACTCCTCCATCGGAGTCACGCATGGCTTGCACTCAACCATGCCGCCCGCACCAACAGCTTGGAGGCATAGCGCGCTCTGACCGAGCATGAGTTCCTCCTTCCCCTATCTCACCTCAATGCCGAGGTAGTAGGAGAGTGCGCCGAGATCGCTCATTCGAAAATGAGCCGCCATCTCGTGCTTGAAGCTATTGATGTCCTCCGTGCGCGCGCCGGTGACGATTAAGTCATCCACGTACACGCCGACGATGAGTTCCTCCTTCCTCCGTCGCCGCATGTAGAGCGTGTGCTCGGTTGCGCACCGTTGAAACCCAAGCTCGCCCAGCGTGGCGTCAAGCTTGGTGTTCCATGCTCGTGGGGCCTGCCGCAGCCCGTAGAGCGCCTTGCGTAGTCGGAGCACCCTGTGCTCCTCTCCCTTGATGGCGAAACTTGGAGGTTGCCTGACGAAGATTGTCTCCGCCAGCTCACCGTTGAGGAAGGCTAATTTAACGTCCAAGTGATGCACGCGCCAATCCTTTGCTGCTGCCAAGGCTAGTAGCAAATGGACCGACTCCATGCGCGCTACTGGCACAAAGACCTCCTCGACGTCTATGCCCTCGCGTTGAACAAAGCCTTGGGCGATGAGGCGCGCCTTGTGCTTGACAATGGCGCCGAGCTCGTCTCGCTTGACCTTGTACACCCACTTTAGGCTGATCAAATGGCATCCTAGAGGTGGATCGACGAGCTGCCATGTCTCGTTTTCCTCGATCGCCTTCATCTCCTCCAGCATCACCCATCGCCAGTTTCTGTCCTGCTCGGCCAGCGTGAACGTGGGTGGTTCCTCTACATTGACAAGTAGCAACTCTACATCATTGAGCAGCCGACCAACCAGTCCTGAGGGTCCTGTGTCTCCGCCGATGTCGTCTAGCCTGCGGAACCGCACCTCCTCATCTTCGTTGAAGGCATCCACAAACTTAGTGATGTCACTTGGAGGTGAGGTGAACTCAATCAGTGTTGATGGAGTTCCCTGTTCCGTCGGAGTGCTTGGCACAGCACCTGGAGTGCTCGGCACTACTTCTGGACAGCTCGTCACTACTCCTGCAGTGCTCGACACCACTATAGAAGCGTTCAGCCTCAGTCTTGGAGTGGTTAGTACCACGGCAAGACCTCTTGGCTCCACCACGGGAGTGCTCGGCACCCGTTCTGAAGTGGTCGCCACCATTGCAGAACCTCCCGGTGCCACTCCTGGCGTGCTTAGCATCCCTCCCGAAGTGCTCGGCACTGCCCCAGGAGTGTTTGGCTCTGTCGCTAGAGTGCTCGGCGCTCATCCCGAGTGCTCGACACCTCTTTCCCAGCGTCTCCACCACCATGGATGACCAAGTGCTCGACGACGAAGGTGCTGGTGAAGCCACCAGCGTCCCCCGTGCTCGGACTGGTCCAGTCCCAAGCCGCCTTCTCATCGAACACGACGTCGCACGAGACAAGCACCTTGTCTCCGCGTGGGTCGTAGAGTCGGTATGCCTTGGTACCCTCCGCGTAGCCTAAAACACCATGGGTGTGCTCCTGTCCTCCAGCTTGGTGAGGTTTGGCTTCGTCTTCCTGACGTGGCCGATGTAGCCGAAATGTCCGAAGGAAGGACACGCTCGGCTTGCGCCCATACCAAGCTTCGAACGGTGTCTTGTCCGTCAGGGCTTTGGTCGACGCGGTTGAGGATGAAAACCGTCGTGGTCAACGCCCCCCCAACCTTGCTGGCATGCCTTTGGCTTCATCATGGATCGGCCCATGCCGACCACCGTCTGGTTCCATCGCTCCACCACGCCATTCTGTTGTGGCGAGTACGACGCGGTGTGGTGTCGCACCACACCCTGATCCACGCAGTACGCAGCGAACTCCACCGAAGTGAATTCGCCGCTGCGATTAGTCCTCAGCACGCGGAGGTTCTTGCCGCTCTCGACCTCTGCGCGCATCTTGAACTTCTTGATCGCCGCCACCGCTTTGTCCTTGCTCGTCAGGAGTTGCAGCCACATGTAGTGATTGCAATCATCCACGAGCAGGAGAAAGTACCGCCGACCATGCTTTGTAGCAGGCGTGATTGGCCCGCAGAGGTCGTCGTGGACGAGCTCAAGAGCGTCCTTCGCGTGATACTTGGCCGCATTTGGGAATGGTAGCCTCCTCTGCTTGGCGGCCAGGCAGCTGTCACACAACTCGCCTACGTGCTTGATGTGGGATAGCCCTCGGACCATCTTCTTCAGCCGACCAAGCGCATCAAAGCTGAGATGTCCAAACCGGGCATGCCACATCCACGGTTCCTCGGTGTGCCTTGCCGCCAGGCACACCGGCTGCTCTACCTTCAGATCGAGCAGGTACAACCGGTTCAGGGACCTCTTCACCTTGACGAGAAGTCACTGCTCTCAGTCCCTGATCCTAAGGACTCTGTCCTTAATCAGTACCTCGCTACCGCGCTCATCCAGCTGACCAATGCTGATGATGCTGGAACGCAGTTACGGGATGTAATATACATCCGTTAGCACGCGGTACTTCCCGTTCTGACACCTGAAAATGATGGTGCCGCGCCCTTGGATAGCCACCCTTGAGTCGTCACCAAACTTCACCGTACCGGTAACATCATCTTCGAGCTCGGAGAAGGATGCCTTGGAGCCCGTTATGTGGTTGCTGGCACCAGAGTCCAAATACCACTGCTGCTCCTGGTCGGCGCCCACACGTCCGAGGTGGACTTGGGCACGTGGTTCGTCGAGGTTGACAGTCTTCAGGGCCTTCCCAGGTCCTTCCACCTTCGTCGCCTCTTCCCTCTCCTCGGCCTCAACGTCGTGCAGTGCACAGAATGTCGCCATCACGATAGTGGCCTTATCTTCATCATTAGCTTGCGCCAGATGAGCCTCCGCCTTCTTCTTCTGCTTGCGATTTGGGCACTCTCGTGCCTAATGGCCCATCTTCCCACAGCGTCAATAAACGTTGGGGTCGACTTGTTTCTTCTTCTCTGAAGAAGCCTTGCCGCGGCGCTTGCCATCGCCACTGCAGCTGGAGGAGGCTGCCTTCCCGGAGTTTCTCCGAGCAACCCACTCCTCTTCCGTCAGCAGCAATTTGTCGCTGTCTTTCGTTGCTGTCACCTGCTCCAGGCGCTCGTCCACCGCCCACAGACGGACTGTCACATCCTCAATGGTGAGGGTGGATAAGTCCAGCATCGTCTCTATGGAGCGAGCGATCTGGATGTACTTTACTGGCACGGAGTGGAGGTACTTAGAGACCGCCTCCTCTTCGTCAATGGTGACGCCATGGCTCTTTAGCTTGCTGATGAGTGTCTGCAGGCGGAGGGAGAAGTCCTCCACCGTTTCACCATCCTTGAACTTGAGGTTGATGTACTCCTGCTTCAGAAGCTGGGCCGTCGCCTTCTTTGTGCGGTCAGAACCGACGCGCATCGCCGCAATAGCCTCCCACACCTCCTTAGCCGAGCTCTTCGCCCCCAATGGCTCCCTGTACTCCGCCGATACAGCAATGAGGATAGCCTCCAACGCTGACATGTCATCTTCCTCATTTTCGGTGCCCTTGTCAACAGCATTTCAGAGCCATCGGACTCTGAGCTTGACCTTCATGGTCACCGACCACTCTCCATAGTTCGTGCGAGTCAGCGTCGGCCAACTGGTGCCGCTGACCTCCCGCACCATGCGAACAACGACATCCGGTCATGGCTGGACAGCCACAACAGTGACACTGTTGTCGCTCATTTCCGAACCGCCCGTCATCACTAGCGGTTAGTCTGGCGACGACGCTTGTACGGCTCTGATACCACTTGTTAGTCCACAGGATCACCGGTTCAGATGAGTGAACCACTCACCAGTCTTGCCGAGCACCCACTAGCTAAGTCAACCACAAACAAGCGTTGTCCGTCCCCACACACTATGGCTCGAGGTTGAAGAAGAGGGAGAATAGAGCATACACACAGTACAAGACACCAGCGTTGGCCGAAGCCCTGTATGGGAGATGGCAAATCTGAACTCTCTTTACTGAGTTACTGTGTATGTCTATTTATGTAACTCTATCCATCTGGTCCTAGTACAGCGCACATGCTGCAACAGTAACTAGATAACACAGCAGGACTGACTTATGCACCTGTCTCTGCATGTGGCTACAGTGCGGCAGTGAGCCGTGTGGCGCCTGCCTCTGTAGCGGCTATAGTATCACAACAGGGAGCATTTTTTACGCCACATTCCTTTACTGTGTTCACACAAATAAAACAGTAGATTATTCTAACATATATGTTTATCGTCAGATAATGTAGTTTAACTCCACATGATCAATATATATATACATGTGGTTCAATTCAACTAGTGCGGCGCCAATATCTCAGCCCCAGTTGTTGATTGCTTCTGATGAAGGGTTTATCTGGCCACGCACACGCAGGGAATAGCTCAACCAGGTGCGTGTTTCGTCTCCTCTGATCTGCCCGCGTTAAGCAATCTCTGAATTTCACACAAACCAGAGTACGTACATACTTGCCTTTGAAATTTACACGGGTCTCGAAGCGTTGATGTCGTTGGGAACAGTAGTTCAAATGGCGAACAATTCAACTTGGGTTAAAATTTTCTCTGCCTTTTCTCATCTCAAATAGAGACGGCCATGATCGCATGCGAACTGTGAAGGAAGGCGCCGAGGTATTGGTCGTCCTTCCGCAGGGTTGATTGGTCGTCCTTCCGCAGGGTTGATAGTGGAGTGCCCTCAAGCGGTCAAGCACTCAAGCATCAAGCCTGCTGGTCGCGTCTTCTCCACGTTCAGCCTCGTCCTAGGAATGTGCGCTCTGCTCTAAAGGCGACGACGGCGACGACGACACGGTTTCGGACGTATAGGCCGCGCTGCACCCAGGCTGAAAATTCCACACCAGGCTTGGCTTCGTGAAGAAGGCACTAGTACGCGTCGCACTCGCTTTGCCCGTGCGCTGGCCGTCAGACAGTAGAAGCCCCAAAGCGCTGGTATCTAGTTCATTTTGCGGCAAACGACTTTGGGCGTGTTTGGATCCGATTATAATCTGAGTCTTGAATCACCGACCACGAGAATCAAAGACAATATAGCGCCAAACTTCCCGCGGTGTTGGCGATTATTTCAACTGCGACAGACGCAGCCACCGCAAGAATACACTACCGCTCACAATTCCTATACTGTAGGTTGATAGCCATGTTTTTTTTCTCGAATACGCAAAGGATCTTTGCACATTATTTTAATTAAGATAGAAGAGTTTAACATACAACGACACGCTACTAACAAGGCCCTAGATCTACAGGGTTACAGCCTGCTGGAGCTGGGCCGTCCTAGCTTACAGATTCAAGTTTTGGTATTACACACAAGGTAGACAACCTTAGATTTGGGCAGCAATGCAACCTAAGAAGTTCCAACGTGGCCCTGTTTCGACAGCCGTGAAAAGCGCTTCCCGTGCTTCGACGTTGGAAGCATTCAACTCAGCTTTGAAGAGCCCCTCGTAGGCCTTTCATCCTGACATGCTTGGCGTTGATAGACCTAGGACCAAACCCATACGCTGCATGATAAGGATCTCACCTCGCTTGGACATAGGCACCCGAGAGAGACTCTGAGCCGCCAGCCACTTGCTCCGCAGTGGGAGCACCGGCTTAGTAGGTGACGGCTGCTTGGGGGCCTGACGAATTAGCGGGGAGTCGACCTTCCTCATCACCCGCTTAGTGAAGCCCTTGAGACGGCGTGTGGCGGAGTTGTCGCTGTCTAGAGTCGGATGGTCATCCCGTAGTGGCATACTGAGCAGGTTAGCGTCCATCATGGTCTCGTACCAAAGCCTGGTGGACAACCTGCCTCGTCCTCTAAAGATGCATCAGTGCCCGAGGGGGTGTCCGTGCCACCCATGGTGGCGTGACCTATGCCTATGCCTGCCCGGGTGACAGCGGAGGTGAGTTTGTTACCAACTGAGCGGGGTGCAATGGAGCGGCCCACTCCATCGTGGAGACGCTAGGGCGATCGTCGCGCTAGGACGACAACTGCAGCCCACCCGAGAGGGCGCAGGTGCACACGTAGATGGCCATTGACGAGGTCCACTCTTTTGGAGAGGCCGACACTGGAGTTGTGGACAGGCTCCTTGGCCTAGGGCCTCCCGCGATCCAGGCTGAAAGCGAGCGAAGCCACGAACTCCTCCAGCATCAGGTCCTTCGTGGTGTCACGATACATGTGTGGCGTCCGGGTACGACATCAGCGTCAACGGGTCGAGCTTGGCATGGCCCATCTCGCTGGTCAGCTCACCACGTCCGGCCCAGGCTCCAGCAGCAATGGATGTGTCGCCCAGTGTTACCGGGGCGTCGGCTGCCGACCAACCCTGACACCTCCGTCGTTGGCGCCAGCGGCCGTCACTGATACGACCGGTGTTGTCTAGCATGGCCCCACCAAAGTCTCTTGAACCACCGTGGGTTAATTTATGTGGACCTTATGTCAATGGCACGCAAAACTTCAAAAAGAATATATTAGATTTCTCTTTCTAAAATAATTATTTACATTGAATCAGTGAACAACATAGTCTTTTGCTATCAATTTGTATATAAACTGTCTCAAGCCTTTAGGGGCAGTAGAGGGATTTCTTACCAAACCTACAGTCATGTTTGTTTCAATCAAAAACCTTTCAGTTTTCTCAAAATTGACAGCGCAGAACTCACAACAGCTTTTCTACATCATAAAGCCCACAACAACTTTTTTCATAGCTCACGGCCGACCAAAACCCCTAAATTCTTCGCCTAGTAGCATTTTTTAGAAAAAGAATAATTCCAGCCTCTACAAGCATACACAACCAATCTCTTACAAGATTTTTAGCATAAATGTTGATAAACAAATAAAGGGAAAGATCACACTTTAGAATGAAAATTATTATCAAAGTCTATTATTGTTTTTCCATCTATTCTTGGCGAAAATATCCAGAGCGATCAACTCCAAAGATTTGCTCACCAACCAGATCATCTCCCTAGTGTCCTCGCGCTACAGCAATGCCCAAAACCGTAGCCAATATGTTCCCCTAAAGGTAGCATGCAAAAAGAAAGTATTTTTTTCTCAAAAACAATATCACTACGTTGAACACCAATTGCTCAAATAAGAGTTGCGCTCTCCCACAAAAATGTTTTTTCTCCCCGTCCTTGCTAGGCCCGTTAGCCAATTCACCAATATATGAGATATGGATCTAGGTGGGTATAACCCAGTAGCTATATGAATTATGTTCCAAATTGTCTTAGCATGTTGACAATAAAAAAAACAATGCTTAATTGTGTCATTGCAATTACAGAAACAACATTTTTGGCTATCCTTTCTTTTGCCTAAATATCCTTTGTTAAAATCACACCTTGTTGAAGGTACCAAAGGAAAATCTTTATTTTAAGAGGGAGTTTCAGATTCCAAATAATTTTCTTGGTAAAAGAGATGTCCTGGTTTTATCATAAATCGGTACATTGACTGCACTGAGAATTGACCATGATTATGTGAGTCCCAGTTAAAACCGTCCTTACCCTCTGAAAGCTGAATCTTGGTTATTCTCACTACCAAGTTATGCCAAGCAATTAATTTGTCTCCGGCTAGGGCTCTTCAAAAAGCGATATTAAGAGGCCTTTGAGTCATGACATTCTCAATAGTAACATGACGACAATTGATAATATTCTCTAATATTATACACAGGCTAGGAAATTGTTCTTTCAGGGTGTAGAGCCTATCCATCTATCTTTCCACAATCTGATTTGTGAGCCATCTCTTATCCTAAATGCCCCGTATCCTATAAAATCATCCCTAACCTTTAAAAAACCTTTCCAAAAGTGAGGATACCTAGGCTTAATTTGAATCTGGGTCAAACATTTTGAGCTCAGGTATTTATTCCTGAGTAAGATCTACCAGTTTCCTTCTTTATTCAGCAATTGAAATAACCACTTGCTTAGAAGACATTTGTTTTTAACTTCAATGTCTGTTATGCCTAACCCACCTTGGTCTATAGGGCGGCATAGAATGTCCCACTTAGCAAGACAATATTTCTGTTCATCATTGTTGCCTTGCCAAAAGAATCTTGTTGATGGATAAAAATTAAATCATTTAGGGACACCCCTTGGAATTTCATGCCTGCCGTTTTCTCAACGGTAATGCTGTGTGTAGGGCGTCTGTGATCTTCCTGAACCTGCAACTGCACTGCACAGCCTGCCTCCTATTTTTTTTGTTATCGCCCGCGTCCGTCCCTGCCATTGTGCCGGCCAGACACCTTCCCTGCTCTGCTTCGTCCATCGTCCATGGCGTTCCCTTATTTTCCTTCCCCGAAAACTCTATCGCTGCCACCTCCACCGCTCAAGCCACGACGCCCATTGGGCCTCCCTTGTCACAGCTCCTGCTCCGCCGTCCTCCCAGATTGACGGCGCGGGCGCCGCCGCACCCACGTGTGGAGACCGCTTCCTCGGCCGCCAGCTAGCCACCGAGGTCGCCAGGCGCGTGCTCGCGCTTGACGACGCCGATAGGCGCCGCCAGTGCAAGGAGAAGCGCTGGGCCCTGACGTGGAGCCCTCTGTCCTCGTGCTCCTGCTATGGCTGCGGCGCCCGCCGTAGCTAGCGGAGGAGGCCGCATCAGGATACGTCGTATGTTGCAAATGTATCTTCCAAATGTTTCAGGTGTTTTAGAGATATGTTGCAACTGTTTTATGTGGATGTTGCAAAAGTAGATCAAGATGTTGCACATGTTGCAACGGCTATACACATATGTTTCAAGTGTATGTTCCTAATGTTGTATATATATGCAAGTGTTTCGGGTGTTTTTCATACGTATGTTGCAAGTGTTTTCATCTGAATGTTGCAATATTTTGTAATGGTATGCTTTCAAGTTTTTTCTAGTGTGTTGCAAGTGTCTCAGACGTATGTTGCAAGTATTTTAACTATTTTGGACGTATGTTGTAAGTATTTTATTTAGATGTTGTAAAAGTAAATCTAATGTTGCAGATATTGGGTCCCAGCTGCCGCTGCCGCCTGCTGCTGGGGCATCACCGAGCAGGTGCTCGCGTGTGGTCGGGTAGCGCAGGAGACGTCCGCGCGGTGCGGCCCCCGCCTAGGCGCGCAAAATGAGCGGGCGCAAGAAATAGGGCATGTTTGGATAGGACCCTGGACGTGTTGCCTGGGCTTTTGAGCTGCCTGTCACTTGCCTGTGACCCAGTAGCAAAACTGCCTGGTCAGGCAAGTCTGTTTTTCATATCTTGTTTGGTTGACGTCCTGGAAGTAGACAGAGGGACGGGGCAGCGTTTGGTTGATGTGTCTCACGTGGCTTCCTGTAGGATAGTTGGATAGGAGCCCAGGCAGTCGATTTCCTACGCCTGCTCACAGGCAACTGTCACAGGCAACTCGTAGCAGGCAGATTTCTCAGGATGCCAACCAAATGAATCACAGGAAGATTACAGGCAGGTGTCCAGTCCAGGCATTTCAGTCCAGGCCTTTATCCAAACATGCCCAGGAAATGGACCAGCAGATGCGGGTGTGCGTCGGGACGTCGGGCGCTAGCATCCTTGTTTTCTCAAATACAGTGGTTCACGGGCTGTAAACCCGGGTACTGCACAGGCCGCACGCCCGCACTTACATTTGAGATGGACGGGGCCATGGAATGTTCGAATGGAAAGTTGTGCTGCCGAAACGGCTTCGAAGCTACCGTCGGTCTAGTGTCCAGTACTGAGGTTTGGCAAGTAGGGTGGAAAGCGAGAACCAGTGCGTTCCCAAGTGCCGGACGGGATCGTTTACTTCTCCTTTCTGTTGAATGATGAGAGATACTGATCTACCTCCTTGATCCTGACCGGTTGATCCAGCAGCGGTGTCTATATACATACGCACCACCTGCTCAGCTTTCTTCATCACAAACTGACACAGCCACACATCCACGACGAGACTGCATGCAATGGGATCAACGCTTTCTTGCATCCATGGCAATAGTGTCTCCAGTCAGTCGCAGCAGCCGGCACCACCGGAGCCGGCCAGGGTGATCGCCCCCGACGGCACGCTGAAGGAGCTCCCGGCCTCTGACCCCCTCGCGTCCGTCTCCGACGTTCTCGGCTGCGGCGCCTCGTTCTTCATGTGCAACTCCGACGCGCTCTACTTCAACGAGCCGCCCCCGGCGCTGGCTGCCGCTGAGCGGCTACGGCCGGGGCAGATGTACTTCGTGCTCCCTGCGGAGATCCTCGGGCACCCGCTGTCGACTGCCGACATGGCCGCGCTGGCGGTGCGCGCGACCTCCGCGCTCGGGCCCGGCGACAAGCCGCCGCAGCGCCGCCGCCGGCGGCGCGTCGTGCCGGTCACGCGACTGGAAAGCAAGGACCACGACGAGGGCGAGCAGAGTGTGTTCTACGAAACGCTGAACGAGCTCACGCTCGGGGGCTCCGCCGTGTTCACGTTCACGGCCCCCGCGAGGAGCGCCGAGAAAGTCGCGGCGGTGGCCTCGAGAGAGACCAAGAGGTCGTCAGCGTTCACGAGGATGCTGAGCATGATTCGGGAGGACGCTGAGTGAGGCCAAGGTGCAGGACTGTAGAGGCAGGAGCTCAGGTGTAGTTGTACTAGGCCCATGTTGTGTGACCTTGCTAAGCGCGTAAGCCCAACAAAGGTTCTTCATTGGCCCAATTGATTTTTTTTTTCTCGACAGTGTCACGAGGCACGTTTTTTCATTAAGAGAAAGGTGCTTATTTTGACACTTGACAAGGTTGTAAACTTGGACACCACTGTAATAATATGGTTTCCCGCTGCGTATAGCTGCAAAAATACTGTAATTAATAACAAGAGTAGTTTCGATATTCATAGTCCATTCATGATTACCTTCTTCCTCGGTTCCTCCTAATCTCCTATTGAGGAAGCCAAGGCACTCTGCGAAGATTTACCTCAGCATATCCATCAGTAATTCAAAAAAGGAGTAGGAGAGCAACCTACTAATTTCTGAATATGGGGATGCATCTTGTAGCTTGTGTTCAGCTTTGAGATCCAAGCATCAGAGAACCTGCTTCGATTGAGTCAACCGTGCACCGTCGTTCTGGCTGAAGAATGTAAATATGATTTTGTAATCATATCATGTTGTCATTTCAGTCTGTGGCCTTCCCTTCGTTAGCTAAATACTTTCACGACTAGTCCTTACTTCAAGATCAGCTTAAATGTTTGGGGGCACCGACCATTGATCACCAACTGATTACTGGAAACGGCACAGTAAGGACTTCTTCCTGGTTCTCACCATGGTTGTGACTTGCAAATTCAAAGGTATTCTGTTATTCTGTATGGATAAGAAATGGTTCAGTCCTAATGTCCATTTTGCTTTGTGGATTTTCTAATAAAAAAAAGATCCTTTCTGGCTTGTTTGTTCGTTTTTCTTTCTTTTTCTGAAGTCAAAACAGTCACTCTGTTTATCTGACGAATGTTGATGTGTTGTTGGGGTGACAGGATGGCAGAAAGTGGCATATGTTCAACTCTCAAAGCAGCAGTGAAGTGGCCATCAGGTCGATATACTAATTATTAGATCCCAATGCTCACCTGGACTGCAGAAAGCCCAAAAAATCTTACCATGTTTTCAATCTATGGCCTTTCCTTTGTTAGTGAACCAATCAACATTCAGTAAAGCCTAAAAGTAGAGCTAAGCATTTTCACGACTAGTGCTTGCCGAAAGATCAACTGCATGTTTTTTGACTTGTTCATGTTTCCCTGTACACAACTGAATGTTTAACCTATTGTGCTTGCCTGCTTGGTAACTTTTGGTCCATTTGGAGCCCCTCTTTTACAAAATTGACGACACAGCTTTGACAAAAAAAAAAGTCAACTGGATGTTCCTTCCTTATTTCCTCAGTTCTCCCCATGGTTGTGACTTGAAAATTCAAAGGCATTCTCTTTGAACATGAATTGGTTTAGTGAACTGCCTATTTCTTTGTTTATGCAATGACATTTAATTCTCTTGTGTGTTTGAGGAAAAAATCAGTTCATTTATTTTCGTTTTTTCCTCCTTTTCCCCAAAAAGGAAGCAGACACTGAGTTCTCTTTGCTCCCTCTTTGTGGAAAAAAAAATGTTCAGATCTGAACAATGCAGTTAAACGACCATCGAGTTGATATACTAGTTATTAGATCCAACAGTGCAAATACTCAATAGGACTATAGAAAAGCTTAAAATATTTTACAAATGACTTACTTTCTCTTTCAGATGGCAAATGGCTTACTCTTACAAGTAAACACTGCATCTGGGATGAGATTACTTACAGGATGTGCAGTATAAGATGAGATTGCACTGCATCGGCCACAGAGAATACACAATCCAGTTTAGCAAAATGGAGGCACTAGCGCCCGGACGTCCGGTGCCCGCGGCGTGTTCGGGCGCAACTCCAAGTCCAAGCGAACAGAACCGTGGCCCAGCTCCCAGTCACAAGCCCACCGCAGCCCGCCCCCCGTCCGCCTTCGCCCCACCCCACGCGCACACTCCGCCCCCGCCTCTGCACCCGCCAGTCGCCCGTGACCCCCTCCTCTCTCTCCGCGTGGGCGGCACTAAGGGGCCGGGAGGAGCAGCTAAGGATGAGCATGCCCCCAGCATGCCCCGACCGCAGCAACCCCGTCCGCCAGCCCGCAGCGCCCCCGCACGCTTAACATGAATGCAACATAAGATGGAAAACAGACAAAACATTTGGAAACATGTTTTTACAACATGTGTGTGAAAACACATGAAACATCCAAAATAAAACACTTGTAACTTAGAACATGAAACCACTTGCTGCAACATAAGGCCGAAACAACTAAAACATTTGAAACATATTGTTGGAACATATGCAACATCCAGATAAAAACGATTGCAACATACGTCTGGAATTATATGAAACATTTTAAACAAACGCTTGCAACATGCCTCTGAAACACTTGCAACATGTGCAACCCTCGATTTACTTTTGCAACATCAAGTTGAAATAATTACAACATACGTCTGAAACACTTGAAACATACATATGCAACATAGGAGAGGGGAAAGCTAGGTTGGTCGATTCCGGCCATCGAGGTCGGAGCCGGCGGGCGCGAGCACCACCAGCACCATCCGCGCTCGTGGGTGCCCTTGGCTCGGCCGGGGAAGACCTGAGGCGCCACAACACACGCGCCCTAGCGGCAGCGGACGAGCGCGCGGTGGGGGAAGAGGCGCGACAATGAGCGGACATGTTGCTTCTAGGCCCTGCGGATAAGCACGAGGGAGTGGGGGAATTTTGTTTTTTGTTTGGAGCTCGGAGCTCCTGGGGAGTCGTGTCCGGACCGGAGTCACGGACGAACGCTTGAGTTGGATCATTTCCGTTAGTAAAAAAATGTGTATGGCGTAAAAGATGATTTGTGAACCTTTTGTCAGTTTCGGTCTCTGCATCCACCCTTTGTTAGAATTGTCAGTGAACTAATCATGGTATAACAATATGCAGTAAAAGATCGTTTTTCAGAATGCCAGTGACCAACTCCGGTGCATCTTGCACTGTAAACAGGAGTACCGGACTTTTGCACTACTTCAATAATATTTTTCAGCGAACCAATCAACAGTATTTTTTTCTCATAGCATTTTAGCATAAACATCAGCATAAGCTAAATTTTAGCGAGGGTCATAATATTTTAACACTTTTAATCACCATTTTTTAGATAACGGAACTAAGTTTGAGTTTTACATCAACGTTTTAAGGGTCTACGCCCAGCTGAGGCCACAAAACAGCGCACATTTGCACAAAGTCTGAATGCGAAATGATCAGGTGGGGGATTCTCTCTCCCCCACGCCACGTTGACACTTAAAAAAAAGTCTGAATGCACATAGGAGTAGTACTGCAATAGAAGCACGGATGGGTCTTTGGCATGTCACATCGAATGTTTAGATATTAATAAGGAGCATTAAATATAGATTAATTATAAAACTTAATTATATAGGTGGAGGCTAATTTCTGAGACGATTTTTTAAGCCTAACTAATTTGTCATTAGCACATGTTTACTGTAGCACCACGTTGTTAAATCATAGACTAATTAGGCTTAAAAGATTCGTCTCGCTAAATTTATCGCAAGTTGTGCAATTAGTTTCGTAATTAGTATATATTTAATACTTCATGCATGTGTCTAAATATTCGATGTGACAGAAATTTTAGGAGGTGACTAAAAACCAAACAGGCCAGTCCCTTTCGGCAATTATTTTAGCTTCTAATTCCGAAGTGGAAACAGTCCGCTTCATCTGAGGAAGAGCAATATGTCTTGTTTGGGTGATAATAAAATCAAAGATGTATTTCTCCTTTACAAGTTACTGGTACGACAAAACAGTTCTTACTAGTAGGCTAGTAGCTCAACGTTCTCACCAGAAATCCTCGCTGAAAGATCAACGGTACTTCCAAGAACTGGTCGCCTCTTGTTTTCTTTCTTGCCGAAAATGCTGCAATACGAAACTTGCAGCATGGTTCTGTTCTTCTGACGAATGTGATGTGTTGTTCCAGCGAAAGAAAAGGAGTAGCTGAAGCGGCAATTTGAGTGGATTTGTTTGTACTAGTGATCATTTATTTGTTCTTTCTTAGTACAATCTTAGTACTAGTATAAACACAGCTCGATTCCAAAACTGTTCAAATTCTATGCAATTTTAACTTCTACACGCTGATGGTTACTACCGCCCGACCATCGAAGATCCGGAGGTGCCGTAATCCGAGGGATCCCAGTCCAGCGTGGAGTTGCACACCGCCGACAGCGAGACGAAGACTTCATCCATGGCGGCGCCGCTGCTGGGCTCGGCGCGCCGCACACGCACCGCAGCGCCAGTGCAGCCATGGTGGCGCGAGGTCCATCAGAAGTCCCGTGCGGCGCGGTGGGTCCATGAACGCGCGCACCTTGGCGCGGTCCACGTCCTCGCCGCCGCCGTTCGCCACCAGCGCCTCCTCCGCGACTCCCACAAGAGCGTCTCTCCTCGCCCGTCTGCGGCGTCCCGCGAACGCCTCCTCCTTCCCGACAACAGCTCGAGCAGGGCGACCCGGCGAACACGTCGAGCTCGCGCGTGATGAGGCCGTGCTCGAGGTACTGGGGGCGAGGTATCCCTGCGTGCCACGACGTGGCGTGCGTGAGCTGCGCGCCCGCCGTCGGCGCGGTGACCACGCGCCAGCCAAGCCTGACACCTTAGCGCGCAGGTCGGCGTCGAGGAGGATGTTGCTGCTCTTGAGATTCTTGTGCACGCACGGCGGGTTCGTGTAGTTGTGGAGGTAGTTGAGCCCGTCGGCGATGTCGAACGCCACCTGCACGCGCTGCCTCCACCGTAGTGTGCTGTCGCCACCGCCGCCGCAGTGGATCCGGTCGCTGAGCACGCCGTTCTCCGTGAACTCGAAGACGAGGTAGGTGTTGCCGCCGTGGACGCAGAGGCCAGAGAGGCGGACGAGGCAGGAGTGGTTGACGCGCATCAGGATGCCGACCTCTCCGCTCACGTCGCCGGCCACCCGCTTCACCGCCGCCGCGTCGCCGTTGATGACGGCCCGGTACACCGACGTGCCCGGCACCTGCCGCTCCTCCGCGAACCCCGCGGTGGCCTTCTCCAGCTCCGAGTACTTGTACACCGTCAGCGACTCCACGGCCCCGCGCAATGAAGGAATTTGCTCTTCTATCCCTAAGAGTTATACTCAACAAAATGCAGAGGTGCTTGATATCCCAAGCACTCCATCTGTGGCTTGTCCAATTCTAGCTGCAGCAAGCCAGTCCACCATGCCTACAACAAGCAATCCCATTGAGCCCACAACAAGCCAGCTCACTATGCTTACAACAAGCAATCCCACTGAGCCCACAAAAAGCCAGCCTAGCACAAATGAGCCTACTGATGATGATGATTACCTAGCAAATCCAAAACCACATAATGAACATGTGGGTGTTGATGAGGAAGGTTTGTACCTAACCTGTGGGAAATCTAGAGCTTCTCTTAGCGATAGCAGTGACTCCGACTCTGAATCTGATGAGGAGTACCAGGAAGAGGATGGGCTAGTTGGGCAAGATCCTCTGCCACCTATACCAGTTGTAGTTTATGACAAAGAAGATCCTTCAATGAGTGTAGGCAGCATATATCCCAACATGCGTGAGTTTAGGATTGCACTATCTCAGCATGCTATCAAGCATGAATTTGAGTTTAACATTGAAAAGAGTGACCTAGGGAGAGTGGGGGCATATTGTTCAAAGAAGAAAGATGAAGGGTGTATATGGAGATTATATGCTTCTACAATGAAGGACAACGTAACAATAAAGGTAACATTTGAACTGTTGTACACATTTTTTTGCTCTTTATTTTCCAACATTTGATAATCTTGTTTAAATGTATGTAGGTGAGGACAAACCCACGTCGTCATGACTGTTCTAGTGCAAGAAGGAGCAAGAAAGTTAGGAATGCAAGCAAATTCTGGATATGCGAACAAGTAAAGGATTGGCTTATGGAAGATGCAAGCGTAGGAGGTAAAGAATTGTAGAGGCGAATAAAGGACAATCACAAGGTACATATCAACTACAAGAGAGTGTATGCTGGTAAGGAGCTAGCCCAAACACAACTATTTGATAGTTGGGACAACAACTTCAATAACCTGTATATGTTTAAGGTAGAGGTGGAAAGGTGCTGCCCTGGCAGTTTTGTAGTAATAGATCATCACAAAATTGCTGAGAAGGTCAGATTTCATAGGATGTTTTTTGCTATGAAACCATGTATCGATGGTTTTCTTAATGGATGTAGACCATACTTGGCCATAGATAGCACATTTCTGATAGGAAAAGTTTAGGGGCCAGCTAGCATGCGTAATAGCTGTAGATGGGCATAACTGGATGTATCCGGTTGCTGTTGGAGTGATAGACTCAGAAACTAATGAAAATTGGATATGATTTTTACAAAGGCTTAGAGATGCCATTGGAGCACCTACAAGCTTAGCTATATGTACAGATGCTGGTCAAGGAGTAATGGCAGGAGTGAAAGAAGTGTTCCCAGATGCAGAACATAGAGAGTGCATGCTGCATTTGGTGATGAATTTCAAGAAAAGATACAGCAGGAAAATATTTGATGATCATCTTTGGCCTGCAGCATATTCGTGGAGCCCATACTATTTTGAGAAGCATTGGAAAGCAATGGAGGAAGCTAAACCATCAGCAATGACGTATATAAGGCAGTGGCATACTAGGATATGGACAAGAAGTCAATTTGAGACCCATTGCAAGGTTGACTATGTCACAAACAATTTGGCAGAGTGCTTCAACAACTGGATAAAAAAATTCAAAGGGTTGAACTTGGATGACCTTATGGACAAGATCAGGCAACTTATTATGGATAAGTGGGATGTTAGAAGAACAATATCAAGAAAGATTGAAGGAATTATTCTGCCACACATCATCAAGAATTTGAAAGAGCAAAGCAGGAACTTGGATATGAATGTAAAGAGAAGTGGGGATATTCTAGCTGAGGTGTCTGTCAAGGGTGGCAGTGGGTACAAATGTGTTGTTAACCTAGATGAAAGAACATGTCATTGTAGAAAATGGCAAGTCTCGAGAATTCCTTGCAAACATACAATTGCATTCATAACATCTCTTCGAGAACTTTTGGAGAAACATGTTGACATGTATTATTCAGTTCAGAAATTTAGAGCAGCATATGAGATTATTATCCCTGCTATGCCTGACAAATTCCAATGGCCACAATCTGACCATGGTTACTTTATGCATCCACCACTTATAAAATCTACATCTGGTAGAAGGCAGAACAAGAGAGCCAAAGGATGTACAGAGGCCAATGGCAGCACAACATAGAAGAAAGGGTCACATCAATGCCCCATTTGCAAGGATTATGGACACCGCTGGTATAACTGCAAGGATGGTGACCCTGAAGACATAGCAGCTATGCTAGCTGAGAAGTAAGCATTCTAATCTTTACTTAGTTTGACTTGTTATTGATTTCATATTGCTTCCTTTTAAGATCTCATTGATGTTTATGTTCATGCAGGGGGCCACAAAAAAGAAGGAAGAAAACAACTGAATGTGAGAGTAGCATTGTCCTAACTGACCCAGGACCTAAAACAATGCATTTTCCTCCTAGGTATGCCTCCGTATACTTAGAGATCTGAAATTTAAATTCTGATTATTTTTCTAAAAAATGCATTTCATTTTTTGTATTACAGTCAAAGTACCTCGCTTATCTTAGATTCTGGAAACTCTCTCAAGTATGTGCCCAATATCCAATGTCATTTGTTCTTAATTATAGCATTCTCAATATTATTCTCTAAAAGTGTAAAACTCACTCACATGTAGGTCTGGTAGTGGCTCAAACCAACCTGAGACACTTTCCATTGAGTACCCTTTGTTCACTTTAGGTGAAACCACACCACCGGCTGCCACATCCATGCCTATAGTAGAGAAAAAGGGTAAAAGGAAGGCAAAGGCACAAGAGAAAAAGAAGCAGTAGCAAGTTACAGCACCACCAGATAGTCCAGCAATGGGGACTAGAAGCAAGAACCCTCTAAGACAAAGCCCTGCTGCACACACTAGAAGCAAGAGAAAACTTCCAGATTTGAATTTGTAGTTCAAGCAACTCATTTGTATGGTCTGTAATGTTGTGCAACCCTCTTATTTTGCTTGATACATAAACTTATGGCTGCTTTTTTTTCTTAGCAAGTATGAGCCTAGTTGAGAATTGAATGGACAACAATGGCTGCTTGAACCTATTATTTTGTTTGATCTGTGATCCAATGAATTGCTAGTTTGGTTGGTAAACATTTGAACTAATGAATATCAATATATTATATAGATGTTGTGAACCATATTAAGTATTCTATGAATATAGTATTGTTGTCATATTTCTATGCATGTGTTGAAATGTTATCATTTTTGTCACTGCATATTGCTGACAGGTCTCTAATTGATTTGCCTGTGTTCTAAAGTTCAATGGCAACCAAGGGATTGTTATAGCAAAAATTTCTAAGGGTAAGATTGTCTTTCACATGCTATCTAACAACAATCTCCCTGCATTGGACGACAGGGGCAGTGAAGGGATTTGAAATTTAGAATGGATGGTTGTGAAGGGAACATATAATTTTCAATGGCAGTGAAGGGAGTGTTATATGTTTCAGTGGCAATGAAGGAATTTGCTTGGGATAGAAACAATATCCGTGGGATCACTGTAAGTAATCGTCATGCGAAATTCCTTGCTATCAACATGTTTGTTGAACATTGCAAGAAGCTCCTAATCTGTTGTGACTTGTGGGAAATTCTTTTGGACCTCATCATAGTAAAAAATAGATACTATTTCATTATAGCCATGAGGGTATGCATCCACAATTGTTTCCACAAGATCCTTAAAGTTGCATAGATCAGAATCGACAACCTTGGTGATATGAAAGCATGAAAATTCTTTCCTACGCTTTTTAGGATTTCCAGTGAGTCTAATTTTCAGTAGGTAAGTGGACTTAGGGTCCATCCTGTGAATGCAAAATTATGCAAATGCAATAAAGTGTAGTCGTCTGTACTTAAATGTGAAGAACTAAGAACAACATACGAAGCACTTACCCTGCAGGAAGCCAAGATGTGTCGGGGACTTGCCCCGGCGTTCCCATGCGTCCCTCTTGTCTCCTCAATCCATATCCAGAGGGCATCGCATCAGTTGTTGATTTGTCTCAACTGTTTGCTCTTCTATGTGGGAATTATAAATTGACAGATACTCACCAATACAATTATCTTTAAAGAGAAAATGTCATCACATCTGGGTAAAAGGTTGCACAGTTAATAAGGCATTAGTTTCTGTGTAGAAAGAGTTGGAGATCAGACACTCAACCTTACGGGCCGGGGTTCCTTCCAGTCAGTTCCCGGGCCGAGGTGACAGCTGGAGCGGGGCGTCAGCTAGGAAGGCCCGGCGGCTGGGTGACAGCTGGAGCGAGGCGTCGCTTGGGGTGGGTCGGTGGTGAGGCTTGGGTGGGGTCAGAGGCACGGCGTCGTGGGGCCGGTCCGGCGTCGCGTCGGTGGAGTCAGAGGTGGGGCGTTGCGTCAGGTCGGTGGAGTCGAAGTCGGAGGCGGGGCGTCGCGTCGGGCGGTGTCAGAGGCGGCGGGGTCGGTACAAGCCGATGCGTCGCGGTGGGCCGGTTCAGGCGAGGCTCACCACTCGTGGGTTCAGGCGAGGCTCACCAAGCCAGGGATCTAGGGTTCTAGCTCGAGAAGATTTGGGATGAGGGAGCAGACCACTCGTGGTCTCTGTTTTCATTGTCAGGAAGAGGGAAAAATTGGTACATCACTTACGTAGGGATAGTCTTCTAACACCGTTCTGTTACCTTAGTGGCAATGGAGGGAACAAAATATCTATATGAATGGCAATCAAGGGAATGAAGTCTATGTGTTGGACTGCAATGGCAGTGAAGGGATTAGAAATTTAGAATGGATGGCAGTGAAGGAAACATATAATTTTCAATGGCAGTGAAGGGAGTGTTATATGTTTCAGTGGCAATGAAGGAATTTGCTCTTCTTTAATGACTAATCATTCACTCGGGCACATGCATGGAGTATGATGAATGGTTGTAGCTAATAAACGTTGACAAACAATTGTCTAGGGACACTAGTAGAGAACAGACCTTTGATCCTCGGCTAAAATGGACTTTAGTCCCGGAATTTTTTGCGCCCGGGACTAGAAATACCTTTAGTCCCGGTTGGTGTCTCCAACCGGGACTAAAGGTCCCTGCCCCAACGGCTCTTCGCGCCTTTAGACAGGTGGCGGGGACCTTTAGTCCCGGTTGGAGCCACCAACCGACTAAAGGTATACTTTTACTCCCTTGGTGGCTCCAACCGGGAGTAAAGGTCTACTCCTCGGCCGTGGCTGCGCCTGGGGTTGGAAAGTTACTTTTAGTCCCTGTTGGAGCCACCAGTAGGGACTAAAGGTCCCCCTTTATATCCCGGCCGTCTCCTTCTTCCTCCCCGATCCCGAGCTCAAAGATATTTTGAAGCTCACTGCACTAGTGTTCTTGCTTCCTCCCTCCTCCATTGTTCCTCCATCCATTATTCGATTCTTCCATCGATTTCTTCGATTCCTCCGTCGATTCTTCAGCTTGTAAAGGTTACCAATCTCATACTCTCATTTTTCACCATTGTCTTATCTCATTTTGTTCACTATATATATATATGGTTCTTTATTTGGTTTTTTTTCATTTGTAAGCAATTTGAGCTCAAAATCACTTCAAGCTTGCATATTTACATGAAATAAGGTTAAAGTAGCTAGTTGAACTTATGGACCGTGTTCATCTCGGCGAAAGCACGTTCTCTGCCGAAAGCGATAACGGGACGTCAAGGAGGAGCTTTGATTCTCTGAGGAGAGCGGCAACAATCGTGGGAAGACCGTGTTCCCTTCCTCGTAGAATTGGAGCTCTTCCATGGTCAAAATACGGTGCCGTCTGTGGGAGAAATGCTCGCGAGATGATCACGTAAGCAAGGTCAACTAGTACGGATGGTTATTTATTCACATGTCCTGATATCGTCGCAGTGAGTCATGTCAATCACCGTACCCAAACGTAGTATATATATAAATATAAACTTAGAAAATAGTTAGAAAATTATAGAAAATCCATACTAGTTGAACTTGCGGACCGTGTTCATCTCGGCGAAACACGTTCTCCGCCGAAAGCGTAACGGACATCAAGGAGGAGCTTTGATTCTACGAGGGAGAGCGGCAACGGTCGTGGAAGACCGTGTTCCCTTCCTCGTAGAATTGGAGCTCTTCCGTGGCCAAGTGCGTGCCGTCCGGTGGAGAAATGCTCACGAGATGATCACGTAAGCAAGGTCAACTAGTATGGATGGTTATTTATTCACACGTCCCGATATCGTCGCAGTAGTTTGTTAGTGTACACTCCCATTCTTCTGTTAATTTGTAGAAATATCATGTGAATTACTTACCTGCCGCAGTAAAAAGATTTAGAACACAATGACCATTAAAAATATCATTGTTTAGAGATCTAGATAATTTTATAGTTTCTTAATTTTATTTGTTTATAAAAGGAGAAATTTATAGTGTATTAAAAATGAGTATAGAGAGTAGATGGCAATCGCTTCCGGGTCCTCGGCCTCTCATGGGTTTCCAAAGCGACTTAGGCGGGCCTCCCTCTCATTCCATGCGGCAAGTGTCGTGATGAGACGAAGATTGTGATGGAGTACCGAGTGAAGAAGGAGGGTCCCAACAAGGATCGTATCTTCTACAAGTGTCCGGATCGCAATGTGAGTTATTTTATCATATTTAATGATTATGGTTAGTTTATACCTATTTTCATGATGGTTGTGATTAAAGTTCTAATTTTTGTTTTAATTTCAATTGGGATGGCGGTGGGACGATGTTCGGGGCTTCTCTTTGGGAGGAAGAGTATGTTGGACTCGTGCAAAAATATCTTGCACAACAGAATCTGACATGACGGCTAATGAGGCGGTGATCCAAATAAGAAGAAGCCCAAAGATGTTGCACAATCGGGGATCTGTGCATTTTTAGTTGAGATTGGTCGTGAAATCCTACCGCTCTTGAAATGTATTTTAGCTTTAGTTCTTTTAGTGGTAGTTGGGATTGTCTACATTGTAGCGATGCTTTCATAAATTTGTATCTTTTGTGGTGGCACGCATGTTGTATAAATAATTAATTATGATCTAGGTTTTAATATGGTATTTATGTCATGTAATGCATGAGCCGTCATTGGATGTATAATGCTTGATCGCCGCTCCCAAGAGTTCATTGACGGCGTGCATTCTTTTTGTTACGTCTTGGCCGAGGCAAACAAACACGATGGTTTCATGTGCTGCCCATGTGCCATATGTAAGAATACGGTGGAATATCCTTGCTCAAGGACTCTTCATTCACACTTGTTCAAGTCGGGTTTCATGCCAAACTATATTTGTTGGACAAAGCACGGAGAAACCGGTGTTGTAATGGAAGAAGGTGAAGAAGAACAATGGGACGACAATGATATTATTCCCGATGGTGCGTGCTTCAATGATACTTGCAATGGGAGAAGTCAAGAAGAAGAGTAGCCGTAGAAGATGAGTCGGTGATGATCTTTCTCGGTCATTCGTGACGCACAAAGAGAATGTGAAAGTGAAAAGGAGAAGATCAAGTTCGAGCGGATGCTAGAAGATCACAAGAATTGTTGTACCCAACTTGTGATGCAGGCGTAAAAAGTTGGGAACCACACTAGAATTACTACAATGGAAGGCAAAGAATGGTGTATCCGACAAGGGATTTGGAGAGTTACTAAAAATTCAAAAGAAGATGCTTCCAAGGACAATGAATTGCCCGCCACTACCTATGAAGCAAAACAAGTTGTCTGCGTCCTATGGGGCTAGAAATAGAGAAGATACATGCATGTCCTAATGATCGCATCCTCGCATCGCGGCAAAGAGTACGAGAAATTGGATGCATGCCCGGTATGCCATGCGTCATGATATATAAGATCAAAGCGAGATGACCACAGGTGACGTTGAGGGCGAACGTCCGCGAAGAAAATCCTCGCCAAGGTTATGTGGTATGCTCCTATAATACCACGCTTGAAACGTCTGTTCGTAAAAACAAAGAACATGCAAAATTGTTGCGATGGCACAAAGAAGACCGTAAGGTAGATAATATGTTGAGACACCTCAATGGAGAGCAATCGACAGAGAATTTCGGAGTTTGCAAATGACGCAAGAAACTTAAGGTTTGCTTTAAGTACGGATGGTATCAATCCTTTTGGAGAGCGTAATGTGAGTCATAGCACTTGGCTTGTTACTCTAAGTATCTACAACATTCCTCCTTGGTTATGCATGAAGCGGAAGTTCATTATGATGCTCGTGCTCATCCAAGGCCCGAAGCAACCCTCAACAATGACATCGATGTGTACCGAGACCACTTATTGACGAACTTCTCATTTTGTGGAATAAAGAAGGTGTACGTGTGTGGGATGAGTACAAACAGGAACACTTTGATCTGCGAGCATTATTGTTCGTAATAATCAATGATTGGCCCGCTCTAAGTAATCTTTCAGACAACCAAACAAGGGATATAATGCATGCACACACTATTAGAGGTGTATTCTTGAAAAATGTCGAAAGGTCATGTACCTTGGCCATCGCCGATTTCTTCCCGCAAATCACCCCAGTAAGAAAGAAAGGCAAGCATTTTAAAGGGAAGGCGGACCACCCGACCAAGCCTCTTGAGGATGTACTCGATATGGTCAATGATGTGAAAGTCGTCTTTGGAAAAGGACATGGAAGCCAACCTATTCCAAAAGACGCTAACGGTCACGCACCCATGTGGAAGAAGAAGTCCATATTTTGGGACCTACCCTATTGGCAAGTCCTCGGAGGTCCGTGAGCTCGATCGACGTGATGCACCGACGAAGAATCTTTGTGTGAACTGCTAGGCTTTATGGGTGTGTATGGAAAGCCTAAGGACACATTTGAAGCATGACAGACCTGCGTTGTTTGAGAGAAAAGAGACAACCAGATCCAGAGAAGATGATGATGGACGCCATTACTTACGTCCCGCTAGCTACACTCTAAGCAAAGAGGAGAAGGAAATCATGTTTGAATGCTTAAACAACATCAAGGTACCATCTGGATTCTCCTCGAATATAAAGGGTATTATAAATGTGCCGAGAGAAGAAATTCAGAACTTAAAGTCCCATGATCATCACGTTCTCATGACGCAATTACTTCCAGTTGCATTAAGAGGAATTCTACCTCCACATATCGTCTAGCCACTTGTGAAGCTATGTGCATTCCTCAATGCAATTTCTCGTAACGCAATTGATCCAACCGATCTAGCTAAACTACGAATGATGTGGTTCAATGTCTCGTCGACTTTGAGTTGGTGTTCCCTCCTTCCTTCTTTGATATTATGACACACCTCCTAGTTCACCTAGTTAAGGAGATTTTCACTCTCGGTCCTGTGTTCCTACACAACATGTTCCCTTTAGAGAGATTCATGGGAGTCTGAAGAAATATGTTCACAACCGTGCTTTCCTGAAAGGAAGCATCACCAAGGGCTATGGAACAGAAGAGGTCATTGAGTTCTCAGTTGACTTTATTCCCGACCTTGACTCGATTGGTGTTCCCGAATCGAGACATGAGGGGAGACTAAGCGGAAAGGGGACACTAGGGAGGAAAACATATATTGGTACGGATGATGATTATTTCAATAAAGCGCACTACAGATTCTCTGAGTAACTCCTCTTTGGTAGATCCGTATATTGAGACACACAAGGATCTCTTACGATCCGAGTTTCTAGGGAAGACTGAAGCTTGGATTACGCATAAGCACATGGAAACTTTCGGCGGTTGGTTGCGAAAAAAAATGTCAAGGTGATGAGAGCATCCATGAGCAATCAGATTTATTGGCTATGCAACCATCATGGCATATCGTCACATACAAAGACGAGATAAATGGGAACATATTCTACACAAGAGCCCAAGATAAAAGGAGTACCAACCAAAACAAGTGGTGTCCGTGATAGATGCCACAGACCAATGGGAATAAGCATACATATTATGGACGATAGATGAAATATGGGAACTAGAATATGCACCTACTTTGAAGATCCCATTGTTCAAGTGCCAATGGGTCAAGGTGACCGGAGGCGGGTAACAGAGAAACGCAGTATGGAATGACAACAGAGAGACCTTAGTAATATTGGGTACAAAGACGAACCATTCGGCCCTTGCCAAGGATGTGAATCGGTGTTCTATGTCAATGATATGTCTACCAAACCAAAAGAGGAAAAAAGCGATAATGACTCAACCAAAAGAGCCAAAGCGCCACATAGTTCTTTTTCGGGGAAAAGAGTCATCGTGGGAATTGAGGACAAGTCGGACATGTCGTAAGAATATGAAAAGGATGACCGAATTCCGCCCTTCAAAGTGAACAAAGACCCTAGCATCTTGGTAAATGATGAGGACACTCCATGGTTACTGGCGATCATAACCAAGGGACATACGTGAAAGAAGAAGTTCACTGCTGTGCCCACTTGATGATATAGTGATTTAATATAGTGTGTGTTTGAGATATTATGTAATAATTGTGAATTCGATGTTTATTGTGTCATGTTTCAAATTAAATCAATGTTTGATTTGGTGGGATTTCTCTCTCAAAAAGGTAAATTAGGATCTTGAGTGATGAAAAATTAAAATATTAACGTTAAAATGACGTGAAAACAAATTTCCTGTCCAAAACCAATAGTTTTAATAATTTTAATTAAACACTACATTTTTGCATTAACGAAATAATAAATATTAGTTACATTATGTTTTATAATTCTAACAAAAATAAAAAAGTTAGGTTATAGATTTTTCCTATGTGCAATAAACAAAAAGAAAATTCATATTTTTAACAAAATAATTTTATGCCTTTTATTTAATTTACTATGTATTTAACAAAAACTATTGCATTTCTATTGTATTTAACAAGACTATTGCTTAAAACAAAGTGAAACGAAAACTGCAGCCACCTTTACTCCCGGGTGGGAAGCCCACCCGGAGTAAAGGTGGGTCGCAGACATCAATTCTCACCAACCGGAGTAAAATATACTTTACTCCTCGGTTGGTAACACGCACCGGGAGTAAAGACTTTTTACTCCCGGTTGGTAACACGCAACGGGAGTAAAGGGTTTTACTCCCGGTTGGTGGTCGGCACCGGAGTAATTCTCTCCGATATATAACCTCCAGCGCTGTGCGAGATCGATCCGTTCGTCTTCTTCCTCGTCGAACACCGCCGCCTCTCTTCTTCTCGCGCCGCCTCACCGCGTCCTGTTCGCCTTCCGTGACACCGGGCCGCCTTCTTTCTTCCTCGTCGGGCCTCCCTCAAGCGCGTGCTGCGTGCCCCTCCTCCGCACCAGTGGCCCTCCACCGCGCCTCCTCCTCGCCTCGAGGCCCCTCCACCGCGCCTGTGGCCCCACCGCGCCCGAGGCCCCTCCACTGCCGAGCTCGAGGTGATATGTTCGTCGATCTCTTTGTACATTCGCCCGAGCCTCCACCGCCAATTATAGATCACGTCGAAAACTACAACTTTGGTGGAAGCCATGTCAACGCCGAGGTCGATTGAAAATTCCAAATTTTGAATCACAAAATCTAGGAACTGAAAATGAATATTTGGAACTCTATATATGCAGCGAGCGAGGCCAAAGAGAGATCACTGGGACCTGAACTCATGACAAGTTTAATTAAGGACCACCAATGAAATTACTTTAGAAATTAATTAGATCGATGTAAATCCATGACTTGTATAATAAACACGCTATATATTATATGGAAACCATTGTCGTTGTCACTAAAGCTGAAAATGATCCAGCCAATCAACCGCCATATATTCATCACTATATGATATGCCATTATTCCAAGATGCGCTTTCAATAGAAGAATTTTTCTATCTTCATAGATCAATGTTTGTTAACGAAATTTTATCCAAATATATTCATGTAGGGTCTTTTTTTTGAAGGATTTGTTGTAGGATATATAATGGTCAAATAGGAACTCAATTTTGATACCCAGTTTGTAAACTAAGCGTTTTTAATTTATAAAAATATCACATGTGATGATGTAAGCAGCTTTGGTTGGACTTGCATGCATGAGCTACAGAGACAAATGAAGGAAAACTTCAACGTTTCTTCATTTGTGAACTTTGAATATACAGATATAATATATTAATGTTGCTAAAGTAATATGATGAATGACACATATACTTACATTTCATAATGACTTATACTTACATTATCAACATAGAATTTTCTCATATGATGAATGACTACATGGTTCACATGGTACATAGGACCACAACATCACGCACCGACACCGCCTCCGCCCGCCTCACGTCGTGCTGCCGCCGTCAAGACGCCGGCCCGCGTCGTCGTCGTCGTCGCACACACCGCCACCACACCGACACGATATATATATCGCCATTTGTATTCATATGCATGTATATATATCGTCGCGAGCACCGCCGCCCTCGTTAAATCCATGCGTTTCTATGTATACTGGCTCGTTCACCCATGTGTACTATATACTGGCGGAGTGGAGCACCACCACTCTTGTCACACCGCCCTTTCTCGTGGCCTAGTTGATCAACATTCGTATTATCGTTATCGTTAATGCTAAACAATCACACCACTGTAACGATGATGTACTATATATTGGTTTTGTTTTTTGAAGCTAGATGGCCGACCCGAGAAACATGGATGAGGAGTTGATGATGAATTTGATCAACACCGGCACTCAAGTTGCTTGCGATGATGGTGCTAAAATAACGTGCAAGAGGATGCAGATGACGGGAGTCGATGCCAGCTCTTGAACAAAATGAGCAACAACAGATTGGCCAAGTATATATTTTTTATTATTAGCTATATATATTATCATATGTCTTTATGTGTGCTCATGACATTAAAAATAATGTTTATGTTTTGTAGCCCTCTCGGATCGACATCAACAACTACAAACGAAGAGTAAAATGTTCGAGGTCCCAAAAAGCCATTGAGGGCCGCTTCATCATCTCGAGTTCAATGTGGATACAGAGAACCAGAAGCGAATAAAATGAAATTTGTGCACCACTGTGGTTACCTTGTACGGGACCGGCTCCCGATTAGTACCCGTGAATGGAAGAAGAAGACCAATGCTCCTCATATCGCTTTGTCTCCGATCGTGACAAGGCGTTAATTTGGAATGATGTCTTGGTACATTCACGCTCCAAACAAATGGTTATGATGATATAATAGATGGTGATGAATTGAAGGAGCGAGTTAGGGATTGGGCAATGAAGAAGATGGCCACCCGTTTTATAAGAAACACCTATACACGACGTATGTCAAGAAGAACATAGCACCAGATTTTCTTGTCCCAGCCCGATCTCAAAGCAGAGGCCCTATTGGGATGAGTTTGTACAATACAAGACTTGGAAGAGGGTGTGAGTCGGGTGATAAAGAACCAACGTAATGCCCAACAGAAGACATACCACCATACCTTGGGATCGTGGCTACCCGACCGCCATTAAGAAGTGGAACAAAATGGAAGCGAGACCTTCTTGCCAAGGGTATCGGACCGTAATCACTCGAGTGGGGAGAACGTGCAAAGAATTGGTTTTTCGGTCATGGGGAACACTAGACCAGAGAGCAGAAGTGCGTTTATGGCGCAAGACGCAAGAAGCAGCAGAAAGATTGTTTTATGCTCGAGAGCTATCGCTAGTGGTGCGTTCAGGCCCAACAGAGAGAAGGATGAGCTGACATACGCCATCGGGACTATTGAACATGGTGGCCGAACTAGAGGCAAAGGAAGTGTCTCGTGGGAGCATGGATTCCCTCAGGACAGACCTTCTTACAGAAGTCGCCAGAGAAAGAAGGAAGAAGAGGCACAGCGGCTCCAGAGATTGGAGGAAGCGGTGCGTGAAGCACAGGAGCGGGAAAAAACCTTGAAGCGAGAATGCAGGAGGAAATCAGAAGGCAAGTGCAAATAGCAGTGAGTGCAAGTAAGGCATCATCGAGCCGTAAATCAACATTAGCCAATCTGCTCGGTTGAAAAGCATCTTCCACGGAGATACCAAATCAAGGGGACATAGGACTGCGCTTCCTCAGGATGACGCCATCAACCTTGTACAACGTGTGAGCTACACATTCAAAGGAGAATTCTACAATCAAGGTGGCTATCGGTCTTGTTAATCCTATCGATCAACCAAGACACCAAGGATTCATGGGAATATAATCCAAGAAGGATATGCTACCATCTCGGTAGATAAAGCTGAAAAAGGTTTTAGTGATTTGCCTCTTGACATTTCTGGAGGTGATGGCGAGAAGACTCTAGGAGAAGCGGAGAAGACATTCATTCTATGGCGCAAGCGCTACATCATCATTCCAGGGATGTCGGCTCCACCTCCTCCTGAACTACCTCACCATAGGTACGTGCGGATGAAAACACTACATCATTAATTTGTATTGGCTTAAATAATTAACAATCTGCTCATAATAATATGTCATTCCTTTTTTTTTTGTAGCAGATCCTCCCCCAACCTAAATCCAATTGTTCAATCACCAGATCATCATAGTGCTCAGTACGATGACATTATGTTGGAAGACGAGGCTGCATCTACACCATCTCCAAGGAGGTCTCCAACGCCGCAGCCGCCACCTCCAAGGAGGTCTCCAACGCCACTGCCAACACCTCCAAGGAGGTCTCCAACGCCTCCCCCGCCCCCGCCTACCAAGAAGCCTAGCAAGAGGCCAGCCCCTCAAACGAAAAAACCAGGTCCTCACGCAAAAGAAAGCCACCGTGAAACCAAGGGCTATTCCCAAAATAATATCTCAAGAGAAGGAAGAAGGAACTGATGCATATAAAAAAGACATGTCTAGATTCTATGACAAACTTAAAATGAATCAAGAAGCAAGGAGAAACCCGAGAAACCGTATTTCTTTGTAGCTCCAGATATTCTAAGAAAAAGGTGACTTCTTACCAACAACAACAAATGGGAATCTCGTAAAGTCATCAAATCAACGTTATCGAGACTATGACCGCACTCTCACCAAGTCAATTGAGGCGGCACGTAAAAAGAAGCGGCGGGGAAAGGCATTGCCCAACTCGGACAACAAGCGCACCAATCAATCCCCGCTAGTTGTTGGTAATGAATATGGTTCAATTTAGGATTAATGCATCGAGCAAACATACCTCCGGATGTCGATTTGGATCACCTTGGTGAATTTCTTGATGAGACCGGTCTCGACCTTTACCGGATGTTTGGTGATGGAAACATTGAGAGTCTTGGCGGAGGTTGATATTTAGAAGAAAAAAATTTTGTACTAGGCCGAGTCTATACAACCCTCAAGCCTTATTTGATCTGGGGACGCAAATGTACCGCTAAACAAGTGGTACATGCAAAGGCGTCTACCAAAGGAGACTTCTAACGCTTGGTGTCGTAATTAGAGACTAACATTGGTTCCGTGGCGATGATGTTATGTATGTTGACTTTGCGAATTTCATCAACTATGCCACCGACCTCTCTGGACAAAGTTATCATTAGTCGCTATTGCCTGTAAGTAATAATTCTTTCGATCTATTATTAAACTCATCATATGTGTGTATATGCATATAAATTATCCTAACAAGTACTATATATATGCAGATTTACAATGATGAGAGCTCGAGAAAGGAAGGTCAGTTGAAATTGGTTTTGTTGATCCCCATATAGTATTCAAAGACCCAATTACTCCAAAGACTAATTGGAAGTCCGAGTCGAGAGTAACCTCATGAACTTCTTAGTGAACCAACGCCACAAGAAGGATATACTCTTTCCTATAACTTCAAGTGAGTGTTAATCATGTCGATCATATCCTTAATGGCTCATATGTTGATTCTAGTTAATTAATGAGTGTTATGCATTATATCCTATAAACACATGCAAAGAATCAATCCGGATATTGGCCGGACATCGATCCGGTGAAAAGTCACTTGATAATCTATGACTCGATGAGAAAACCACAACAAGACTACCAAGATATGATAGATATTATCCGAGGTAATTTTGGGATCTCTAGCGACTATATATACACACAACACATGATGATTAACTATATCGATGACGTGGCAAATTTTTTATTAAAGTTGTTTGGAAAACCTTTATTGAGAAGCAACACATGGAAAAATGCAAAGCGCCATTGAATGTAATCCTTTGAAAGTAAGTCCCCGAATCGCATCATCTTTATTAATTAAACATATAGCTTTCACCGGATCACCGATTGGATGACAAATCTTTTTCTAAAAAAGTGGTGTCTAAGGCGAAACAGGGAACAACTCTTTACTATGTTTGCAAGTTTATCAAGGTGCTCTCCCAAAGAACTCCTACAGAGAGACTCAAAGTACGTTAAAAATACACTATATATTCATTTAATTATTATTATTGATTGTGTTACTATGTCTTTATATATATATATATACATATATTAATTTATTTTCCTTTAATTCAAACATGTAGACTCGATGGTTGGAGGAAAAGGTCATACGGCAAGACCAAATCAAAGCAATTTAAGAGTCTATAGCCGGATTTTTTAATGAGCAGGTCATCGATTCCAAGGGCGAGTTCTACTTCGACCCAACACTGCCATTGAAGCCAAGCTAGAGGATGAGAGAAAACTTGTTATGTCACAACAACTGTAATGCAATCTTTTGTAATATATGCACATGAAATAATATAATGTAAAATACACATATGCATGCATGCATTTAATATATATATGATGCATGCATTCATATATATATATATATTTCTATGCTTGAATTGTGTGATTTAATACGTTCATTGTGCTTGAACCAAAACATACTATATGCGCGTATAAATGTATAATTAGCAGCGTACAATACGACTTCGAAAACCTATTTTGAAAAGAAAACAAAAAAATGAAAAGAAAAGAAAAAAGAAAAAAACCTTTAGTCCCGGTTCGTATTACCAACCGGGACTAAAGGTGCCGGCCATCGTGGCATGTCAGGAGGCACCTTTAGTCCCGGTTGGTGTTACCCACCGGGACTAAAGGTCCTCCTTTAGTCCCGGTTCCTGACCCGGGACTAAAGGACCCCTCTTTAGTCCCGGATGCTTGCTCCCGGGTGGGGAACCGGGACTAGAGGGGGTTCCCCACCGGGAGTAAAGCTCGGTTCTCTACCAGTGGGATGACGAGGAAATGAAAGGTGGATAGGACTACTTGGCAAGTCTATGATTATTTCAACTCCTTAAAACAAGCATATCTTGAATCACAAATAATTTGTTTTTTAAAATATTAAAACTAGGGCTTATATTACTCTAACTCAGCCTCGTCCTTCTGCACATCTTCCTTCGACCATTGCCAATCAACTGCCAAGTGGAACCTACACCGATCAGCATCGTATTAGCACCCACATGTGCTAAAGCTTGGACCTTGGATTGAACTCTACCACTCATCGAGCGGCACATCTTCATTCGACTATAGCCAATCAGCTGCCAAGTAGACTCTACAACTCATCGAGCGGAAGAGAGAGGGAAGTGGTGACTGGGCATGCGATGATGAAGTGAGTGGAGGTCGGAAGAATCAAAGGGACCTAGAGAAGCTGAATAAATCTCATTTGAATTAACAACACAAACTTACAATGAAATTAGTACTAACTGGATGTCTAGTATTGATCGAATATCTAATAGAAACTGGATGCCCGATCTAAGAATGAAACTTCCTACTCGATCTACAAATTTTACCAACCAAAATTGAGTTGATTTGTTACCGTAGAATATGCTTAGAGAAGTTCTCATGAGATTTAGGCACTCAAAGATACTAACAAAGATCCGGCAAATAAGGCACAAACAATAAGAACATGATGAACACAAGAGACACGAGATTTAACCGGAGGTTCTGTCAAACCACAAAAGAATGCCTCATTGTTGAGGAAACCATAAAGGCTTGGGTCTTTTTCAACCCTATTCTTTTCTCAAGCTAACCACAAAGGTCAAGCTCGAGAGATCTCACTGGAATCAACGAGGTAATACAAACTTTATAAAGCACACCACAAGATGAATAGATGCTTCACGTACAACTCTGTTGGTTGGATTCCTCGAATCCAAGAGTAGGGTCAGGTTGTGTAAATCCTTGATACTCCCTCCGTCCCACAAGGATGCAATCTGTACTACCGAGGCGAAGCTAGCAACCAAGCGAAATTATGTATTCAGCCCTCAAAAGGCAGTGGCAGTGGCGCCCATGGACGTCTCACAAGGCGGCGGCTCGGTGGGGCGCGGGTTCTTGAGGGCGGTGGTGTCGGCGCACCCGTGCTCGACGGAAGCGTCCGGGCCGGCCGCGGCGGACGCGTGCAGCTGCTCCACCGCCGGCTCGCCGATGCGGAGCTTACCACTCGCGCGGCCTTGGCGGAGCTCGCCGAGAAGCCACTGCTTGCGCGGCCATGGCGGAGCTCGCCAGGAGATGGGCACGACAGAGGCGTCGCGAGGTGATGGGACTCAGAGATGTGCTTCCTGCTCCACCACGTGTGCGTCATCTCCGGGGGCCGCGGCGTCAGCCGGAAGCTGGTCGCGTGCGGCATCGTCGGTCTCTATGGGGCGCCGGCGGCGGTGCGGCACCGTGAGAAAGCAGGTCGCGAGCTCTGGTCTCTGGACCTCTTGGGAGATAAGTTTTTTTTTAATTGAAATACGCGGGAGTCTGGACGAGTGGACGAGGGAGGCCGGCTCCACAACTGCTAGCCTGTAGCCTACGCATGTCTAAAATTGCATTCTTTGTTGGACACGCCATGTACCTACAATTCCATCCTTTCTCGGATAGAGAGAGTAACATTTTGTGTACTCATTCTCATAAAAGCACTCTGGCTCCTTGAAATGAACTGATTGAGGCAGGTTGCAAGTCTGTTGGATAAGATCTTGAAAAATAGCTTGGCAACGTTGTGTTTCGGATTAATCGACCGGTAGTCACTTACTACTTTTGCGTCTGTCTTTTTTGGTATCAGGTGTGTTCACTGTTTTGAAGTACACATTGCTTTCATTACATCTCATCCTTAATAGTTGCCCAAGCAGACTTGAAGAAGAATAAAGTGGCCCGGACCTGCAACTTTTTCAGACGGTAAATCTGAGATAGCAGTGTGTACTTCTTGCTCTCTAATCTCCTCCTCTAGATGGTTAAGATTATAATTTTACACGTTAATGAGCTCCTAACTTAACTGGCAATTAATCAACGTGTCCGTTGATAATGAGATGGATTTATTCTACGATTTAACAATGTTGCTCTTTTAATGACAAAAACGTTGTCAATTTCGACATCTATCAGCTAGTTTTTTTTTAAAAAAATATGTTTATAGAAGTAAGATCTACGTTTATAGAGGGGAGCGTTGTACGAGACTATGAGTGTCAGAGTAAAAGTGAAACTACGCTAACAGTAAACCGATCCTGGAGATAAACGAATGGCATGTTTGCTTAAATTTATTAGCTATACAAATTTATTAACTATACAGTATTTTTCTCTCACAACAAAACAGCTCAACCGATTTTAACATCAACCGAACACACCGCAAGTCCACGAGTTAGGGGCAAGAGATCACGACCCTGAACAGTACGGGCAGGGCGGCGCGGGTCATCGGTCAAATGCGACGAGGCGGAAATGCGGGATGACGCGACCGACCAATGTTTGTTCGCTGCGAGCGACAGGAGTAGGGTCCAGTTGTGTCCGCTTGGCCTGGTTGGCCCGGTCAACTTCTGTCAGTTTAAACAATTGACCCATCCACACCGGCTTGTTGCTCGGCTAGTTAGCTTTGCTGCCCCCGTCTTTTTTTAACGGGGCTTAGCTGCCAGGTGGTGGATCGATCTTTCAGCAAAATCTTATCTTAGGTCTGGTTTAGTTCCAAAAATTTTCACCCCAAACTATTACATCAAATTTTACGGCACATGCATAGAGTATTAAATATAGATAAAAAAAACTAATTACACAGTTTGGTTGGAAATCGCGAGACAAATGTTTTAAGACGAATTAGTCCATGATTAGCCATAAGTGCTACAGTAACTAACATACGCTAATGATAGATTAATTAGGCTTAATAAATTCGTCTCGCGGTTTCTAGATGAGCTATGTAATTAGTTTTTTTTATTAGTATTCGAAAACCCCTTCCGACATCCCCGAAACATCCAATGTGACATCCAAAAATTTTCATTTCGCGAACTAAACACAGCCTCAGCTATTTTTCATAGGTTGACTTAGTGGCAAATCAGCTAGCGTGTTCCTTGCTCTCTTTTTTTTTTTCCTAGGATCTCAAAAACTGAGTTGATATATCTTGGTTTTTGAGCTTAAAGATGTGACTATGGCCCCATTCGCTGGTCTAAAATTTGGCTAAAAACACTGTTTCCGGCTGGTTCGTTGTGAGAGAAAAATACTGTTTGGCTAGATGGATGAACAGTGTCGCGTGAGTGGACCAGCCGGCTGGCTGGTCTCCTCCGGACCAGCGAACGAGCCCTATACGTACACCGATGTATCCTCTTTCACAATTTGTACCAAAAATAAGTTTAGAAAAGTAGGAGCACATATCCTAAGGCAAGAACTTAAACTTGGATAGACAGATCTCACGCGACGAAAGTACTACATAAGATATGGGTCTATCTATATATCTGTTGACAGGTTTAGCACCAAAAATCTGTCAAATTTTGGACAAATGAGAAGCTGACACATCAGCCATGGAAAACTGACAGACGGTAAAAGAAAAATCTGTCAGATTTTTATTACACAAGACAATATCCGATAGATCCTAACAAAATACAGCTGAGTTGATGCACGCCTACTGCTCACTGCTTTTGCTGCTGCTGCTCCCTGCGCTGTGCTCACTAGCCGCTTTGCTGATGATGCTCACTAACAAATATGAAGCACAAAAATGGCACATGCATTCATCCTTCTTTTCTGGCTGTAAAAAGTAATGTTCAAGTCAAGATAGTTATTTTTAGATTATTGTTTCACTAATATGAGTATATGACAAGTTGGACAGATCACTAATAGCCAGGCAACTGACAAACTCTAGAAAATCTTTTCACTAAATATAAACAGGCCCAGAGATTGCAAAGACAAGATGAAAAAAATACCAAGTTCATGCACCACTATAGTACATGTCAGCTGCAAAAGCACCATAACTAGACATACGATCAAATCATCCCTACCAGAATATTCTAAAGCCATTTTGGTGAGTCAAAAACACATTAAGCTGCACAAGTATTTATGTCAAGATACTAGTTGATCTTCAGGGCACACATCATGCAGAGCTATTACACAGCCAAATTGCAGAAGTGGCACAATCATTACACAGTAAATACTTTCAGTTGGGTTTGTGCATGTAATTGATTATATGACTCCAATATAAGGAGCTGGAGGATGGTAGCATACTTACAATGAAAAAGACACCCATTTGTCCAACTCATAACCAATTGTGCAGATATTATGTAAAGTTTCCTCTTTTAAAGAGATGTATAGGCATTTGACATGACATTCAAAGCAAAGTGAATATGCAAACAACCATTTTCCATTAATGCTAGACTTTCTCAGATGCAACAAAAAAACAACCATATAGCACAATATATAACTAGGCTGCTGAAGCCCATCCAGAAGAAAAACTGCAGCCAAAAGCTCCATTTCCGGCACTCATTCAGATTTGGATGACAAACAAACAAACAATAACACTAGGCAAACGTGGAAATCACCAATCCCTCATCACATACCACCTTTGAGTACAATTCCTAACTCTATGGTAAACAGGCAAGATAAATTAGAAAATTAATCAAATATAGCAAGAAAAAACATACAGCGAGGTGGCAAAAATATCAAGCATACAAACTGGTAATGTAAAGAAAAGGTCTGGGAAATGAATACTACTTAGCAACCTGACATTAGACATACGATGCAGTTTGTAAATGACACACACGTCCACTCACACACACACATAGATCCGAAACAAAAAATGGCACGCGAGCTGGCGGAACCGAGTACCTTAGGCATCATCGAGGCAAAGGACACCTGGTAGAAACATCTTATCAGCAAGCCCAGCCTTCTCAACACAAAATGAAAAAAAAAATGTAAAAAAGCACACATCAGAAGCAGGAAAATCATTGGCAGCAGAAGATTCTGCTTCATCCTGTTGGTCAGGAGTCAGGACTACACATATTCCTTGCTGCTTGAGACTGACCATTAAACAAAGGTGCAGGTTTCTCGGGTCTCTTGGGGAATTCAGCTCCAGCATGCTGCCAGGCAGAAATATCAGATCATAATCTTGTCAAATATACCACAAACCAAATGAGCTAATTGAAAAATGTTGAAGCAATAAACTGAGTCAAGCTTCAAGATTATACCATCTCATGCAATATCTCTCTCTCTGCAACATGCATGTGAAGTATATCCCCACAGTTTTTAATAAACAGTTACCAACAGCTCAAAATAGAGAGATATCATCAGCAACACAATGCTAATATTTTTGTAATAGCTAAATAGAGAAAAAATCATCATAAAAAATCATAAAATACAAGTTCTGCACCATATACATATTCTGGACCTCTACAAATATAAAAAAGATAACAGAGGTATTGAGCTTGAACAGTTCAAAAGAGTTGGTGTTAGTGTTTCTTTGGCGGCTTCAACAAGGAAACAAAATGTGTTTACAGACTGCAAATGCCTAGAAAAGTAACCAAATGCATGAATGCAACTGAAAAATTTAACTGCAAAAGATGCTCTAAAACAAGTCAACTAGACAAGGAGGCAAACAAACCTTAACTGCTGCTAGCATGGATTGCTGAGACTCAAATTTGACAAAGCCAAAGCAAAAACTGATCAGGCTGCAACAACATGAATAAGTGTCAATAAGGAAAGTTTAGAAACTAATCAGGCTGTGAGTTCAGCAAGTTTGGTTTATGGATTCTTTTGCACATAGTTAGTATAAACATGATGAATGGGGGCCAAAATTCAAAGAATTGCCTAATGATGCATCAACCCCTCAAAACCAATCACCCCATGAACCTACAACTTAAACTAACCTGGCATTTGACTCGTATACCACCAGGAAAAAACAGAGAAGTGACAGCCCAGACCCCGATGCAGAGGTCAAAAAAACCACAAAAAACAAACAACAGAAACACACTCACACACCCAGAACCACAAAAAAAACACAGACACACACACAAACACCCAGACAAATATATAAAAAAACACAATCAAGAAAAATACCACACACACACACCAACAAACACATACACACACCCACACCAAAAAAAAAAACACACACACAGAGAGAGAGAGAGAGAGAGAGACACAGAGATGGAGAGAGACACACACGCACGCACACACACAGACAAAGAGAGAGAGAGACAAACACAGAGAGAGAGAGAGAGACACACACACACACACAGAGATACACATACAAAGGCACTCAAAAGGCAAAAAAAAAAGAACCTTCATCAGCTTAGTAGCATCAGGCTTCAGCAGCAGTCAAAGACACAACCACACCAAATCAGTAGCAGCAGGCATCAATAGCAAGCATCAATAGCAGCAGGAAACAACAGCAAACAGCTACAAAAAGCAGAAAAAAAGGGAGCAGCAGCTCCAAAAAGCAGAAAAAGGCAGCAGCAGCTCAAACAACATAAATGCAGATCTACAAAAAAATTCAAATATATAAAAAAAAATCCAAAAAAACAGCTACAAATACACAGTCAAGAAAAATACCACATACCCACAAATACCACACACACACACAACACAAAAAGAAAACACACACACACCAAAAAAAGAGATTGAAAACAAAAAAAAAAAAAGCAAAAAAATTGAAAACAAAAAAAAACACACGTACACACACAAAAACAAAAAAAAAACACAAACAGACCCAAACAATCACACACAATAAAAAAACACAAACAGAGACACTCTCACTCACCCAGAATGGCCTGCCACATCCAAAAAAAGAGAAGCCTAAAGAAAGGCCCACAAATAGACCAAAATAAATCCAAGAAAGATAAAAAAACCACTCACACAAACAAAGAAACAAACGCAAGCCCACACACACACAAGAGAGAGAGAGAGAAATGTACTTATAAATAAAACTAAGAGCGAATTGCTAAACTGAGAACTTGCTTAGCGTACCAGGAAAGACACTGAAAAACAGTCACAATCAAAAAATGCAAAAAGCTCCAAAATGTGGCTCATCTTGTCAGCCAGCCCAGCCTTCTCAAAAAAACAGCAACAGAATCACCACTGCCGATGATGGTGGTGACACCCTTTGTGGTTGTGAGCTCAGCCAACTTCTTAGCAATCGCCTGAAGAAAACACCATTGTCTTAAAACAATGACAGATAAAACATACAACAGGGTTGACATTTAATTACCTTCTGCACATGAGGAAGCCAGCAACAGCAGGCTTCAAATAATTGGTAACTCCTTCAGTTGAAGCATGAGCTCTGTGTGCCGTGCCGAAAGCATCATTGACATAAAAGGTCAGCAACAGATGCTAGCTTCTTAGCAAACTCAGGTCGTTCTTCTCTTCCTCCTTGTAGGATCTAACATTCTTTAGGAGCAGAACTCCACCTTCTGGCAAAGCAGTAACCAACTTCTCAACTTCCTCACAAATGCAATCATTGGCCATTACAACCTATTTATACAAATATTCTAGCCCTTAGAATAACTAAAAGAAAGCAGATACCAAAATAAGCTGATGTCAAATCTTAGCATACTTCAACTCCAAGGAGCTCAGACAAGCGTGGAACAAAAGAGGCTTCAAGCTGTGCTTTGGGGTGACACCTTTTTTACGACCCCGGAAATGGCATCAAGAAACTACTATAGGTGATAGATCCAAACAATAATATATTATCAAAATGCAGAACTTGCAAAGCGTACTAGCATCAACCAAAAGTAATCACTCACAGAATAACAGCAAGAGACTACCAAAAGTAATCACTCACAGAATAACAGCAAGAGACTAAGAGCAATAAAGATGGAATCAGGTGCCAAATGAAGAGGACACATATATATCAGTCAATGTAGGGGGAAGTTGTGTGTGCCAGAAAACAGGGAAAACAAACAATTCTATGTAAAGTCACACACTATTAATTAACATCATGCACCTTTCAGGCAAATGAGCCACACTCAAAAAAAAAAATTGCACAGATTTTAACTGAAATGCACATTCAGGCACTCAACATGCCTACTGAAATGCATATATACAAAAACATCTGCAAGCCCATGCTGTAATGCTCCATTATTGTCACTGATAGATGGCAAAAAAAAATTTGGATTATCTCTGAAACTACCACACCTGATAGCACAACTATGTACAGAGTTGATAACTGAATCAACCGAAACTGTCTTTTCCGCCGATTGATCCAGTCGAGTAAACAATTGATAGATATTGTTTGTTTGGTTATTTTCTCTACTACCCTCCTAGTCCCTTTTCTTTAAACTACTACTTAAAGCAATAGAATAGCCGTGTATAATCACAGCCAACTGTAGACTGCCGACTTTAGCGATACAAAAACAGTGTATTATTGTATTAACTACAAAATAATCTACTCGAACCCAGATCTAGTACACAAAGCCACCACAAAAAAAATCGTCGCCCTTTCCTAGACCTCTACATCTCATGCCAGATCTACTACGCAGCCACAAACAAACGCGACCATTTCAGCGCGCACAACCAGTAGCTCGTCAAACAAAAAGCAAAATATCAACGAACAAACATGCGAAGAAACGAAATACACTTACACAAATCGACCGACTCCTCTGCGACCGTCGGTACGGGGAAGCGGCGCCCGAGGATCCCGCTCAGAACACCGCTCGCAGCAGGCATAGAGGGGAGCGGCGGCGAAGACAGCAACTCACCAATAGCTCGCCACAGCTCGGTGGAACAACCGCCGATGTCTGACCACCGCTCGCCGACGCCCCACCCCACAGCCAGCCATAGCTCCGCACAGCAGCCGCCGAATAGCCTGGCGACTAGCGCGGCGCAAGCGAGCGGAAGAGACGCGGAAGAGCGGTGCGGCAAAAGCGAGCGGAACCGAGCAGTGAGCGGAGCGGAGTGGTGCGGCTCGGCATGGCGCAAGTGAAGCGGCGGCGAGGGCCTTGCGCCCACCGCCTGCGCCGGCGCGCGTGCGAGAAACAGACGGAATCGGAGAGGATTGGGGATAAACACGGTGGAGATGAAAATTCATAAGATATATACTCAATTCATGTGCTTTCTTTTTTTTGTGAAACCAATTCATGTGCTTTCTGGTCTTAAATCATTGTTGCTGACAATTTATAAACTAGTATAGTGGCCTCATGAAGGTCATTGAGCATCTTCATCTGTACAAAAACACAACATTTTGGAACAAACGTAAAAGGTTGATTAGGGTTCCGAGCTCAGCATAGATAAATTTGTGTGCGGCTAAAAAGCTGATAGCTAGGATTTAAAGTCTTTTAATTTCTGATGAAGATGCTAATTAGTGTGAGAGATGACTAGCTTACTTGGTTATGTTACCTATTGTCCAATTAAAGTCACAGATTTGACACATGTGTCTGTATTTTTCTTGTCTAGAAACATACGACATTATTCATTTAGTGTAAGTGTGCTTGATGAAAATGAAACACCAACGGTGACTTTAGCAATCTCAAAATCCAACGTTAATTGCCCAAGGGGGCTGATAGGGGTCACTATGCTGGAACGGGCGTGTTTGGTTCAAGGAATGCAATGATCCATCGTTCTATAGCTCTTCATTTTTTTTGTTTATTTTGTGGAATAAAATGTATTGATTCAACACCACATTTTCATCCCACGAGCTATGAGCTAAGCATAAACATAAGCACGGAGTCATTTCACTAAAATTTACTCAAACCCAAACGTATGCTCATGTACTTTGTTTCAAAAAAAAGTAACAGGAGAGAGAAAAACAAACTCAGTCGGACACAAAAATACAGTGAGAGCATGTTCAAGAGACTCTCCATATCCTTCATACATACTAAGAATCGAAAATTTGATGAAAAACTACCCTCCAACAACTTTTCTAAATAGTCATTCAAATATAGGCATCTTCTATTCCGATTTTTCGTTAGCCAAAAATAAAAGACGAGAATGGCTCACTAGAGTGTGTATAAGATATAGAAAAACTGTTGGAGAGTGAAAATATATAGAGTGATTTTCAAGCAAATAACTCTTCAAATAATAATTTAAAGAGTGAGATTTAAAAATGCTATTGAAAGATGCTACGAGGAAGGAAAAACGAAAAACTCAATCTAATTTTTTTTAAGAAACCGATATATATTTCATAAATATTTGTAATGTAAACCATCATCGAAATATTTATCAAATATATACCCGATTTCTCAAAAAAAAATGAATTGAATTTTTCGTTTTCTTTTCTTCAGAGTATGTTTCAAGAACATTTCTAAATCCCATTCTCTAGTCAGACTCAGCTTAAACAGGCTACAAGGCCCAGAGCATCATTCGAGCCCAATCTGTCCAACACCGTTGGGCACAACCGTGTAATCCAGCCCAGCGACTCGCCGTCCACCCGTTCCTCGCCCGCATCAAAGCAAGCAACCGACCGACCAAATCCCGGCGCTTCCTGAATCCTATCACGCCGGACGCGCCGCAGCCGCGAAACCCAACCCAAGCAGATAGCATTGCGTCGAACACATCATCGTCTGCAGCTGCAATGGCCACCACCACGGCGGCAGCGTCCCTCACCACCCTGTCCCCCGCAGCCGGCAAGCGGTTAGTCCTCTCGTCCCCGTCCCTCTCATTCTCCTCTCACCGCCTGGCCACCACCACCCTCCGCACCGGCGCGTCGTCGAGGACGGCGAGGAGCCAGGCGGCGTCGGCGTCCCGGGTGGTGGCGACCATCGCGGTGGGCGACAAGCTCCCCGACGCGACACTGTCCTACTTCGACCCGGCCGACGGGGAGCTGAAGACGGTGACGGTGGCGGAGCTGACGGCGGGCAAGAAGGCGATCCTGTTCGCGGTGCCCGGCGCGTTCACGCCCACGTGCTCGCAGAAGCACCTGCCGGGGTTCGTGGAGAAGGCGGGCGAGCTGAGGGCGAAGGGCGTGGACACCGTGGCGTGCGTGTCGGTGAACGACGCGTTCGTGATGAAGGCGTGGAAGGAGTCGCTGGGGCTAGGCGATGACGTGCTGCTGCTGTCGGACGGCAACCTGGAGCTGACGCGCGCGCTGGGCGTGGAGATGGACCTCTCCGACAAGCCCGTCGGGCTCGGCGTGCGGTCCAGGAGGTACGCGCTCCTGGCCGAGGACGGCGTCGTCAAGGTGCTCAACCTCGAGGAGGGCGGCGCCTTCACCACCAGCAGCGCCGAGGAGATGCTCAAGGTGCTCGGCTGAGCTTTTGAGTAATTGAGCTGCCTGCCTGCCGCCTTGTCTGCTCATTGCAGTTGCAGTTGTGCCGTCGCTGCAGCAGCAGCAGCAGCAGCAGCAGCAGTGAATAATAGTTGCGGGAGCCGTGCTGCGTTCTGCGCTTCTCGTGCGACAGGAACCTATCGTCGTCAATGTGAAGAGGAGTTGTTTTGTTGGACGTTTCGTGCCACGCCCATGTAGCCAGCCATGTGTTCGATGGAAATGTGAAATCCGAGTAGTGACTTGAGCCGAGTGCCTGTGTTTCCGTGGAAATGTGGAATGCAATTGCATACTGTATCTGTATGTGCCATTGCACAGGACACAGGTTGAGAAAGGTATTCACCGAACATTTGGGGCGGCAACACTGTGACGAAGTACTCCGTAGTTGCGAGCAGGCGGGTCCGAGTACAGCCCAACAACGTCTAGTCGATTTGGATGCTTACAGAATCCACTATCACTGAATACAGAATATGCCCCCTCCATGTCCTGTCAGTGGTCCAGGGGCGTGTTGGCTTAACTCAACGGTCAGATCCGGATACCATGGACGGGGATGCGCCCACGAGCCCAATGGTTAAGTACAGAAAATGACGTAAGACGAGAAGAAACGAGCTCTCAGGTTAACTGGTACACTGCACGTGATTAGGCGCAGGTGACACACCGGACAAGCATGTTTACGCTAGCTAACGCGGCGACGTGGGGCTCTTCCATTAGCGGCGTCGGCGTCGGCGTATCGGCGGCAACGCCGGTCGGCATATCGCCCCGCGGGCCTTCATCTACGGGCCCCGCCGGCCCTTTGGTTGATGCCAAAGATTTGACAAGCTAAAAGTTAGGCTAAAACATTGTCATAAATTTGACAAACTAAATATGAGAGTTTGATCAATTTTGGTGACAAACCAAATACTAGCTAAAATTATGGCTTGTCAAATCATTGACAAAATTAGGAAGGGAACCCATCAGAGCCCAAGAGATCATGTGCACAAAGCGGGAGGCGCTCGCGTCACGCGCGCGGCGCGGCGGGAGTATCTACCTGTTTGGTTCTGCAACTCACGAACGCGCGACCGCGTTTAAGCCAACGCACCTCCGAGGCTGCGTTTTGGGAAACGCCTGCCCGCGTTCGTTTTCAACCGGCCATCCCGCGTTGGTCGCAGTCCGTTTGGCAGGATTCTTTGGCTTATCTCAATCGTAACACGTAGATACGCGGAACCAAACACAACCCTATATGTAGGGGAGAGAAGCGGCGCAGGGCACATGAGAATATGTGAGATATGACTATGTGAGAGTGTGAGACGAGGCGACACGAGCAATCTGCTCGAGATACGTGTAAAGAAAGGAACGGAGTTTTCAGGATAAAGTTACAGCGCTTCTCCTTTTCAGATGCCCTAGTGGATTGTCACGGAAGGGAAGACAAACCTACGCTTGTCACTTGTCCATCTATCAGCTAGTAGTAGTCTTTTTCCTTTGCGATTATCAGCTAGTAGTAGTCCTGGTGTATACTGCTGCACTCATGAGAATTTGAGATGGTTTGGTCGTTTGGAGACAGAGGGGAAAAAAATCAGCCACGGAAGAGATTGTCTGTCTAGGAGAAGGGTGCAAACTTTGGTGTAGTGGCTTCATTCCTCTTTTAACGAGGGCCAAACCGGATTCATTTCATTATCTAATAAAACAGAAAACAGAAATGCTTCGAATAGGGCGTCCGACCGTCTGGACGAACACCGCAGAAACGACGGTGCTGTCCGCTCGCACCCCCTCCCCGGGCTGCACGGCCCTGCCGCCATCCGCTTGCTCCACCCCCCGCGTGCCCCAATCCTGCGCCGCGCAGCTCCCCCATCTCGCGCAGCGCCGCATCCTCCGTCGTGCCGCGGTGCATCTCCTGCGCACGCCCCACTCCGCCTCACAGATTCTCCATCGTGCGGTCCGCCTTCTCCACCGAAGCGGCCCGCCGTGGCCTTCTCCACCGGAGCGGCGAGCTCCGCGTTCCCGGCGAGCTCTACACGGTGAACTCCACGCGTCAACGAGCCTCCATTCCCAAGCAGCAAGGAGATGTTGTGCTGAAAGTGCATGTTGCAAACATATGTTTCAGGTGTTTCAGATGTTTTAGAGGTATGTTGCAAGTGTTTCGTATCTGTATTGCAAAAGTAGATCGGGATGTTCACATGTTGCAATGGCTATGCATATATGTTTCAACTGTATATTTCAAATATTTCATCTGTATCAGATGTATGTTGCAAGTGTTTTCATCTAGATGTTGCAAAAGTAGATCTGGATGTTGCATATACATGTATGTTGCAAGCGTACGTTTCAAGTGTTTCATTTGGATGTTGCATATGTTTGGAATAGTTTTCAAGTATTTTTCAGGTGTTTTTGCAAGTGTTTGACACATGCTTCAAGTGTTTCATCTGTCTTCTTTTATATGTTGCAACTGTTGCATATGGATGTTTCAAAAGTAGATCGGTTGTTGCACATCAGATGCGCATGGGAAACGATTGGTGATGCGGGCCCACTGCTGGGGCACTCGCTCGCAAGCTTGACGCGTTGGGGTACGTGCTCGCTCGCTCGCTAAGCGGTACCGTTTGAAGCTAGCGCCCCAGATCGGACGCCGAGCGCTAACAAGTCCAGACCGGAAAAGGAGAGTAATACAAATAAATTTTTAAGGGTACTATAGACCAAATCCATCATATATTGTATCCCCTCCCTCTATCTCTAAAACTTTGCAATATGACATATACAACACTTCATCAGATCTTCTAACATATCCACTTTTCCTACAATTTTTAAAAATCTCTTAAACCCTTCCTTCTCTACCTTAAAGATACCTTCTCTCCAATCCAAAGTTCCCACCATATCCTCTCCTCCCCCGCATGTTCCCATTGCGCAAACTCTAATACGCGATGGGTTGCGTGTGACTGCAACGCACGACCCATCCATGCATCGCGCGTCGCTTGCTCGGAGGGAAGGGGTTAGGTTCCAGTCACTCACCAACGGTTGTAGATGAGGTATTGTGGTGGTGGGGGGTGCGACACGGGGGTGGTGCCTGACGGGCAGGGCGGCGGGGGTGTCACCCACTGGGCGAGGCTGGTGGCGGAGCTGTGATTAGGGGAGGGCGGGATCGAGGGGCGGGGGTAGGAGGTGGGTGGCTTGGCGAAGCGAGGCAGCGGGAGCCGCGCGGGGGTGGGGCGAGGACTACGGCGGAGGTTAGGTGAGGACGGAGTCGAGGGCGGGGGCGGGAGAGGTGGGCGGCGCGACCGGTTTCTTAGGCGCAGCCACTGGCCAGGTGTGACGGCCGAGGAAGTCAAGGGTGGGACAGGCAGAGGGGTGCGAGGAGGTAGATGGTCGCGTGATTTCCCGATCGCATGACCGGTCGCGGCATATCTCCCTCCTTTCCATTGCCGCCGGACATCCACAGTCACAATGCCGACCCTTGCCACCCGTCCACGACCAAGCCGCCACAGCACCGCCCGTTGCCTCCTCGATGCCTAACTGTGCGGCTCGCCCAGCTCTCCACGTCGTCTTGTGTTGACCGTGCACCACTGCTACTCACCCTTGTGTGTGGCCATAGCATAGAGGAGCGTTGCTCATATGGCCAAACAGGAGTGTCAGGAATCAGGTGAGTAGGGGATAGGAGGGGAGTAAGAGAATAAAATGAATTTAACTATGACACATGCATGAACACCACATGTCAGGATAGATTGATATAAGGGATGAACTTATGTGAGTAATTTGATGAACGCTAAATTCCTATGTTATTAAATTGTCTTGGAGACCTCTCTTATTATACACTGACTCAGTGTATCAAATTGGCATGAGTAGTACAAAAGGGTGGGTAAGCTTCGAGTGTCGGTGGTAACTAGTCATCGGACTCCCAAGGTGGTTGCAGCTCAAAAGAGCATGCTGGGAGTTAGCTGTCATAACCGTCAGAACCTCACCTGCAATAGATCCTTCTCTTTTGCCCTTCAGACTACAAGGTACTAGATCGATGGTCCTCCTAAGTTGTGGACAGCATGGAGGACTTTCAGCTTTCCATCAGTTGCTCTGTAAACCTCAGTGGCACCAAAAAGATCCGGAAGCGAGCTGAACTTCAACCTGAGACAGCGCATCAACTATCTGCTGATGCACAGCGAGCTAGCCGAGACATGTCTCACCCGCATCGCTCTTGTGAGTTGGGAAAAGTATAGCCTGCTCAATTGCGATGCGTGTCGTTATCAAGTGATAAACTGATAATCCAACTGCGAAGTGGTGGTAGGAAGCGTACTTCCAAATCCTACCGAGATCAGCAGCGCCGAACACGGATGCATGCATGGTGACTGGTGACGATGGTGGTGCTTTGTGGGCCAGCCAGCCGACCTGTTGAGGAAAATGCTGGCACAGACTGCGAGAAACAAGGCCTCTGCAGGTGCACAATACCCGGCCGGTCAGTTCCTGAAAGTTTAACAAACAGCAAGTGACTTTACAGTGGTACTACAATTGGCATGGTAGCCAGTAACCACTTCCATCTTCTCCTGTGGATGTTACAGCCTCATGCTGAATCGGGAACAAAGCTTCATGTGCTACTCTCCCTCCAATCAGTGTCTGACTGTCTGGGCTGCCTTTCCTGTTTCTACGGCCCGTTCGCTTTGCTGAAAAGCCATGTCTGAAAATATTGTTCGCTGATTTATCGTGAGAGAAAAATACTGTTCGTTCGCTGAAATAGTATGGCTCGATCATAAGACAAACGAACATGACCTACATCTGTCGGAACAAATCAACAAGGGTCAATAATAGAATGAGACATACTACCGATACTACTGGACGGCACACGGCAGAGTCATCTGATTTCTGAACAGCGGCGTACTGTGGTGGTTTCTCGCCACCTCCTTTTCCCTTCCCTTGACCAGTTGATTGCACCATGTCCTGTCCTCTTCTGTTAGCGTAATCAGTGCCTCGCGAGGATCCAATCTCTCTCGGAAAAAAACAGTCCGTTAGCTGAACGTCCATGTCCTAAGGTGATAAGGTCATCGGACAAGTCCATCACTCTCAAGTTCACATGGTGCTCTAGCCAGCTTCCACTGCTGCCGATGGTAGCATTGCATGCAGATGCAGGATAGTTACGGCCCAAGTACTGACAGAGAAGTGGATGCAGTAAGATCTAAGACACCCCGTCCTCCCCTGCAAGTCTCCTCGCCCCCAGCGGATGCAATCTTGGATCCACGTACAAACCCGCGCGCCAAATCCAGGTACCATCGGACAGATTTGTAACGCGCGTCCTTGTCAAGTGCCGACCGACGCGCGCCCATCCGCCCGCGGACGCAGGCATGGATCCCGATCGCACGGCATGCACACAGTGGCGGAGCCATGGCTCCGCCAGTGCATGCACACATGGCTCGCTCGGCGACACCCCTTGGCTCCTCTCTGAGTCCTGCAGCTTCTCTCACAGGCTCACTCCAGGGCTTGCAGGGGGGCAGGCCACTGTTTTCGGCGACACCCCTTGACCCCTCCCTTGCAGTGATATAAAGGGAGAAGGAAATTACCAGACGCGAGGACTGGATAGGCCCGGCCCGGTCCATTTGGGGCCGCGCTGTACCCGGCCTCGAACTGTTACCCGGGTCAGGCCGGGCCGGCTTTTTTTTTTACCCGCGGGCGGCAACAGCGTGTGGGCAAAGGCTCTGCGGCACATGTTTTATATGCCGATGCTGCGCCCGTGCTGCTGTGCCTCTTCGGTTTTCGCGCAGTACTACCGTGCCGGCGTGAAACAGGAGAAGCGCGGGCGCCCGTTTCTGCAGTCTACCACGCCACGCCACCCTCCATTCGGCAACAGGCGCCGACGGCAGTGGTGGTGTTGGTGGTGGTGGGGTCAGCGGCCGCCGATCTCAGTCTCGCGTTGAACGGCCATCGCGCTTTTCGGCACAAGCGGCGAGATAAAAATAGTGATTTGTCCGGGGGAGACGCCGGTTACGCTGCGCGTGTTGTGGCGCGGCAAGAGGAGGGCCGAAACCATGTGGATGTGGCCGCGCTGGGAGGAAACACGGCCCCAGTCTTAATGCCCTGTCCTGTGGCAGTTTGTGCTTGCCCGTGGGAAAGCCAAACAAGCCCGGGCCCAAGCGGGTGTGGGGGCGCTCCGCTTTATTATTTCTTACTTTCTTTTCTGTGTGCGCTCAAGAGATCTAATAAAACGGGTCCGGCCATTTGCATGGCTAAAACCTAAACGCTAAACAATAAACACACTCGACAGGGAGGGGTTTTGCCAGTGTGATTTTCGGGCTGTGTGTTTTGGCCTGTGATTCAGGCAAATCATTTCTGCGAAAAATCAGGGATAAAAGCTCTTCCACTGCGGGCACCTGCACATTACATAGGAACTTGACTCGCCTAATCACCTTTCTTTTTTAATCCTTGCTTTCGCCACCCTTTTGATTTCCTCTGCTTCCTAATTGAAGCCGATCCCAAGAACCCAAAAGTGCGCTCTGTCTGCTGCACCTGCGTTCTCTATCATCGCTCCACTCTCCAGTCTCAAGCGAGTAAAAACTGGTTCTCTTCCAACCAACCAACGAACCAGGCAGCCCATCTTGAGCTAGACGGCAGGAACCGGCACAACCTACGCCCCATGACACGAGCTCGTGCTGCTTCAAGCCAGCAGTACATCTCGAGGGCGCGTTTAGATGCAAATTTTTTTTTTGGCCATAGTACTTTCGTTTGTATTTGGCAATTAGTGTCTAATTATGGACTAATTAGGTTCGAAAGTTTCGTCTCACGATTTCTCATCCAGCTGTATAATTAGTTTTTTTTTCGTCTATATTTAGAACTCCATGCATGTACCAAAATTTTTGGACCCCGACGGCAGGAACAAGCACAACCGACGCCCCATTACACCCTCCTCCAGCTCCAGCTAGCGGCGCCACCGACACCCTTTCCAGGGCCCATTTACCCCCGGTCGGCTCCATCCGTCCTCGCTTTTTACTGTTTTTAAACCCCCGCTCTGTCTGATCGTCCATGTTACGATTACCGTCGCCTTCTCATCACGCCAATCATGCAGCTGTTCTTCTTTCTTCTTTCCACAGCACGTCTGTGCAGGCGGACATTGGATCCCAGATCACCTCTCGTTTATACAGTTATACTTTCACAGGTCAAACAGTGCAGCAGAGATGGTGCGTGACGTCACACGCTAGTAGAAAGAAAATATTGTGCCGATCTGGAGCAGCGCTAGCTAGCTGTCTTCGTGAGTGCAGTGAATATGCTCGATCACGATCGATGGGGTTCCTCGGTGCTGTGGTTTCCTAATAAAACTCTAATCGCTAGCTGTTGTGTGTTTTCCTCGCGGTAGACTCGGATCAATCAATGAAGGATGGCCAACGCTCCCGCCATTTTCTTTTCCACGACGCACCTGGATCTGCATCTTTGGCGCCAATTGCAACTGACACACACAGAGACACTTGCAATTTCCTCGAGTCCACGCTAAAATAATATTCGCACCAGCTCGCAGTAAAAAAATAAAGAGAAAGATCTTCTGGAAATACTTATATGCTTTTTTTAGATTAAGAAGGGGGAAAATAAGAATTATTATTAGGCTATTATTAGGGTGTACAGAAGAGTGCATGTACAAAACCCTGATGCCGCGCTGCGGCTAAGCACGTGGGTGGCCTCTATAAACCCCTTGGCTCCCCGCAGTCCCACTCCAGCCCGCCCGCGCCCCAACACAGAGCCGAGCCCCGCACCCGCAGCCCGCAGGCAGCAGCCCCGGCCCCGGCAGATACCCAGGCAGGCAGGCAGAGCCAGCCACCACCCTGCCGCCGGCCACATTGCGCGCTGCTGCCTAGCTCTCCGAGGCGATGGACGCGGCGGCGGCGCTGCCGGAGGCGTGGTCGCAGGTGCGCGCGCCGGTGATCGTGCCGCTGCTGCGGCTGGCGGTGGCGGTCTGCCTCACCATGTCGGTGCTGCTGTTCCTGGAGCGGATGTACATGGCCGTCGTCATCGCCGGGGTGCGCCTCCTCCGGTTCCGCCCCGACCGCCGGTACCGCTGCGACCCTTTGCCGGAGGACGACCCGGAGCTCGGCTCCGCCGCGTTCCCCGTCGTGCTCGTCCAGATCCCCATGTTCAACGAGCGCGAGGTACGGACGGCCCACCGACCACCGCATTGCTAGCTTGCTGCGACCGTTTACTCGCTCGCTCCGCCGCATTGCGCGCGCGCGTCTCTGACTGACCGCCATTGCCGGCCGGCCAAGCGCTCGCTCGTCGCGTTTAACGGAGCGAGCGGTTAATTTGTTTCGAATAATCCGGGGTTTTTGGGTCATTAATCTGCTGCTGCTGCGGCGGTGACGTCGTGCGGTGCGTGCTGCAGGTGTATCAGCTGTCCATCGGCGCCGTGTGCGGGCTGTCGTGGCCGGCGGACAGGCTGGTGGTGCAGGTGCTCGACGACTCCACGGACGAAATGATTAAGGTATGTATCGGTTGCGCCAGAGATTTACTACTGCTAATCATTTACTACTATTAGCATTACCATCAGCAGCAGCGATATTCTTCTTCTGCCTGTCGGTGGGTGGCCATGGATAAGGAGGGGGCGAGGGTAGAATAGGGATAGTAAAAAAAAAGGCCTGGCTCTGGCTTTTTTATTACTTTTTTTAGATTAGAGTTTCGGTTCCTCTGGCCTTTTACTTTTGTGTCCCCAGCCGAATTGAAGGTGGCCGCAACGCCCGGGCATCCTGCCAGGCCTGGCCCCGACCACCCCTTGTCCTCTTTACTCACGCTACAGGCCGCACCGCATCATGCTACGCTACGCCGCCGCATGATGCAAAAGCCGTGCCGAGCGTGTTGACCACCCTCCCTCACAACAGTCACATTGGATCCGGTTACCCTCTCCATTCTTTAGGCTTTACAAGAACAGAGGATGATGGGTTAATTGCGTGCGCCATACGTTTAATTCTGCCGCCGCCGACACTAGTTTACTACGGTAATTGGCAGCTAAAAAAACTACTAATTGGATGTGAATAACGTGACGCAGGAAATGGTGCGGCTGGAGTGCGAGCGGTGGGGTCGGAAGGGGATCAACATCACGTACCAGATCCGGGAGGACCGGAAGGGGTACAAGGCCGGCGCGCTGAGGGCGGGCATGAAGCACGCGTACGTGAGGGAGTGCGAGTACGTGGTGATCTTCGACGCCGACTTCCAGCCGGACCCGGACTTCCTCAAGCGCACCATCCCCTACCTCGTCCACAACCCGGAGATCGCCCTCGTCCAGGCGCGATGGAGATTCGGTCAGTCTTTACTCTCCTATTACTTACTTTTATTTATCGACCTGCATTTTTGTTCATCATTAGTGTTACATCTCTAGTACTACTCCCGGCCTAGTAGCTAGGGCATCGTTTAGATTGCAAGTTTTTTCGTTCTCTCTATATCACATTAAATTTTTAGACACATGCATGGAATATTAAACGTAGATAAAAAAATAACTAATTATACAGTTTGATTGTAAATTACGAGACAAATCTTTTGAGCCTAGTTAGGTCATAATTGGACAATAATTGTTAAATACAAACGAAAGTGCTACGATGGCCAATACTAATTTTTAACCTCAATCTAAACGAGGCCCAGTAGTGGTCCGTGTTCTTTGTTGTCGGCGGTAAGCTAGTCAGGTATAGGCGCCTTGGCCTAGGAATTACTATGTTACGTTAAAAAAAATGCATGCTTGGGTTGCGTCTAGGTCAAGGTTAAGTGAATCACCATGCATCATTTCACTTGTCTTGTTAATTTTTAAGCTAAAACCGGGGGTGCGCAATTGACTTTTGCGGCCTAGGGCACGTGTCAAATGGCCTTGACTTTCGGGCCTAGCAAGTGGAGCAGTAGAGCCCCGAGCCGCTGCTGGATTATTACGCAAGTCCCAGATCAGACGCCACCGCCACCGCCACCGCCACCGCCACCGACGGTCCTTGCAGTGCACCCGGCACCCAGATCGCATCTCAGCCGTCGGTGGTTGGGATTCTACGGTCTTCCTCCGCCGGGACGGGACCGCATGGGATCCCTGCCCCGGCCCTGCGTATGACAGTACAGTAGTCATATGTGCGCGTCACCGGGCGTACCAGGTACCTGGATCTCCTGCCGTTGGGATTCTACGGTCTTCCTCCGCCGGGACGGGACCGCGCGGTGGCTCCGGGCTCCGGCCGGGCCGGACCACCGTCCATCGTTCGTACGACCGTCGGTTTGCTCGCCACCGGCACAGCACGGCCGATCTCCGCAGATAGCGCGCCGGACGCCCGTTGTTGGGCCTGTTCGCTTGCTGCGGCTGATCTGTGTTGCTGAGGCCCCTCGCCCTGACCCCTGACGCCATCGGTGATAATGCTGCGGCTACAGTTATTTGCTGCGCTGGCGATCCATCTCACTCTACAGGGCGTTTACTATTGGGGCCTGTCAGGGGCTCAGGAGTAGCATATTCGCGCGTGCCGCGCAGAGGCAGAGGAGCTGAGGAGGTGGTGGTTATGGCGCAGATTCTTCACCGAACTGTGCCACGTGGGAGTCTGAGTGATGATGCATGCGTTGTTGCCCAGCCCAGAATCCCCCCAGACATTTGTCATTTGTGCGTGGAACATCTCCCCAACCCCCAAAGGAGCACGGCAAAAAGGTCCAGTGAAGCTGCTTCACTCGCCCTGCTGACCGTGCCACAGTGCCACCCACTCCATCCATCTCTCATGCTCTCTACGCACACAACACAGAGGGACCGACGCGTCTGGCATCTCTTTCTCTCTATCCCTGTATGGTTGTGTCAAGTCCCTATCCAGAACTGAATGCAGTCTGCTCGCTCAACTGTATTTAGCTTATAAGTCATGCTTTATCGGTCAACGAATAATATTTTTTCTCTCACACAAAACAAAAAACCATACTTTCACCATGATTTATAAGCGATGGACTGTGGGTACGTGTCCCGGCTCCAGCACCGTACGGCACTGACCAACAGTAGGCCTAGGCTAGGCCGGCCCCGTCCGTCGCGGCTGGACAGGTTTTCTGCATCCATGTGGCGTGGTCCGGCGGAACCTGACGGGCGGGGCCGGCTGGCCGTCGGTGATCCCGTGACGCGGGCGCGGGCGCGCATAAATTGACCGCGACCAGGACCCGCTGTCTCTGCTTTGCTGCAGTGCAGGCACGCCCCTGTGTGCGGTGTGCCCTACCCTTCTTGGGCCTCTCTCTCTCTCGATTCAGCATACTGCATACTCGAATAAAGAACACGGTTATCAAGCTGCCATTAGTATCGCTGCCCAGATGATAAGGAGACCCATCCAGATCCAGACAAGCATGCTCAATTTTTAAAGGGAGCTGTTACTATTATAGTAGAATTTCCATTCATGGGCTAAAATGTACGGTAAGGAGTTGTTCTTCTTGTCCTTGGTCCAAGGGAGCCTGCATGTAATCTGGACTCGGTAACCATGAACTGCCACGCAATCTTGACTCGGTTACGGTAACGGTGCAATACCACTATGTTTTTCTTCTCTTCTGGGTTCGATTTGTGATTGAGCCGGATTAGTGCCACTCCTTTTGTTAATCTCTTTTTGAAAAATTAGCAGAATCACTGCTATGTCATGTCAAGAGAGAAGAGCAAGCCGAGTTTACATCGAATTTTTAGCCTTTTCCTTTTGGTTGGAATTGCAACTTCTAGCCTGACCACAAGTATGAGCCAGTACGATTACTGGATTCCTTTCTAGCCTGACCACAAGTCACAAGCACATTGCTTGGTCTGCTGGTCCATTGGGTCGCGGACCAACCCAGAAGCAGAAGTGACAGAACAAAGTGAACTGGGGAAAAAATCGGAGTACAAATGCACATGTCCCCACGGCAGTGCTGGCCCGATGCAGTAGTAAATTATTTGTCTGGTCAGCTGAACTGGATATATATATATATATGGTCTTTTATAGCACTGATGATTTCTACTTGCACAATTTTACTGTCACTTGGTTTCGTCATTATTTTGAGGATGACCATGAATCCACGGGGGCGAAGATGATGATGAGCAATTGATGGTCATATCTGATATTCCGTTTGCTGTCTCTCCTTGTGGTGATCAGTGAACGCGGACGAGTGCCTGATGACGAGGATGCAGGAGATGTCCCTGGACTACCACTTCACCGTGGAACAGGAAGTGAGCTCCTCCGTCTGCGCCTTCTTTGGGTTCAACGGTAAACCGAGCTCACAACCACTGCTCTCTCTATCCACTTCTAATCTGCGTACCACACTTTTGCATTTCGTTCATAGCATCTGATCAGTTTTGGCAACCAGGTACCGCCGGCGTGTGGCGCATCTCTGCTATAAACGAGGCCGGAGGGTGGAAGGACCGGACCACGGTGGAGGACATGGATCTTGCCATCCGGGCCAGCCTCAAGGGGTGGAAGTTTGTCTACCTCGGTGATGTTCAGGTACAGTTCATACCAATCATGGCATCCTACAATTTCAGATAGAATCCAATGCGCCTTTCTAGCATGGCTATCATTGAACTGAAGACATCTTCTTCTTTTTGAGACAATAGTGAATTCATATTGCACAAAGAGGAAAGTGAGATTTACCCATGATGTGCCCAATTTGATTTCAGGTGAAAAGTGAGCTGCCGAGTACCTTCAAGGCTTTTCGGTTCCAGCAGCACAGGTGGTCGTGCGGCCCGGCAAACCTGTTCAGGAAAATGCTCATGGAGATTGTGACAAACAAGGTCTGTCCAAACACGAATTCTCAAGAATTTAAACTCTTTTTTTTTGCGACTAAGAATTTAAACTCTCTAAGCACAATACATCTGATTGAATTTGGAAATTTAGGCCAAGTAGAACATGCTGCTAACTCCCATGCTATTGACTGTGATGCAGAAAGTGACGATCTGGAAGAAGATCCATGTCATCTACAACTTTTTCTTGATACGCAAGATCATTGCACATATTATCACCTTTTCGTTCTACTGCCTCGTCATCCCAGCAACGATCTTTGTCCCCGAGGTCCGCATACCGAAGTGGGGCTGTATCTACATTCCCTCAGCCATTACCCTTATGAACTCTGTTGGCACTCCCAGGTGAAAATCTTTTAGACAACCTCGCAAAGCCAATGAAGCATAGTCATCCATCAATGATTCTAGGTGATAAAACCACATAATTACCTAACCTGATGACATCAATTTTGCAGGTCATTTCACTTGCTTTTCTTCTGGGTCGCCTTTGAGAACGTCATGTCCCTGCACAGAACAAAAGCCACATTGATCGGCTTGTTAGAGGCTGGCAGGGCGAATGAATGGGTTGTGACAGCGAAGCTCGGCAGCGCTATGAAGATGAAAGCAGCTAATAAAGCGGGACTCAGGAAACAGTTCATGAGGATATGGGAGAGGTATGGAGCAATTAGATCTACTATTTCCCTGGTGTTCTCTTAAATCCTGCAACTAATTTCCAGTAACATAATTCAGGCTGCACGTTACGGAGCTTGGTGTGGCAGCCTTCCTCTTCTCCTGCGGATGGTATGATTTTGCGTATGGGAGGGACCATTTTTTCATCTACCTCTTCTTCCAGTCCGTAGCATTTTTCATTGTCGGTATCGGCTACGTCGGCACAATCGTCCCGCAGTCGTAACAGAAGCATGTTCAGATCATCCGCCTCTGGTTTTCGCATTGTCTTCAGCAAGTTTCGTAGTGGATAACCAGTTTGAAGTAAAGATCATACGGTCCTCTCTCCCATCGTCTTTTTGGGGACCAAACCATGTAGCCTTGGGTTGCATGTGCAGTGCTACTGTAAAATAGGAAAGCAGTGTTGCAAGGTCACTGCAGTAAAATTTAGAGATTGGTGCCATATGGGGCAGGAAATGTCGTGGTGTTTTTGCTTATATATTATAGCAACTATGTGCTGTGTTTTAAGGGGGTGCAGGATGGCTGCTTCCAATGTACTAGTAACATACAGAAAAACAGGTTCAGACATGTGTCGAGAAAAAAAAAATCAAGTGTTCAGCCTTCTCTTGTACGATGCTACATTTTACATGTTGGGTGGGTGTATTAGTATGAAGCAGTGGCCTCTACTGAGTCTCCTAGAGGCAGTATGAAGTGAAATAATCCCTCCCTTTTCGGAATGACAAGCGTAATTTAAATAGAAAATGCCATACAAAATAAATTTTGACAATTACAATATACTCCAACCTCTGTTCCAAATTGAACTTTGTTTTAGCTTTGCTCTAAGTTAAGCTTCTCTAGTTTTGATCAAGTTTATCGAAAAATACAGAAACATCTAAAACAACAAACTATATTCATTAGATACACCATGAAATATATTTTAATACTGTATTTATTTGATGTCGTAGATGTTAATATATTTTTCTAGGAATTTGGTCAAAGTTAGACAAGTTTAACTTAGAACAAAACTATTATTATCATTTGCTAATAAATAATCAATATCACCTTAGAAGCACTTTGAATACAAATCTATTTACGCAAGTTTACATCCTAAATGTATATAATTTGACGAGTTGTTAGTCAAAGTTTGTAAAATTTCACTCTTTCCTTTGAAAATAAGCCTATCATTCTGGACATAGGGAGTAGTTGTAACACCCCTGGTGTTACGAGCTTGCTTAGCACCAAGATTTAGGTCCGAGAGGAATTAGTCAAATAAGTTTCCAGGTTTTAAAAATTTATAACGCACGTGAAATGATAAGCGAATCCTATGTGACTCACTTTTGTGGTTGAGAAAAATTAAGATAAATAGTGTTAACTAGTGCTCTTGAGAGCTCAAAAATCAAATTTGACGTTAAGATGAGCTCTTTTCATTAAGTCGGCAAACATTTGAACTCTTGTTAAAATACCATTTTTTACGAATTATATTGAGCAAAATAGTTAAATGATGCTTAAATATTTTGCTCCTATGGGTTAGTATAAGGTATGCACTATTGCATGAAGTATTTGTTGGTTGAAGTTAATAAGGTTTAGGCCTATTAAAAATTGCGACAAAAGAGTTAATGGTTACTTAGCCCAAACTGAAATCCTTAACTTTTCTAAGTATGGAAGGATAGTAGACAATGCCATTTTGGCATTTAAATTCTAACTAAAATATTTAAACACTAGCTGCATGTTTTGGTATTATTGATTGCATCAAAGTGAGTACTTGAGCATGACATGGGTGGTTGTTGTGTTGGGTGTCACGTTGCTCTCGTAAAATTTCTCAAATTTCGTTGGAACGGGCGGTAAACCACGTGTTGGCGCTCTGATCGTGAACCGGCGTTTAGCGTGACGAACTCATGTTGGCACCCCTCTATCTCCCTCTCTGGTTGCTCCCTGGTCATGACGATTGCTTCGCTGCTAGCTGGTAGTGTTGACCTTAGGTTCATAGAATTGGTTGAGCCTTTGTCGAATCAGTGAGCAGTTTTTGGCCCGCTTTAAAAAGAGTGCGTGGCATCGTTCCCAGTTTCTTGACCTGAGACCGCGGTCACCATGCGCGTGAGTGTGCTGCCGGTGACGAGCTCGGGCCATGGCCGGGTGGCTGTCGCTGGTCAGTCCGCATTCCGTTGTCGCATGTCGCTTGGTGCCGCGCAATGCCTTCGCCTCGCCGTGGCCGAGTCCCACGGGGCAGCCCTAGTGATCGGCCGGCTGTGCGCCAGGCCAGGCTTGGCCGCCACCGCCCCGCGTCGTGTGCACATATTGCCAAGTCGCGCACAGGACTGCACTCTGCCTTCCCTATCACCTTGCCTCGCCCTATAGCGCACGTTCACAGCCGCTTACTTCACCTACCCCGCTCCTGCTCATGCCGCCTCCTGCTGCATCGCGACACCACGCTGTCGCGTACACATGGCCACACAGGCGCCCCCAAGGGCTCCACCCGAGCATTAACTATGGCAGAACCGTTCGAAATAACGCACTTACGGAGGCGCTTGTCTTCCACTAGACACTAAGCACTCCGAGAGCGAGCTACATCAGGCTTTCCGTCGAGCACACCCTAAGGAGAGCCCGAATAATCCATATTTTTCCCGTAGGATCCAATAATGAGAACAAATTTACACTGCTTAATCCATTTCATACATCCAGAGTTCTTAGAAATTGTATTATTACATTACCAATTCAGAGTGCGGAAATTAAACAGCGGAATAAAAATAAACATCTATCGATAATATACAAGGATCCGTCTGTGCCCATCAGATGAATCCTTCACACAATGGCTACTCCTCAAGCAGTACTTGCAACAGGGGTAAATAAATCCTGAGTACACAATGTACTCGCAAGACTTATCTGACTAGTGGGAATAATTTTCCAACTCCAAGGGTTATGATAAGCTTTATGGTTTGCTGGGTTCCCTTTTTGCGGAAAGCAATACTAATAGTGAATCCTTATTTATATTATTATTAACAGTCATGATTAATTCATTATCTAGTCATTCTATGTAAGCACATGTTCTACTTTCAAGCAAGAGTTGAGCAAACAGTTCTATTGCATCACCTTTCATCTTTCAATTCTTACTACGGTGCTAGACTGTAGACAAGCCGTACCGGAACGCCGGTGATTCGTGAATCAATGTGCCCAGCTGGGTACCCCGAAACACATGCCCCGCTTGTACCCTAGGCACAAGCAGGACCAACCCATCCTCTCCTATCATGGGGTCCAGGTCCCCATCCAAACTTAGACTCCAAGTCCCCGCTCTTGAGTCCCAGACTCAGTGCGGTGCTTAGACCTCCACCATCCCCGCCTCCAATCAGTTGGTCCGGAAAGAGTCGGAACCCACGACAAGAGAGCAACAAGCCTTCCCAACGTCCATACCCAAGTATGTGCTCGGGATAATAAGTCTGTGACTTGCCTAGAACCCAATGCAATGGCCGGTCCTTAACCGACACAGACAGGGAAAAAGTGTAACCAAGCTATGCCCCATTGGCCGTAGGACACAACCTCTTAGACCCACCAATACCCATACCATATTCCTGTTCGGTCTCTATTTTTCCTTTCCACCATTTTATCATGAGTGATCAAAATAATCACCTATTGTGAGTAACGGCAAGTTACTCACGCTAACGAAATCCTGAGCATAGCAGCTACTCAACCTATATAAGTAGGACTCATAGTTAAGTATATCTATGCATGTAGTTTCCATAAAATGCCTATAACATAAATGCACATCACATATATATTCAATGATCATTAAAAAATAGGGGTTATGCACCGGGGCTTGCCTTGGGCAGGTGGGGTGTCAACAAAGTCAACAACTGATGGCTCCGGAGCTCCCTCCTGTACGAGAATCTCCTCCTCGTACTCCTGTTCGCCCGTAGGCACGAACTCTACCAACTCATTATCTACATGCATGAAATGATGATGCAACACTTAGTAATACGGCAACAACAACTTTTAAAATAAAATACACCTATCAAGCTACTAAACTAGCTCTACCGACTAAGATGCTAAGTTACCTATTATTACCACTAACACGTATGAAATATTGCATGCATTATCTTAGCAACTAAAGGCATTCCTATTCTTAATATTAATTTACTCTATATATGATAAAACAAGAAGTACTAGCTACTCTATTTATCAACCTACTCTAGGGCTATAAAAATTATAGTGAGCACATAATAATCTAATGAACCTATTATAAAAATTTCATGGCTAAAGCTATCATCAATTTGCCACCAAAATTCCTACAAATATTAAGCTAAATAATACTAAGCTTTCCTAAATGAATTAATGAATATATCATTATCATAGATAACTATAAACTAACTACACCAACAGATAGATAACATTTTTGTGAACTTAACAAATTTTGTTTCACTATTTTTGGACACCTACAGAATTTACTATAATTTTTCAAAGATCAGCTCAAAACTAAATTGAATAAACATTTACTAATTCCCTAGGAAACAGAAAATTGAATTCAACCTGCGTGGCCCATGAGCGAGTGGCGCGGCCCACTCCCGCGCATCACGCGTGCGTACGCGCGATCCACTGACGCGGCCCACGCGGGCGCGGCCACGGCCTGCGACGGGGAGGCCCGCTGAAAGCTCTAGTTTGGTTTTGGTTAATTAATGAAACCTTAAGTGCTAACCTAGTTTATCAAGGTGATTATGAGATAGGTAGCACTACTCCAAGTGATGAAGCAATAACAAAGATCATGACAGTGGTGATGGCATGGTGATGATCAAATGCTTGAACTTAGAAAAGAAGAAAGAGAAAAACAAAAGGCTCAAGGCAAAGGTATAAATGATAGGAGCCATTTTGTTTGAGTGATCAAGATACTTAAAGAGTGTGATTACATTTAGGATAGATAACCGTACTATTAAGCGGAGTGAAACTCGTATCGAAATGCGGTTGTCAAAGTGCCACTAGATGTTCTAAACTCATTGCATATGCATTTAGGATCTAGTGGATCACTAACACCCTTGAAAATGTTTGAGAAAATATGCTAACACATATGCACAAGGTGTTACACTTAGTGGTTAGCACATTTGAGCAAGGGGGAAGAAGACAGAGGAGATGCCAGTGTCGGTCAAGTGACCGGACGCTGGATCTGAATGCACCGGACGCTGTCTGCTTGCGTCCGGTCGCGCTGACTTGGCGGTACAGGAGCTAGGGTACACCACCGGACGCTGGGTTGTGTCCGGTCGAGGTGGACCGGACGTGTCCGGTCGAGGAAAAATGGATTTGGACCCTTACTGTACTCGACCGGACGCTGTGGCTCCAGCGTCCGGTCAGTTTAGCCGGAGCATCCGGTCAACACTTAGCCGTTGAGATCTGACGGTTTAGTTTTAACTCAGAGTGACACATGGCAAAAATCAGTGGACCGAACGCTGAGTCCAGGGTCCAGTCAGTCTGACCGGAGCGTCCGGTCAGAGCGCGTTTTGCCCAGTGAAGGGGTATAACGGCTCTATTCCGTGGGGGGCTTCTATTTAAGCCCCATAGATGGTTGAAGCTCCAACTCTTGGCCATTTTCATTGATATAGTAACCTTGTGAGCTTAGCCAAAGCCCTCCCACTCATCTCCATCATTGATCCATCATCATTGTGAGATTGGGAGAGAATCCAAGTGCATTGCTTGAGTGATTGCATCTAGAGGCACTTGGCATTCGTGTTGCGCTGCGGATTTCGCTTGTTTCTCTTGGTGGTTGTCACCACCTAGATGGTTGGAGCAGCGGTGGAGGATTGGCACGAGTTGGTGATTGTTCGTGGCCATCTCCGGTGATTGTAAGGGGAGTTGTACCTTCCATGGCGGAGTGCCGAAAGGTAACTCTAGTAAATTGCTCGTGTCATTGAGTTACCTCACTTGTGGGTCGGTTCTTGCGGTGTCCTATCGTGTGGACAAGGTTTGTGAAACACCTCTTAGCCATCGAACCACCAAGTGTTGGTCGACATAACGGGGACGTAGCGTGTTGGCAAGCACGTGAACCTCGGGAGAAAATCGATTGTCTCTTGTCTTTGGCATTCTCCCGGTGATTGGCTATATATTCATCTTGTGATTGGTTCATCCCCTACACGGCGGTATAATCACCCTACTCACTCATTTACATTCTTGCAAACTAGTTGATATAAGCTCTTTAGTGTAATTAGAATTGAGAGCTTGCTTTATTATGTACATTCATCTAGTTGAGCTCTTTAGAGTAGCAAGATTGAGAGCTCTTAGTGAGTAGTTACATAGCAAGTTTGTGTGGCTAAGTAATCTTTGCAACTAGAATTGTTGGATAGGTGGCTTGCAACCCTTGTAGAGCTAGAGCAAGTTTGCATTACGCTATTTGTCATACTAATCAAATTGCTATAGTTGATTTGTAGATTTTTAAATAGGCTATTCACCCCCTCTCTAGCCATATTAGGACCTTTCAAGTGGTATCAGAGCCGTGGTCACCGTTTGATTAAAGGCTTAACAACCTCGGTGTCAAATTATGGCTCAAGTTGTATTCAACCATGTGGGGGGCAAACCACCTTTCTTTGATGGCACAAGCTATGGTTATTGGAAGAGAAAGATAAGGGTGTATCTTGGTTCAATCAATGATCAAGTATGGGATGTAACCGAGAATGATTATGCTATCATTGATCCCGACAATCCCACCACCCAAGATAAGTCCAACAAGCAATGTAATACAATGGCTCTCAACACCTTATACAACGCCATTGATCCAAAGGTGTTTGAGCAAATCAAGGATTGTGAAAGAGCAAATGAAGTATGGAGGAGATTGGAGGAAACATATGAGGGCACACCGGCGGTGAAGAGTGCCAAGTTGTATATCCTCAAGGACAAATTGACAAGCTTCAAGATGAAAGATGATGAGAGCATTCCGGAGATGTTTCATCGATTGCAAGTCATTGTCAATGACTTGAAGACTTTGGGAGAGAAGATCAAGGATGATGATGTCTCTCATCGATTCTTGCTGTGCCTACCTCTAAGGTTTGAGATGTTGAGATTGCTTATCATAAGAGGAGGATTAAAGGATATTGCCCCTAACCAAGTACTAGGTGATGTCATGACACAAGAGACATACCGTGTGGAAAGGGAAGGGGATGACAAGGATGATAAGAAGGAAGAAGAAGACAAGAAGAAAAGCATAGCATTCAAGGCTAGTTCATCATCATACAAAAACAAGGGCAAGTCCAAGAAAAAATCAAGTGATGATGATGACCTTAGTGATATTGATGATGAGGCTATGGCTCTCTTTGTGTGCAAGATGGGCAAGTTCATGAAGAGGAAGGGCTATGGTGCAAGAAAAAGAAGAGATCATACCAAGAGCAAAGAATATGTGAGAAGATGCTACAATTACAAGAGTCTCGATCATGTAGTAGCTAATTGTCCTTACAATAGTGACAATGATGAAGATGAGAAGAACAAACACAAGAAGGACAAGAAAGAAAAGAAGGAGAAGAAGGAGAAGAGGATGACCTTCCAAAAGAAGAAAAAGGGTGGAGGCTATGTGGTCACTTGGGATAGTGATGGCTCATCGGATAGTGATGACTCTAGTGATGATGGCAAGAAATCAATCAAGAAAGCACTAGCAAGCATCGCCATCAACAACAAGCCCTCCATCTTCGACACTTCATCAACATGCCTCATGGCTAAACCTACCAAGGTAAAATATGATGAGAGTGATGATGATGAATGTGAAAGTGGATCATGTAGGGATGATAATGATGATGACGACGATGATGAGTACTCTAAGGAGGAGCTCATGGACATGTGTGAGCAAGTGCACGCTTGCAATGAGATGAAGAGAAAGGAGTGCAAAGAATTGCACAAGAGAGTAAAATTTCTTGAGCAATCCTTTGATGAGCTAAATGCCACTCATGAGGGGCTAATGGATGCCCATGAGAAGCTTGGCAAAGCTCACTCAAAGCTTGAAAAAGCTCACTCCTCTCTCATTGAGCAAGTCAAGGAGGAAGCCAAGAAGGAGCAAGTGATAGTTACATGTGATGTGGGACTAACATATGATCTTATTGATGAATCTTCTTATAAGCCTGTTGCTATTGCTCCCACTAACACTTCTTGTAGCACTACCACTTCCACTTCACCTAAGAATGATGCATCACTAGTAGTGAAAAATGAGACCCTCAAGAAGGAGGTGAATGAGCTCACTCGTGCCTTAGGCAATGTCTATGGTGGAAAAGCCCGCTTGCTAAAGTGCTTTGGTAGCCAAAGGTTTTCTCTCAACAAAGAGGGATTAGGCTATACCCTCAAGAAAGGCAAGACGGCCTTTGTCACTCCCAAAGCTAGCTTTGTGAAGGGCAATGGTTGGTTTTGCAATAGATGCAAGCAAGTTGGGCATATAGAGCAATATTACAAGATTAACAAGAACAAGCTACCTAATGTATCCTCAATTAAATTTGATTCTTGTTACATGCTTTTTAAGGGTGCCAATGATGTGAAGGCTAAGTTCATTGGTACACCAATTGTGGGCCCAAAGAAGAAGGCCATTTGGGTACCAAAGACCTTGGTAACTAACCTTCAAGGACCCAAGCAAGTTTGGGTACCTAAAAAGAATTGATCTTCTTTTGTAGGTCAATTATAAAGCCGGAGGAAGGCATTGGGTGCTTGATAGTGGGTGCACACAACACATGACCGGTGATCCAAGAATGTTCAATTCAATCAATGAAAACAAGAGCAATGGGATTGATAGTATCATATTTGGTGACAATGGCAAAGGCAAGGTCAAAGGGCTTGATAATATTGCAATATCCAATGACTTGAGCATTTCCAATGTGCTACTAGTAGAGAGCTTGAACTTCAATCTATTGTCGGTAGCTCAATTGTGTGATCTTGGTTTCAAGTGCATATTTGGTGTGGATGATGTAGAGATCATAAGTATAGATGGCTCTAACTTGATATTCAAAGGATTTAGATATGAGAATCTATACTTTGTTGATTTCAATGCTAGAGAAGCTCAATTGACAACATGTTTGATCACTAAGTCTAGTATGGGTTGGTTATGGCATAGAAGGCTTGGTCATGTTGGAATGAAACAATTGAACAAGTTAATCAAGCATGACTTAGTTAGAGGCTTGAAAGATGTCATATTTGAAAAAGATAAGCTATGTAGTGCATGTCAAGCCGGAAAGCAAGTTGGTAACACACATCCTAAAAAGAGCATGATGAGCACATCTAAGGCATTTGAGTTGATGCATATAGATTTGTTTGGACCAACCACATACACTAGCATTGGTGGAAACAAATATGGGTTTGTGATTGTGGATGATTTCACTAGATACACATGGGTATTCTTTCTAGTGGATAAGAGTAATGTGTTTGCAACATTCAAATCATTTGTCAAGGGCATTCACAATGAGTTTGAAACAACCATCAAGAAAGTTAGAAGTGACAATGGTAGTGAATTCAAGAACACTAGAATTGATGAGTTGTGTGATGAATTTGGAATTAGACATCAATTCTCGGTCAAGTACACTTCTCAATCAAATGGCTTAGTTGAAAGGAAGAATAGAACTTTGATTGACTTGATAAGATCAATGTTAAGTGAGTACAATATGAGTCATTCATTTTGGGCTGAAGCAATCAACACGGCTTGCTATTATAGCAACCGACTCTATTGTCACCCCATGATGGAAAAGACACCTTATGAGCTATTGAATGGAAGAAAGCCAAACATTGCATACTTTCGGGTCTTTGGATGTAAATGCTACATATTGAAGAAAGGCACTAGATTGAGCAAGTTTGAAAAGAAATGTGATGAAGGTTTCTTGCTTGGTTACTCCACTACTAGCAAGGCTTATAGAGTTTGGAATTTGGCTAGTGGTATTCTTGAGGAGGTTCATGATGTGGAGTTTGATGAAACAAATGGTTCCTAAGAGGAAGATGAGAATCTAGATGATGTAAAAGGCACTCAATTGGTCAATGCAATGAAGAACATAGACATTGGTGATATAAGGCCTAGAGAGGTGATTGATATTGAAGATGACAAGAATCAAGTGCTCCCTAACTCAAATGTGCAAGCTAGTGGTTCTCATGATAAGATTCAAGGAAGTACTAGTCATGACAAAGTGCAAGATGAACAACAAGTGGCTGGTTCATCATCTCAACCAAATGATCAATCAAATGCTAGCAATCAAGTGCAAGTGCTCCAACCAACCAATGTTGCAAGAGATCATCCATTGAACACTATCATTGGTGATATTTCAAGAGGTGTGTAAACTAGATCAAGATTGGCCTCATTTTGTGAGCACTTCTCATTTGTGTCATCTATTGAACCTAAGAAGATAGATGAAGCTTTAAATGATGTTGATTGGGTCAATGCTATGCATGAAGAGCTAAACAACTTCACAAGAAACCAAGTATGGGAATTAGTTGAGAAGCCTAAGGACCATAATGTGATTGGAACCAAGTGGGTCTTTCGGAACAAGCAAGATCAAGATGGGATAGTAATAAGGAACAAAGCAAGATTAGTGGCTCAAGGTTACACTCAAGTTGAAGGTCTTGACTTTGGAGAAACATATGCTCCGGTTGCAAGATTAGAAGCAATTAGGATCTTGCTAGCCTATGCTTGTGCCCACAACATCAAGTTGTACCAAATGGATATGAAGAGTGCATTTCTCAATGGGTACATCAATGAGTGTTGAGCAACCTCCCGGTTTTGAAGATGAGAAGAAACCCAACCATGTTTACAAGTTGAGAGAGACTTTGTATGGATTGAAACAAGCACCTAGAGCATGGTATGAGAGATTGAGGGATTTCCTACTCTCTAAGGGATTCAAGATGGGAAAGGTTGACACCACTCTCTTCAACAAGAAGCTTGGAAATGACTTGTTTGTTTTGCAAATCTATGTTGATGATATCATTTTTGGGTCAACAAATCAAGATTTTTGTGAGGAGTTTGGCAATATGATGGCAAGTGAGTTTGAGATGTCCATGATTGGAGAGCTTAGTTACTTCCTTGGTCTTCAAATCAAGCAAATGAAGAATGGCACATTTGTGAGTCAAGGCAAGTATATCAAGGACATGCTCAAGAAGTTTGGAATGGATGATAGTAAAGCTATTAGTACACCAATGGGGACAAGTGAAAGCTTGGTTAGTGATGCTAGTGGCAACATGGTGGATCAAAAGATGTATCGGCCTATGATTGGAAGCCTACTCTATGTGACCGCATCAAGGCCGGATGTGATGTTTAGTGTATGCATGTGTGCTAGATTTCAAGCCTCACCAAGAGAGAGTCATTTGAAGGCAACAAAGAGAATATTGAGGTACTTGAAGCATACACAAAATGTTGGATTGTGGTATCCCAAAGGAGCAAGATTTGAGTTGATTGGATATTCGGACTCCGATTATGCGGGATGCAAAGTTGAGAGAAAGAGCACGTCGGGCACATGTCTAACTATTGGGAAGATCACTTGTATCTTGGTCATCAAAAAAGCAAAATAGTGTAGCACTTTCAACTGCCGAAGCGAAGTACATTTCGGCCGGTAGTTGTTGTGCTCAATTACTTTGGATGAAGGCTACCTTGAGTGACTTTGGAATCAAATTCAAGCAAGTGCCATTGCTATGTGACAATGAAAGTACCGTCAAGCTCACCAACAATCCGGTTCAACACTCAAGAACAAAGCATATTGATGTCCGTCATCATTTCATAAGAGATCACCAACAAAAAGGGGACATTTACATAGAGAGTGTGGGCACCGAAGATCAACTTGCCGATATCTTCACCAAGCCACTTGATGAGAAGAGGTTTTGCAAGCTAAGGAATGAATTGAACATACTTGACTTCTCCAATATGTGTTGATGCACCCCCATTATATGACATGCCTCTCCTTCGAGCAATTTAAGGTAAAAGTTGATTGGCATGGCATACATCCTTGCTAAGGACATGATTAGTGCATCTAGACATATTTCACATTTGAATAGGCTCATTCATGAAAATCAAATGAATTTGATGCTTGTATGGTACCACTATTGCTTGTATGCTTGAAATAATCTAGTGGTAGCATATGACATGTTTGTGGGCTTGTAAACCTAGTGTTTGATCTAGAAAACAAGCTATAAGTGTTTAACTCAACATGGTACAAGATAACCCTTATTTAGATGTGTGAAAAATCTTGTCCTTGGATTAAACCGAGTTAAATATCTTTTGCAAGTAATCTAGATTGAACCAAATTGGGAAAATGATCCTCATCTCACATGGTTTCACCCCAACCTATCTATAATTTGAGCTCACCTTTATGCTAATTGTTGACAAAGGGGGAGAGAAACAAAGATATGCGTGATAGGGGAGTATTTGACATAGGGGGAGAGATATGAGATATATGATAAAGGAAAGGGATCAATTAAAATTTTGAGCACACAAGTAGGGGGAGCAAGCTCATAAACTTGTATGTTGCATTTGAATGTGCATTTCATATATTTGCTTGCATGGCACAAGTTTCAAATTTACTTGTGTGGTATATGCTAGTTATATGCTTGATTGATGAAATGAAAAACTAGCATGCATAGGTAATCTAGTGATTGTATTTCCAAGTGGTATTGAGCTAAAGTAACTAGACTTATAATCATTTTATGGAAACTAGACCCTCACTTACAATGTTGATCTCATGGGGTATTCTAGTTTTTGTGTATGTCTAGTTACTAATGGTGCTAAGGAAGGTATATTGGTGCACTCCGATTGGTATCACGCTTCAAAGGTCCATCTCTTATACCTTAGCATCATTTGGTAGAAATTGACTCCTATATTTCCTATCTAAGCATATGTGCAAGCTATAATCCAAACTCGTAGCACATATGTAGGGGGAGCAATTGCTACCACATGGAGTTCATGAAACTTGTCCATATCCTTTACACATCGTAAATATGCTTAGGCAAGCAACATGGATTCAAATGAACTTTAATTCATATCTTTGTATAAGGGTTGTCATCAATTACCAAAAAGGGGGAGATTGAAAGCTCTAGTTTGGTTTTGGTTAATTGATGAAACCTTAAGTGCTAACCTAGTTTATCAAGGTGATTATGAGATAGGTAGCACTACTCCAAGTGATGAAGCAATAACAAAGATCATGACAATGGTGATGGCATGGTGATGATCAAACGCTTGAACTTGGAAAAGAAGAAAGAGAAAAACAAAAGGCTCAAGGCAAAGGTATAAATGATAGGAGCCATTTTGTTTTAGTGATCAAGACACTTAGAGAGTGTGATCACATTTAGGATAGATAACCGTACTATTAAGAGGAGTGAAACTCGTATCGAAATGCAGTTGTCAAAGTGCCACTAGATGTTCTAAACTCATTGCATATGCATTTAGGATCTAGTGGATCACTAACACCCTTGAAAATGTTTGAGAAAATATGCTAACACATATGCACAAGGTGTTACACTTAGTGGTTAGCACATTTGAGCAAGGGGGAAGAAGACAGAGGAGATGCCAGTGTCGGTCAAGTGACCGGACGCTGGATCTGAATGCACCGGACGCTGTCTGCTTGCGTCCGGTCGCACTGACTTGGTGGTACAGGAGATAGGGTACACCACCGGACGTTGGGTTGTGTCCGGTCGAGGTGGACCGGACGTGTCCGGTCGAGGAAAAATGGATTTGGACCCTTATCAGACTCGATCGACGGACGCGTGTGGCTCCAAAGTCCGTCTCGGTCGCTTTAGCCAAAGCATCCAGTCAACACTTAGCCGTTGAGATCTGGACGGTTCAGTTTTTTAACTCAGAGTGACACATGGCAAAAATCGATGGGACGACGCAGCCGAGTCCGTGGTCCGGCCGATCCTAACCGAGAGATCCGATCGAGCGCGCGTTTTTTGCCCAAAGTGAAGGGGTATAACGGCTCTATTCCGTGGAGGGCTTCTATTTAAGCCCCATAGACGGTTGAAGCTCCAACTCTTGGCCATTTTCATTGACATAGCAACCTTGTGAGCTTAGCCAAAGCCCTCCCACTCATCTCCATCATTGATCCATCATCATTGTGAGATTGGGAGAGAATCCAAGTGCATTGCTTGAGTGATTGCATCTAGAGGCACTTGGCATTCGTGTTGCGCTGCGGATTTTGCTTGTTTCTCTTGGTGGTTGCCACCACCTAGATGGTTGGAGCAGCGGTGGAGGATTGGCATGAGTTGGTGATTGTTCGTGGCTATCTCCGGTGATTGTAAGGGGAGTTGTACCTTCCACAGCGGAGTGCCGAAAGGTAACTCTAGTAAATTGGTTGTGTCATTGAGTTACCTCACTTGTGGGTCGGTTCTTGTGGTGTCCTATCGTGTGGAGGAGGTTTGTGAAACACCTCTTAGCCGCCGAACCACCAAGTGTTGGTTGACATAACGCGGACGTAGCGTGTTGGCAAGCACGTGAACCTCGGGAGAAAATCGATTGCCTCTTGTCTTTAGCATTCTCCCGGTGATTGGCTATATATTCATCTTGTGATTGGTTCATCCCCTACACGGCGGTATAATCACCCTACTCACTTATTTACATTCTTGCAAACTAGTTGATACAAGCTCTTTAGTGTAATTAGAATTGAGAGCTTGCTTTGTTATTTACATTCATCTAGTTGAGCTCTTTAGAGTAGCAAGATTGAGAGCTCTTAGTGAGTAGTTACATAGCAAGTTTGTGTGCCTAAGTAATCTTTGCAACTAGAATTGTTGGATAGGTGGCTTGCAACCCTTGTAGAGCTAGAGCAAGTTTGCATTACGCTATTTGTCATACTAATCAAATTGCGCTAGTTGATTTGTAGATTTTTAAATAGGCTATTTACCCCCCCTCTAGCCATATTAGGACCTTTCACCCGCGCGTGCTGATCTTTTTGTGAAAAAGCCCCCGAACTACCGATGATTCACCCTGAGGTTCGTAGAACTATTCCTACCGCCAGCATTTTACGGATAAGCCCTCGGAACAATCTGCCTTCACCACGGCCAGGTCCTCGGGCACCCGTGTGCGCACCGGCACGGCGACGACGGCACTAGGCAGCCACGCCGGTCAACCAGGACCCGCTCTGACCAAGCTAGCAAGCCAAACAACAACTACGACCCTAGAGCCTACCCTAGCTGAAGCTACAGGGGCGATGGAGCTCGCGGCAACGGTGGCCACGGTGCGCGGCCACGCGCGATGGCAGCACGACCACGCTGGCCACCTTAAATCACCGCAGTGAGATATAGCTAACCCTATAGCACCACTAGCGTACCCTGGTGGCTTTTGTGGTGGAGGTTTGGTCAGGGACGGACTGGGTGTGTCCGGCCACGTGCGCACAACAAGCTCCACGACGGCGGCGGTGGCGCGACCATGTCAGCGACGTCGGGAAGGCAGTGGCGGTGAAAGTGAGGTGCGCATGGGATGGTGGGGATCAAGGCGGAACTCGTGGTGGAGGTGAATTAGCGAGAGGTGGTGCGGTGGGTAGCTGTCCTCGGTCGTGGCCGGTTCCGGCCTTAATGGCACGGCGGAGGGGGAAATGACCAATTGATGCTCGGCCGGACTCAAATGAAGGCCGGAGGTGACTGGGCGGTAGCAGGGCTCCAACACCAGCACTTGGCACGAGAAATTGCTCTGACAGCGACCATGCGCGGTGAATTTGACTCGGGCGCAGCTCGGTCTCGCCTGCCGTCCCAGGCGGCCACAGCAGTGCGCGTGAGAAATGCAGGGACAAGACATCACGACGCATCGCGAAGCCATTTATCAAATGAGGACAAGGCGAGGGAACGATAGCTCCACGTGCGGCGTAGTGTAAGGCCAGCATCGGTTGTGGCACGGCGAGCAGCGGGCGCTGTATTGCCTCAGCGGGAGACGAACGCCAGGTAGAGCAACGACACGTGGGGGTGCCACGCGCCTGCATGCACAGTGCACCCGACGTGATGGTGCGGCTTAGAGGGACATGCACGCGCTATGGCGCAGCGGTGACAGCGCGAGGCAGCACGGTGACGTGACAGCGGTGGGCTATGGTGCGGCGGTGACAACGTGAGGCAGACGTCCAGGCGGCAGCGAACTGGCCCATGATGACAACGGCAAGGACATCGTGGGGCAGAGCGGCCAGGCCAGCATGGTAGTGGGCGTGCGTGCGTGCGCGCATGCGCCGGGCGGTCGACGTTGCGGCGTCGAGTGCCGAGGCACGGTGACCGCGCCCGAACGCTGAAATCGGCCGAGAACGTGCCACGCACGATTTTTAAAGCGTCCGAATAAACCTAAAACATTGATCTAATCGACAAACCACCTATGCCATTCCTAAGAGGGCATATTAAGCTACTAAAACCAGCCCTAAAACCACCCCACTCTTTAATCCGATTCTTATACAAAAATCATCAAACCTAGCTTTGTCAAACCACTTTTTAGACTTACGAAATCGACTAAGTCACGATCGGATTCACGTCAAGTTCGATTCCCAAGCTATTAGGTATGCTAGCTAGTGAATTCATTTTCCGACCTCAAGTACTTCATCGTCATCTACAAAGTTTGTACTACAAACTTTGTTAAAGTTCCGTATATGCGTTCTATAGCATTTTCGCTTAATAAAAATTGATTTAAAACCCTAAGTACTATAACCTGACTATGAAATGTAACTTTTATTTCACGTTTCTGATGATCGTTTTAAGTTATAGAAATTGATCTACCCTTTATATTACATGCATTAATACATAACCATGATGCTCATGACATGTTTTAGCAAAAGATTTATAGTATAACACCGAGGGTGTTACATTAACCACGCAACCCTTGCCCTCGCTCATGAGGTTGTGTCCTCATGCTGCCATGCCTTGTCGGGTCTTAGCCGGGTCACCTCCGCCGGGGCCACTCCCTACGACATGGTGGTGGCAGTGCGTCGCTCTCCTCTTCCCTTCATAATCACCGACTCGAGCCCTCCTAGTCCAATTCCTCGCACCGGTGGGTAGCTTAGCAAGTTAGCTAGGTGTCGTATTCTCATCGAGCCCAGCCTTGGTTTGTCAGTAGTCAATTTTAGTTTGTCCTCACCGCCGGTCATGTGCGCCACCGTGACTAGAGGGTTTGGGGTAAGGCTCGTAGGAGTGGTAACAGTTCAACTGGTCATAACCCTGAACTCACCTTGACTCCCTCTAGAACTCACCTTGACTCCCTCTATCTGGTGCTCACACTGTTTTTGCCATGGAACTTGCTGGAGTCATGGTGATGCATGGGTGTCCCTCCCGGGGCACAGTCGTCCCGGCAGCTCGCACATGGCCATACTGTCGTAGCGCTCTCCTGCTTCAACCGTCAGTAGGGTGTACACCACGGTGAGCCACTGATGCTTATCCATCACTTCTACTCTACCGAACATACGTAGGTTCGTCGGAACAGGCACGCCACTGCCATGGATAGCCGCTCACCGCTGCAGCTCGCGATAGTGCGTCTCCGAGTCACTAATCGTCACCCATCCTTGCACGTTTAGCTATAGATGGTGGTCGGCTCATTACTCCTGTCAAAGCGAGTCTAGGTTCCCGATGTAGCTGCCTTATGCCGTGGGCCGCCATGCCGGCACGCGCGGGGTTTCTAGGGATCTCTCCGTGGTAAAGGTGAAAACATCCGAGATGTATTAATCTCTGAAAGCTTGGGGGCCTTTCTGCAAAATAGCCAACGCACGCAGGCACCCCTCGCCTTGGGCCATAACCGTGACGCGCGCACAGCCACGCCACGCTGGGCTATCGGGCCTGAAGGAGTTGCTGTCGGCCCTTTCCTTTTTCTAATGCATTTTCTAAATTAGTTCTAAGGCAAAAGTGTAAATTCAAAATAAATTGGTGTAGTTGACCAAAAATTGTGAAACTAATTTTGTTAGGTTTCTAAAATCATGATCTATCTGCTAGTATATTTTGTTCATATAGTTTTATAATATGTTCTGGAGTCATCTAATTAATTTAAGATGCTTAATATTGTAAGATATAAACTTATAGGAATTTTTGTGATAAATTGGTGATGTGTTGGCTCTGAAACTTTCACAGTAAATTCCTCACATTATTAGGTTCTCACTGTAATTTTTATAGCTCCATAATAATTAGTTTGCTAAGGTAGCTAAATGAGCCCTAGTTCAAAAATATATGTTTAATCAATAAAAAGCCGAAACACCTTGTTATTTTAAAACTAGAACATTTTCCAAAAATGAAGCCTTACTTGACAATACAGATATATAGACTAGTACGTTAGTCATTAAAGCTAGCTCGTTAGCCTACGGAGCGTAATCATATTTTAGAGTTACAGTTGCCGTTGGTTAATTACGTTTTCTGCGTTGCATCCACGTATATCATAATAGGAACAATGATGGATCATAGAGTCGACTGAAGTATCAGAAAAGATTGTGCCTTGATGATCGTGTCACCAATGGAATGCTAATATTTGGTTATATCTTGCCCAGGCAAGCCCCAGTGCATAACCCCTATTATTCTACACTTTAATTTATGCTTGTGCATTAAGTTTTAAGGAGTTGAATGAAAATCCACTTGCATATATATATATATATCCTTATCCTATGAGTCCTACTAGTATGTTAGGATTATGTAGATTGCTATGCTATAGGATTCGGTAGAAGTCGAGTGATTACCTGTCACTCGCGAGAGATAGGAAAGATATTATTTTTGTTATTATATTACTATCACATGTAATATATATGGATGATAATTGAAGACCGGGCGGAATGGTACTTTGGATCTAGACTTGGTTAGGCATTCGAGTGAGACTCGAATTGCATTTGTTCCGCCTATGTCGATTGAAGACCGTCCGTTGCTGTGGATGGTAGTCAGGTCACAGACTTATTATCCTGAGCACATACTTGCTTATGGGAGCAGGAAGGCTCGTTACGCTCTTCTCGTGGGTTTCGGCTCTTTCCGGACTGACTGATTGGAGGTGGGGAAAGGTGGAGGTCTAAGCACCATACTAAGACCAGGTCTCAAGTGTGGGGGCTTGGAGTCCATGTTTGGACGGGAACCTGGACCCCGTGATAGGAGTGGAATGGGTTGGTCTTGTTTGTGCATAGGGTACAAACTCAGCCTGGGCACAAATACACCGATAACCGAAAACCGAACCGAACCGCACCGAACCGAATCAAAATTTTGGTTTTTTCGGTTTTCGGTTTCGGTTTCGGTTTCAGCATCTGCACAGTTCGGTGATCGGCTTCGGCTTCGGTTTTAGGCTGCAACCGAACCGTTAAACCGAGCAACCGAACTCCCAGCCAGCGCACGGCGCGTCGCACAGGCACCAGGCGGTGAGGCACCTAAGTGCACACCCAGCAGCCCAGAAGTCAAGACGGCCCACCATACTCTAAGGCATACAAGTCACGTGAGGCCAGCCCACACACAGCCACATACTCATAAATCCTTTCTCAAAAAAAAAATACTCGTAACCCTATCCCTTCGACCCTTCCCTATCCGAGCTTTGGAGGAGGCGGCAGTTATAGCGGTGGAATGGCGGGGTGGCGCGGATGCCGGACGGTGATTCGCTGCGGTGGTTTCTACGGTGGATGGCGTGAGCCGGGAGGCGTGGAGCCCCGAGCAGCGCTTCTACGAGGGAGCGCGAGAGGAGCAGGAGGCCATCAAAGCTGCGCGCGAGGAGGCCGTCAAAGCTGCGCGTGAGCGCGACCGTCGAGCAGGGAGGCGATGCTGCGGGCACCGGGCTGCGGCGCATCTGAGGCCCCGAAGCCCATCAATTTCGTTCTTCTCTTTTTCTTTTGCCACTCGATTCGTTCTTCTCTGTTCCGACGTTCTCTCCCTTTCGTCTTTTCTTTCTCTGCGATAGTTTCGGTTACTTCGGTGGAAACCGAAAAACCGAACTAAGAAACCGACACCGAATTTGTCGGTTGTTGATTCTACAAACAACCGATCGGTTGTTGATGTCTGAAAACCGAAATTTATAGATACCGAACAAACCGAACCGATTTGTCAGTTTTAACCGAATGCCCAGGTTGAGTACAAATGGGGCATGTGTTTCGGGGTACCCTACTGGGATACATTGATTCGCGAATCGTCGTTTCTGTGAGATGGTATGACTTGGGCATGGTCTATCACCGTAGTAAGAACGGGAATATGAAAGATGGTAAAATGGTTCTGATTGCTTACCACCTGCTTGAAAGTAGCATATGAGCTTACATAGAATGGATAGTTAATGAACTAATGATGACTGTAAGTGCATCTAGCCCTTTAGTGGGTTTTGGTGAATTGAATGACAACACCATTAAAGGTCTAACAAGTTTGCTAAGTGTTGAATAGGAAATTGAGTCTATTGCATACACTTATGGACTGTGGAATGAGAAGTGTATATACGTTCAACAAGAAGGCAAACTTGATGATATTCCATATAATGTTCAAATCAAGGCCAAATTGTGTATTGTTGTGTTGGAAGATTACAAAAACAATATAGTTCAAGAGAAAGCCAACAATGCAAATGGAGTGGATGAAATGGCTTCTATGTTGAGAAATATCATAGTATCATGAGAAAGCAAGCATATTTGGCAAATGTTAAAAGAGCATGAGTTGATGATTTTGGTTTGGTCTCAATAATGGCTTGCTTTGCATGAACAAGAAGAGTTTGATAGTGGATTAGCTTTGATCATGGATTGAAGAATAAGTCAAGAATGCATAAGTGAAGAAATACCAAGCAAAGGTTTAAATAACAAAGGACACACCTCATATTGGATATAAGTCTTTCTCTATGTTGGTTTGCTTGTATGGATAAAGAGTTGAAAAATCACTTTGCATTGCTTTGATCAAGCTAGAAGTATGAAGATAGATATTGAAGTGAGTATGAGGAGTGTCAAGCCAAAATGAAGAGGACATAAGAAATCGTGAATTGACTTGACCATATTGATGTTGATTCATATATGTCTTTATGTGAATCAAACTAAAGCTTGATTGATCTCAACATTCATATCTAGAAGATATTCAAGCAAGGATCACAATTTTAAAGAAATAGTTTTTCAATGGATACTTAATATGATGTGACTTGAGTATGACTTGATAAGGTGAAGATAGCAAGGAAAGGGCTTCGAGGGACTAAGCAAAGGTGAAGGGCAAGCGATGGCTTGAGGACCGAGGTACCATGGCTAAGGTGAAGAAGAGAGTACTTGCATTGATTCGAGGAACTAATCGAACTATGAGTAGTCATATTGTGTTGAGGATCAAATCATTATTGGAAGTGACTTAAAGCCATGGGTCGAACTCACATGTGTTGAAATGGTTCAAGTCACATGCTCAAGGTATAATGGGAATGAGGACAATACATTCGATGGTGGAGCCCCCAGTTATAAAAAGGACACGGTGACCAACTTAAAGGTGTTTAAATTCTTTGATATTTTGAATTTGAGTTTAGGAAAAGCCTACATAAAGGGGGATACAATGCACAAGCTTTTATGTGCAACCAGGTGCTCATTTACCCACCAAATATCCTTAAAGCCTCAGCCAAGACAGCAAGCTTTGTAATCCTATCTTTTGTGCTGCTTGGCAGGTGAGACACTGCCGCACTAAAGTGAGGCACTACCACAGTTCAGGCGAGGCACTGCGGCACTACCACAGTTCAGCCATGGCACTGCCGCGACTGAACTGACCATTAGGAGCGAGGGTTTTTATACCCCTTCTCTTCCTCCCCAATGGCTCTCTTGAACCTCCTACTCATTCCAACTCATCCAAAATAGAAAAGAGCTGCTCTCTCTCTCCCTCACTCACCATTGGAGCCCCTCAAGCTTCTCCCTTTGATTCCCTTCCAAATCTAAGAGAGTTTGAGCCTCCAAACTGCATTAGAGAGTAGCCCCAATTGTCCTTCATCTCCTAGAGGACTTGGTTCGCGTTCAAACCAGTGGATTGTGTTTGTTACTCTTGGAGCTTGCTCCTAGCCGGCAAGAGCGTCGCTCGTGGAGCTTGCCAATTTATGTGGCAGCCCCGGGAGGTTTGTAATCACCCCAATCATCTAGTAAAATCACCCCTCATCTCAAGAGTTCATTCTCTTGACTTGAGAATGAGGATAAGGTTGAAAGAGACCAAAGCCTTTGTGGCTACCTCAACAACATGGACATAGGCAAGCCTTAGTGGCGAGCTGAACTATAAGATAAATCGGTGTATCACTTGTGTTCTTGTGATTTGCATTGCTATACTTCTATTTGTGGTGATTCTAGGGTTTGGTCCTGATCTACTTGCTTGTGCACTTCTGCCAACTTCTTAGTGGTGGAATAGGCTCTACACTATCCTAGGAACATTAGTAATTTGCTCGATCTACTTTTCCTTGGGTAGTTTTTGAATTGTAGTTCAAGCTTGTCTGCAGGAGCAGCAGTGCCACACTTTTAGTGAGGCAGTGCCGCAGTGCGGCAGTGCTGCACCTTGGGAGCAATAGTGTGAAAGCTCTAAGTGAATTGATGAAACCCTAAGTGCTAACCTAGTTTATCAAGTGATCATGAGATAGGTAGCACACTCCAAGTGGTGAAGCAAATGAAGATTATAGCATGATGATGATGATGGCATGGTGATGATTAAGTGCTTCGACTTGGAAAGAAGAAAGAGAAAAATAAAAAGCTCAAGGCAAAGGTATATTTTGTAGTAGCTATTTTGTTTTGGTGATCAAGACACTTAGAGAGTGTGATCATATTTAGGTTTGATAGCCGTACTATTAAGAGGGGTGAAACTCATATCGGAATGCGGTTATCAAAGTGCCACTAGATGCTCTAACTCATTGCATATGCATTTAGGATCTAGCGGAGTGCTAACACCCTTGAAAATGTTTGTGAAAATATGCTAATACATATGCGCAAGGTGATACACTTGGTGGTTGGTACGTTTGATCAAGGGTGGTGAAGTTTAGGTGCATGGGTAAGAAACTCCACCGGCGCCCTAGACAGAAAAGACGGAGGTCACTGGGTGTGACCGGACGCTGGCCTCAGTTGGATCGGCGCGTCCGGTCAGGTGTAACAGCAAAGATGCTGGCGTTGGTCAAATGACCGGACGCTGGGTCGCTCTGTGACCGGACGCTGGCAGGGTGCGTTCGGTCAGTGCTGACGTACGCTGACGTGAGGTGCACAGAGGAGACATTGAGGGACCGGACGCTGGGTGAGTCCGGTCGGGCATGACCGGACACGTCTGGTCGTGAAAATTCGTGTTTGGAACCTTACTAGAAACAACCAGACACTGGTGGCTCAGAGTCCGGTCAGTTTGTGCGCAGTGTCCGGTCAGCAGATGACCGTTGAAATCTGATGAACAACATTTGAAGCAAGGGACACGTGGCGTGTATCACGTGACCGGACGCTGAGGGCCAGCGTCCGGTCGATCGGACCAGAGCGTCCGGTCACCCCGCGCTGTGCCCAGTGAAGGGGTACAACGGCTCTATTTCATGGGGGCTTCTATTTAAGCCCCATGGCCGGCTCAAGCTCACTCTCTTGGCCATTTGCATTGACATAGCAACCTTGTGAGCTTAGCCAAAGCCCTCCCACTCATCTCCATCATTGATTCATCATCTTTGTGAGATTGGGAGAGAATCCAGGTGCATTGCTTGAGTGTTTGCATCTAGAGGCACTTGGTGTTCGTGTTTCACCGCGGGTTTCGCTTGTTACTCTTGGTGGTTGCCGTCACCTAGACGGCTTGGAGTAGCGAGGATCGTCGAGCGGAGGGTGGTGATTGTCTCTGGCTCCGATCGTGATGATTGTGAGGGGTTCTTGACCTTTCCCCGGTGGAGCGTCAAAAGGTACTCTAGTGGGTTGCTCGTGGCTTGTGTGATCCTCATCTTGTGTTGGTTGTGCGGCACCCTATTGAGGGTTTGGCGTGTGATGCCAATTAGCGCGTGAACCTCCAAGTGAGTGAATTGCCATAACGAGGACTAGCTTGCCGGCAAGCAAGTGAACCTCGGTAAAAAATTATTGTGTTCATCATTTGATTCCGAGGTAATTGGTCTTCATTGTTATCTACACTTGTGATTGATTGGTTCATATATCTACATGGCAGTATAACCTTCTTGCCTACTCTTTACATTACCGCAAACTAGTTGTCAAACTCTTTAGTGTAACTAGTTGTGGGAGCTTGTTAGTTTGGTTAGTGTGGCTCTTTAGTTAGCATTTGAGAGCACACTAACTTAGTGTAGTGATATAGCTATTGTGTGGATATACTCCATCTAAACTAGAATTGTGGTAGGTGGCTTGCATTTTGGTAGGCTAGCGCAAAACTCGCTTCGCCTCATAATTGTCTAATCCTTTTGTTAAGTGTTGTTGTAGAAATTTTATTAGGCTATTCACCCCCCCCTCTAGCCATTAGGACCTTTCACAGTGCCGCACCTATAATTTAATTTCCGCTCCTATTCACCCCCCTCTAGGCGACATCAAGGTCCTTTCAATTGGTATTGGAGCTAGGCTCTCAATTTAGGGCTTAACCGCCTTGAGAGACGATGTCGACAAGTGAGGAGGTATCTCTAGAACCTCTACTTTTAGATGGCTCAAATTATGCATCTTGGTCCGCTAGTGTGCTTGATGTTTTTAGGGCCATGGGTCCTCATATTGAGCAGATTGTAGATGTAAGCATTTCACCTCCTAGTGCCAATTTGACCATCTTATCTAAAGAGGAAGTGAAATGCTTACAACACAATGCTCAAGCTATTAATGTCTTATTTAGTGCTTTGAGTGAAGATGTTTTTGATGCCATCATATTTGGAGATGATGAACCACTTGATGATGCTCATATCATTTGGACCACACTCAAAGAAAAATATGACAAGTCCAAATGTAATGAGAAGTTGCTCTCATTTGAGGAACCACTTGAGGAGTGCTCAACTTCACTGATAAATGAAGAGCCTCAAGTGATTCTCCCAAAAGGCCTAAGTGATCATGCCACATCCACTTCCTCGACAACATATGACCTAACGAAAGGCAATGTAATAGTTGGTGGGAACAATGTTTTTACATGTGGTACTTCTACTTCCTCTTGTTCTTGTGAGACTAACATTTTGAAGGAAGAAGAAGATTGTGATCGGTGGAGGCAAAATGATGAATCCACCTCACCAAGAAGCTCAACTCTCTATGCTACTCCTCATTTGGGTCTCATGGCAAAGAAAGAGAAGAATGTGGTAAGTGAGAGTGAGAGTGAAGGTGAAAGTGAGAGTGAGAGTGAGAGTGAAGATGAAAGTGATGATGATGAGTTCAATCAACACTTGGCACGTCTAAGCAAGAAAGACAAGTTGATGGTGCTCAAGCTCATAGAGAAAATTCAAGAGCAAGAAGAAACACTTCACGAGCAAGAAGAGTTTCTCATCAATAAGATCAAATGCTTGGAGAAATTGACCAAAAAACATGAAAAGCTTAAGTGCTCTCATGCTAGTTTGGTCAAAAGGTAAGAGAACTTGTCAATTAAGCAAACTCGTATTATTAACTCTCTATCTTGTATTGCCAAATTAGAAGATGAGAATTATGTGCTCAAGGATAAGGTGGAAAGGCTCACTAGCAAGAATGAGATCTTACAAGATCATGATGAGCTTTTGTGCTCTCATGAGAAGCTTATGGATTCTCATCTCATGCTAGAAATTGCTCATGAGGTTGTGGTAACAATGGTAAAATCATACCAACCTCACATTCACAAGTACACATGCACACAAGTTCCATATATTTTATCATGTGCTAACAATTGTTGCTCTCAAGCAAGCCAACCTTCCGTTGAGCATGTAATTATAGAAATTTGTGATGATTCTATTACAAAAGAAAATGAAGAGCTCAAGGAAGAAGTTGAGAGGTTAAAAAGGGACTTGATTCAATTAAAGGGAAAGTGCAATGCTCAACCTTCTCAAGATAACCGTGAAGACATGGTGAAGAAGCTTGAGAAGGGATCAACCGAAGCATGCATCAAGCCCCATCAAGAAGGACACAAGTTCAACAGTGCCAAAGTCAAGGGGAAATTTGAAGAAGTGCAATCTGTCCAAAATGTAGCAGTTCAGCTCAAGGCTGCAGAGGTTCCAGGGTGTAGCAGTGCCGCATCCTACTGCGGCAGTGCCACACCTGGGCAGAACAGCAAAGCCCCCAAGGCCACCAAGGTGCAACTTCAACCAAAGAAGACTGTCATCAATTGCTTCAGGTGCAAGAAGGAGGGTCACCATGTAAGAGATTGCTCCTTGAAGAAAGAAAACAAAGGCATGAGTAAGATTCAAGAGAAGAAGAAGATGGCTCATGTCAAGTGCCTCAAGTGTTCCAACATGGGACACTAGCCTCTGTGTGTTTCAACAAGGTTGGTGACCAAGCAACACTTCCCAACAAGAAGATAAGAAGAAGCAAGAGGAAGTGTTATGGATGCAATGAGAAGGGTCATGAAATTGCATCATGTCCCTCCATGAAGGACGAAGGCTTGGCATCATCAAGAAAGAGGCTCATTGACAAGGTAGCAAACAAGAAGCAAGATAAGATGTCTTACAAGATCAAATGCCGCATTTGCTACACTTGCCGAGGAAAGAGACATCTAAGTTTGGATTGTCCCATGGGTAACACTCCTAAGCTCAACTCATCATTTGATTCAAATTTGCTTAGGAGGCCCAAAAATGACACTTGTGCTAGAAAGGTGATTTATTCACCACGTGCTAGCACAAAGGTCATTTAGGTGCCTAAGTCTCTTGTGACTAACCTTAATGGACCCAACATTGTTTAGGTACCAAGTTGTGCTTGATGAGTGTTGTAGGTACTTGATGGTGATATGAAGCTTTGGGGTGCTTGAGCAAGTTAATTGAAAATATCATCTCAAGCTATCAATCTTATTCATATTGTCTATTTTCTCAAGATTGACCCAAGGACAACTTGATGGATATATTTCTAACTTCATACTCACCTCGGTAACTAGTACCTAACCCTTCCTAGCTAGCCACTTGACTTGTGTAGTCTCTAGTAGTTCACAAATATGTGTGTATTTGTGAATTGTTAAGAGTGGCTAGAGTATTTCAAGTTTAATGAATCTTTTGCCATATGATGCTTTTAATAGCTCTCTAGTAGAGCAAGATCTTATTCATGTTGTAGGTATGAGGAACCACCTTGCAAGGCAATCAAGCTAATGGCTATTGGTGATATTAGACCACAAGAAATCCAGGCCACTACAGAGAAGGATCCTCAAGTTGCAGCTGCTCCAAAACCAGCTGATGCAGCATCTGCATCAGTACCGCACCTCTGAGCGGCAGTGCCGTGTAGCAACAAGAAGCAGCAATTGACAATAGTCCAGTTCGAGGACAAAACCTACAACCCATCTTTAAGCAAGGAGAAGATGAAACTCAAATGGAAGGTCAACTCAAGACCAATCTCTAGTGCCACAACCAAGAGCTCACCAAAACATTGAAAAGGAGTGGTAATCTCTAAAATCACAAGTGCATGATATTTTCAAATTTTACCCCTTTGTGTCTTGTGTAGCCATTTAGGAAAATAAAGCACTTGAGGATATAAATTGATTGTTGGTCATTCTAGAAGAAAAGTATGATTGAAATTGAATTGATCATCCACACCAAGCAACATACATGACTTGGGTTTTCTTTGTGGACTTCAAACCAAAAAATTCAACAAAGCCAAGAATAAAGAAGAAAGTCAAGTAGAGGCACTTATCACTCATAGTTCAAGAACTCTCGACTTGATGGAATCTTGTCTTATGGTAGATTGCCAAATTCTCATTCTTATCTTATGGCCATCTACATGTTCTAATGATTGTAAGTATTTCTTGGCATAGTTCAATTTGATTACTCTATTATTGCCATGACCTAGACATAGAGTGAAATCCCAAGTTCTTAAATGAATAAAGTGCTATGTGAGAAATTCAAATACTTAGAGCACTTATCAAAAGGGAAGTTACTCTATGACTAGTGTTGTGAGACTAATCTTTTGTGTAGTCTCACTAAATGAGAATGTGTTTCTCAAATGGAGTGTGCTATCATAGGAAGATCATCAATCCAAAACTATGTGATGTGCTCTCTCTCTAGTTAATTTAGAATTGATTCATCTATTTTAGCCACTCACCATACAACAACAACAACAACAAAGCCTTTAAGTCCCAAACAAGTTAGGGTAGGCTAGAGTTGAAACCCAGCAGAAGCAATCAAGGTTCAGGCACGTGAATAGCTATTTTCCAAGCACTCCTATCTAAGGCTAAGTCTTTGGCTATATTCCATCCTTTCAAGTCTCCTTTTATTGTCTCTACCCAAGTCAACTTCGGTCTTCCTCTGTCTCTCTTCACGTTACTATCTTGGCTTAGGATTCCACTACGCACCGGTGCCTCTAGAGGTCTCCGTTGGACATGTCCAAACCATCTCAACTGGTGTTGGATAAGCTTTTCTCTATTGACCAACCATAATATGGCTTAAATCTACCCTTTTGGACGTAATTGACCAACCATGCACATTTACATTTCCATTCCACTCCAAAGAATGTGCATGAGGGTTTAAGGGATATTTAGTCCATGTTATGATGTTTCTCTATTTTAGTAACCCATTTGTTTTCCACACATAAAAGGTTACTAAATGAGAAATTAGTGCTTGTGTTGCTAATGCCCTCTTTTGTTGAGCTTATTTATAGAAAATCAAGAGAAAGAGGCTGTGCTTGTTTAACTAAATAAATCACAAGCCCATGGTTACTCTTCACCTGAAGAAAGATGAGGTTGCTAGAGGTCAAAGAGACCAAATTTTCAGTTTGGATAAAATCAAGTTTGAGGTTGAGTTGGATAAGCTATATTGGAAGACAAGACTACAAGTATTAATAAGAGAACTGAATGGAAATAACATCTTGTGAGTACTCTCAACCAAATTCACCCCAAGATTAGACAAGAAGAAGAGAAGAATAGGGAATTATCAAATCTGTCCAGAAAATTGAAATCCTAAATTGGCTGCCTTCAAGTATGGATTTGGAAGATCAAATACTGATAAATTGGCCTAAAACTTTGTGAGCGTGCTATACACACCTAGTACTTGTTGCTATATAGTTGGCATGAAGATTGGTTTAGAAGAAAGTCAGTTTTGAGTTGAATTTTGTCAGCTTCAGCAATGCTGTTTTCAGACTTTAGTAGTTTTGGTAGAAAATTGATTTGACTGATCAAATGGAGTCCAAATGAGCTAAAATTTTCTTAGAAGTTAGAGGATTCATGGGTGCACATCTCAGTAAAATTTCATGCATATTAGACTAGTGGTATGAGGGATATAAATTTTTCTTCAAGGAAGATAGAATCTGAAAACTCACTGTATTGGATTGGATTGCATTGTAACAACAAGATGAAGTTGGCTCTCAAGTTGGTCATGAAGAATCAGTATAAATGACAAGCATCAATTTGGTCTAAAGGAGTTGCAATGAAAGAGAAAGACTCACACAAGGGTCCAAAGAGTTGCAATCAAAATACAAGAAGCAGCAAGTAATTGCAACCGATTGGAACTTGAAAAAAATTAGTTGCAGGCTTTTAGAAATAGCAGCTGAGATAAATTGAAACTAGTTGACTTCAACTGTTACAAGTAGCAGCAATGAGTTACAATCAGTTGGAATCATTTGAAATCAATTGGAAGCAACTAGAACCAGCTGAAACTAATTGGACTACAAGCAGTTTAAAGGAGTTTGAATCAGTTGGAGTATAGTGTAAACTTCTCCCTTGACCTCATAATTATTGATGCGCATGAGTGTACTTTGTGTACTCTTGTATGCACAAATTGAGGGTGAGTTTAGCCTATATCTTGTGGAACTAATGGTTTCTTTCAAAGTTAATATTGAGTAGTCTCACACACATTGGAAAAAGAAGAACATCAAAGGAGGATGGGTGGTTCCAATGGAATCCTTGGGTGCTCCAAAGGTTATTCTAGGAGGTCTTAGTCTTTATAAACCAAGTGCTCCTGGTTTATTATGGAATGCCCTAGTCCTTTAGTGGAACTAGATTTGAATTAGTTGGAGAAAATAATTAAAGAGTGGGCTTTCATTGCTATTTCTCCTCTCTAGAGCTCATCATATGTACAAGATCCATCCCACTGATCACCCAAGATCTTATCAACAAAGAGTGGTAAAGAAAGAGCTAGGAACCAAATATGGATCTTGGATGATCATATGAGCTCTAATTCACCATGAGTCATCAAGTAAAGAACTATGGCTATCCAAATCATCAAGTCTCACTTATGATGGTCATATCAATGTGGTGATCTATCTACCTTGGTGGTGGTATGTTTCCTTAGCATAATTTCAATTGTTGCAAATTTATCATGCCTTGACCAAGATATAGGATGAACTCCTCTTGACTCTTAAACCGATTCAAGTGCACTTCACAAAGTAATTCGAGTACTTGATGCACATCTTAAGGGGGAGCCCATTCTATGTCTTGTGTCTTTAAGACTAATCTTTTCTTCTAGTGAATTTATGTAGTCTCTTGGTGAGAATGAGTTTCTCATGGGTATGCTATATTGACTCAATCCAAATTGGTAAAGTTATCTCTCATATTCATTTGGATTGCAATTTTATCTCTTGTGTAGCTACTCTCCATAATATAGCTTAAATTCCCTTGTCTAGACTTAATTGACCAAAAGTGCATATGTTCTTACCTTCCACATATATATGTATGCACTATCAAAAGGAGGGAATTTAGTCTATGTTATGAGGTTTTGCAATTAGTGATCTACATGCCTTCCACATCAAAAATAATCACTAGTTGAAACTCTAGCTTGTGCAATTTAATGTTATCTCTTGTCTTTATGAGCATTCACTAGGTGACATTATGAGATACAAGAGTCCATTTCAATTGGCATCAACTTGTGAAGACTCTCCTTCAAGTGGTGTCAAAACTGTGAAGATTATATTTCAATTGGTATTAGTGAATAATCTTTCAATTTGGTATATCAAGAAATATGTCCTCAGTTGGTATCTCAAAATGACAAGAAGAGCTAGCAATGGACTTTCAAACGAGATCAAGCACAAGTTTGTGAAATATTCATGAAGGTCATGATTAAAAGAGATGGGCACAAATGAAATCTTTTTTGCATTATGCCAAGCCCATCAAAGCACTAAATTCAAAATATCATGATAACGGTGGAGATTATGAGGCTTAGAACATAGGTATATCGCTCCACGAACTCTTGTACTACCTTTGTGCATCTAGGCCCTTACATGCTAGTGTGTGCATGTGTATACAATATTTTGAGTCACACCATGAGTTTGTTCTTGTGGTGATGATTAGAGAATTATTTAGATATTTGGTTGATATCTCTTGTGGTGATGGCATAAGTCAGTCTTATGTTAAAAGTGTCATCTAAGTGAGGTATGAGCCAAATATGCTAACTTCTCAAGAATCTTGACTTAACATGTTGCATACTTTGTTTGGTAGAAAACTCAGGAGAGAAATCCTATATGTTGAACTTTTACCTACCTCTTGCCCTCACTTGTCTACAATTATTTCCTCCTTTTGGTGGAGAGATCCTTTTTGGAGATTAATGCCAAAGGGGGAGAAATATTGGGAGAGAGTGTAAGAAAAAGTAATTGATATGAGGATTTAAAGGGGTAAAAGTGAGGCATATAAGATTTTTCAATTTTTATTGTGTGGGGTGTGCAAAGATAGTTTAAATTGATGCTCTTGATAAGGACCATATATGCTAGTGTGTGATGTTCATGCCTTGAATGATGTGTTGTTTATCTTCTCTGACTGCCACTGTGAGGTAATGCCATGCTCACTCGCGAAAGTGCCGCACATGACAGCTTCAGAAACTTCTTAAGTGCATGAACTGCTATGAGCATCACGTTTAGGGACATCTAATTATTTGCCACTCTTACGGAGGCCGCCTCTCTGAATGCCAACTTTGTGGTGGCAACTACAAAAATGTCCCAGAAAATAGTAACTCATCTAATTTTTTGCCATTTTTGCTGACGTGGCATGCCAGATCAGCCAGCCAGCTTGGGAACGGGCCGTTGACGCTCGAAGACTGAAGGCAAAAGACCATTCTGCCCCCGCCATGTATTTCTTAACGAGCGCTGTCTCCTCCCATGTGCTCAGTCCCAATGGTTCTCTCTGGCCTGCTCACTGCCAGGCCGGGCCCACCTATCATGTTGTCTTCAACCTCCGTCAGGAATTCCTCCCTCTCTCTCTTCTCCATTAACGGAGAATCCGAGCTCCAAAGAGCCCACCTCCTTTACTCCTGCGGCAATTAAATTCCATAATAGTGCTGCTATAACGTTGTTCTTCAATATCCCTACATCAAATGGACGTTCCTCCATTTCCTCCGTCTGCATTCGGCCGCCATTGATGGCAATGAACCGAGCTCCATTCCCGTCCCACGCTCATCGTTCATCTCCCTATAAAAAGCTGGAACGAGGTCGCAAGTGCACGCTGCTTCTCTATGCCCCTCCCGCAACTTCTTTCCCGCGCCAAAGACCCCAAACTTTCGCCATCGCCGCCATTGCCGGGTCGGCTCGAGCTCGTGATCTCCCACCTCCCACCACCTCTGGACTCGATCGGTTCTTCGCCAAAGACCGCAGGGTCGCCACGAAGCTCACCCTTCTACTCCTCATCGCCGATCCGTGGCGCATCGTCCGAACTCCACCGAGCTCCGCCACCACCGGTCCGCCTGCATTCTCTTCGCTGCTCGTCGTCTCCAGACCACCCCGAGCCATTCTCATTGACAAAGAGGACCACCAACATACACGCCATGTCGCCTCTTCCTTTTTCTCCGCCGGTCATGCCGCGTCCTCGCCCACCGGAGTCGCGAACCCGGTCGACGCTGTCGAGCCCCCGCCAGACGGAGCACCACCACGCCGACGTCCCCTCGTCTTGCGTGAAGACAACCAGAGCGAGAGGCTCCTCTTGGCCATCCGCTTTCGGATCGACGGCCACAATTTCATCTTGACCGTTGGTCAACCAAAGTCATGTTGAGGCCACATCATCTTTTATCTTCCAATCAAGATGCGCCACGTACTCGGTCGCCAGCCCACGCCATCTTTGTTGGCTATTCAACCGTCCCAAATAAACTATATTTGCGTCTAGCCCCGAGATCCTTCCAAACAGCTTGCGATCGAGCGAGATGGGGGGAGATGGCGCCGTTAAGCAATATACGGCAAGCGTAATGGTCTTTTGCCTTCGGTCTTGACGTCAACGACCCGCCCAAAGCCGGTCGGGCTGATCTGGCATGCCACGTCGGCAAAAATGGCAAAAAATTAGGCGAGTTACTATTTTTTGAGACATTTTTGTAGTTGCCACCACAAAGTTGGCAATCAGAGAGGCGGCCTTCGTAAGAGTGGCAAATAATTAGATGTCCCTCACGTTTATCATGATTACACCTTACACCCCACGGATGCTAACATATAGGAGAGTTCCCACACTTTATCTTGAATATGTGCATTTGGCATTTGAGGCTAAAATTTGAATTCCTTTCAATGCACATATTTAGGGGGAGCTCACTATATCATAGGATTCAAAATCTTATTATTTATCAATCTCTTGTAAGCTTTACTTGTGTTGTTATCAATCACAAAAAATGAGGAGATTGTAAGTGCATCTAGCCCTTTAGTGGGTTTTGGTGAATTGAATGACAACACCATTAAAGGTCTAACAAGTTTGATAAGTGTTGAACATGAAATTGAGTTTATTGCATACACTTGTGGACTGTGGAATGAGAAGTGTATATAGGTTCAACAAGAAGGCAAACTTGATGATATTCCATATAATGTTCAAATCAATGTCAAATTGTGTATTGTTGTGTTGGAAGATTACAGAAACAATATAATTCAAGAGAAAGCCAACAATACAAATGGAGTTGATGAAATGGCTTCTATGTTGAGGAATATCATAGTATCATGAGAAAGCAAGCATATTTAACAAATGTTAAAAGAAACATGAGTTGATGATTTTGGATTGGTCTCAATAATGGCTTGCTTTGCATGAACAAGAAGAGTTTGATAGTGGATTAGCTTTGATAAAGGATTGAAGAATGAGTCAAGAATGCATAAGTGAAGAAATACCAAGCAAAGGTTTAAATGACAAAGGACACAACTCATATTGGATATAAGTCGGTCTCTATATTGGTTTGCTTGTATGGATAAAGAGTTGAAAAATCACTTTGCATTGCTTTGATCAAGCTAGAAGTATGAAGATAGATATTGAAGTGAGTATAAGGAGTGTCAAGCCAAAATGAAGAGGACATAAGAAATCGTGAATTGACTTGACCATATTGATGTTGATTCATATATGTCTTTATGTGAATCAAACTAAAGCTTGATTGATCTCAACATTCATATCTGGAAGATATTCAAGCAAGGATCACAATTTTGAAGAAATAGTTTTTCAATAGATACTTAATATGATGTGACTTGAGTATGACTTGATAAGGTAAAGATAGCAAGGAAAGGGCTTCGAGGGACTAAGCAAAGGTAAAGGGCAAGCGATGGCTTGAGGACCGAGGTAACATGGCTAAGGTGAAGAAGAGAGTACTTACATTGATTCGAGGAACTAATCGAACTATGAGTAGTCATATTGTGTTGAGGATCAAATCATTATTGGAAGTGACTTTAAGCCACGGATTGAACTCACATGTGTTGAAATGGTTCAAGTCATATGGTCAAGGTATAATGGGACTGAGGACAATACATTCGATGGTGGAGCCCCCAGTGATAAAAAGGATGCGGTGACCAACTTAAAGGTGTTTAAATTCTTTGATATTTTGAATTTGAGTTTAGAAAAAACCATACTATAAATGGGGATATAATGCACAAGCTTTTATGTGCAACCAAGTGCTCATTTACCCACCAAATATCCTTAAAGCCTCAGCCAACACAACAAGCTTTGTAATCCTATCTTTTATGCTGCCTTGCAGGTGAGGCACTGCCACACTGAGGCACTATCGCAGTTTAGGCGAGGCACTACCGCAGTTGAGCCGTGGCACTGCCATGACTGAACTGACCGTTGGGAGCGGGGGTATTTATACCCCTTCTCTTCCTCCCAACGACTCACTTGAACCTCCTACTCATTCCAGCTCGTCCAAAATAGAAAAAGCTGCTCTCTCTCTCTCTCTCTCAGTCACCATTGGAACCCGTTAAGCTTCTCCCTTTGATTCCCTTCTAAATCTAAGAGAGTTTGAGCCTCCAAACTACTTTAGAGAGCAGCCCCAATTGTCCTTCATCACCTAGAGCATTTGGTTCGCATTCAAGCCGGTGGATTGTGTTTGTTACTCTTGGAGCTTGCTCCTAGCCGGCAAGAGCGTCGTCCGTGGAGCTTGCCAACTTGTGTGGCAACCATAGGAGGTTTGTAATCACCCCAATCATCTAGTAAAATCACCTCTCATCTCAAGAGTTTATTCTCTTGACTTGAGAACGAGGATAATGTTGAAAGAGATCAAAGCCTTTGTGGCTACCTAAAAAACATGGACATAGGTAAGCCTTTATGGCGAGCTGAACCACGGGATAAATCGGTATATCACTTGTGTTCTTATGATTTGCATTGCTATACTTGTATTTGTGGTGATTGTAGGGTTTAGTCCTGATCTACTTGCTCGTGCACTTTTGCCAACTTTTTGGTGGTGGAATAGGCTCTACACTATCCCAGGAACATCAGTAATTTGTTCGATCTATTTTTTCTTGGGCATCTTTTGAATTGTAGTTCGAGCTTGTCTGCAGGAGCAGCAGTGCCACACTTTTAGTGAGGTAGTGCCGCACCTACAATTTAATTTCCACTGCGAGTTTGTTTTAAACAAGCCTATTCACCCCCTCTAGGCGACATCAAGGTCCTTTCAATAACTGCTAATAAAATTTAATATAAGGACGCACGTTTAGTAATGCTTCCGCCGATGCAATATCCCACAAGCCAAATAAGTCTTGCATATTCTTGGAGTCTTTTATTTTTCTCCTGTCGGATAAGTCTTGCTGAATACAATCGTACCTAGGGTTTTATTCCCCCTGTTGCAGGTGATCGAAGGATACTTAGAGCTGACTCTTGTGTGTTGAAACCTCCTGGTGGGCTCAGAGAGGATTCCTTCACGCTACGACCGTAGTGTTTATTTATAAACCTCACTAAAGGTTTTTATAACAAAAGATGTAAAATCTGCTAGCATCTCTTGTATATAAATGTCCACTACGTTAATGCTCCACCATGTCATTAAATTAATCTTTACTTCCTCTGTAACTCTGATAACATTGTTATATTCCGCTGTTATAATCAATTGAGGTAATATTATGTTACTGTAATAAAGTGATGTAAGAAATAACTTAAGAATGTTGTAAGCTGTATTCTCTCATTTATGATCCTGATGGAAAAATATGAATTTTCGAGTTCTTTCTTAGGGTGTGCTCGATGGAATTGTGTAGTTTAGTGTCCTCTCTTGAGTACTTAGTGTCTAATAGAAGACAAGTACTCCTCAGAGGCATTAGATGAAGCGGTTACAGTAGTGTGTTAGACCACATGAGAAATTAGATAACTCTTCGGCATGAAATTGAAGTCCTGTTTCAAACCGGTTGTTACCTTTAATTTGAGAATAGCCTCAGTGTGAAAATTGTGCATAATATAATACATTCAAAGTAGTAAAGTCAATAGGAGATCGAAAGAAATCACAATAATTTGCGCATTTTCAAAAAAACACGTTCCTCCAAATTTTTTGGATAACCTGGATACGCAAGAGTCAAGAAATTTTCTAAAGGCAGAAAATAGCAAAATCTTAGTGTTTTTTCCTGAAAAATGCTGCAAATCGCCTTGAATGGCCAGCTTCAAATGGGACGTAGGTCCAAAACCTGGTCCGATTGCACGAAGGCCGCAATCGGCGTATTTGTGGCCGGGCGGACATCCCGCGGCAGGCTCACCCGCGAGACCACATGGGCCAAAGCCTGCCCTGAAAGCAATCTTAGAGCCCAAATATCCAAATCACCTGATTACGTTTCAGATTACACGGCGGGGACTAACAGAATTCCTTAGTAGTCCCTTCGTTTCAAACTATCAGCCATTTCAGCTGCATAGCTTATGCGATGTATCAAAATGTATATCTAAGTACATAGTTATATATTAAAAAAATCAAAATAACTTATAATTTAGATTATGGATTCTTTTGGTTGACATTCAGGCATATATAGCATAAAAATAATTATTAAAAAATAATGGGCAAAACTACAAGCAATAAAACACTAGAAACAAGTATATATTAATAAGTGAAGATAATGGTCGGCAAAATATCACTTAGAAAATGTTTGGCTAAAGTTGCCACAACTCAGGCAACCACAATTTTCTTAGATGATAATACCACCCTCGGTCCTAAATTATAAATTATTTTGGTTTTTTTTAGGTACATAGCTTTTGCTATGAATCTAGATATATATGATATGTCTAGATACACAATAAAAGTTGTGTATTTAAAAATAACAAAACAACCTATAAATTAGAACAGATGGAGTATTTGGTTGCTACCACAATTTAATCAATATAACCTAGTCATTTGGCCACGGGGCATAGACTCACCATCTTTGCCTAACTCTTCCTAAGGTTAAGTGATGGATTTTCTTGCTACAAAAGTGTGGCAAGACTAACCTTAGTAGACTTAGGTAAAAAATCCAAGGCAAGTATAGTTGCAACCAAAACATGCCCTTCGGCTTTAGTCATCTCTTTTGTAGTTCTAAATAGGGAGAAGTTCATTTTTGGCATGCAACTATTGTCCGAGTTTGTTTCCAGTGACACAACTTTTAACTAGGGATCTTTGACCATCGAACTATCAATATTGAACAAATTTGGCTATCTAGATGGTTTTAACATGTTTTTGTATTTTTGAAAATAATAAAAACTACTTTATTTCCTAAAAATATGCAAGTAATTCATTTCAAACTAGAAAAAATATGAACCTAGCACCTTTTTTTCCAAAAATATCTCTATCTATTGGTGTTCTCTTTGAAGTTGTTTTTATTGAATCATATTGCTACTGTTTTGTTGCTTGTAGTCATGTTCATTGTTACTTAAATCATCACTTTGTACTATATTATACCAAGGATTGCCAAGAGATCAATAGCAAACTACAAGTAAACAATACATTTGGAAGATGACACAAACGCTCGCAGGTGTCATGGTACACCATACATAGATCATATTTAGTCATTGCACTAGTATGGACTAGCCCTCCATTTTTTTTGTTAATTTGACTCCAACATGTTTGGTACTCTATTTGGATTATATATTCTTTTGATTGAGATATAGGCTTAATATAGAATAAAATAATGATTTAAAAAAATAAGGAAAAATAATAGGCATGACTACAAGCAATAAAACACTAGGGACAAAAACATGTAAGATTCAAATAGCTCAAAAATAAACTAGCATCAATAGACGCATTATATTTTTGTTGAAGAAATGGTACTTGTTTCTTATTTAAATGAATTAGATATGGATTTTTAGGAAATAATCCACTTTTTATTTATTTTAAGAAAATATAAAGTCGCCTTTGATATCAACTATATGGCAAAACTTATTCGGCATTGGTATTTCGGTGATCAAAAGTTCCTAGTTTTATAAGAGTTACATGGACAAACTCAAGCAATAGTTGGATACACAAAAATGATCTTCTCCTTTCTGAAATTTCAAGAAGAAACTGTTTTGATTGGAATTGATTTTTTTGGTGCACAGAAAATACCTTTTCTTAGGCCAGTTCAATTATGAATAAATCAATATTTCTCAACCATCTAAGAAAGGCTAAATATATATACAGAAAGAACTTACTCCCTCCAGTCTTTTTTCAGAAATTTTTTTCCTGTGTTTTGCTTGGCATGCAATTATTGCACATAAGCCATACCATTGTTCAATCATACTATCTACCCTACTATGCCTCTCCCGCCACCGAAAAGCCAAACGGCTCTTGATCTTCCATGCCCGTGTTCCCATATTCCGTAGTCTGGGTCCATACACCAGCGTGACACTACTCTTATGTTAGACGCTTTATGCTTGTGTGTTTTGAGCCGCTTGACTGATCAATCGCTGAAAGACATTTTTTACTCTAAATTTCAGCATTATAAACAAAGAGGGCGTGGGTAGCACACCGGAGGCACCTATTCTTTATGAATACTTTTGTGCCAAATTTTAACGTGCGGTTAATGTTTATATGTTGGCATTATCATTAAGTAACCTATAAATTGTTGGCGACCACTCCGTCTGTCCCAAAAGAAAGTACATATCTTGTTTTTCGAAAAGTCAAATAATCTTAAGTTTAACCAAATATATAAAAACGACAACAATATTTATGATGCTAAATAGATATAATTAGATTAATTATGCAATATATTTATATAGTAAATCTATTTTAAAGATATAAATGTTGATGCTATTTTTTTACAAATCTAGTTAATTCCTCGAAAAAATGAGATGTGTATTATTGTTTCCCGGAAGTACTCCCTCTGTCTCAAAATAAGAGTCGTTCTCGCTTATGAAGGAATCAAATAATTTTAACTTTGATCAAATATATAAAATAAAATATTAATATTTATAGTATAGAATTGATATCATTAATAGATAGTTGAATCTATTTTCATAATAAAATTGTCGGGGCATTCGGTAACTACACAGTCTCTAGTAGCGTGCGGTACGTGGTGCTCAAGTGGGCCTTCTGCTTCGCCATCGGCATCCTCACCGGGATCGTCGGCTTCGTCATCAACCTCGCCGTCGAGAACGTCGCTGGCTTCAAGCACCAGGCCACGCTGAGCCGTACATGCGGCAGCTGACCGTCGGCGACGTGGTGGCCGGTCCGCTGCGGAGCTTCGGCGGCGTGGAGAAGGTCGGCAACGTCGTGCACACGCTCCGCGCCACGGGGCACCACGCGTTCCCCGTCGTGGACGAGCCGCCCTTCTCGCCGGGGCCGCCGGTGCTCTACGGCCTGGTGCTGCGCGCGCACCTGCTGGTCCTGCTCAAGAAGAGGGAGTTCCTGGCGGCGCCGGAGCGGTGCCACAAGGAGTACGTGGCCGGGAGGTTCCAGGCGGAGGACTTCGACAAGCGCGGGTCCGGGAAGCAGGACACCATCGCCGACGTGGTGCTGTCGCCGGAGGAGATGGAGATGTACGTCGACCTGCACCCCTTCACCAACACGTCGCCGTACACGGTGGTTGAGACCATGTCACTGGCCAAGGCACTAGTGCTCTTCCGGGAGGTCGGCCTGCGCCATCTCCTCGTCGTGCCCAAGGCCTGCGACGTAACTGCAATTCAATTAGTATCAAGCAAGATTTCACTTCATTTTAGTATATACTAGTTCTTCGGCCGCGCCCATGCGCGCGGGCCACTGGTCACACGTATTTTTTGGGAAAAAAAGATATAATCAAGGGGGGCCTGTATTTCGATTTGAGAAAAATCTGAGGAGGTTTTCGAAAAAATCGCTGAGAGTGTCTTTATAGTGCGGGTTGATTTTTGATAAAAGGAAGGGTTTTTTTGCAAAAAAGCCGGAGCTTATCCGTTCTGGACTGCGGGTTGATTTGAAAATTATCTAAGTTGTTATTTGCAAAATATTCTGAGAGGGCCTCTGGAGCGCGGGTTGATTTCCCAAAAACATAAGGGATTTTTCGTAAAATGACCGCGCCTCGCCCGATCTGGACCGTCGATGCGGCACATCGAACGGCCGGGAACGGCCGGCGACGTGGCGCGCCGTGTGGGCAGCCTGGCCACACGCTTTCTTGTCTTTAGATATTATGTGTGTATATATATTTGCAGAGGTCGCCGGTGGTCGGCATCTTGACGAGGCATGACTTCATTCCGGAGCACATCCTGGGGCTGCACCCTGTGCTTCTGAAGAGCAGGTGGAAGAGGCTCCGGTGGCAGAGGGGCGCCGTAGCCAAGTACTTCCGCTCGCTCGTCGAGTGGGTCGCCAACAGCGGCTGAAGGAGATACATTGCTGGCAGGATGCTGCTGGCTTGTGCGTATGGATGAAAACGGTACGGATATTTATTCGACCGTTCGTTCGACCGAACAAATATGAACACTTATCTGGATAGTTACTCGGATATCCGGTTTTTTTTTTGGATACGGATACTAAAACGGATATCTTAGGCGGATATCAAATACGGATGTAATATCATCGATATCCGGCGGATATCGGATAATCCGGATAAGTATCGGATATATCCGGATATTTAAAAACGGATATTATCCGGATATTTATTCAAAATTTAAAAATCACAAATTTGAACCATCCAAACTATCTCAAATGGAAAGTTGACCAAAACAACAATTGTAGATCTTGATGAGTTGAACAAACTTGGTATTCAAAACTTTTCAATTTGAAGTCATTTAGAGTTCATAATACTAGAGTCAAAGTGTTGTTTTTTCATTTGACCAAATTTGACTTGGTCAAACTTGCTCAAATGAGACACTAAATGACCTCAGATGAAAAAACTCTGAATACCAAGTTTGATCATCTCAGCAAGATCTACAATTGTTACATAGCTTATTTTCCCATTTGAGAAAGTTTTATCAAACACTAGTCATAAATTCTTGAATCTCATAGACTTTCTGAAACTATGTCACACACTTGTGAAATTTGAACTATATTTTGTTCAAACTTTCTCAAATGAAAAAATGGCCTATATAAGGATTGTATATCTTGATGACATGAACAAATTTGGTATTCAAAACTTTTCAATTTGAGACAATCTAGGGTTCCAAAAACTAGTTTGTAAACGTCGAAATTTAAAAATCACAAATTTGAACCATCCAAACTATCTCAAATGGAAAGTTGACCAAAACAAAAATTGTAGATCTTGATGAGTTGAACAAACTTGGTATTCAAAACTTTTCAATTTGAAGTCATTTAGAGTTCATAATACTAGAGTCAAAGTGTTGTTTTTTCATTTGACCAAATTTGACTTGGTCAAACTTGCTCAAATGAGACACTAAATGACCTCAGATGAAAAAACTCTGAATACCAAGTTTGAACATATCAGCAAGATATACAATTGTTACATAGCTCATTTTCTCATTTGAGAAAGTTTTATCAAACAATAGTCACAAATTCTTGAATCTCATATAGACTTTCTGAAACTATGTCACACACTTGTGAAATTTGAACTACATTTTGTTCAAACTTTCTCAAATGAAAAAATAGCCTATATAAGGATTGTAGATCTTGATGAGCTGAACAAACTTGGTATTCAAAACTTTTCAATTTGAGACAATCTAGGGTTCCGAAAACTAGTTTGTAAGCATCGAAATTTAAAAATCACAAATTTGAACCGTCCAAACTATCTCAAATGGAAAGTTGACCAAAACAAGAATTATAGATCTTGATGAGTTGAACAAACTTGGTATTCAAAACTTTTCAATTTGAAGTCATTTAGAGTTCATAATATTAGAGTCAAAGTGTTGTTTTTTCATTTGACCAAATTTGACTTGGTCAAACTTGCTCAAATGAGACACTAAATGACCTCAGATGAAAAAACTCTGAATACCAAGTTTGATCATCTCAGCAAGATATACAATTGTTACATAGCTCATTTTCCCATTTGAGAAAGTTTTATCAAACACTAGTCACAAATTCTTAAATCTCATACAGACTTTCTAAAACTATGTCACACACTTGTAAAATTTGAACTACATTTTGTTCAAACTTTCTCAAAATGAAAAATGGCCTATATAAGGATTGTAGATCTTGAATCCATGACCATGACTCCATGAGACCCATGAAGCAATGTGCTTGGCTATTTCTACTCATGCCGCGAAGATTGGTGCTTATATGATGTTTGATGTATGATGTATCTGTATCTTTATCTTATTTGTTGCTTTACTCTTTAGTCTTTCGGCTTAATCTAGATGGATTATGGACTCATAGAGTGGTGTAATGGTTTGCGCACGTATGATATATATATATATATGCTGCTTTTACTCAATATCCGAATAGATATTTGTATCCGACCTTCTCCGAATCCGATTCATACCGTATTCGATACTCATTATTCGTATCCGTAACCGAGTCAATCCGTATTCGTATATGTATCCGAACGCTATCCGTGTCCGAATCCGAATCCGAACAGAAATATGAAAACAAATATAATATGAGTGATATCCGTTCGTATCCGATCCGTTTTCATCCCTACTTGTGCAGATTAAAGGGGTCATTGTGTATTTGTGAAATAACAGCACCTGCTGATAGCTTCATATACACATGCAAAATATGTTCATTCAAAATTTTGTCTTCGCTTCTTCATTTATGTTTATATATATTTTTTTCTTGTGTGGAAGAAGATGAGTTTGCCATATTGTTTTATGTCTTCTACATTTATTGAGTTTGATGTATAGTTTTCTTGGTGCACACTTCCAAAGAGAGGTCGAGGGTCCATTACTGAAGTAAGATTTTTTTTTTCCGAATTTTATAGGGCGTGGTGTTGCCCAAGCTCTGTTTACTTTTTTTTTAAAACGAATCAACAAGGAAAGCTGCCGATTATATTGATAAAGAAGAAATCCTAGACTGGGTATTAACAGAATAACAACAATAGTTGTAACAACACAAACGACTATGACAACTCTACCAACAACAACAACAGTAGTGACAAAAACAAGCAACTAAGATAACTCTACCAACGACAATCCACTTGCAACATGAGCAAACAAACAAACCGCAGTGAAGACAAACACCTAAAGAAAGGACAAAGAAACCTCTGCCACCATGCCCCTCTCTGTTTAGCTTATAATGTGTATTTTCATAACTTTTCTACCTTAATACAAAGAAGCAAGCGCAGATCTCCTACGTTTTTTGAGAATTTTTTTTACAGGGTCAGTTTCAGGATTAGTAGAATGGCCTAGCAGAGATGCTCTGTCACCAGGAGATCAAGATCGAAAAATATAATTATCCTTTCCTTTTTGGAGGCTTTGCTGAAGAGTTTTGTTCTCACCACCCGCCACCCCTAGTGGTTGTTGCTCAGTGGGCAGGGTGGCTTAGGTTGCTGGTATAGAGCAATGACGGACCTAAACATGGCAGCAGCGGAGGTCGAGCACGGGTGGGGTCTGGTCAGGCGTGGGCGAGGAAACGATGAAAAATACTATCTTCATTTCGAATTATAAGTCATTGTGTATTTGTTTTATAACAACACCTTATGATAGCTTCATATACACATGCAGATATGTTCATTCAAAATTTTGTCTTCGCTTCTTCATTTTATGTTTATATTTTTCTTCTGTGAAAGAAGAAGAGTTCGCCATATTTGTTTTATGTGTTATATATTTGTTGAGTTTGATGTATATTTTTTGGTGCACATTTCCATAGAGAGATCGAGGGGCATTACAATTCTTCAAATTCAAATGTTGTATTTGCAATTAATCATTAAAAGATATTATTTAAAAAAAATTCCTAGTCAACAGTGTTGCTGTGAAAATTTGATTCACACGACACCACGATAACTATTGTTCTTTCGTAACGACGATCGACTAGTTTTCAGGACAAACTAGCAAAGTGGTTCCTCGCTTTCGTGGAGAAGAGCCGACTGTTTTTCAGCGTAAAATGGCAAAGGTTACCGACCCTTAATGAAGATTAGGGTTTGGTATGTACTACTGTCCTAAAATAGAAGAAAACATAATATTATATTGGAAAAATAATAGATTAATAATGTTGATTGGTTAGAGGATAACAATTGGCCATATACCCGGGTATTTATACATAGATATGCCTCGGTCTTTGACAAACAGAGAGAATTCTTTTACGCACAAAGTGAATACAATATCTTTCTAATTCCTAATTTGTTTGGCCACACGTCCACACCTACACCTATTATTAAGTCCAGCACCACTACGTCTCCTATTCTTGCCTGTCCTGAGCCAAACCATTTACTGATCTACAAATATCTTCTCCTTCGACTCGACAACGGTACAAACAGATTAATCATGTGCCTCAGATCCCGCTAATATCTCCGTGTGCGCATGCTTGATACTGGCTCCTCAATAATCACTAGTGGAGCCTCCATCCATGAAATTATTTACTGAAGGTCTTCTCAGGCCACAAGAGGCTGTTACATATATGAATATCTGCTGTGCTGCAAACGATCTTCAATCCTGACCCTGTTGCAACATCATCGGCCAAACTTGCTTCTGGCCCCGTAAATTTCAGTTGATTCTTCCATTCAAATATGTTACAATTCATCAAAAGAATTCGACTAATAAACATAAGTACTGGCAACTAAACTAATTTGGCCAACTAGAAATCAAAGAGACAAATTATGATATTAATAACAAGTAGCAGCTGGGCCCACTAGCGGCGACTCGGTACATCCAAGCGAGCGCGCACCTGCGTCAGCCGGCAGGCAGTGGCCATCGAGCGCACACCTGCGTCACCATCGGCACACACACAACCTGCGTCGACACACACGCAACGGCGACTTGGATCGAACGGACACATTAATTAGCCTTTTCCGTCGGATGTTTATCTTTCACCGGCCTTATCAGACTCAGCATACTAGATACATCACTTATCATGACATCAGTGACAAAGGTATGTCACTAGTACTTCCTACTCCATATAATACTCAGGGAAATTTCGCTGTAGGACACCGCTAAAAAATGTAATACGCTGATGGATATCGCATTACAAATTTGAGGTTCTTTGACCGGTTACACACCGCAGCTAATATTTTATTTATTTCTCAGATTCGCGAAGAGAGAAGGCGGGAGAAATGATTTTTTTTGTCCTCGTCTTCAACCTTCAGCCGTTCGCTTATTTTTGCCATACACATCGCCGCTGTCTTTTCTTCTCCGGCGACACCCGCGACCACAACGCCGGGCATCTCCACCACGGCTGCTCATCTCCAGTAACACGGTGGCGGCGTTGCTGTACGGCGGCTGACGGTGCTGCAACGCGCCGCGACTTGCTCTCCCCGCGCACCGAGTCCGCCATTGACGGCGTGCTCAAGCCCTCCGTGACCCAGCCCTCTCCTCTCTCTTCCTCTATAAAGGGCACCCGAGCTCCGCAAAAGCACGCCGCCACCACTCCGCCCATCCTCGTGCCTCCTCCGTCTCTCCAGCACCAAAAGCCGCCACCGCCGCTGCCATTGCCGACCCATGGTTGAGCTCCGATCTACCAAATCCGGTCACCTCCTGCCTATTTTTCTCCTGTGTTGGCATCGCAGTGGCACAAAGAGGCCACAACCCCACCCCTCGTCGTCGATCCATGGCCACGTCGTCGAGTTCCACCGAGCTCCGCCACTACTGTCCGCTTCAACCCGACACCAGCGCTTCCCGAGCAGTTTCCGCCTAAGAGGACCCCACTGGTGCTTTCTATGTGCTCTCCACTACCTCTTCCGCCGTTCGCAAAAGACCGTCGGCCACTGGAGATGTGGTGGAGATGCCCGGCTTTGTGGTCGTGGGTGTCGCCGGAAAAGAAAAGGCAGCGGCGATGTGTTACGGCAAAAATAAGCGAACGGCCGAACGTTGAAGACGAGGGCAAAGTCATTTCTCCTGACCTCTCTCTCCGCGAATCTGAGAAATATATACAAAGAAATCCAAATTTGTAATGGTACTAGGCAAATTTCGATCGTTACGGTGTCCATCAGCATATTACGTTTTTACGGTGTCCTACGGCAAAATTTCCCTAATACTAAAGATCCGTTTGGATTTCAGTGGTGTAATAAATTTTAGTTGATTAAAGTTAAGACTAAACTTACAATAAAACTTTAGGATCGTACTAAAGTTTAGATCTAATTTCATAAGGGCATGTTCGGTTCTGGGGTTCCAAGGCTTGAAACTGTTCCGGCCAGGAACACTTATCTAATTTATATATAGACAAGTCTCAACTAGGAATTATTTCTAGCCGGAACAACCTTAAACGAACAAGCCCTAAAAGGATTTTTATGGCCATGGTTTCTCTTTAGCACTCGTATTCCGTGGCCATTGAGTCCGAGTACCCAAGCCTATCGCCGTTGCCGTCGAGCATGTGTACGTCGACATCACCATCGAGAGCCTCTCGCCACCGCAGCCATTGAGCTCAAGCCGTCAAGCGTCTTTGCCACCGAGTCCGATTAACTAAGTCTATCGCTGTCTTGTGTGCGTCGCCATCGCCAAAGCCGCTGCCCTGCTAGCGAAGTGACTTCAACTTAATTTGGTCTGAGTATACTTCCCTTGAAAAAAACTCCCCTGATCTTATATTAACACCAGTACACTAATGATTTCTCTTGGCGTCATCCTTTTTTTCACTGGCGATTGGGACAGAGGTGGCACTAGTAGAGAGAAATATGTGGTCCAGCCTCAAGGGCCGCCTGTGTAAAAGCCATCACACTAGCGGTTCATGTAAGAAAACTGCCAGTGTTAACGGCCTAATTACACTGGTGGTTTGCATTAGCCAACCGCCAGTGTAAAGCCCATTTACACTGGCGGTTTGCTTACATAAACGGTCAGTGTAAATAGACGGTTGAACTATATGAACCGCCTGTGATACTCATTTTCAATGGCGTTTTTATGTGAACCGTCACTAATACATCTGATATAAATACTCCTTCTTTCTCCCTCGACCAGCACTGTTCAGCCGAGCCACCTTCCATGGGTGGTGAACTTGGAGGTCCAAAAATCGCAAAATACAAGGGGGAGGTTTTGCTCTTCATTTCTTTAGAGGAGGTGGCTTAAGAAGGTTAGTTAATGCCTCTCATAGCTCTTTTTGCATTAGTGCTTCTCATTTTGAGCTTAAACTAGATCTAGCTATATATATATATATAGAGAGAGAGAGAGAGAGAGGTTTTGCTCTTCATTTCTTTGGAGGAGGTGGCTTAAGGAGGCGTGCTTTTCAACATTTCTATATCATATACAAGAGTTTGGATCGATATGACTTGTTGAATTCATTCGAGCACTGTAGGGCATACATGTTCTACAAGTTCAAGGGTGGATGCTATGATTTAAAAAAACCGGAAAACCGCTACATGTGCGGATTGACTTTAAAGTAAATTTTAAATAAATATACATATTATATACACACACACACACACACGTAGCAACTATGTAACCACTTGCCAATTCTTATATAGTGCCACAAGTAACCACCAGGATCGGTGCTTTGAGGGTACTATGTGTGCAAGTTTCTCAGAGAAAACGGGAGATACACCAACAACCCTAGCAAAGTAAGTAATAGTCATAAGTGAAGTTTTGTCACTACTTTGCCTTCTCCGTATTGGTTAGATGTAAATGTATGATGACTTATTATTTTTTGTAGGTATACAAGTGTAATCCCACGAGTGTACGCCTAAAGAATGGTGACCTCATGGCCATTTGCGAGGACTTATGCCGGTTCATCATGAAAGAAATAATTCACTTCAATGGGAAGTATTTTGATCCGGACTCGGAATTAGCTCAACCACATTACCGAGAACTCATAGATATTGCCAGGCTAGTGCTAAACCATGAAGATTATTAGAGGAGTACGTCATGGGACGACTAAGCTAGCTATGAGTGGAAAAACTTTGTTTTATGTATACATTATTAGTGTGTGATGACTATGGTAAACTGCAACAAATATTACTTTTTTCATGCATGTAAAAATAATTTTCTGTGATATCTATTTGGATTTGTTTTATTTTTTATACAATATTCACCGGCGAAAAATATATGGCGGGAAATAAAAACAATTCACTGGCGGGAAACATATGGCGCCAAATTTTGAATTTTTAAAAACAATCCACTGACGGTTTTGCTAATAAACCGCCTTTGGAAAAATTATTCTAGAGGCAATAGATTTAGGTGAACCATCTGTGCTAAAAAAGCTACACTGGCACCGTTCACTTGGAGGAATTTGGAGGAATATGGAGGAATTTGTGAGAGGAATCATCCGTGAACAGTAAAATGAACTTCCTCCATACCGTGAAAATGCTTAGTGGTGACTTAAATGAACCGCCAGAAAATGCTTTACTTAAATTGTTTACTTAAACAAAATGTAAACACCATTATCACTAGCGATTGTTTTAGAGAAACCGCTAGTACAAAGTTATTTCTACTGGCGCATCTTAACTAACCACTTGTAGTATTGTTGATTTGTACTAGCCTTTTACACTGGCGCACTGTTCAACCGCCAGTAGAAATGCCTCTGGAACCGCCAGTGCTGAGCTCCATTGTACTAGTGTAAACCAAATAACTGAAGAAGTCAGTTGACCAAGACCTTATACAGACCATATAGCAGGCTGCACCGCTACAGCTGATTCAGTGGGTGGGTGCGAAAGCACAATACTTCTTCCCGATGAAGAACTTTGTTTGTCCTTTCTTGGACTAGTGAAGCACTGAAGTGCGTATCAGAACTTAGAATTAGTGGCACCCACAGTCGTTGAGATGACAATGGGCATCATAGTGGAAAACCATTGTATTGTCTATAAAGAAAGTAAGCCAAATCCCTAAAAAAGAAAATAAGCCAAATGATATGGGTTCACCCATAAATTCAAGTGAAAGTGGCAACTATGTGACATGACTACTCTATGCGACAATATATTGGCTAGTAGCCCTGTATATGTCACATCCCACCTACTTTGAGATCTACCTGCCAACTACCAAAAGATGGAAAGCAGATAAAAAAAGTATGAATCCCATGTCACAATATAGCTAGAAGCTAATTTGGTATTAACCAATTATCGGTCATAATAGTTGTCCTTTGCTCTGAAGGGCCACATGGATCTTGATGACAACAAATATTCCAGAAGCATATTGGTCATTGGTGCTCTTGCCAAGCAGCTATTTTTGCTTAGGTCAATGACTTTGCATTAAAATAATATTTCCTAGATAAATAAAAATTCTTGGTTTCTCTTCATGCTGAACAATGAATTGATCCAAGCCATACTTTATATAGAACACGAAATATGTTGCAATAAATAATGAATCAATTTTTCTATATGGTATGAGTAATTGGGTCAAATTTGGGCAATAAACAAAAGAGCCGGACTATGAAATAACTCTGCATATAAAATTTGTTCTTGGCAACCACGGCTAAATGCCATATTCTTGATATCATACTTATGCACACCAATCTTAAAGCGCCTCAAAGCGCAATGCCACCATTAGTTGTCTTTTCTCATGCATATGACCTAGAAGGTCAATAAACGTAATTGACATATTGATTGTCAATTATACAACAATTGGTGAGCATTAGCCCATGAAGGATTGATATGATTAAATTATGGGTTACGTCAGTAACTATAGGTGTTAAGTCTAGAAGGCTGCATATGCATTTGTTGACACCAAGAACATGCACAATAATAGTATATAATCCACCAGAAGTTATGGACTCAAAAAGAAGATGAGGATACTCCTCCTGAAGTAGGAAATACATGCAGTATTTATGCAACTACATTAATAAAGTCCAAGATCACTGCATACAAAAACTACAATAGACCCCCAATAAAGTGTGTAATATTTCCCAAATAAATCACAACTAAAGCATACATATACACCACTAGAAGTTGGTGAATGGGAAATTTTAGTATGCTATTAAATATCTCGGCATCAGGGGGAGATGAATGCCCATATTATGAAATGCCTTGATATTTATGAATCAAAACTCACAAATCTAAACTAAACTAGTTGTTTAGTTACACTCCTCTATTCTATAGCATGGAGTTATGCCAGATAATTATTTGTATTGATAAGAAGCAACCAAATTGGTTAAAATCTAAATGAATATTTCTACCTGAAGTAGATGTGGATAATACCGGAATTAATTTCATATCCATTTGACATTGGCATTTTGATCAAATTATATGGGGCGCCTGCAAATAAGATCTAGAGGCCTAAGTCAAAACCATATGCTCATGAAGCAAACTCACATTATGTATGATTGTCGGTGCGAAAAGTGACCAACAAGTAAATATTTGTAGTTTTGCCGTACGTTGTGATCGGATGTGGCCTAGCACTCAATGACACAGGGTTTATACTAGTTCAGGCAATGTGCCCTACGTCTAATTCCAGTCAGTCGATGACTTTATTCCTGAGCCTAGGTGCTCAAAGTTTGTTGTGGGGTTACAAACGAGTGGGAATGAGAAGGGGGGTGTTAAAGGTCCGATCGGGATCTGGACCGAAGGGCCAAGAGTGACGGGAGCTCCTATGTGCGCTTAGTATTGGAACGTATGCTTTGTGTAGCTTTAGAGTTCTAGAGCCATGGAGCTGTTTGAGTGCTCAGAATATCTAAAGCTTATCAGAGAGAGACTCGGAAAAATGTCCGTCCTCCTCGTTGGGAGAGAGTGCATCCCCTTTTATAGGTGAAGGGGATGGCCTTACAAGAGACAGAGAGAGTTTGCACATGTGCTACTAAGTCTTGTTGCCCACGCTATCGGGTACAAGACGATCGTCGACGCCCACAATACTGTTTATGTCAGACGCATGTGACAGGCTTTACTGTGTTCTCCTGGTATGGCAAATGACAGCGCCCACAACACTGTAAGGCAAATGTCGACGCCCACAATACTGTTTGGGTTCTAACATGCCTGGAAGGTTGTAAAGCACCCTTTTAGTATGGCCTGGCGGCATTATCCTACAGGTGTGCAGGGCACGGTCCTCGGTATTACGGTTGACTTGAGCGCCTTGCCTTATTTGCTCTGCCTGATTCTTGGGTCCTCACCGAGCAGGCGTCCCCGGTCGGTCGTTCCCAGTCGGCTCCGACCGCGTTGGTCGGAGAAGAGCTGTAAGCAGAGGTTCGGCGTATTCCCGGTCGGAAAAGCGGGTTGGAGTCGGAAGCGAGCGTCGTCCCCTCCTTGGCCAGGCCTTCCAGTCAGAGACTGGATCGCTCTTCTGGCCTGTCGTTAGGTATCTGGGTCGGCCCAGGAGTCACACGTTGTCGTAATGCCGTCTGCTAGGTCGAGCTTTTGCTGGAAAGTGAGCCCATCGGGGACCCTGGGTTTATGAACCCGACAATGATAAAACTCCTCTTTTACTCCTGTAGACAAATCACCTTGCTGGTGAGTTACCTCACGATGAGGTTCATCCTGGAGATGAAAATCCTAGCAATGCGCGCGTACTATAAAGCTAGGAAAACAGAACAACAATGGATCTATCGTTTTGGGAAATAATGAAGATCATTATAAAGTTAGAAAATATGTGTCGACACTTGTTTGCCTCTATAATTGCTAAACGAGTCTCTTTGTGAGAACCCGGATCCGGAACAAAGTCCATGGCAAGAGTGCTTGAAGCTCTCATATCAGGTCAAATGAAATATGCAATTGAGGTCGAACCAAAAATCGCTAAGTGAATATCTTGAACCTAATGTTCGGATAATTATGGGTCATCATTGAAATCATGGGTGGTGAAAAGCGATGGTTCAAAAGGTCCTAATAGAGACCAGTTTCGGTATAAGTTTTACAAAATATGTTCCGCTATATAATGAATCTGGCTAATGGCATGAATCAAAATATGTAGTTATGGGATTATGAAAATCCATGACGAGTAACATTGAAATCTCATACTAATATTGTCTTTAAGAGAAATGATCTCCCTATAAATATAACAACTCCCTGAATGATTTTCCTTGAAGAAATATATGGTTATAAGTCTGAATGCACCAAAAATAAGTGAATTCCTTGTATGGAATAAAGACCCATATAAGACCCGAGAGATAAGAATGAAAAGAGGAACTTGAAGGAATAAGCACATGCACATTTCATGAGCTTTTACTATGAGTGTATATATACTTGTGATATAATGCATTCTCCACCTGAAGTTTTAGAATAATTAAAGTATCCTCTGAAAACAAATATGATATATTTTGGTGTTACTAGCAATACTTTCTCTATTATGCTAGAAATACAAACTTGTGATGTCATACTATGTATCAAAGATAAAGATTCTTGAAGAATCTAGAACCAATCCCAGAAGGAGTCACCACTATTATGAATAGAGAAAATTATAATGATTATTGATCACATCTCGAAGATGCGTTTCATTGCAACTTTAGAGTGCACATATATGCATCTTGATGTATGCATGATATAATATAATAAATTCCGCTCAGCATTATTCTCTATTCGCAATGTTCTTGAAGAACAGCGAGACAAATGTCATGAAGATTAAATGTTGTGAAAATCTTGTAATCTCACTTGCACTATCCATGTTTATGTTTATTTCCAAATAATGGTTAATGCCATGAGAATGATTGACTTCACTGAATGTTATCATCAAAAGGAGTATTTACAAGATATTGATTGTCATTCATGAGATTTTGAAAGTCTCAAACAATACCTATAAGGTGTTATTCTAATGGGGATTTCCTGACCTCTGTTGAAGGCTTTATCGTGACACCATTTATGAAAGTGGGTTTATTGTTTATGTACACTACATATTTTTACCTCACGAGTTCTAGAAGTAAGATGAGGTTAAGATTATAAAATGATATACTTGTTAAGTCTCTATGTGCATATGTTTCATGTATAATGCGTTCTTGTCATAGCGGGATAGTTCTGCAAGATTCAGGGGGAGAACTTCCCTAGAATAATAACTCTTAATCAGAATTCTAGAGAATTCAAAATGATATGATCCAGAAGGTCACAACTTGTCCTGAAGACATATGTTGTACTCTTTTTCCTTGATGAGTTTTCTTGAAGTTTCTCATGTAAGGTTTTTAATGAGACAACAATGTGCAAATGCATTAATAAGCGACAATAATGTACTCTTTCTCCATATTTTTCCCATTGGATTTTTGGAGTTTTAATGAGGCATGTATTTTTCATGGTATTCGCCCAAGGGGGAGTGTTAAGAATTCCTCAATTAGAGGATTGATGGGCTCATACCATATATGTCCTGATGGGCTCAACCATATATGCCCTGAAGACATCTATATAAAGGGATCAGATGTATATGTGAAAGGACTAATGAAGAGATGGTTCTCCTCATATATGTGTCTCCTGTCTATTCTTGTATGTTGTTCTTCAGGATGGGAGAGGAAGACATGATCTACCTACAACTTCTACGCGCCTCTTTCTTGGGATTAGGAATGGGAAAACGGATCTGCCAATCCACGAATAGGCCGATTCTCAATGGTTATTGGGGTGACGTTGACCTTAAGCTTTCAATTGGGTGGGTGGGGGCCGGGTTGTTATAGGGCCGCACTTATTACACGTTGGGATGGCAATTAGTTTATTCCCTGGATGTCACTCATCCATATTTGTATATATTTATAAACCTTATTTAGATGTTTATGTATTCACTTTAATCCATGTGTGTTGAGCGATACCAGCATTTCACTCCAACACACGTGAAATATATGGACACCCAAACAAGCCCTTAGGACTTTTTCACCCATGCAGAAACCATACCTATGTATGGGTATAAGTTCATGTCATGCCCATGCGAAATACGGGTATGCGGTATCAATGCCTATACTTCAAAAAAAAAAAAAAATCACACATACATTAAATTATGATATATAAGAAAATTATCAATCTATAAATATGTAACGAACGCAAACAAAAACAATATAAATGTATGTCACTAGGTGCCCGAGTTGGACGATTTTTTGGAGTACTTTTGAGCCAAATGATTGCTATACTATTGCACATCGGGTATACACATATATCCTTAGATTTATGCATTCGGATAGTGTAGAAGCATACCTATACTTATTATATCTAATGGGTATAGATTTTTATCCATTAACATACCCATATGTAAAAAAAAATTAGCTCGTACCTATACCTAATGAGGTAAATACTCATCAGGTTTTGAATTGTGGTTATCTATTGCTATCCCTAAATACGTGCATTGTAGGTGAGCCATTCTTTCTCTCTGGCCGTTCTTTTTTTTTCCCTCCTCGGCTCAACAAGAACAAGGATGTCGTTTTCCCTGCTGCCCTGTTCGCCAAACGCCAAAGCATCTTCTTTTGCTTTCTCCTTTATTTGATTTTCCTGTTCTTTCTTTCTTTTGGTTTCTATCTAATTTCAAGCTTTCCTTTCACTCTTTTTTTGCGATTAGTTTTCCTTTCATCTTTTTGGCGAATAATTTTTATTTCACTCATGATTTGTTTATCATTTATTTGTTCTATTTCAAATATCCTTTGTAGTTTCAATTTGCCTTTATTTTCAAATAATTTGATAGTTCTTTGTACATCACTAAATGATTTTCATCATATTTGTCAAACATTTTTTTACATGTTGATAGGATATTCTATATTTAAAGGGCTCATACATGAAAAATTATTTATCACGTTTCAATTTAATATTTTCTTTTTATTAATTTTATTCTAATTATTTTTTGTACATACGGATTGGAATAGTATAATTGGAATGTTTCGTGGTGTATTCTATTTTTTCCCAAAACATTCATGATCCATATATAATGTATTTTGTAATGTTTCTATAATGTTGTTGACATGTTCCATGGTGTATTTTAGATGTTGTTGGCCTGTATGGCCATTTATCCCGTTTAAACCCGTGTAAATGCTACAGGCTAATACATTGTTTCTATTCAATCTGATGTTTATCCTATTTAATTTGAAATTTAGCCATCGAAATGGTTGTTTATTAGCGTAAATAATAGCTGACATTAGGTGACCATGGGACCACCTGAACAACTTTTTTTAACAAGTGATGAATGTTTTTTCTTAAAAAACAAAAAGTAAGACATAAGAAGGAAGAAAAGACGACTTCTCGGTCCTGTAGAGGACACGCGCACCTAACCCGCCTCCTGCGCATCGGGATGCATGCGCTCCTCATGTCCCTGCGTGCCCGCTACCCCTATGAGCGCATCACTACTGGAACCAAGGTGGTCGCCGATTGTCCAATCTTTGCCGAGTGTATTTTATCATACAATGCAAATACTTATTTTAGGGTATGGAACATGGTTTTTCTATTAAAGATACATTTCGCCCAAATGGACATAATTAAACAGCATCAGAGCAAAGTGCTTGCTAGCGTGCCATCATTGTCAGTCTTCATGAGCAACATGTATTTAAAATTAAATTCTAAACATTTAAGAAAATCACATTTTGTACTGTTTAAATTGTAAACAACCTAATTAAAATGTATTTTGAAATTTTATGAAGAATATTAAATCAAAATATTTATTTGATGTTTTCTTTTTTTTTGCACTTTCAAAATAGAAAATTTTAGGGTGTGCATTTTTTTGTCTCGCAAATCATTTTTTCTTCGTTTTAGAGGCCCAATGAATTCTTACAAAATGGAGGTAATTAGAAGATTGGTAAGTGATTGCAGATGCTTTCCTAGTTTATTTTGATGGTTGATCCTTCAAGATCTCGTGATGATAATAACGTTGTTCATAAAATCTACATCTCTTGGGTGATTCTCTCATATCCCTTCTACATGAAAGTGTTTTGCCTTATATATAGGAGGGCATGAGGTATGAATAATGTTTTACCACTAGAGTTCTTCGACCAAATGACCAAAATAAACTTTGTAGATCTTGTGTGTTATGAAATTTTTTATTTGTAGGAGGGGCTTGATTTGAAATCATCTTGTCATGCCTCTCATTGACGCGTTAGGTGTTTGAAAATCATGAATTTTCCCCAGGTGTAAAAGACCTCTAAGCTTATGGAAAAAAGGATCTCCCTAAATGAAAATTGTAGATCCCCAAAAGTTATCCAAACTATGTAGGCTTGACAACTTTTTTGATTTGAAATCATCTTATCATCGGGCGTGACCATGTTGGAATCTCTCAAATTTAAAATTCCCATTTTCAAACGACCTGGCGATGGAAAAACTTCCTAAATGAAAACTAGATCTCCAAAAGTTGAAAAACTATGTAGTTGACAACTTTTGATTTGAAATCATCTTATCATGCAAACATTTGCTCGGGTTGAATCTCTCAAATTTGAAATTCCTTTTTTCAAATCGACCTCGGCCGGAAAAACTTCCTAAATAAAAGTGATGGTGGATCTCCTTCTTGTTATGAAACTCTGATGTAGTTGACTCCTTTTTAAAGGACACTTTTAGGGCCTCAAACAAGCCATGCTCCTTCTAGTTGAGGGTATGCACGAGGATACTCAGATAAGCCCAACCTCCCAGGCCGATTTGGAGAGTCGAAGTGTAGGGGTGGGGGGGTTAAATGTGCCGTGGTGTCCTCAACCTAGGGACTTAGCATACGATGTTAGACTCTTGTCAACAAGCTACTCACGAGGGTGTCCCGCATTTGTCAAAAATGAGCAACCGCCTTCCTTGGTTCCTCCCTCCGTGGGCGTCTCTGATGAGTGCGGTCTAGCTTAGAGCTAGCTTCCCCCTAATTTTTAATCACTAAATAGTGCAAAAAGCAAGAGACTAGCATTTTTTCGCATTTTTATAGTCTGCATACAGTGTAAATGATGCATCCCTCTCTTATAGGGTAATGTTTAGGAATACTTACTACTATCTCTCCGGCAAATATTTATCATCTTAGATTCTTTACGAGTAACTCATTTTGTTGGACATTGCTCGGAAAACAAGGTTGACAAGTACCCTTGTGTGTTCGTGTTTTTGTGTGATGAGTGATTGATCAACGTGATCCACGAAATAGGTTGAGTCGGGTTACTAACTCTACCATGGCATGCATGTGTGCATGTCTCTTGACTCGTGATTGTCCAGCTGGTGCCACAGCATGGAATGCAAATACTTATTTTAGGGTATGGAACATGGTTTTTCTATTATTACATATCGCCCAAATGGACATAATTAAACAGCATCAGAGCAAAGTGCCTGGACCGCGGACGCCATCTATTGTCAGTCCTCTTGAACATCAACACATATAAAGGCATTAAATTCAAAATTTAAGAAAATCATATTTTGTACTGTTTAAATTGTAAACAACCGGTAATTAAAACTTTGAAAATTTTATGAAGAATATTAAATCATTTATTTATTTGATGTTTTGGGCCTCAAAACCCAAAATAGAAAATTTTGGGGGGTGGCATGACGCTATGGCGGCATCGAGGAGTACAGTATTCTTCACGTTAGGAATGCCCAATGGAAGTTCTTATCAAGATTACGATGGAGGTTAGAAGAAGATTGGTAAGTGATGATTGCCGATGCTTTCCTAGGGTTGGTCGGCTGGTTGATCCTCCAAGATATCTCGTGATGCTAGGGCTTTTGGTTTCTCGATCTGTTCTCACCTCTCCCATTTTCAGGATCGGTTTTCTACTGGTTTTGTTTTCCCTTTGCATTGAGGAGGTCCATGGAGGTACAAAAAAAGGGTGATTGTTTTCTGGGATTTTTGGTATGGGAATGGAGGTCCGAATCCTCCTCGTGTCCTCCGGAATTCCTCATTTCAAGCTGTGATTTTCGTTCTTCGTGTTCTTCAGTTTTTCCCTTTTCGTTTTTGGGCCACGATCTGAAACTCACGAAGATTTAGTTGGGTTTGAGACATGATTCTTTAGGGATGAGCTCACCAACATCATTGAAGATCCCCTGTGTGAAATTTGGGGTCCCCGCTTTTGATTTGAGGCGCTTTCATCGATTTTGGGCGCTCGGTCTTGACTGCTAGTAGCCTGTCGTATCTCTGTTCGTGCGCAGCTCTTGATCGTCAATTTCTCTCTGTGTGCGCTGTGTCGGCTTGGGCAAAGGGCTTCCAAGCACATCAGTGCTATGACCGGCAAGTGCAGCATTTGCTCCTTTCCTTTTGATTGGTCGATTTCTAGTCTACTAGGCTCTGGCCACGTTTTCGATTCGTCGAGCTGTCGAACTTCTGTTCTTCTATTCGTCAGTTCGCGCTCGTGCCCAAACGCCAAGAACCAGCAGCAGTGCTGCAGCGCCAAGCGCCTCCAGTTCATCCTTTGGTGCTAGTCCATGACGTTATGAACACAACAGCTGCAAGTGTGTTTGCTTGAACTTGATTTGCTTCTCCAAATCTTGAGCTTGTCACTATCAAGCAATAGTGGTTGGATTATTTAATTTCACTTTCAATTGGCAACTCGAGCTGCTCCTTTCTTTGCCGCAGGGTGTAGGCATGAGTGCATAGCACCTAGGAGGTGAATGTTTCAACACCATGCGTATGTTGAACCACCAGCCGAGCTCTGCTAGGGGGGGGGTTAGACACTGTACTGTGGTGCGGATCAACTCCTCTGACTTAGCATCTTGTTAGACTCTCCCAACAAGCTACTCACGAGGGTGTGCTTGGTCAATTTCTGGACTGTAATTCCGCCATCAGTCTTTTCCTCCCTCCATAGCACGTTTGAACTCCGATCCGATTTCCGCTTTGCTGCTAGCTGAATTAAGTTTGTGGTGTTCACTAAATAGTGCAAAATCCACCTACTAGCATTTACCGTGGAAAAAATAGTCTCGCACAGTTTTGATTTGCGCCTCTTTATAGGGTAATGTTTAGGAATGCTTACTACTATCTCTCTGCTTTATATTTATCATCTTAGAGCTAGTACTAACTCATACTGTTGGACATGTCTAAAAACCTATTGGAGAACCCTAGATTCACCCTTGCACGTGCGCAAAGCAGTGATTTCGGCTTGGCAGGGTCCGCATGAGTAAGTTAGCAAGGTTGAAGCGTGTGATACTTTTCGTAGTTCAAGATAAGTTGTTGAGTTTGTTACGAAGTGTCAGCATCTATATATAGGCTTGGTTGTATCAATCTATACGAACAAGCCCCATTTCCCTCGTCAGCACATTCTGAACCGGGGGAGCTTCCATTTGTTCCTCTGACTCTACCTAGTCATTCGTACAAGCCTAGACCCATAGCCATGGCTAATCTGCTATCCCAAACAGCTCCTTTGCAACATGCCTTGAGGCAAGAGCAGCTCTATCTCGTCTTGTATTTGGATCAGGAGGCCGCTGGGGCAAGGCAAAACCAAAACGTGGTCCTAAACCCAAGTCTTGCCGGAAACTTTGGCGTGTTTGCGGTTAATAATTGGCCTATCTATGATGGCCCAGATCCCTCAAGAGCCAACATCGTCGCTCGAGCACGAGGCCATCATATACAGGCAAGCATGGACGCAGCTCCACAGAATTGGATCCTTTCTTGCAACATAGTCTTCATGCACGACTCAAGGTACGGTACGCACCCTTTTAAATATGGATCTTCTGTTTTGAGTTTCTGCCCTTGGTATCTCATGATTGGATTTTGCACGACACTTCACATATATAATCAAGCTATCCGGGATCCACGCTTGTAGTAGAAGGGATGATTCACAATGAAATTGGCAAGGGTGAGTGGACTATTGTTGGTGGTACAGGGAAATTTACTCTTGCACAGGGTGCAATATACTACGATGTTGTGAGTCGTACTCAAGGTGGGGAGATCAAAGAGCTTCATATCGGCGTGTTCTACACAACCATGGAAAGATCGACAGTAAGGGCCTGTTTAGTTCCCTCCAAAACCCAAAAATTTTTGCGCAGTAACCATCACATCGAATCTTGCGGCACATGCATGGAGTACTAAATGTAGACGAAAAAAAACTAATTGCACAGTTGGATGAGAAACCACGAGACGAAACTTTCGAACCTAATTAGTCCATAATTAGACACTAATTACCAAATACAAACGAAAGTGCTACAGTACCCAAAACCCAAATTTTTTGCAGCTAAACGGGATCTAAGTAGCTATATAAAACTTTCCTAAAAAAAAGTAGCTAGACAAAACTTCTGACCATGATATACGTCGATTGTTCTGCTCTTCGATATTTTTCCAGTTGTATATATCATCATCATCATCACACTATAAAAGAGTGAGTTTTTATGGGGCCAGGCTATCCCTCTTTCATAATCATTCGATCTTTACACTATGTCATATGTCATATGAGCCTTCCATCGTCCAAGATTTTACTCTCCTTCATAAATAACCGTTTGATCTAGACGTCGTGTCATACGAGCCTTCCGTCATCTGAGATCTTACATCATGTAATACGCCCTCAAAAAAATAAATTCTCAACTCCCTCTCGGTGACATGTCATCTTAGCCCCACGCCCACGAAACTCAAGTCTGGAGCAGGACTTGTTTGCCTCGTATACGATATATACCATACTGGTAAATATAGTACTTTTTCCTTCCTCCATATTCGAAGCATGATCATTTTGCACATGGACTCTTGCATGTACATGCACGTGAGTACACATACGTGCCGAACTAAGACTTCAATTTCCACATGCTCGCGTTGATAGCCAAGTTCCTGGGTAGAGTTCACGAGATGTGCTTGGACCGATCGGCAAGCTAAAATTGAGTGGCAAGACCTGAACTTGACGTGTTATGCACGACACGTCCATGCACCACGCCAAGACTTGTGTACTGATTACGGATGGAAATGGATCGGATTCGCATGGATTCGGATCTGGATGTCACCGTTACCATATTTTATTCGGATTTAAATACATATACGGATCTTGTCGAATACTAATATAAAAACGAATGTCTCGGATTCAGATTCCTATTCGGATATTTACTCAATTCAATAAATATATAATATTATCAATTAAATTAATTAATAATATTTATCAATTAAATCAATTTATTTATATAAATATTTATCATGAAATTATAAATTGTGTAAAATAATTTACATTCCTAAAAAAATAAATTAAAGTATTAAAATAATTTCATACTTTATTTTTTGATCTATTCATTTTTTGTCTGTCTTTCCCTAACTATGTGATTACGGAAACCGTTCGTATGTTTAAATAGCTCTATCCGAGAAATACAAACACAAATAGAAAAAATAATATAAATTAGGCATAAGTCCATGACAAAAAATTTATCATCAATAAAACTAAAGGAAATCTTATCATAATGGCAAACGTGCAGGCACACGAGCAAAGCACTAATGCTTTCTCAGGAAGTGTGCATCATCGGTGGGAGAACTTGATTCCGATTTGAAAAATTCAAGACAGCCAAAACCAATGAACAGTCCCTTTTGATAATTCGTTTACTAGAGCCAAGATGTTTACAGGAGGAAACTAGCGGCGGCAAACTGCCATGACTCATCAGGATTCCATATAAATCACACAACTAATAAAGAGAGAGATGTACGTACATTCAAGATTTTTATGATCACACGGATAATCTAGATTAATCCCAAATCTATACCTAATTATTAAATATTAAAGAGCAAAAAAACTCGGCAAGGAGTTATATTTGATTTTTTTCTTCCGTTGCAATGCACGGACATATTTGCTACCCCTCTCTATTCCAAATTATAAGTCGCTTTGATTTTTTTAGTACATCTATTTTGCTATGCATCTAGATAAATAATATGTCTAAATACATAGCAAAATGGATGTACCAAAAAAATCAAAGCGACTTATAATTTGGAATGAAAGGAATAGTATATATATATATATAAAGACTATTGTTGACCCTTAATTGGGCCAACACACCGATAAGGAGCCAGATCGCTTGATGTTGGGCCTAGCCGACTTTGAGGTCGGCCGACGCCTAGGGGATGCTCGCACCTGGACCTTGTGCCTCCAGCGATGAGCGCGATATGCAAGACATGTCGCTGGAGGAGCCTCACCAGGAGCGCGATAATAAGAAAGATATACCCCACATTCCCGGGAGGGACCCTATCTGATGAGGACATGACACCCACGCATATGGCCATGTTTGACGCATGGTATGGAGGGGAAGGAGGCTGGAAAGGGTGTCCAAGGCAAGAAGGAGGTCTAAGGCTAATTCGATTCGAGTCCCCGAGGTGGAGGCCCAAAGCATCTCAAGTTCGAGTCTGCCTCGGCCTCCAGGACCAGTCTGCCTTAAACTGGTCACCCAGGACGCATCCAGACTCTATTTTCGATGATCCACATATGGTTGGAAAGCTAATTTGATAAGGAAACCAATGCAAGTGGTCTCACATCAAAAGCCCTTCGAAATCAACGGGAATCATCGAAACAAGTCAGCGTCCAGAATCTGCTAGGGTGCTGCGACACCGTCTTTTGGTCCATTGGACCGTGTATCGTGTTTGGGCCCATTAGAGGGCGCGTCCTGGGGGTGACGCCCAAGACTCTATAAATGGCAGCCGTCGCTCTCCTTAGGGTTTGAGTTTTGTTTAGTTCTTGATTTACATGTGAAACAAACATCGTTTTGCTACAACTGTGCCGCCAAGGTCGCTTGCTGTGAACCTAGGCCCTAGTTCTTGATCTTGTTCGCCTGTGGTGATTAGTCCTTTCGAATAAAGACTTGAACTCCTTCTTGTTATCATAAACCTCATATTTATTTGCAATTTCAGATTGCGTTTATCCCGTTCTTGCTTGTGTTCTCGATTAGCTCGCAGGAAGGCCTTCTCGGCGAGGTCAATCGCGTTCGCGTGGTTGATAACCAATGGAGCAGTGGTGTAATGGTTGCGGGGTCTGAATCAGTCTTGGTTCGAAGCCTAGATTGTGAACGTCGAGTCTCTACCAATCAACACTATCATAACTTTCGAAAGATCGGGCCTTGTCTACATCAAATGGTATCAGAGACCTTGTTGCCTGTTAGGTATATCTTTGTTTTCCCCTTTAGATTGAATCTGTTTTTGCATTACCTAAAGTCCAGAAAAAGCCAGAAAAAATACACCGCCACATATTCCTTGTCCTACAGCCTCTTTGTGCCATTGCAATAATTTTAATTTTTGTTTGCTTTGTTGAACAGTCGTCCCTTGCGTGTCATCTGTTCGTCCTGTCTAGGTCTTGTTCTTGGTTTCTGGTGTTTCTGGTGTGCTGTTTCCTATCTTTGGTCAACAAACAAAACAAAACAAAAAAGGGAGAGAATTTCCTTCTACGTGAGAGGCAGAATCTATAATCCTTGTGCATGGTCACGATCCATCTCCATTGTTTCTTTGGGCGATATTGATTTAGAAAGGAAAGTCTAGATATTTGGGATAGCTTGTTCCTGTGTTCTTCTCACGTTTTCCACAAGAAAGGAAAGTTCAGATTTTGACATAGCTTGTGTCAGCCACGCATGCGTGTTTTAGACTGATTAGCGCTGAGGTTTTGTGCATCTAAAAAAAGAAGATTTGCTGTTTGGTGCATTGAAGGTAGAAGATCTATGAGCACTTGTCTTGCGGCACATTCTGTTATTATAAAAAAAGATAAAAAACAAGGTAATGCAAAAGGCAAAGAGGTGCAAAAAAAAAGCCACACCAAAAGAAAAAGGAAAGGAAAAAAGGAAGGTGAAAAAAGCAGAAGTGCTATCATCCTGTTTAGTCCTTATGGTGAGATATTGTTGCTTTTGAACTAGGTCCAGGACGAGTCTAGGCTGGCGACATAGACTAGCTTGGGACTACTTTTCAATCTTACAATTTCTGAATTAAATTATTGCTATTCCTTGCTACTATATTGTGTCTGTCCAAGCTCCACTTTCTTCTAACCAAGTACAGGTTCGGCTTGCAACTGTTACACTCAAGCTACAACGGTATCACATTCACCGACCGATTGCACCGCCTGTTGCTTTGGTAAGAATACTTGTAAGACCGTGGTAAGACGCTTGAGAGTGTGTGACTTTACTCCTTGACCACATCCTATAGTAGCTGATAGGAAAATACATACTTGTGTGTTTTCTTGTTTGATTCTAACAATAACGGGTTGTTCGTATCCACCGACTTATGATGGTATAGGTGCTGATGAGTACATGGAGTGAGAAATTGCCATAGATAACATATTTGCTACTCGCTTTATGTGTTCAAGGAGGAAGGTAAAAAATGCAACTAGTGTTTTGTGACATTCTGCTTTATCTTGGTGGGAGTCTTTAGATCCTTCTTATACACCTCAAACTTGGAATGATACGAAACTCCTTATACAAGAAACCTTTGTTAATCCACCTCCTGTTTTGACTTCATATGCTGAGGTGCACCATTTAGAGGAAGTGTCTGTTGTTATTCCTCTTGCTATGACTAACCTTTTGCAGGATAATGTACATCAGCGAGAGGATGACATGGAAGAAAATGAGCTCAAAACCTCATAAGCAAATTCAGAACCATCACTTCACAATGCACCTATTACTCCTGCTGAGAACATAGGTAATGCCCATGGTGCTACACTCACGGAAGGTGAGAATTGTTTTAATGTATAAAATTCTTCCACAAACCATGCTATCATAGAGCAATTGTTAGTGGAACCCTCTCTTGATTTATCTTTGTCCCATGATAATTTGCTTGATGTTCCTTGTGATAAAGATGAATTGGTTAGTGATGCTTCAGTTTTACATGTTTTGGAACCAACCACTTGTGCTGAAAATAAACATGTTATTCATATTGCTACTAAAACTGATGAGCTCAAACTGTTGTTTTCTTTACATACTTTGGGTTACATTGAATTTGATGTTTTGTGTAACCTAGATTGTTTGGAGGAGAGCCTTTTTAAATATGCTGATTTGCCTTGGTTTTCTAAACACACATATCATGTTATTGACAAATATAACAATAAAGGACAATATATGATACATCAAGTATACGTTCGTAGTAATATGAATTCTTCTTTTATTGTACAAGATTATGATCGTTTAGATGCTAGCCATAATAATACAAACATTTTCTCATGTTCCTCAAAGAAACAAGTTCATTTCCAAGAAGGAGAGCATTGTTGGTTCCTACCTATGTCTGCTAGAGCATCTATTCCTGCATTGTCTTTGTTAGTTCTAATCTTTTGCAGGATAGTGTTGACATACATCGTGTGCATTTGGATCATAGAGTCTACATGCTTGTTGAAATTTTTATGCGAGATGATATGCTAGAAACTTGGAAACATGGTCACGTTCCTTCCCATAATTATTTCAGTTCCCTTTGTCTTCGCAACCCCATTCTCCTTTGTGTTGTGCAGGATCAGTTTCAAGCACAATCGACATTGATGACGGCTTTTCGTCAAGAAGGGGAGGATGATGAGGACATGACACCCATGCATATGACCATGTTTGGCGCATGGTATGGAGGGGAAGGAGGCCAGCAAGGGTGTCTAAGTTAAGAAGGAGGTCTAAGGCTAATTCGGTTCGAGTCTCCGAGGTGGAGGCCCAAAGCAACTCAAGTTCGAGTCTGCCTCGGCCTTCAGGACCAGTCTGTCTTAAACTGGTCACCTAGAACGCATTCGGACTCCGTTTTCGACGATCCACATATGGTTGGAAAGCTAATTTGATAAGAAAGCCAATGCAAGTGGTTTCACTTCAAAAGCCCTTCAGAATCAATGGGAATTATCAAAACAACTCAGCGTCCAGAATCTGCTAGGGTGCTGTGACACCGTCTTTTGGTCCATTGGACCGTGTATCGTGTTTGGGCCCATTAGGGGGCGCGTCCAGGGGGTGATGCCCAAGACTCTATAAATAGCAGCCGTCGCTCTCCTTAGGGTTTGGGTTTTGTTTAGTTCTTGATTTTCTTGTGAAATACACATCGTTTTGCTGCAACTGTGCCGCCAAGGTTGCTTGCTATGAACCAGGGCCCCAGTTCTTGATCTTGTTCGCCTATGGCGATTAGTCCTTTCGAATAAAGACTTGAACTGCTTCTCGTTATCATAAGCCTTATATTTATTTGCAATTTCAGATTGTGTTTATCCCGTTCTTGCTTGTGTTCTCGATTCGCTTGCAGGAAAGCCTTCTCGGCGAGGTCAATCACGTTCGCGTGGTTGATAATCAACGGAGCAGTGGTGTAACGGTTGCGGGGGTCCGAATCTGTCTTGGTTCAAAGCCTAGATCGTGAACGTTGAGTCTCCACCAATCGACACTATCATACTTTTCGGAAGATCGGGCCTTGTCTACATCACTATCGGGGTGTGCGGTGGCTATGGGCTGCTCTAGCCGACCTGACCGCTTTAGAGCGTCATCGTCATCAATCCTCTAGTCATGCAACACCAACGAAGAACGAGGAGAATAGGTAGATAGGAAAAGAGAGTAAAGAGAGGTAGTAGATGTGTTTTTTGATGATTGAGGGTTGGATCTTTCAATCGGCCGTGATCCTCTCATACAGGGGGATGGTCTTATCCCAATAAAAAACATCTACATATCGTGATCTCCAAGTTTTCTATGTAAAAAAACGTCCAAATTCTAATAAAAAGGAGTTTGGGTCGGACTTGTATAGTCAAACCGGCTATGTCGGTTTTGTCGGGCTCCAACAGGACCAAATGGCAAGGCAATCAGGTAAACCGGCCAGGCCGGTTGGGCAGCGCAGCAGCCAGAGCAAGCGGCCAGGCTGGTTTCAGGACCGGCAAGCTGGTTCGGCTGAGCCAACAAAAGAGAGAGGCGCGCAGGGGCGAGCTGCCTGGCCGCTTGGCTAGCCGGCAGGAAGACGCGGCGCAGGGCAAGCAGGCAATCAGGACGTTCTACAGTTTGGTTGCACTACTGGAAACAGTGACTTGGCCGTGTGCCACAGACACTCGGCAAAGACTAAAAAACACTCGGCAAAGGCTTTACCGAGTGTAACACTAGGCAAACAGCACACGCCATCTACAGTATCGGCAAACAACTATTTGCCGAGTGTTATTTATTGCGCACTCGGCAAAAAAAGTGGTTTGCCGAGTGTTTTTCCAAAATACACTCGGCAAAGGATTATTGTTTGCCGAGTGTTTTTGGAATTACACTCGGCAAACCTATTTTCCAAAGAAAAAATAATAATTTTTTTTCTCAGCATACTATTATTGTTTGCCCAGTGTTTTTATGAATTACACTCGGCAAACCTATTTTCCAAAGAAAAAAAATAATTTTTTTCTCAGCATATTTTAGTTTAATAGCTGCCATACAAAACACTCTTAGTACAGAAGTTCTACTACAGCAAACAGAACAAAATAAGTCACACCCAACGTCTACTCCAAGTCGATCCCACTAGACATCATCATCTACTTTCCTTTGATCTTGCAGTAGGCATACAATCCAGAGCCCAGAAACCCTAATCCCTGACCGATAACATTAAGTCGCAAGACATAAATGGCCTGGGGTTCAGATTCACGGAGGTTATACAAACATAAGTGGCGCATAAGAAACAATCCCAAAAACTTACAACATCAAAAGGAAGGCCACCAAATAGCACCCAACCAATTCCAACGGTGAAGAAATCCTGTAGAAACAGCATAACATGAATATCACTACTCAAAAATGGTTTGTATGTTGGCCTATACGGCTGAGTGGAATAACTGGATGGCAGCTGTACCTTCAAGTTTCCACACATCGATTGTGTGTGTGCAGAATTCAGGATTGTGTTCTAGTAGGTAGTGTAGTTCAAGAGAAATGCTAAGATGCACGAAAATAGCAAAGACAACCTACAAGTGAAATTTCATTATCAGTGACATTCATAACTTTATTGACATTACATGATATAATGGAATACTACTTGACATTACTCACTATTTCGTTGTCTACCTGTTTTGAGTGTTAAATTAGTATGAAAAATAAACAAATTATCATGTAAAGTGACCTGAAGATCATCTACAACAGCTATACTATACACTAGTAATTGGACTGAATGAAAGAATTTTGAGGTTTCAAACTTGAGACTAAGACGAAACAGACTACAATGAATTTTAAATAACAAAAATGAATTAATGATCAAATCAGGAACTAATTCATATTGAAAGCAAATGTGAGTTTAAACATTGTGCTGGGGATGACAGCTTACAAACCTAATGGCACAACATTGCAGTTGCAGCTTCACAAACTAGCAGAACAGAGATAATTGTGCTACATTATTACAAAGGTATTTGTCCCAACTTTCAGGCCATGGCATGTAAAATTAAAATTCAGAATAATGGGATAGATACCGACTAACAGATGGCTATACAAGACCGAATGGCGTACTGAAAGCAGATAATGGCCTCAATATAGTAACATTCACACAAACACGGAGCATCCAAGAGACTTGGTATTTACTACCATATAATCTGATTTGGATAATAAGATTCATCAGAAACATTTAATGGAGCAGTGACAAATTTAAGTATACCACGTCAGTGAAGTATCGGTCACCAACCTGGAGCAGTGACAAATTTAAGTTAGAAAACGTGTACATGTTATGAGTAAATAGCTCATAATTAAACTCCTACCATCACAAGATTTGAGGCTAAACAACCAAGTAAGTCTCTATTTCCTTAGCTGCTCCACCAGGTTTCTTTGTATCTGCACTCAACAGAACGGTGTGCTCGAATCTAATCATCAAAATTCAGCATAAGAATTGCAACAACAGTAAATATATGAGCCTAAGAAAATGGAAGAACACTTTAGATATGGATGTACTAACAAAGGAATAGGTATTCAACAAAGAATGCAATACTAACTGTATATTACATGAGGATAGGTATATGCAAGTATAAATGGTAAAATATTGGAATTTTAACTGATTTGGAAATTGCTATTGATATCTCTCATGCTATTACGTATCTTCGGGATGTACCTCTCCATTCAGTCAAACATGCATCTTAATTTCGAAATAGCTGTACTCCAACTTATAACCTTGTGATCGGATTCCATGAACATAATGCAGCAAAAGAACTGCAGCATCTCTGAATGTAACAACCTTAAAAAATGGAAGAAAACCTTATGTACATGTACTAACAAAGAAAAAGGTTTTCTGCAAGGAATATAGCCATTACACGTAGTGCTGAGAATGTAGATGGAAGGATCCTAATCAATTTGAAATCACTTCAAGAATAGTTTATGGCTTAAATGTGATTGCCCTAATCAGTTTGAAAGCACTTTAAGAAAAAAATAACTGGAATAATTCTCTTTAAGAAACAAAAAAAGAAATGCAATGTACTATAGTCAGTGTATATACCTTAGATGGAGCGATCTACCTTCTTGATTCAGTAAAATATGCATCTTAATCTTGAAATAGCTATGCCATTACACGGTCATTGTTAGCTAAGTAACAAAAGCAGGGTTATTACTTGTAGAGGGCGAGGTAACGCACGTTGCCGCATAAGCCAGTCACCTGCATGAAGGAGAACACGGAGGGATGCAGGACCTAGGGGAGCAGTCATGGAATAGAGGAGTAGAGGGTCTCACCAGATCCGGCCGCAATGGAGAGGAAGAGGCGACGCGCCACGGGCAGGGCGAGGTGCCAAGTGGAGACGCAGACAGGGCAGATGAAGAGGCAACCACACAGGGCTGACGAGTCGGTCGGCATCGCCTGTACTGGGGCAAGGGGCGACGACAGCGGAGTAGGCACCATCGGGGATGGGGCCTGGGGCGCGAACGGTGGCCCGCGGGTGTAGCGGCCTGGGCGATAGTGTGGCCCTGCAGGAGGCAAGCGAGGTCGGCAGGAGCGCCGCTCCGTAGCTGCGTCTTGCCTGCAGACGGGAGGGGAAAAAGCATGGCGCTGCTTATGGAGCCGCCTCCGTTCGTTGCGCACCACCATGGGGAGGGGGGGGGGCCGTCGCCGCCGTGACCCGTGTTAGCCCACCACATGCGGATGCTGCTTCTTCACATTAGGCCGGGCGGTGGCCACCGCCGTCTGGGAGAGGAAGCGGAAGGGATAAGGGTGGCATGGTTTGTCGAGGACAGGATGCCACATCGTTGGTTCCAGAAGGCCGGATGTGGGGTATATGAGTGGGGTTTGCAGAGTGTCCCAGATCTAACACTCGGCAAATCTCTTCTTTGCCGAGTGCCAGACCAAAGACACTCGGCAAATCCAGTTTTTTATTTTCTTTCTTTTCCTTTTTTTCATAACATATTTTTCTAAATTTTTTCCAATGTACTTTGAAAATACCTTGTCAAATTCACTCAACAATATATATTTGATTTTTCTACGAATATTATTCTATTATTTTATGCAGTTATAGCTCAAATTCAATTTATATCAATTTAATTTCTATAATTGCACTTAATAAATTAAAATTATCAAACGGATCCAAAAAAATTACCAAAATTTCACATGAAACCATGTATGTTCTCTATTGCCTATACAAAAAGTTTTGAAGTCAAACCCCAATTCGACCGTCACTTTGACTACAAATCTTACCGAATCCTTCTCAACGCTACGATTCTTCTTCTAAGATGCTTCGATTTGTAAACATCGTACGTGATAAAACGTGTGAAACCTTATCCATTTTTTACCACAGCCTCCACGTATGATATCATCACATCATGACAAATCTCATGATTTTCAAACTTCGTTTGCTTTTTTTAGAATTTAAAAACCATTCGGCCACACATTCGTGGCCATGTTTCCTAAATGAGATGTTTGAAATTTCTTTTCAATTCCAAGGTAAGGCCTCACACTAGACTCAATAACATGACTATCATTTTTCTACTCATTTTATTCTATTATTTGAATCATTTGTAGTTTAAATTTGACTTAAACCAAAAAATTTCTTGAAATGCAATAAATTAATTAAATATAGCAAACAGATCCAAAAATATACCAAATTTTAACATGGAGTACCACATGTTGTATGTGCAGAGTAGAAAAAGTTTGAATGTCAGAAGAGAAAAAAACTTTTTTCTTTGCCGAGTGCAAAAAAAAACACACGACAAAGAGCTTGTTTGCTGAGTGCAAAAAAAAAATCACTCGGCAAACCCTCTTCTTTGCCGAGTGTTTTTTTAGTACTCGGCAAACCCCCTTCTTTGCCGAGTGTTTTTTTTGGCACTCGGCAAACACGTTTTTTGCCGAGTGCAATTATTTTGCCGAGTGTTTTTCGCGCAGCACTCGACAAAGAGCTTATTTGCCGAGTGTCCGAAGAATTGCACTCGGCAAACCCCCTTGCACTCGGCAAATTGACCGTTTCCGGTAGTGTTGTGCTGGTTGGCCAACAGGATGGCAGCAGCAACGGCCAACCCACTTAGGGGCGCTGGCTTCTATCCCCCTCTAAACTTTAGTGGTTGTCTCATCGGATGTTTAACACATGCTAGACTATTTACAAAAATAAATGCATAGATTGAAACTTTTTTGCGAGACGAATCTTTTAAACCTAATTAGTCCATGATTTGATAATGTGGTGCTCCAATAAGCATATGCTAATAACGGATTAATTACGTTTAATAAATTTATCTCGTGGATTACTAACGGATTCTGTAATTTATTTTTTATTAGTATCTGAATACTCTATACGACACTCTCATATAACACCTTTTAAACTTTAGTCCTTGATCAAACACACCCGCAGTCACGGCAGCAGGCTTGGCCAGACTAGGGATGCGGCACAGGCACCAACCGGTTCTGGCTGGTTTCCAACCGGCCAGGCCGATTTAGCAGGGAACATTGCTATTTTTTTCTCTTTCTCTTCTTGATCTCCAAATAATGTTCTAAATATATTTTTGCTTCTACATAATCATCAGAAACATTGTTCAAGAATTAACTCATGCTTACGATCATTTTTTATCGTCAACGACTATATCTGACAGTGGTTTTACCAACAAAATATTGACAGCTAACTGACTAGATTATCTTGGCTACAAAGGGATAATACGTTTGGTATGGTAGTACACCAGCATGGTATTACCATAGGGGAAACTATGGGCGTGGGCCTTTGTTCGGTAGCTATTTTCTGCAGCTGCAGCTCCCTCTCACAGATTACCTGCTGCTTCCTCTCGCAGGTACTGTAGCAATGACAGCTGCAGCAATTGGAGCGAAAGCTTGTAGTAGTGTTTTGTGCAGCAGTTAGGCTACGGTACGGTTCTATATGTGATGTCTTTTTTTAAACCGTTCTATATGTGATGTCATATGCTCAAGAAATAGGGCATATGTTAGCACTTTTCTTTTCCTTTTTTAGCAGCTACAGTACATGTGAGGGGAAAAAGCCGCTGCAGCAGCGGCTGTGGCTGCAGCTTTACCCCTTAAATTTACTGTAGCTGCAGCGAACAGGCCTGCGACATCGTTTGCTTCTATTGCTTTGTTCTCCTTATACAAGGCCCCACAATCTGCAGGACCACCAGTCCACCACTGCATTGCGCCTCCATTCGCATGCTGTTGGGCCACCCCCGCATGACAATGATCTTAGGGCCCTAGCTCACCTGCGTCTTCATTGGGCCGTTGGGGACACTAGCTCCTAGGCGTGGGGTGGAGCTATGGGCGAAGCCAGAGACGTGCTAGTATAGGGCAGTTGGGGTGAGCGGGGGAGGGAGCAAGGATGGCGGGCATAGGGGTCGTCGAGTGGCCGAGCGTGGGAGCTGAGATGGTGGAGGAGAGGGTCATGCAGGGGTGGGGTGTGGATGAGGGAGTGGAGATGGCAGGCATGGGAATGGAGAAGAAGCAGCAGCCTAAACGACATTTGAGACATACTCTAATGGCTACTAACAGATCCAAAACTAACATCAATCCTCCTCTATATCCCCCTCCAACCAAACACAAAAGTTGGATGACCATATCTTATCAACCAAACAATGAAATGGAATCATCCCATCCAAAGAAGCCAGGACAGACCGATTCTATACCGTATTGTCTCCAAACCAAATGCAACCTATGTTATGGACCATGAAGAGTCCGTGACGTCTAACAGGGGTGGAGAATTAGGCAACTTAAAAACTAAGGGCCAACTAAAACCCTACCTATCAAAAACCTATGCAGGATATCTATCTAAATGTGCCCTACGGTTTTGCTAAGTGTTGCTATCTCTCACTTAGAAAAGTTATGCAACCTAGGTTCTAATTTTATCAACTAACCTAACAAGATAGACTAGGAAAAGGTATGCTCCTTGCTTTCCCCTAGCCCTCATTGTAGCCCCTCGCAACGACTATGCTCCTGGTTGGGTAGTTCTGTGGATAGCCCCCAGGCCTTCCTAACGCGCAAGTGGATCTCCAAGATGGCCTTTCCCGAACTGCTCCCCATCGTCTTCATCACTATCAAGCTTCCTGCTCAAACCCACGGACCTTGTTCCCTCCGGTATAGCACAGGTGCGACCACACCACAAACACAGTTGGTGTGATCTTGCAATATTACAAGCTCCTAGGGTACAACAATGGTGCGCACAAGAACTGAGTGGCAAGAGGTATGCAAACTTCCCTAAACACTAAGCCTAAGTCTAGAGCAAGACAACAATGCGGTGGTCTAACTAGTTGTTGGTATATTGGGCCCCAGATATCCTCTCCATAAGGAAAATAGCCCGACCAGGACGGGATGGGCCGATCCTACTAAAGGGAAGGCCCAAGTTGGACCGGGTGTGTTGACTACTTGGAAGACAAGATATCAACTAGGTATGCTTAGAAGCCAAGTAAATCAAGATGATCCATTCAGATCCGACTAGATTCCCTTGCAATGAACTAGGAAACCGTAGTTATAGAATGATCAACATTCCATCTACAACCATACCCTTCGGACTATATTAGGGGACATAGGGGTGCCTCATTCTAGAGATTCATAACCCATAGCATGCAACCCTCCACAAACTTCATAGAGAAGCATTCTCAACTAGAAATAGGGTACCCTATACCTGAACAGAACTAGTATAAGTCTGTGTCCATTGTGCTACCCCTCTGATTCCTCACGCACAAAATGTTGATCTACTTATCGAAGGGAGAAACTATGGCAGAACCGCCTAAAATAACACACATTCGGAGGCGCTCGTCTTCCATCAGACACTAAGCACCCCGAAAGCAAGCTACATCGGGTGGATTCCGTCGAGCACACCCCAAGGGAGAACTCGAATAATCCACGTTTTTCCTCCAGGATCCAATAATGAGATCGAGTTTACAATACTTAGTCCATTTCATACAACCAGAGTTCTTAGAAATACATTATTACAGTACCAAGTTCAGAGTGCAAAATTTAAACAGTGGAATTACAATAAACATCTAACGGTAGAATACAAGGATCCATCTGTGCCCATCAGAAGAATCCTCCACACAACAGCTACTCTTCAAGCTGCACCTGCAATAGGGGTAAATAAACCCTAAGTACACAATGTACTCGCAAGACTTACCCAACTAGTGGGAATACTTTCCCGACTCCAAAGTATATGACAGGATTTATGGTTTGCTAGGTTTCCTTTTTGCAAAAAGCAATACTTGTAGTGAATCCTTATGTATGTGTTTTGTTAGCAGTCGTGATTAGTTCATTAACTAACCATTCTATGTAAGCACCTGTTTTACTTTCAAGTAAGAGTTAAGCAATCAGATCCATTTCACCATCTTTCATCTTCTAGTTCTTACTACGGAGCTAGATTGTAGACAAGTCATACTGAATTACCCGGCGATTCGCGAATCAATGTGCCCAGTTGGGTACCCTGAAACACACGCCCCGCTTGTACCCTAGGCACAAGCAGGACCAACACATCACTCTCCTGTCAAGGGGTCTAGGTCCCCGTCCAAACTTGGACTCTAAGCCCCCACACCTGAGTCCCGGACTCAGTGTGGTGCTTAGACCTCCACCATCCCCGCATCCAATCAGTCGGTCCGGAAAGAGCTAGAACCCACGAAAAGAGAGCAACGAGCCTTCCCTGCTCTTATAAACAAGTATGTGCTTAGGATAATAAGTTTGTGACCTGACTAGAATCCAATGTAACGGCCGGTCCTTAACCGACACGGACAGCGAAAACAGTGTAACCAAGCTATGCCCCGTTGGCCGTAGGACACAACCCCTTACACCCACCAATACCAGTGCCATATCCCTGCCTGGTCTCCATTTCCTTTCACCATTTTATCATGAGTGATAATAATAATCATCTATTGTGAGTAACGGCAAGTTACTCACGCTACCGATAGCCTAAGCATAGCAGCTACTCAATCTATGCTAGTAGGACTCATAGGTAGGTTATCTATGCATGTGGTTTCCATAAAGTTCCTATAACGTAAATGCACATCACATTCATATGTATGCAGTGATCATTCAAAATAAGGGTTATGCACCGGGGCTTGCCTTGGGCAGGCGAGGTGTCAGCTCGGTCAGTCCATGGTGGCTCCAGGACCTCCTCCTGCACGAGGACCTCCTCCTCGTACTCTTCAATCACCTCTTCATACTCCTGCTCGCCCTTGGTCATGAACTCCCCCAACTCATTCTCTACATGCATGCAATGACAATGCAACACTCAATATTAAGGCAACAGTAGTTCTTAAAATAAGAATACATCTACGAAGCCACTAAACTAGCTCTAATGACTAAGATACTGAGCTAATCATCACTCCCATCAAACCCGTAGGGTTTCACCTATAAGTGCTACTTAGCAACTAAAATATATTCTTACTCTTATTAATGATTTCCTATATACTACAACAAGGAGTACTTAGCTACCATACTTCTCAACCTATTCTAAGTCTACAAAAATGATAGTGAGCACATAATAATACAATGAATCTACTGTAAAAATTTCATGGTCAAAGCTATTACCAATTTGCCACAAAAATTCCTACAAATACTAATATAAATAATACTAAACACTCACAAATGATTTAATAGCCGCTAGTATCAACAAATATATATGAACTAAATACACTAACAGATAGAGCATAATTTTAGGAACCTAATAAAATTGGTTTCACAATTTTTGGACATCTACATTATTTTTTATGATTTACCAAAGTTTAGCTCAGGATTACAAATGAAAAGCTATTTCTATTTTCCACTAAAAATCTAAACCGATTTCGGCCCACGCGGCCCACCCTGGGCATAAATAACAACGCTGGCAGCACAGGCAACCGGCGCGACCCATGCTGGAGGCGGCCCACAAATGAAGAGGCTGCACTGCAGCACATATGCAAAAACACCCCTGGACTATGAGCAAAACAACCCACATTCCATGTTACTATTCCTAGAGACCCAAAACATCTTCACCATACTTTAGAGGGTACATTAGGCTACTAAAACAGGCCATGACACTACTCTGCTTCTTAACTAATTTTTTCTAAAAAAATGATGAACAAAGCAATGTCTACCCTTTCCAAAGTTCAAGAAATTTTCTAAGTTCTGAGTTGAACTCTATTTCAAATTGCATTTCTAAGCTATTGGAAATTTAGCTAGTAATATCATTTTTCGACCGTAGATATTTCATTATCATTTACAAAGTTTGTACTTCAAACTTTATTCAAGTATCACATACATGTTCTATAGCATTTTTGCTTAATAAAAATTGGTTTTAAACCCTAAGTGATATAACATGACTATGGAATTAACTTTCATTTTGCATTTCCGTTGATCGTTTTGAGTTACAGAAATTGATCTACACTCTTTATTACATGCATTAACACATAATTATGATGCTCATGACATGTTTTAGTAAATGATTTACAGTGTAACACCGAGTGTTATAGAAACCTTCGCCAATTGGCACGTTAGGTAGCGGATACTTTGTGCATAGATCCCTTTTTGCGTTTCTGTTTCAAATGGGAATCATCATGAACATTGACATACACACGCATGATGATCTCCTTCGGTAGCCTCGACTTTGTCATGGATCAACTCAACAATCTCCTTCAAAATCATAAGCCGATCATGCAAGAGGAGGAACCACACTCCCTCTGCACGTTTCTCATCAAGTTGGAGGATGCAATGACCGCTGGTGCATCGACACTTGCGCATCACATGGATCTCCACATCCGAGACATCTTCATCGAGTGTAGTCGTGAATACATCCTTAATGGAGCCATTGACTTCCTACTAAGATCTCCTTCTTGGAGAGATCAAATGCAGTCGAGGCTAACCTGCTGCACGACATCTTGGTCAGATTCCGCATTGGCTAAGAATGCAACGACGGTCCACCAGGACGTGATCAGACCATATTGTTCTATCCTCATGATCACAACCCTAACTTCAGCAACAAACCCATGGAGGGTAACGACACCAAGGACCATCTCGATAATGCCTCCTGATTCATCATTGCGATCGAGAAGGATGACTACATGGACCTAGGGTCTGATTTTGACAATATGAACACCTCCCAACTTCTAGCCGTGAATTCATCCTACTCAGGAGAAATCTTGGAGAATATGAACACCTCCCAGCATCAAGAACCATCACCCCTTGTGGAAGTGCTTCATGGAAGATTTGCAACATGATGATCACCCGATTAACAACAGCCACGTAGTGAACGCTGGCATAGCAGCAGCTAGCAAGAACATCAAGGTCGATCCTCAACACCATGGCAACCACGACGAGATCGAAGAAGCCAGCGAGAGCTCAATGCCCTCACTTGTGGTGGAGATGGATGAGCAGCAACATGATCGGCTCTTGGCGTAGCTAACAAAAATGGAGGCCAAATGTGACAAACTCAAGCAACAATGAGAAAACCTCAAAGGAGAACTCACTCGATGGAACCACCTAGATGGCCTCCATGAAAGAGGGAGAAGGGTGTAGGAAGCTATCCTGCAGGTTATGAAAAGTGCATTGCCTAATTAACCTCACCACAATGGCTTATCCCTGCCTGCAAATCGATGAACACAATCAAGAACAAGATAGACACAATCTAAAAATATCACCGATGTAGATGAAACTCATAAGTTGGGGTTCCATAAACCGATATAAGATAAAACTATTTAATGATAGATTAATCTAAGTAAAACCCAAAACCTAAGTTGGGCTACGACTACTATATAAAAAGTGCTTGGGGTGTCCAAGGGTCCCTAGCCACATCCTTAATGGACTCAAACATGTATGATGCATGGTCCAACGACCCAAAAGATGGTGGCATAGCACCCTGACAGATTTTGAATATGCCCACTTTTTTTTGAAGAGTCCTATTGACTCCAAATGAATTCCAGTGTGGAACCGGTGGCATTGGAAACCTTATCTTGTTAGCTTTCCATGGACATGTACAACGGCAAAATCGGAGTCAGTATGTGGCCTAGGCGCATCATTTTTTATTGTGAGCTGCTCAAAGTCTAAGATGGTCTCAAACTTGATATGGATTGGGCCTCCAACTTGGTTTGGATACCCACATTGCCATTCTAAGGTGTTGCCCAAGGGGGTGGACGTCCTTTGGACATGACTGTAGTGTTCTTCATGAGGTTCGGGCGTGCTCCAACTTGGGCCTAAGGTCCCAAGGGTGAATACCAGACCCAAGGTGACACCCCAGCACGTGGCAAAAACAACGACAACATGTCATGATGATTTGGGGGCATCGCTTATAATATTTTGAGATTGTACCGGATCCATTTGAGTACTCATGGGCCTCAATCGCACTCTAGATGGAAGATTTTATGGCCTTCCCTACAGAGTATTGTCGGGCTGCCAACGAACCGAATGTTGAGCTTCAGTTGGCTTGCATTTTAACATGGGTCTTGTGCATAGTGTATTCATATTCCATCTGCTTTAGAAACCATAAAAAGCTTCTTTCCCAAGTTCACATGATCATCATCATTGCAACTAAGCATACTGAAAGTAGCGACATTAGGTAGCATTAAATTCTTACTCATATCATTATGCAAACAATGGAACAAGCTTGCCTAGTTTTTAACTTGTGTCGCATCCAAAGGTTGCATGTCCTCCTTCTCAATAGAGGCAAACAAACACATGAAGAGAAGAGTAATCTAAGAACTTCTGGAGCGGGAGTGGTAGGGGACATGATAATGAATGGAGGATGACGGTAAATGGTTTAGCATATAGGTGGCAGCATCCAAAGCTTCAGTAAAAATAAGGCGGAGGCATGGACACGTAGATTAAAAGTGTGCAGATAATGTTGTCGATGGTACGAAACATGCACTCTGCCTTGCTATTTTGCGGCGAAGTGTATGGCATGAAAGACGTAAAGCAATGCCGCGGCTAGACAGAAAGGATGTTGACGTGGTGGGCAGTGTTGACGAATTATGTGTCATTATTAGCCTGAAAGCATTTCGGCAAGGTGTCGAACTGAGTGTGAGCATAGACAGTAAAATCGACAATATGGTGGTGCGCGTCAGATTTGTGTCTTAAAGGGATCGGACAGCAGAAGTGATTACAATCATCAAGCAACATAAGATAGTATTGATAGCCCGAAGTGCCAAGAACTAATAAAGATGTCCATACATTACAATGTATCAAGGGTGAAGATGTAACAAAAATGGGACTACTAAATGGTAGTAGCATATGCTTGCCAAGCTGACAGGCAGTCAGGCATGACACAAGCAACATGAGCTTTTATTGCAAGTGATGGCCGACATGTGCTGAATAGTTGCAAGGGTGAAGAGACCAGGATGACTAAGGGCGGTGGTGCCACAGGGAAGACAAAGTGGAGAGGCCGCAACTGTGGAGTGGTGCCGATCCCGCTACTATTGCAGCGAGAAATCATGCACAATGTATTAGCGCTATACGTACTGCACTCTCTGCAACCCCACCTCACACCCCCAACCACAGGGTGGACTGTGGAGGACGTGTTGTTCAGTTCAGCACAGGCTTATCAGAGTAGCAACAGTGTATATTCATTATGAATTTTCTAAAGCTGGACACCGAAAATGCAATGCCACATGTACGTGTGACCGCCGTCCTTATCCTCACCGGTGGTTCTTTGTGGGTCTCACTAGTGAATAGATTTTTCCATCTTCCTCTCTCCATCACTTCGCACGGCGCCGCTCACTACTGTTGCGGCCACCTCGTCCGCCCTGATCTCCGCCGCCCCCGATCGCTGCCCTCGGCCTTCGCCGCTCCTATCTCTGGCTCCGGCCCTGGCCTCCGCCGCGCCGGCATCGCCCCAGCCTTCGCCGCCCCCGGCTCCGGCCCCGGCCACCTCCACCGCCACTAGCTCCATTTCCGGCCCCAGCCTCCGCCGCCACCGCGTCGGCCCCAGCCCCATGCCACCGCCCCGGCCGCCGGCCCCCACCTCCCCCGCTCACGCGAAGACGCCTATTTCAAGCGCGAATCTCGAAGCCCTTGTCAGGCCAGGATAAGCCTGGTCTATGTGGAAGTTCCACGTTGAGCTAGACACTTCACCTGCGTACTTACGTGACAAAAAACACTCCAAAGTATTGCTCAGCATGCTGAGTTCTTTTTCTCGACCTTTGTGTAACTTCTTTTTTAGGGTGACCTTTGTGCAACTAGAAACTCCGAAGTACGAAAAGATTATACTTGGAGCAAGCTCCAGCACGGTTGGTAGCATGTGCTAGTTAGACCCCCTCAACTTTTATGTTTTATACAGGTATTTTTATAAATCAACTAAGACTAAACAGTGTAGCTGTTGAATGATTCAGAAATTCTGAAAAGTTTAGTTTAGTCACATTGTGCTCACGCACTTTATGTTAAATAATTAGGCATTTTCATGGTCAACTTAATCCAGAAATATAACATCAGCAGATTCGTGACAACATATATGTGCATGTGTATATCACTAATGAACGCTACAGCATGCAGACATGACATACAGATGGATACAGTAAAAACGCAAAGTACGGTAATCACAGAGTTAAGAATGTACCCAGCGGAGGGTCCCATGTCGAGGGCATCGGAAGCTCCATTCGCACTAGTCGAAATAGTGCGTTGCTCGAAGTCGTGGACCACAGTCGATGCAGGACGGTATTCGCAGTGCAGTCCCACGAACGGATCACCAGGAAGAATACGGGTTCCGCGAGCGATCACCAGGAAGAAGACAGGTTCCGCGAGAAAGAAGCTGTTGAACGAGCAGTCGCGGAATCGCTCCTCAAAAACCTAATCGCCGCACACCCCGTGCAAGGTTCGCAGGCGGACGAGGGTTCTAGAGGTAACTGCTCTCCCGCTTCTCCGTGCCCGTAGATGTACGGGATGGGGAAGCCAGAGGGCTGTTGAGATGTGGTCTCTCTCGGAAGCAAAGCGGGAGATCTGGACTAACGGAGGACTCCGGATTTATGGCTGCGACGGGAAGAAAGAAAGACAATGGAGAATTCTAGGAGACGGAGAGCGAAAGAGACGGTAATTGGCGCAATCAGTTCGCCTCCACCATTAAGGAGAGAAACTCCCGTGATTATGTGGATTAAGTGGTAAAACCTGGCCACGCCCGCCCGCTCGCTCGCCGCCCGCCTGCCACGCCCACGCCACGCCCACGCCCACGGCCCGGCCTGGCCGGCAGCGGCGCACGCGCGTGTGGCACCCCTTTATCTTTTTCTCAGCTTCTCAATTAAGATGGATAATTTCCAACCATATAAGCCAAGTAAATACCAGTCAAAACCCCATACGGTATTAAACCATACAACGTTTAATGTTACGTATCATAGAGTTTATTTGATTTATTAAATATTATACGGGCCATGCCCATAATATATCAAACAATCTCCACTAAACTCTAGGGTTTGTAACAAAGTAGTCTCAGAACTATATTTCTTTTATATACCAGTGTTTCGATGGAGACTGTTAAGTTGAATATCCATCTAGAGCAATAGTTTTACTCAGTCACAACTGAACAATGGACTAAGCCTTGAATTGATAGTTTTATGTGAGGTGAATGTCACTAAAGTCCTTAGCTGATACTAGGCTGCAAAAGACATCCCCTCTATTTGAAGCATATAAGTCATACTCTAATGCCTTCCATGAGTATTTAGAGATCACCCAAATCTCATAGACTGTGACCAGCAGTCTTACTCAATAGGTGTGTTCCTCAAAAGATGTTATGTAGGACAACATCTTTACTTTAGCAAGCCACTTGGAACATATTAAAGTAAAAACCAACCTGCCTTATAGAAAGGAAAGATATGCATCAGATATGAGTCTTACTAAGGATCTTTCCTCACAATTTACTACTAGCTTGTTTCACCATCCTACTTCATGGGATCTCCGATCACATAGAATAGGTTACCACTATAGTAAATTTCATGTGGGTCTCAAACCCATCTCTCTCGATGCACTTTCTATTACATTGCATGACAGACCCTTAGTTAATTGATCTGCCAGATTGTTAGACGTGTGAACATAGTCTAACGCTATTACTCCGAAGTTTCTCAACTTTCTAACAGATTTTAGTCATTTCTTAACTTGCCTTATAGACTTCATATTATCCTTAGAACTGTTAAACTTTGTAATCACAGTCTGGTTATCGCAGTTCATAGAAATAGCCGGTATGGGTTTTTCAACAACCGGTAAATCCATAAGGAGATCACGAAGCCACTCGGCCTCAGAGCCAGCGGTGTGTAATGCTGTGAGTTCTGCTTCCATTGTAGACTTCGTTAAGATAGTCTGCTTGCAAGACTTCCAGAAAACAGCACCACCTCCAAACGAAAACACATATCCACTTGTGGCATAAAGCTCATCAGCATCAGAGATCCAGTTGCCATCACAATAGCCTTCCAACACCTTCGGGTGTCCGGTATAACGAATACCATAACTCATAGTGCCCTTTAGATAGCGCATCACTCTCTCAAGAGCACGCCAGTGATCATCTCCCGGGTTTGACACAAACCGGCTCAACTTGCACACAGCAAATGAGATGTCAGGCCTTGTTGCACTAGCAAGATACATGAGCGAACCAATGATCTGGGAATATCTCAACTGATCCCTTGCTATTCTCTGATTTTTCCTCAATAGCACACTCGGGTCATAAGGTGTAGGAGCAGGTGCACAGTCACTAAACCCAAAACGACTCAGCACCTTTTCCACATAGTGGGATTGTAACAGAGTTACCCCACCATCACCTTCTCTCAGCAGCTTGATATTAAGAATAACATCAGCCTCTCCCAAATCTTTTATTTCAAAATTATTCAATAAAAATAACTCACCTCCTCAATCACTTTGAGGCTAGATGCAAAGATCAGTATGTCATCAACATATAAGCACAAAATGACTTCTTCACCCTCACCATACCGATAGTACACACATTTATCAGCTTCATTCACAACAAAGCCAGCAGATGTTAAAGTTCTGTCGAACTTCTCATGCCACTGCTTAGGAGCTTGTTTTAGGCCATATAATGACTTTAATAATTTACACACCTTGCCTTCTTGACCATTTGCTACAAACCCATCCGGCTAATCCATATAGATCTCCTCCTCTAACTCTATGTTTAGAAAAGCTGTCTTAACATCCATTTGATGAACGATAAGACCATAAGAGGCTGTTAGGGAAAGCAAAACTCGAATTGTGGTCAATCGAACAACCGGTGAATAAGTATCAAAGAAATCCTCATATTCCTTTTGAGTATAACCCTTGGCCACAAGTCTTGCCTTGTACCTCTCAATAGTACAATCAGGCATAAGATTTTTCTTGAACATCCATTTGCACCCTATAGGCTTGCACCCATAAGGACGATCAATAATTTCCCAAGTTCCATTAGACATAACATAATCCATCTCACTCCGTACTGCTTCCTTCCATAAGTCAGCATCGGGAGAGGAATATGCCTCTTCAATGGTCATTGGTGTGTCATCCACAAGGTACACAATATAGTCATCACCAAAAGACTTTACAGTCCTCTATCTTTTACTTTTTCTAGTGACTATAGTGTCATCCTCCTCAGGATTTTGCATATAGGGTTCCTCAATTTGTTTTATCGGAGTAAAATTTTCATGCTCATGGGGATTATAAATTCATGACTAGTCGTGCTTGGTGCATTTTTCATGGGAAACTCATTCTCAAAACATGTAGCATCTCTAGATTCCATGATTGTATCAACAACCATCTCAGGAACACTAAAATTTATAATTAAAAATCTATAACCCACGCTGTGAATAGCATAATCAAGAAAAACACAATCAACAGTCTTTGGTCCAAGCTTTTGCTTTTTATTTATTGGCACATTCACCTTTGCCAAACAACCCCAAGTTCGCAGGTAAGAGAGATTTAATCTCTTCTTCTCCTATTCCTCGAATGGTGTAATTTCTTTGTTCTTTGTGGGCACTCTATTTAGGACATGACACGCTGTCAATATAGTCTCACCCCACCATTCCTTAGATAGTCCCATAGTCTCTAACATGGTATTAACCAAATCAGTTAGAGCGTGGTTCTTTCTCTCTGCAATCTCATTGGACTATGATGAGTATGGTGGCGTCCTCTCATGAATAATTCCATGCACCGCGCAAAACTCAGAAAATTCATTTGAGAAATATTCTCCCCCACGATCGGACCACAAACGCTTGATTTTTTTCTCAAGTTGATTTTCTACCTCAGCTTTATAAACTTTAAAATAATGCAACGCTTCATCTTTAGTTTTCAATAAATACACGTAGCAAAATCTAGTACAATCATCTATAAATGTCATGAAGTATCGTCTACCGCCTTTAGTCAATTCGCCATTCATTTCGCATAAATTAGAATGAACGAGTTCTAATGGTGCCAAGTTCATTGCCTCAGCAGCCTTATGAGGCTTGCAGCGGTTGCTTCGATTGCACACACATCTAGCACTTAGAATCTTTGACTAAGTTAAATTTTGAGATTAAATTCAGATTTGCAAACCGCGTGAGACAACCAAAATTAATGTGACAAAGTCGTGAATGCCATATATTCGACTCATCCGAAATATTAACATTGTTCAATACTTTATTACACACATCATCAAGCAAAGATAAGCGGAATAAGCCTCCGCAATCATAACCTTTTCTAACAAATGTTCTATATCTCGACACAACACACTTATTGGACTCAAGCATAATTTTAAAGCCATCGCGACACATTTGAGAACCACTAACAAGATTCTTCTTGATGGAGGGGACATGCTGCATGTTCTTTAATAGCACCGTCTTTCCCAAAATAAACTTCAGAACGACCATACCAGCACCAAGAACACGCGCATGCGAACCGCTTTCCCATCAGCAAGGCTCCAGTCCTGTCGACCTAATAGGAAGTAAACAAAGAAATATCAGCACACACATGAATATTAGCACCGCTGTTCATCCACCACTCAGGTGAAAGACAAACTAAAAGAACTAAAAGGTAAAGAATTACCATACCCAGATGTTCCTCCTTCAGTCTCGCTAATCATCACGTTTGCTGATTTCTTTTCTTGCTTATATTTGTGGTCTGGGCACGCACTTGCCCAATGCTCATCATTCCCGCAAACAAAGCAATCTCCACATTTCTTGTTGTTTTTCTTCTTAAACTTTGCAGTTTGCTTAGGCTTTGCATTGTTGTTCTCTTGCATGTTGTTCTTCTTTTTATTACGGGATGCAAATGAGTTTTTCTTCTGCACCATATTGGCAACGGAAGACTCAACTCCTTTTCCACGGTTGTCTTTTGCTCTCGCCCTCTCCTCAACATCAAGAGATCTAATAAGCTCAGCCACGCTAAACTCTTGTCTCTTGTATTTTAGAGAAGTAGTAAAATTCCTCCAAGAAGGTGGTAGCTTAGCGATTATACCGTCAGCCATAAATTTACCGGGCAACAGACATGGAAAATGTTCTAGTTCCTTTGCTAGCGCCTGTATCTCATGAGCCTGTTCCACTACAGAACGGTTTTCAATTATTTTGTAGTCATACAGCTGCTCCATAAGGTACAACTCACTGCCAGCATCAGAAACTCTAAACTTTGCCTCAAGAGCATCCCACAACTTTTTACCTAATGTGCAAGATATGTAGTTTTTCTCATACTTAAGATGAAGTACACTAATCACGGCGCCTCAAAACAAGTTATCGGCAGCCAAGAACTTTTGCTCCTCCTCAGGAGTAAACTGTTTAGGCTTCCCCTGTGCGACGTGATAGCAGTTCATCGCAGTCAACCACAATACCATCTTGGCACGCCATATCATGAAATCCTTGCCATCAAAATTATTTGGCTTCAAAGCAGCAGCAAAACCACTGACAGAAAATTGACTAACATTAGGTTTTTGGATTGTTAGATAATTAGACATTTTTATGGTCAATTTAATCCAGAAATATAACATCAGCAGGTTCATGACAACATATATGTGCATGTGTATATCACTGACGAACGCTACAACATGCAGACATGACATACATATGGATACAGTAAGAACGCAAAGTACGGTAATCACAGAGTTAAGAATGTACCCAGCGGAGGGTCCCATGCCAAGGGCATCGGAGGCTCCATTCGCACTAGTCGACATAGTGCGTTGCTTGAAGTCGTGGATCACAGTCGATGCAGGATGGTGTTCGCAGTGCAGTCCCATGAACGGATCACCAGGAAGAAGACGGGTTCCGTGAGCGATCACCAGGAAGAAGACAGGTCGTGAGGAAGATGTCAAACGAGCAGTCGCGGAATCGCTCCCCAAAAACCTAATCGCCGCACACCCCGTGCAAGGTTCGCAGCGGACGAGGGTTCCATGCGCGCAGAGGTACGGAACGGGGAAGCCAGAGGGCTGCTGAGATGTGGTCTCTCTCGGAAGCGAAGCGGGAGATCTGGACTAACGGAGGACTCCGGATTTATGGCTGCGACGGAAAGGAAGAAAGACAGCGGAGAATCCCAGAGATGGAGAGCGGAACTAACGGAGGACTCCGGATTTATGGATGCGATGGGAAGAAAGAAAGGCAGCGGAGAATCGTAGGAGACGGAGAGCGGAAGAGACGGTAGCTGGCACAATCGGTTCGCCTCCACCATCAAGGAAAGAAACTCCCGTGATTATGTGGATTAAATGGCAAAACCTGGCCACGGCCGCCCGCCCGCCTTGCCCACGGCCCCGCCCGACGGCGGCGCGCGCGGTGTGGCACCCTTTGTCCTTTTCTTAGCTTCTCAATTAAGATGGATAATTTCTATCCATGTAAGCCAAGTAAACGTTCAATCAAAATCTCATATAGTATTAAACCATACAACGCTTAATGTTACGTAACATAGAGTTTATTTGATTTATTAAATATTATACGGGACCAAGCCCATAATATATCCAACACTTTATTATGTGGATTTGTCCCCAAGTGTATTTTTGCCATATGATCTCTCATCCCAGCAGAAAAATCAAATCGAAAATAAACTCTCTTCATGCAATTTTTGTTTAATGCCTGCAGCTTAGAGCAATGTTCACCGACTTCAATCCTTCAGGGGTACATGACGCAGTTGATACTGGGACGCATCTGGGGAGGGGCGGATATGGCCTGGGTGATGTACCTCTGAAGCGGGAGTTCAACCAAGAGGTAAGTAAAATAATTGTTACTGGGACGCATCAGAGGTACAAGGCAGAAATTCGAAAAACAATTGTTGCTGTAAAGAATAACAATTATGGAAGTAAGCAAGGAAAGCGGGAGTTCAACCAAGAGGTAAGTAAAATAATAAATACTCCTAAATAATACTCTCTCCGTTCCAAATTATAAGTCACTTTGACTTTTTTTTTTCATTCATTTTGCTATACATAACAAAATAAATGAACCCAAAAAGTCAAAGCGGCTATATATATATATATAATCTGAAGAATCTAACAGCCTTACTACGTTCTTACTATGTTTTACTAGAATAATGATTATGTAGACAAATTATTAAGCTGATTCGATCGTCTTCTTAGGTGAACTCGTTCACAGGCTATGTGCTCCTCCCTATAGTTCAAATTATAAGTCCTTTTATTTTTTATTTTGCTATATATTGACATATATAGTGCTTAGATAAACCAAAATGACTTATAAGTTGAATAGAGAGGGTACTCTTTATTTCTTGCTTAGTAGAGTACTCCCTCATCCCCAAATAAACAATTTCTAAAGCAATCCTAAGTTCATTTTTTTTGTATTTTATTGAATTTGTAGAAAAGAATACAAATACTTATAACATCAAATTAGTATCATTAGATATACCATAAAATATATTTTCATAGTGTGCTTAGTTGATTTTAAAAATATTGACGCTTTTTTCTATAAATTCGGTGTTGATTTAATTAGGGATGAAGGGAGTATATTTTTCTCAAGTGCTTCTAACATGCTCTTGTTCTCCACGCATGTAATACAACATTTAAGAGCATCTCTAGTCTTTCTAAATATCACTCTTTAAATCATTATATAGAGAGTCATTTGCATAAAATTTGTTTTTTTATATCTTTCCACCCTTCAATAGTTTTTCATATCTTATTTACACTTTAGAGAGCCATTCTCTTTTCTATCGTTGACTAGTGAGATCTGGAATACAAGATTGTTATATTTGGATAACCAATTAAAGAAGCTGTTGACGGTTATTTTTTTTCACCAAAATCTCTATTCCTAGCAATTAGAAACGATATAGATAGTCTTTTGGAGTTGCTCTGACAAGGCGCTTCCGACAAACCACATAAATTTATCCAATGTAAATAGCAAGCTTGTGTTCTCGAATCCTGTTGTTAACACTGATCCAAAAGTGCAGGTTGTGATCCTGAGAAGTACCCGACATGAAAACCTGGTCACACTAATTGGAATATGCAGTAAGAGACTCGCCCTAATTTATGTATTTTTACCCAACGGCACCCTTTTAGATCGTCTCAATGGAGAATCCTTCTCATGGGAAGAAAGAATCGAAGCAGCCACGAGCATCTTCACCGCTCTTGAGTTCCTCCATAGTGCCAAACCTAAGCCAATTGCTCATTGTGATCTTAAACCAATCAACATACTTTTCGATGCAAACAACGTATGCAACGCTCATCGACTTTGGAATCGCCCGTCTCTTAAATTATAAAAGTGATACAGCAACACCTGGCCACACTACTGAATTTGGGAGTGGTAGCAGGTACTATATTGACCCGGAGTTCATCCGACATAGCAGACTGACCCCTCAATCAGATGTGCACGCTTTGGGTATCATACTGCTGCAGTTAGTCACAGCGAGAGATCCAGAGAATCTAAGATATGATGTAGAAGAACACAATGTCGGTGAACAGCTCGTGGATTCTAGACTGGAGTTGGATGACAGGTCAAAACCAGACGCTGTGGAAATGATGCGTCTAGGTCTACAATGCACGGAAAGATCGCCCGGACTTGGCAACTGAAGTGCTTCCGGTGCTTGAATCCATGAAAAGCAGAGCCTCCCGTTGATGCAGTCAGTGCTCCACTATCAAGATCAGACAAGCACTGCCCAATCAGACCCTTGTATGGTGTGTTGTGTTCTATTTCCCGAATGTGTGTCGAGACTCGAGAGCTTTTCTGATGTGCTAATAGTTGAGATTCGGACATTATACATGTGTCTGAAACATATATGTACAACAGGGCCTTGGTCTGTACGTTTCATTATGCTCCATTTCCCAATTGTCATGCTTAATCAGTAGCATTGTTTTCATCCCTCAGTCACAGAATAAATCAACTTTTATAATTGTCCGGAATCGTTTATTTTCACAAGAAAAATATCGCAAACATGAAATTTTCCTACATTCAGGTAGTTCAAAGGATAAAAGAGTTCTCATGCACAAAAAACCGTCCCACCTTGCTTGCGCATGCGATGGAAGTTGTCGTTTTCCTCTCTTGTACTTGTACACTAGGGGCTTTGTACAGAAATAATCAAGAAAGAAAGACCACATCTCTTGGCGTCGTACTCGCCCCAGAATGCCTCGCACAGCCCTGACCGTCACCTGCTCCGTCGTTTCCGATGGAAGGTCTTCCTGGACAAGCAGAGTTTCGAGGTCCGGTGAAACGACTACGGTTCTGAGCCGCGCGTTTTACCCGTTGCAAAATGCTTCACGCGCGACAATTTTTGTTACGTACGCGTGGTACAAAATGATAGTCAGTCTTCTGAAACTCTCACTGTCTATCCTACAACAGAGCTACGTAGATGTAACGCTTTGCTGTTCGCTTGCTCGTAAATGATTGTAAATTTCCAGTCAGAACAATATTTTTCTCTCACACCAAACCAGCCAGCAGTAAATAATCCACGATCATTTACGGCCTCCCGAACAGGCTCTTATCTCCACCGATAATGTAATCAGCTCATTAAGTAATCAAGCGTTTGCTGGGCCTGTTGCGAGCACTCTAATCTGCAAACATTCAGTCAAATTAGTTCGCAGGCGTCACCCACCCTTCCCAGCATGTTATCACAGCCCCGAACATATACAGAGACACAGCTATACAAGTTATTGTTCTTGTACAGTTATGTATTAATTCAGGATCAAATGACTCAAAATCAATGCATCGAATGGCTTTACACGCATATATTATGCTCAAGATGTACACAAAGCATTCCCCTACTTATCTTCCTCACTCTGTTGATCTTCTCTCAGTTCCCAGATCAAAACCAACAAACATGGCAGCGAGTGACCTAGCAGAGATGGGGAGGCTGTTCAACCCAACCTTTCCGCCCATCCAAGTTGAATGGCAGATACGACCAACCAACTCTTACGACATGAAGAAACGGGGAAAGGAATAGGGATTCATTTTCATTCATCATTATTAGTTTCGGTTCAGTTACAACTTCTATGTCAAAAAAAAAATATTACACTCGTCATGTATCAATTCCCTAACGCAGTCAGATGCTGCAGGGGACATCCACAAACAATGCCCAGCACAAAAAAAAAACATGAACTACGACTACCCACTGCCGCCACTAAAATAAAATGAAGCAGGGTAGAAATGGGTAAATCCTACCGACCTAGCATACCTCATCTAATCCCCTAGAACAGACCAAACCATCAGGCAACAGTTTAAACACCAGCACTTGCCGGTGCCATCCCTCGAACAGAATTTACAGAGATTAAGCCTTAGCAACAACAGAAGTCGCGCAATGGTAGGCCGGTAAGTAGGACAAGACAAACGGGTAAAACATGGCTGCACCCTTGCTGGGACACCGGAATCTACAGTAAGAGGCCACACATAGGTTGTGACCTGTATCACTATCATCTATATCTCCAATCTACCTGACCGTGTTGTTATGCTGCCAGAGAACTGAAAAGCTTCTAAATGTAGATAGAATCTACAGAGATAGCCAGGAGCACTGTCATTACGATGCTCATGAATCCGCGTCTTTCTTCCTCTTCCCCTTGTTTCCAGACCTTGCATTGTCAGCTGGCTCGGGGTTTGGAGCAGGATCCTTTGTGTACATGATGCAGTCGTCAAGGGTGTAGATCCTGAGAGCAAGCGACGATACGGTTGTTGTCTTGATAGCTGCAGTGAAGGAGGACCAGTACCACCAATCTTTCTTCAGGAATTCGGCTTTTATCATGCTCTGCAAGAAGTTGATTGCCAATACCACCTAAAAGAGGCACAAACATGATTAATCCGTAACTGAATCATACTACAATTATCTCTAGGCTTCTAGCATAACTAAAACTGCAATTTCCCAGACTTGAGTTAGAAGGAACAGACAGGATTACAGATTAGGTCCCACTACCACTTGGATCTGTCACACTGCCATTTGCTAATTACATCCTAAATTCTAGGATTCGTTATCGGCCTTATTTCTCAGTTTGGAGACTACAGATCATGCACTAGTCATTTTAAGTCAAACATAGAGGGCAGCTAACGTAAAATTCAAAATTTCAAATGCAAGGTAGCATGGGAGTTTAGATTAGGAGCAATAAGTCATAAATTAGGAATAAGAAAAAAAAATGTAGGAGATTATCTGCTTAGGAAAGTAATGAGATTTGTTAGGAACTAAAAATGGTGCCTGGAAACTCACTGAAAATGCAAATATTACTATTCTAAAAAAAATTCAGTAAATTGGAAATACACAAATAGGGTGACGTACATATGATATTAATTCTGCATCCTTCACAAAAGCACGCCATGAACGTCTTCTTATTTGCTGAGACTTGGAGGCCCTGAATGCTTCCTCAGGCAAAGCTGCTTCTACATCAAGCAAGTTTATCTTTAGCTGCTTCAGGATATGAAAATTCCTGCCTATCACAGGCATCAGTGATGACTCTGGAACCAAGCCCCCATTAACAGTTAGCAATCTTGTTGGTTTGTCTGTTGAAGGTGCTTCCTTGGCTGAAGTACTATCCCTAACAGGCTTCTTAGATTTTGGCATCTGCCCATCACCTGCATTGCCAGAAAAATCTTGACCAACTTGGGATCCCTCTTGCCCAGACATTTTGGCATACATAGCTTGGCATTCCTCCAATGAGGAAGTCCAATCATTTGGTTTATCGTCATTTCTTTTATTTTCATTTAGCAGAGCTGGCGGGTCAAGGAAATATGCAGGTGAAGGCACAAAAGATGGGATTCCATTTGATCCAAGTAGCCCAATCTCCTTCACTGTCTCCTTGTTTGAATCATTTGTGATAAATTTTCTACAAATTTCTTCAAAGTCATAAGGGCATGACTCCAATTTTCCACTGTTAGATGGTTTGATGGAACAATTATGATCTACAGGATCTTTTTCCTTTATATCAGTCTTGGTACCCTTCAGTTTTGGCTCATCATTTTCTTTACTTTCACTAGGACAGTCGTTACTGCTGTTGCATTTTCCACCACTATGCCCTTCATATTCCATCAATGTGAGATAAGTTTCATGACAATTTAAGCAATGGTGTCGAGAAGGCCATAGAGGCTCTAAACAGTCACAGCGATATACTCTTTCTTCAGAACCCAACTTTGACTTCCTTCCTCTCTTTTTGGATAGCTCACTAGTGTCCTGATCCAATTGCAGACCATACTTTTGCTCCAAAACTATAAAAGCCTTGGTGTTTGGAAGTTCCATAGGTGGTTCACTCTTTGAAGACTTGGACACTGGAGGATCAGTGATGGGAAAACTAGCCTGGTGATAAAGAGACTTTTGCCAGTGCAAGATAGAGTCTTTCAGGTCCTTCTCCCTTGGATCAATGTCTCTTAGCCAGTCAACAAGACACTTGATTTCTTCATCAGATTCATACATAACAAGCGATGCTGAATTCCAACCTCTATCAAATGTTGACTGAGAATGGCTTGTAACCATGCTAATGTCTCTGTCTTTGGGTATCAGCATGCTTCCATCTGCAACAAGATGAGGACGCTTACTAGGTCTTCCTGTAACCCAGTACAATCGACCAACAGAATCCCTACCCAGGCACTCTCTTCTCAAGAATGCCATACTCAGCTGTGATTCTACTGTGCTAATTGAATCCTGCAACTGTGAAATCCTCTCCAATAAATTATTTGATTCGTTGTTATCAGCATCATGGTCAACCGATTTAGATGTCGATGTTTCAATATTGTCTTGGGATGATGCCCTAGCATTTTCATCAGGCAAATCTCCAATTGGTGCATTGATAACTGTAGCAGAATGAGCCTCTCCCACATTCAAGTTATCACAAGTACCACTTTTGCCACCTAATGATTTCTCACAACTTTTGGATCCTTCACCAATAGAGTCCAGATTGGTCCAGTCAGTAACTATCTCTGATGGTTGTTTTGAAAGTCCCAAAGATTTACTTCCTTCAGTAACAGATGTGATGGATATGCCATTGTCAGTACTGCAAGGTTTACCCACATTCAATAGCCCAGCAGGAACCCCTTCAGCAGGGTTGCTGAGGTTAACTCCAACATTAACCTGTTCAGCCTCTTCAAAATGCTCTGATGCTGTGGGCATAGCACGCTGCTGATTCTCCACAAGTCCTGAACTATTGCCTATTTGGTCATTTTTCATCCATCTACTTTGTGTAGCATATTGAGTTTTTATTTCTACCCGATACTTCAACTCTTTCAGTTCATAATTCAGATGACGTAATTTCTGCTGGAGATCATTTGACTTGTCTGAACACTGATCTAGATGTTCCCTGATGAGAGCTGTGTTGTGCAATTCGTCACATAGAAATTTCAGCAAATATATTCTCTGCAATTGAAGATCAAAATAACATATCAGAAGGTTGTCACTTATCTGCTATAGAAAATAGGATGACAAATAGCGTTCATGGTAATACAACCCCCGCTGATCAAAGGCCTATTTGTTTTGTAATCTTGTTGCAGATTACAAAGCTTGCATGTAGATTACGTTTATGGCTTTTTCCTCTATACGGCCCTTATTAGATTCTTTCCTAAGAATTTAAACATGCTGACAACACAAACTAACATCTTCCATAACTGTGATTTCCTAAATCTATGTGACCAGTCAAAATGCGCTGTATAAAAAAGAGTGGGTCTTAATAGTACAGTAAAAATATAGTGCGGAGCACATCCATGAACTGATGAAAGCATCCCTAATTATTGATTGGGGAAAAAGACTTGGAAGATATCAACAAAAGAAAAAAAAAGTGTTCTGCTAGAGGATGAGTTCTGATAAGTTTAAGCCCTGAAGCTTGAGTGCCCATATGATCTCACAAATGCAAAATCTTAAGCATTTAAAATAACTTTAAGAGGATATATTTGCATGTTCACCCACTTCCTTTGTCAGGGATGAAGGAACACTAAAGCTTTTAAGTAAACGATAGACAAAATACATGAAAAGCATTCAAAGAGTCTCGAGCCGATAACTTCACTTCAATTCAAAGATAAAGAGATGAGACAGACCTCGGCTACGCTAAGCTCCCAGTACTCTTTCTCATCCATCGCAACAGCTAACTTGTTGAGTTTCTCAATAAAAACATGAGCTTCCTCCCCAAGGCACTTCTTTTGTTCTTGCACTGAAACATGAGTTTGGGCAGTACATGACGGGCAATACCAGTTTCCAAGCGGTATGCGTGCCAGTGGCGGGTTCAGGCAATAAGTGTGGTATTCAGAGTCACAAGTATCACATAGAAGGACGCTCTCATCATCTCGATCGATTCCACAGACTTTGCAGACACCATCCTCCCATGGTGCTTTGGGTAGCTTATTGTTTGCTGCTGTGAGAGCATCTTGTAGCTCCTGGTGGATTTCTGAGTTACCATTTTCATTGCTTAGATATTTGTCAAATTTCTCAACAAGGTCTTGTACCTGCACCAGCCAAGTAAACGATGTAGAGGAACGTTCAGTAAAAAAAAATCATGATCATACTACTTAATAAACAGAAATTTTCGCAGTAAGGCCAATGTATAAAGCTGGTATCTAAACATTACCACTGGGAAGCATAGATTTGTTAAGGTATAATAGTCAAAGGGCATTAGTGTAATCTCTCTAGTCTATTTACAAGTGCGAGTGCTAAAATAGAATTTTCCAGAACAAAAGGAACTCTCTGGAGTTTGTTAACAATTTGCAATCACTTCAGAGAACTAAGAGAGATGAACTAGTAGTTATTGGAAAACCAAGCTTTAAGACACATTAACAATACCATAATGGAAGGTTCTTATGAATATAGTAAGCTAAAATCACACATCCCTGAACATAAAAGGCAAGATCGTACAGGGACAGATAGGAATAACAAACCTCTGCCTTATACAATGACTCAAAACTCTCAGACAGTGCAGCAACCATGACTACCACTTCAGGTCGATCAGCAAATGCAGTTTGCAGATTACGGATTACCTGCAGGTAAACACAAAGGCACCATAATCTGAATTTGACCATGGAATTTCTTGCAGAGTTGAAGTAGAAGTGGCGAAAAGAGGACATCGACAAAAAGGACAACAGGGAGAAGACATCCCCTTGAGCTTAAAGCTTAAGCGAGGGGAATACCAAATCCTTTAGGGAGGGGCTTCTCAGCTCAAGGCTCTACTGACCAAATTATTGCTCAGCTCTTTAAAATACCACATAAATAAATATATTTAACAACTTTTTCCACTGCTCAGTTAGACACAGATATTAGCAAAGGCGCTCCAAAAAATACAATATCTCTTTGGTTGCATATCTTGAACTGAGCTCATATTTTGAACACATGAATTTGAATAATAGAGTTTCAAGACTAAACTAAATACATTATTCTAGACTCAGCTTCTTTGCTGGATAGTTTGGCTCTACCTTAGACAACCTCATCAGCATATACTGCATAGTAAAGCTCAGTCTACAGAACTAATGATGTGTGAGAGAAAAAGGGAGTCATGTGTCATGAAGATATGGGCTATTCATATTCTTATAAAGAATAAAAAATTAATCTCTCTTCATGAGTTAACATAATAATAGTTTAAAAAGATTTTCTCAAAAAAGAGGAAAGAATGGATCATAAGATGTGTGAACAATAAGCCATCACATTTCAATAAAAGGGCAGCCCCAGTGCCGGAGGCTCCCACATGAGTGGGGTCTGGGGAAGGGAAAAACCGAGGCAAGCCTTTCCCCCGCAAAATCTGACAGAGAGGCTGCTTCGAACCCACGACCTGGTGACTCAATGAGACAGCTCTCACCACTGCACAAGGCCTGCCCTTCAAGCGATCACATTTCAATACAAATACAAATAAATAAAAGTGGCGCATGGATATCGGTATCACTGCATTACTGAAATAAATAGCAAGATTGATAAGTAAATTGCGATCATAACTGAATTAAACTTAACACAACACTAGGGTTCTTTCACAATTAAGTCATAATACATGCGGCAGTCCATGGGCTAAAGCAGGCATAATGACTAATTTTTGGCTATGAAAACCAGGCTCTAGACCCCTATTAAAGACCAGAAAGGCATACTGCAATAGCAGTAAACTGTCATGAAATTAATGATAAAATACCTAAATCAAAGAAACTGTCAGTCAAAAGGTTACAAGTGGAAGTGGTACTGTAACACAACTATCTATTTTTCATGGAAAATGGCAGAAGAGGACAGTACCAAATAACACATCATTTCAAGCTATCATAAAAGTGCAAGGAGATTCCTCAAAGGCACATTACAAGAAAAATATAGCATGCATCAACACTGAATAATACAGAACAAGGTGTCAAAGAAAACATACTTCTTGTACATCATCAAGAAAAGCCTCCCAAGATCCACGATAAGCTCCCTTAGCCAACCTTATATCAATTGTGCGGAAGTCCAAAGGGCGAGATACCATACCAGGAAATCCAAGGATGCCCTCATCCTCATTCTCATTGGAATTTGTTAGTGTTGTTCCAAGCAAATTAGCAAACTGCTTTGATTCATCAGAGGAAATAGCACGCCGCAGGGCAATACGGCACCTTTTCAAGATAGCCACTGAGATGGAGATAATATTTCTTTCCTTTCTTGGTTTTTCTGTATTCTGGGGCACTTTTGTACGACAGGCCTCTGTCAAGACGGATAAGACAGCTTTCTGAAAAATAAACATGCATTTTAGTACATTTTCCAATAATCTCAGTCATAATTTTCCCAAAGCTGAGTTCATTTCTTGTCCCTCCCTCTCAGTAACTTTTGTGACAAATCTAAATGTATTGTTTTTAGCTTAGTTTGAATGCGTGTATAATGGCCTTCCAACCTGGTGCCATTCCTCTTCTTGCAACTATATGTCACATTTCATCAGAATGTGCTGACGGCAGTAAGTTCAGATTAAATTTCTACAACAAATTTCCTGATCAGATAAGCTACAGAAGCAAAAGCATGTTAGAAGAGCACCTGAGTGGGAACAGGCGTCTCTACAAGGTAGTAAACCTTGGCCAACTAACCAGAAAAAATTCCAACAAAATTGGTTGCTCAATATTCCACTTAAGAAACAAATAATATCTAGGGCTATCCGAAGCCTACGTGACCAACCTCTTTGATGTACCAATAGTTCATAGCATATAATGACATACTAAAAAGAACAAACATGTAGTAAGGTTCACTACTTTGAGTAAACACATGCAGAATGTAAGGAAGTACATGAAAGAAATTTTCTTCTCACTTAGTAGCAGCAGGAACTTTACAAACCTTGGTTGGTCCAGATGCATTACCCTTGTAGACCTCTTTACTGATTGAATGCTCCAAAATTTTCTTTGCCCATTCTGGAGGTTTTCTGTCCAAAGCTTCATAAACGCACTTTCTTATTCTTGTTCCCACATTAGTTGGCAATTTTCTCACAGGCTCCAGTGATTTCACCCAATCTGGTAATGTAGTGTCACTAGCAGGCTCCTCTGGAGAATCTACAATATCAGCATCCTGGTAATCCATCATAAAGACCTTATTCCCTTCATTTGCTGAAGAATTGCATATCAAAGTTTCAGCCTCTGCAAGCAGCTGAAATACAAGAAGATTATTGCTAATGATATGCACATATAGCTGTCAAACTAGAAATTTTACAATTACCTCCTAAGTAGATAATCATAGTATTTTTTTCTATGCATAATTGTGGGAGATGGATTATAAACAAAGAGTGATAGATACCATAGCACAAAGCAACACAGCATCCATTACGATATATGATATCAAAAATAAAAATATATGACATAGCTGGACAAGAATTCGCTTCTTTTCCAGCGAAATCTTCCCCAGCAGCAGTATAGAACAAATAATGAAAAAACATGTAATGAACAATACGCTAGTATAATTTGGAAAATAAATAGTTACAGATGATGCTAGCATGGCTAGAAAGATTAAATTAGCTTTTCTTTAATACTTATTTCCCTCTACGAAGGCTCACTATTCCCACGTAAGTGTCAGATTGTGTAATCTATGACATATTACATATACAATAGAATTCAGCCTCCCTGCTGAAGTATTGATTATAGAAGTTGATACATAGAACAAAGAAGTTCAACATAAATGGATGAAAAGATGACCAAAGCAAGAAAACTACACTCACTGAAACTGTCTAAATTTGAAGACAGAGACAGGACAAATTGGACAAATTACATATCTAAATAAATCAGAAGTGCAAGTAAAGCTAACAAGAAGAAAACTCCTCACCGATGCATCTTTCTCCATGCCAACAACCCCAGGTAGAGCTCCACACAGGATACCACCATCACCTTGTAGGCAGCGGAACAATTTCACTCCTTCTCGACTAGAAATATCAGATAAATCCATGCAGCCACTCATGGAAGAAACAGCTAAAATATATCTTCTAGCCAACTCTGGCCAAGTCAAGTTGTTAGCAGTCAGCATATCAATCTTTAACTCTCTTGTCAGAGTATCAGTGTCCCTTTTTCTTCCTCGTCTGGATTTGGATTCCTTTAAATCAATTTTTGGATCCACAAAAATTGCAACTCTAGATACAAGTTCGGTGAAAAGAATCTTCAAGAGTGCAAGGTGGATCTCAGGCAGCACTAAACCACTACATCTCCCAAGTGTCTGGGCAGCCAACTTATTTTGAGCAGCTTCTCGTGATGAAGTTTCAACTGGAATAGACACAGATACCATTTCTTCAATAGTTATACCTGATTCACCATTCGAATACGATGTAGAGACATTAGCAGGTGAATTCATTGGTGGAGTGTGATCTCTGTAGTTTTGGTTATCATTTTGATTCACGTGAATCGGCCATGGGTCAATGAGTTCATCTTCTACTTGCTCAATTGAAGGAAGTTCTTTCAGGCCGATGATTTCACCAAATCGTCCAAGAAACTCAAATATCTACAAGCGCAGACAACCCAGTTGCAAGAATTAGAATCAAGAAATCAACAAATGAAAAGGTGCTTCCTTAAACAGTGGAACAAGTGAAAGAAACAGGAACCAAAACTACCTGGAAAACATCCCCTGCCAATTCTGGTGGAAGCTTGCGGCTAATAGGATTTCCTGGAGGAAGCTCACGGATGCTAAAAGAGCTAGGCTGAGCATGATCCTGTGGCCCATTCACTACAGATCCATGTCTACCGTATGACATGACATCCCCATGCAACGGACTATTTTTATTAACAGCTATCAGTGTGCCACTTGCAATCGTCAGCGAAGAGTTAATTCCAGTCCTGTTACACAAGAACTGATAGTTTGGACAAGCCCTGGATTTAGGAAGAGATTCCACAAATTCCTGAACAAATTCCATATCAAACCCGATTCTGTCCGGATACAACCATTCTTTAAGTAATGCACAAGTTGATTCCACATCATTCTCCTTTTCTATAAACCGTGGTACCTTAGGTCCATTTGATGAGCAAAACTTAGCCAATAGATCAAAAGGACTATCAGTGCGCTGACGTCCACTTTCATAGTCAAATGAAGATTTTTCACTACTGTGAGTGCAGAATAATACCAAATGGCCATGCTCCTTGTACATTTTTTCACAAGCTTCCATCATAGCACAACAAACCATCCTCCAGACTGAGGAAGGTGATGTTCCTTCATAACTGAAGTCACCAATTTTGTCATACATATTTGCATCATTAGTCGGTGCCCAACTGAAAGACCCAGGATCTGACAGTACAGCTGGCACTGTCATATTCGAAGTTTGTACATTAGTGCACCCTAAACTCTCTTTACCCTCCATATCATTACCGAGACATGATAAGAAATCTTGATTCGCCTCAGAGAAATCTGATAAGAGCATAGAAATATTATCATCAGCATCATTAGTAGTATCTTCAATCGAACCACTACCTTCCCTTGTTTCTATTGTATCAGCCTTTCTAACAACATTTGGGCACACTGTGGTTGATGCATCCGGAAGTTGGAATGCTGAACATGGTAACCTTCTCATCTTAAACAAAGGTCCAAAATTTCCTCCATCAATCACTTCACACTCAAACAGTGAACCAGTAACTCTATCATGCCAGTAAGATGTAAACCCAACCGGCCATATCTGGTAGGAATTATGGTAACTTGTCCGATTATCAATTTCTCCCAAGCTGGTAATGAAAAAATCACTACATTGAACAGGTAGGGCAACCTAGAGTTTCACCACAACAAATGCATGTAGTTCAAATCAGTATCAAAAGAAAATACACTTAACTCTGGGACTCAAAAAAATGTACTGTCAAATAACAGTGACATATAAAATGTGCATTGAATGGTGAAGCAGAATCTGAAATGGACAAAGCAAGATACTCACTGTATGATGATGTGGCTGATGATTACTGTTCTCCATAAGAAATTTTGGAGGCTTTAAGGAACTTCTGTTTTCACTAGGACTCTGTTCGATTGCGTTGTTAAAAAATGATGGATCCATAGAAATGCCAGCACTTCCTAACTCATGGTTCTCAGCAACCTTGGGTAATGTTGATGTTTGTGGAAGATCTCTTCTTCGGCGTAAATTAACTGACCTTTGCGGTACGTTTCCATCAGCATTTAAATCTCGGTCCATGGAAGTAAAATTTTGTCTCATGCCAAGACACTGGGCAAGATCAAATGCTGGCATAAACTGCATTCCATCTACAACAACAACAATGTGTAATAATTAGTACAAATTGCACCAATATTCACACTTGAAACCATATGTTTATAATATATGCAACTGAACACCATGCAGTTCACTTAAAAAGTTAGTAAAACGCCAAATGTTTTTGGAAGCCAGAAACCATACGGAAGTGGGCACACAATGGCTAGGCACTGAACATACTCACTGAAAGGATTTAAGCTTCAGAGTTAGCACTACAAATCCCTGTCTAAAAGCCTCTTTAATAAACAGAGATAGATATAGCTGTCTAAAAAGCTAACAAACAACAAATCTCACTTGCATCAAATAAAAGTAAATGATTGATCTGTTATACTTACCATAAAGAGTAGTATTCTGCAAGTGAACCCCCTCAAAATGTGGCAAGTTGGCAACTGTCAACTGAGGTCCATCGGAGATATTTTGCCTGCGGAAGTCACAAGAACATATTAACCACCTTATGATAATAGTGTCTGTATGATTAGGCTAGAACTTAGCAGAAAGCTTCTACCGAGTTCACGAGCATTGTTACTGTCAGAGTAACCAAAGACATTCCAGCTTGTAGAACATAATTGCTAGTTTGGTAAGAAAGAGGACCTAAAGTTTAAACAAGTTACATCCAAAGATAGCAAATGGAATATCAGGAAATCAAAAGTGCCTTCTTTGAATGGATGTTTCAAGTAAATGATGATCATAGCACAAACCGGACTGACAAGAAAAAACAGCTAGCATGGCAATGACAAGGAGTGCTCCGTAATAATAATGATGATGATAAAAGCTACTATAGTGAATGCAAGACTTCCAATTCTGGATATTAATTTGTTTAAATTTTTCTGTCTGGACAAAAGGGCGTTCCTAGTGTAGAGAGCTCCCGCTCTGTGCGGGGTCTGGGGAAGGGTGTCAGTGGCGAGCCTTACCCTTGAACAATAAAAAAATAGGGACAAGATGTGCACTATAGTTAAATATTAGGAAAACAAAGGTCGTGTCTCTGAACTTGAAGAAACTATCCATTACATTCCAGTACCAAGTTATTTGTGTCAACCGTCAACCAAGCCTTTAAGAAATTAGCAACTAACAGTGATGATGATATGGTTGTCGTCGCCACTAGGCTGCAAATCATCACTAACTGTGGGGGATTGGTGTTGGATTTGCAGATAGGCCACTATAAATAGGTTGTCTTCTGGAAACGCTAAATCCCCCACTTTACACTTGCAAAATCTGACTCATCCCATTACAGAACCCCCACTGTTGGCAAGATTTACCCACTAAAACAAGCAGATAAGGCAACTAATTGAACTTTTTACATGGATCAGATCCACGGAAAGCTCTCTCAAGTTGACAAAATCTTAGTAATGCTGTAATACCAGTGATATGATGCAAGTTTAAACACCTCACACAGATACTCTGAATTTAGTTTTAACCCTAAAATGCGCATCGCAAACTACAGCCCCCTTATTCCCCACCCTCGCCCATAATTAGTGTCTCCCTGGGTCGATGGGGCTGAGTAACTGGGATCAAGAAACGCAGTGCCCTACTTGTGAAGGTAGGGACGAGATTGTTCCTGCGTTCCCAGAACAGGGGCGATATTCCTAGGACGACGAACACAGATTGATCCCGTTTTCTGGTGACTATGCTCACACCCCAGATCTGATTAGAAAACAAAATTATGCTTAGATCTATACCTCAAGATGAACCGATTTGCAGATCTACAACTTCCCTGTTGACCGAAGCAGGATTGCGGCGCTGATTAGGAGCAGGGGAGGAGAGGGCAGAATAGTTAGGGGTTCTGTGTAATTCTTAGGTTTTCTTTCTATCAAGGAGAGAGGGCATAGGGTATATATAGAGGGGAAAGCCGGTGTATAGACTCAGTCTACCAGCTCAATATAAAGCGAGAGAAAACGCCTTAATTAAATAATATTTTATTGACAAATTCCAGGTCACCAATTCAATCAAGTATATCTGATGAGGCCCGCCAAATCTCCAGAGTTACAATGGTTAGACCATTGAAGTCTGGGGGTCGATGAAACCCCCATCCCAGCCCAGGTTCGAAGGCTGGCACAAACTTCTTTAGAACAAAATCAGTGGGGAAATCTCCGCCTGGTCAAGTTTTTTTTTTTTAATCTGATGAGGCCTGGTTGTGTACAAGAAATAAATATAAGGACCTGATTGAACAAATTCGGTGTATGGACACCTTTACAACAATTTTGATGTTAGAACACCTGGTTGAACAATCATGTCACAATGACACCTTATTAAAGTTCTTTCTGTGCAACAGAACTGAGCTGTGTTTCCCTAAGGACCCAAATGAGATGTACCAATTTGATCAGGAATTTTACATCAAAAGCACATGTCTAAGGGCTAACAGCACTAATGTTGATATTGAAACAAGGAAAAACAATATTGCTATCTTAGAACCACTGAGTGATAACAGTACATGACCATGCCATCGTTCTAACATGTGAATATGATTCAATCACCACAATAATGGATGGTATCCTTTGATGTTGATAAAATTAAAATAGAAACGGAATAGGCAGAAGGATCCATCACTCAGCAACATGCATATTAGAAAAAGTGAAATGTGGGACCTATCTGTGTGGCCTAAATTAAGTGGCATGCCGGCCCGTCCATGGGTAAGCACATAGGAGGTACTTGATCCCACCAAATTCCAACTCATGCAAATACCATGAGAATGGAAATAACTGCAAGGCTTGGGACCTTCCAAAACCAGAATGCAGAACAGCAAAAATCAGGCATGAATAGGTTTAAAAATTTCAAGATTCATTTGTGTTTATGGAAAAAGACAATCAAGAAAATAACAGTTTTCTGTACAACCTAACTGGCACAGTTAAAAATACTGGAACTGTAAACAGTAAGTGTTTGTAGCTTATTTTGAGCGACTACCCACTTGATTTTGATTCAGCTATAACAGTAAGTGTTTGTGCGTACTTGTTACTTCCACTCCCATGGCTTATTGTGTTTTGCTTAGAACAGAACATTCAGTACTGGGTCGCTTAGAACAGAACATTCAGTACTGGGTCATTCCAGTAATCGAGTGTACCATTCTGGTGTATTGTAAAATGAAAATGATCAAGTGTACCACACTGGTGTATTGTAAAATGATAAATAATGTCACAATATACTATATGAATCAAATCCATAAACTACTCACATGTATATTATTCAAGTGACACTATTTTTTTAGTAAAAATCATGAAATGGAAAGTAGGCAACTAGGCATCTAAGTTCCTTTGCAGGAGACATAATTGCCCTTGTTAACTAATATGGGAGCAAATAGAGGATGGAAGTGGAACTATGACCAGAAAGGTAACAGTATCAGATCCATCCACCTCATTTTCTACATTTAGCTCCGCCTAAGATTATATGATTATTACAAACCTGTAGGGGGCTTAGGAGCTATATACTTCCAGCGGCAGTAGGGGGGGCTCGAGCCCCGGCTGACCCGGTGTTAGATCCGCCCCTGAATGGAAAGGAACTTAACGGCTGAAGGGGCTCTAGTATTGTTGCCTTGTGGACCTTGCATGGCTCAGACCATGACAACTCCAAAGGATTTATCTTACAAATAGATTAATGTTTCCAATGTCTACAAACAATAATTATAGAGCAACCTTGGGGAAAAAAGGTTCGATGTCATAAAGTAACATGGGAGACTCAATCAGAAGAAAGACTCAAGCACAACCAGTTTCCTAATTAGTTTCTGTACTGGGTGTTTCAAATGTCTACATGGTCCTTTACTGCTTGGTCACACTAGAGTGCCGGTGAACCACATGGCCTCTAGTGTGGTCATTAGCTCTAGTGTAGAACTGGAGAATAATGGCATAAAGGCCATGATTGTTCTACAAAAAGCTTAGCTTAAGTCCAAAAGGAACAAATAGCTATCTCTCGAGATTCATTACGCTTGTTTGATGCATGGAGACTTAGGAGAAAGATTGATGGTCCCTTGACCAAAATGGGGCGACCTACTTTCATCACAAAGATCATCGTCAGTATCATCAAATGTGCTCACAATGATCTCCATAGCATAGGTCATAATCCTAGCCTTTGATTGCAATACACCACAACGTATCTCGCTACAAGCTTACTTTGGCACAATAACTACCACTTTGCGGCAATTGCAAATGGGCTTCAACTTTGGGCCGCATTAGCTAAGGCTCGATATGACACATTTACGACCTCATCATCCCTAATTGAGTTCTTATAGAAGTTGACATCGTTAATTACTACGATAAGCTCGAATATCCAAACTATGATGGCAAAGACGACTTAATGGATTCAATGGACCCAAATAGAAGTTGTCATGGCTATGTTATATGGAGCAGAATGTTGGCCTACAAAGATTCGACATGTTCAACAACTGAGTGTTGCAGAAATGCGTATGTTGCGATGGATTTGCGGTCACACAAGAATGGACCGAGTTCGGAACGATGATATACGTGACTGCCTAGAGGTAGCACCAATTGAAGAAAAGCTTGTCCAACATCGGTTGAGGTGGTTTGGCCATGTCCAAAGGAGACCTCCAGAGGCACCAGTGCATTGTGGAGTCCTAAGCCAAGCTAATAATATGAGGAGAGGTAGAGGAAGACCGAAATTGACATGGGGGGAGGCAATAAAAAGATATTTGAAAGCTTGGGATATACCTAGAGATCTATGTTTGAATAGAAGTACATGGAAAGCAGCTATTGAAGTGCCTGAACCGTGACTTGGGACTCTTGGTGGGTTTCAACTCTAGCCTACCCCAACTTGCTTGGGACTGAAAGGCTATGTTGTTGTTGTTGTTGATACAACAGAGGAAGGCAACAAGGTGTTCTTAGCTGCATATGCCATATCGTTAGCAATACCCAATAGTCGTAGACTAAATAGGGAATTTTGTAGCTAGAACTCTCAAAAGTGTGGTTTGGTATACAACACACCACACTCATCAATTTGTTTTGTGTCACACCATGAAAATGTGGATTTGTCTACAGCACACGGCACGGATTAAAACTCTTTTCTACTCGTGAGAGAGAGGTAGGTCGTACCAGCTTCTCTCGAGTTGTACTGGTTAGAGCAGTGTGTTTGGGGCCTCCCTTTGCCGGTCCGCGTTTGAATTCTACTACAACTTCTTATTGCAATGTCTAGGGGTGTTCCCCCCTGTGGTCGAGTTTTTTTAGGTAGGTCATTAATTAACATTTATGCCCTTCAAGGTGGATTGCTGCCAATTCATCAATGTTAGATCTCTCAATGAGGCAAGCCCACTTGCATCCCTATTGACCACTATTGACCATGGAGGTCAATAGGAAGAGGAGGCGTGCAAGAGGAGTCGCACAATTTGTATCTTGCCAAAGTCCACCCACAAGGGGCGAGCTCTGCCTCCTTGAGCCACTCTCCACAAGAGGCCACGTCTTGTCGGACCACCAATCAGCACAACAATCATGTGTTAGGGCCGCCTACCGTGTCGGGCAGCACAACAATCAGCAAGGCGAAGGAGCGTGCGGTGGCTTATGGGCAAGAAAAGATGTCTTATGGGTGGCTTCAAGGTGGGTCGGAGATTTGACCCCCTTAGGCACTTAGCTAGACTCAAACAGACTTGTACCATGGTGGATTATTAAGTTGAGCTCCAAGTTTTGATATGAAAGGCTAAAACAAACTATAACAAGTAGTCCAAGTGTTCAAACAGAGAGATTCATCTCAAGGCTTAACGCATAGAGACATCAAGGCTTCAGAATCCTCGATTTACATATGAACATGAGTTATGCTCAAACATATAAACAATGAGCTTTAGTCACTGGTTCGCTGGCTTCACCACAATTAAAACAAATAGATAATTGGATGTTTGCAACAAGCAAATCACATAGGGGTTGCAATAGATGCAAAGACAGCTAATTGAAGTTTGCGGAAAGCCAACACATGTTGCATTTCTTTGATCTCCCATATAGTGAAGCCAACACGATCTTGCATTTCTTCGATCTCCCATATAGTGAAGCCAACACGATGTTGCATTTCTTTGATCTCCCGTGTAATGTAAAGCTAGGTACAATCACATAGATAACTTTACACTCACAAGAGATATATTAGGCATACTACGGTACCAATAGATCTTGATCTCCGAGAAATTAGGGCATGTTTAGTTGTGTAGGAAAACATTAACGCTCATGTGCAACCGCATCGACAACATCTACATACTGATTGTTATGGCATGCAGTCGCATCGACAACATCAACAAAGTGATTGACGTAGGATTCGAGAGTGACAATCGTTGTCCTCCAGAGAAGATATCGACAAATTGGGACAACATAAGGACATGCCAAACAAAAGAAATCTTGTTGCGCTAAATGTAGGGTTCTATCTCGATGAGATTGTGATTAGGTTGGCGGACATGTAAATAGCACTCAAGTCATCGTAGACGATGATAGCAGCCTTCAAAGAAGGATGGTTCAGTTCAGGAAGAAGCTACGACAACTGCTTCAACGACGCCTTGGCAAAACATAGTAAGACACCTCCACAACTAGGTCAACGAGTCATTTGCGTTTAGAGGAATACAACACCAAGTTGTCTCCAAGGTAGAGACAATATCAAGACATGGAGAACAAATATCTAATCAGCTCACCCAATCATGACCAATAAAGGAGTGGTCCATATATCGAAAGAAAGGGTACCCTAGATTCTTCGGAGAGCAACTTTCCACCAACTTGACAATCATGAGGATCCTTCATATACAATAGATCAATCACACAAGAGAACACAATGCCAATGAAGCACCGAAGACAATGACAATCCTTCGATAGGCAGTACACTAGCCTATGGAAAGAGTCATGGAGGGTTACATTTGTTGCATGAAGACCCTTATGAATCTCATCACTGAGAAAGGCATTCCTTACTTCAATTGAGAGGCGACGAGCATAAGAGTGTGAATAGTGGTTATGTAGGCAACTAGGACAAAGGTCTCATTGTTTGGCACAGCCATAGCTCCATTAAAACCATGAACCAAGGGAACTTGCAAGAGACTTAAGTGAGATTTTGAAAACACGGAATATAATAAGCTAAAAAAACATCCACACCACAAATTAGCGCCGTTGAAAGAGGATCCAATTATGGCGTCTCGAAATAAGGCCAAAGCATAAGAGGGGCAGAGTGCATACGATGCAATAGCCTGGGAGTCGACGCCCAACAATAAAACCTACAAGGGATATCATCGTGCTCCTTGCAACTTGTAGTGGAGGTTCTTGTTTGTGGTGACAATTGAAGAGAGTGCTCTGGTGCTCCCAATGCACGGTAGCGATGGATGCAAGATGGTGACACGAGGCGGCGAATGATACAAAGAGCTCAAGCCACCGATGACGTCCAACTAGGCAATATAACCTCGAGATTGAGGCGATGCCCCAACCAAAAGAGGAATCAACCAGGGTGAGTAAAGAGTACCCCGCCTTCTCTTTTGAACGCAAATGGCAAGAGCACTACCTATCAATTAAGAGGAAGAGTTTTATATACAAGGAAAGAGAGCCACACAAGCATGCCCAAACCAGCGAGGGAGCCCCAGCAATAAGAAACTAAACTTAGTCCCTATTGATTTTGCATATAGTGTGCCCTTTTGTAGATTTCCACGCTTTCTTTGATCCTTCCAACGACTTGGAGGGTCGTGGCATGAGTATTCTCGAAAATCATGCGGTTTCGCTCTTTCCAAAGGTTCCACGTTGTGTAGATAGCTAGGCCATTGAAAGCTCGCTTGCGATCTTTGGGGATCGAGCGGAGGGAATGCTCTCACTAGTCTACTAGGGTGTCGAAGTGTACATGTTGTGCCACATCAAGAGTGGCAAAGTGCTCCCAAGAGGTAACAAGGCTCCAGACCGCCTGGGCAAAGGGGTAGGCCAAGCATAGGTGGTGGCTGGTCTTCAGTGGGCCATTGCATAGTGCACAAGCATGGTGATGTGGCCAGCCTCGAAGCTCAAGATTATTGTCGTATCTTGTTCTGGATGAGGATCCACGTGAAGAGTTTGCATTTATTTTCCACATTCGCCTTCCAAATGGAGTTTGTTTTGTATCGTCGGTACGTTCCCAAAAATTGTGCTCTATAAGCTGATTCCATTTCCAAATGATTTTATCTTCGACCTCCAGCTGCAGTTGTAAGCCATATACTCACAATGGGACTCACATAACATGTCAAAGACATGTTGTGGTGCCTAACTTATAAGTTTTGAACGAAAGCCTCTGTTGCATGGATACGTCATGTCACCCCCGTATCCCGTATCGGATACGGATACACGTGGGATATGGCACGGAGATGTCTCCCTGGAATATCGTCGAAAATAAATAAATAACAGAATTTCAGATACATGGGTGGCGACGTACTGACTTGTTTTGCCGATACGGCCTAGTTGAGTAGGCCCACTATAACCCTCAGACTTACATGCGCACCACGAGCCTCGAGCCAGGTAGCAAGCGAGGCAATGGCGAACACGCACGCCTCCGCCCCCGCCACCCAACTTCCTGGCGTCCGCTCTCCCCGCCTGCGAGGAGAGATCTAGAACCTGTGGCATGCTCGAGCAGGGAGCAGCTGCAGCGACGCACGCCACCAGCCTGTCCAACTTCCTACTCGCCTGGCCAGCCGTCCAAGCGTCCCTGCCCGTAAGGAGATCAACCGCAGGCAGCAACCGCGGTGACACCTGCCACCCGCAAGGTGCACGCTGCCCATTTGATGCCAGCTATAAATCGACGGCAAACCGATGACGAGTTAGTGGTGAACCGGTGATTTCTTCGCTGTTTCCTCTTGTCTTTTGTAGCCTATTCCTGCCCCATTCCCCATATCAAATCATCTACAGACTCTTTGATTCAACGCAGTGTCAAATTAGTGCTCCATTCCCCATATCAAATCATCTCCTCAGACTCTTTGATTCAAATTTTTTCAAGATTCGCACATCGAATATTTGTCAAATTAAATATCTCGTCTAAACACAGTTTAGACGAAATCCACGGAATTGGATCAGATTGACACTTTGTCACCAACATCTCATTTTGCCAAAAATTTCGGCAACCAAACTGGCCCCAAGCCTAAAGCCTCATCCCTTGATTTGACAAGCCCTACTTCTGCACTAATCGCTTATAATTTTATATATTCTCATTTGGATTTTGGAAGTTTGGACTTCGAGAATTGGATGGGTAGGCTGGGCACTTGGCAGAACAGCACAATTGCAAGAATGCAGGGAATTTCAAGTTCCTGCTAGTGTGTTACTGCTTTTAGAATACTAATATGAAAAATAGTTAAACGTATCCACGTATCAGTGCGTATCCGTATCCGACCAATACTGATACGTGTATCCGTATCCGTGCTGCATAGACGAAAGCAACCTATATTGTCTATGTTTGATCACGCAGCGCTGTGTTGTGGTCCCAAAGGGCCTAATATACAAGAAAGGGTACACACAAATACAAGAAACATCCTACGCCAGAAGGAAAATACAATGCCACAATAATGCAATACAGTTAGAACAGAGCAGTGAAAAAAAAATCTAAGGCAACATACAGTTAACGAAACTGTAGCACAGCGACTAACAAACTAGCTGTAACTCTGTAAGACTATAACAATAGCAAGCACCAAAACAAACATAGAGTCAAACAGAATAAGTAATAACAAGGTTCAACGCATTATCCCCTGCTCTGCTGTTCATCACTCTAACCATCATCGATTTCTTAGTGCCAGCGTTTTGCAAACAGCAGGTTACTCAGACTCATAGCCACTAAGAATAAGGAGTTCGATGGCCAATAATATACTATCGATATAATCAATAATAGTAATAATTAAAAAGAGTTCAAGTAACTGCCTGCGGATGTCGTTGGCGATGACTGCGACGGGGTCCTCCGGCGGAGCAGCGTTGATGTCAAGCTCAACTGCACCCAGCTTCCAGCGGGTGGAGCGAGCGCCACGCCTCTCGCACTCAGGGCAGATCCAGTCCTCGTTCGCAGCGGCGCGGGACCGCCGCGCGCCAGGGGGGCCGGGTGGCGGGGGCGGGGGCAGGAGAGGCGGCCAGACGCGGACGCAGCTGGGATGGAACCCCCTTTCACACGCGTCGCAGACCAAGGTTCCCCCCAGAATCTCCGGGAGGCCGCAGGACGAGCAGGGGGGCAGCGGGTTGCCCCAACCCGCCTCCCCTGGGTGAGGCGCCGGCGGCGGCAGAGGGAGCAGCGGCAGCCCCAGACCAGGGAGCAAGCCGGCGGGCACGTTCCCTATGGGCCCAAAGGGAGTATTCCTCAGCTCGAGGGGGCGGTGGAACCGAAGCACCACATCGAGCGCCTCCTGCTGGAGCCGCGCCTGTTGGTTGGGCGCACCCAGGGGCAGCTGCGGCGGCAGCAGAGGAGGAAGCTGCTGCGGCGGCGGTGGCGGAGGCAGCGGCAGCGGGGCTTGGACCGGCGGAGCCAACTCCCGCGGCGGCGACGGGGCCTGCGCCGGCGGGGTGTCGCTCGGCGGCGGCGACGGGGCCTCGTTGAGGTCGATGACGAGATGCGGCGAGCGATCCATGCCGGAATGGGGATCGGGCTCGCGCTCAGGCCAGGTTGAGGGCGCTCGGCATTGCCTCGAGAGGAGGTGGGTGGGGAGCGGGGGGGTTTGGAGCGAGAACGGCGAGAGAGAGCTGCACGAGCAAAGCGACGCTGGGGTTAAGGAAGGGGGTGCGATTCGGACGGGAGCGCAGCGCAGGTCCCGCGCGCCTGGTGCGGTGCGTGTTCGGGAGAGCGCAGCCGCAGCGGATGCCAGGAGGGTTGGTGTGGGGCTGCACGTCAGTGACTCACGCGGCTCTTTTGTCTGGACGGGATGCGGTGACGCGGAGCAGAGGCACGCGAGGGGCATGCCGAGGGTCGAGGGTCGAGGGCCGGGGCCGGGGCCGGGCCGGGTATGTCCGCGCGGGCGTCAGTTTTTCTGGCTTTGTCCTAGGTGTGCAGGTGTGTTGCACGTTAAGACAAACATGGTTAGGCAGTTAGGCACTTCGTATTATTATCTCCTTCCATCACTGAACTTACAAGAAAGAAAGTTGGATTTGACTAATTTTTCTAGAATTCAGATACATTCTTATTAGTATAAACAAAATGTTTAAAATCGAGATCTGCTTATGTTTGTGTTACAATTTTTAATTGGATGTCGTATAAAATAGGATGCTATTAAGTGACTACTACTTACAAAGGACAACTAAAAATTTATAGTTATTTATATGGTGATATTTGTTTTATGATTCGGTCACGAACATGCACTAATTTAGTCCCATATTACGATTTGTGAGTTGTATACCAATAAATTAATTATTAATGAAAATATAGCCAAAAGATAATATCTCTTTACTTGCTTGAAGATTTTATCAAAAACCGCCAAATTTTCTAAATCTACTTTATTGTTGAGAAGGATGTGCTTTACGAGGAAAGAGCCGTTGCAGTTTCTACCCAGCACTCATGAGTTGTACCTGTACATCATCAATAAATTAGTGACTTAGAGGGGAAGATACAAAATAGATAAGTCACTTATGTGAGGAAATACTATGAGATTCAAGGGGAACGCGAGACTAGTGTGTGTCTGAGAGAGCGCACCTGATGCTTGGAGAGTTGGCTTGGCGCCGGATGTTAGTGATTCACTAGGCACTACTAGACGGACGTTGACGGGATATGGTAATGCGGAGTAGGCACACAACGTGGGTCGAGGGCCGGGGCCGGGCCGTGTCCCTCCGCACGATGCCTTGTCTTTGTCCTAGGTCCAGACTGGTTTGTTGCACATCAAGGCAAAAATGTTAGGCACTTCAGTTGGTTATTATCTCATTCCATCACTGAACTTGTGAGAAAGAAAGCTCGGTTATGACCAATTTTCTAGAATTTGAAAATATTATTATTTGTATAAACAAAATGTGTAAAATCGAGATCTGCTTATTTTTGTCTTACAGAATTTAACCGGATGTCATGTAACTCGTATAAAATAGAATGGTCTTAAGTGGCCACTTAAGAAGGAGAACTAAAAATTTGTAGTTATTTATATGGCGATATTTATTTTATAATTCTGTCATGAACATACATAGGGAGGCAATTTTCTTGTTGAACCCTTCATAAATAACGATTAATGTAGTGCCATATTACTAGTTATGAGTTGTATATCAATAAAATATTAGTAATGGAAATATAGCCAAAATATAAAAGGTGTATATCTCTTTGCTTGCTTGTAGATTTTGTCGAAAGCATCCAAATTTTCTAAAGCTACTTTGTTGTTGAGAAGGATTCACTTTGCGAGGAAAGAGCTGTTGCAGTTTCTACCAGGCACTCATGTGTTGTACATCAATAAATTAGTGACTCAGAAGGGAAAGATACAAAATAGATGAGTCACTCGTGTGAGAAAATACAATGAGATTCAAGGGGAATGTGAGGCTAGTGTGTGTTTAAGAGAGCGCAGCAAATGCTTGAGAGATGGTTTGGTGTTGGATGTTAGTGATTCACTAGGCACTACTGGACGGACGCTGACGAGATATGATAATGCGGAGTAGGCACACAACGCATGTCGAGGGCCGATGTCGGGCTGTGTCCCTCCACACGGTGCCTGTTTCTGGCTTTGTCCTAGGTCCACACAGGTTTGTTGCACGTCAAGACAAAAATGGTTAGGCACTTAGGCTGGTTATTATCTCCTTCCATATGAACTTGTGAAAAAAGCTAGATTATGACTAGTTTTCCTAGAATTTAAATACATTAGTATTTGTATAAACAAAACGTTTAAATCAAGATCTACTTATTTTTGTGTTACAGTTTTTAACTGGATGTCCTGTAACTCAGTATAAAATAGGATGGTATTAAGTGGCTACTTACAAAGGATAACTAAAAACTTGTAGTTATTTATTTGATGATATTTGTTTTATGATCCGGCCTTGTTTAGTTTATCCTCTAAAGTTTACTTCCTATCACATCGGATATTTGGACACATGCATAGAGTAATATAGACTTAAAAATAACTAATTGCACAGATTGCGACTAATTTGCGAGACGAATTTTTTAAGCCTAATTAGTCCATGATTGACAATGTTGTACTACAGTAAATATGTGTTAATGACAGATTAATTAGGTTTAATAAATTTATCTCGTGGATTATTAAGGACTTCTCTAATTTGTTTTATTATTACTATCCGAACATTCCCATGTGATATTCCTAAACTTTACTCCCTAGAATTAAACACCACCTCTATCGTGAACATACATAGTGAGGTAATTTTCTTGTTGAACCCTTCATAAATAATGATTAATGTAGTGTCATATTAGTAGTTGTGAGTTGTATATCAATAAACTATTATCAATGGAAATATAGCCAAAATATAACAGATGTATTTCTCTTTGCTTGCTTGAAGATTTTGTCGAAAGCATCCAAGTTTCTAAAGCTACTTTGTTGTTGAGAAGGACGCACCTTTGCGAGGAAAGAGCTGTTGCAGTTTCTACGGAGCACTCATGAGCTGTATCAATAAATTAGTGACTCAGGAGGGAAAGATACAAAATAGATGAGTCACCTATGGGAGGAAATATTGTGAGATTCAATGGGAACACGAGGCTAGTGTGTGTTTCAGAGAGCGCAAGCAGATGCTTAGGCCCGTTCGCTTTGCTGAAAAAAAAGTCGAAATACTATTCCGGTTGATTTGTTGTGAGAGAAAAACACTGTTCCGGTTGAAAAAAAAGCTGAAAAGTACGGATTATAAGACAAGCAAACAGGGCCTTAGAGAGTTTTTTTTAAACCACATATGCTTAGAGAGTTGGTTTGGCGCAGGACGTTAGTGATTCACTAGGCATTACTGGATAGACGCTGACGAGATGTGGTAATGCGGAGTAGGCACACACAACGTGGGTCGAGGGCCAGGGCCGGGCGGTGCCCCTCCGCGCGGTGCCCCTCCGCGCGGTGCCTGTTTCTGGCTTTGTCCTACGTCCACACAGTTTTGTTGCAAGTTAAGACAAAAATTGTTAGGCATTAGGGCTAGCCATTATGTCAATCCATCTGAACTTGCGAGAAACAAAGCTAGATTATGACCATTTTTCCTAGAATTTAAATACATTCTTATTAGTATAAACAGAATGTTTAAAATTGAGATTTGCTTATTTTTGTGTTACTATTTTTAACTGGATGCCCTGCAACTCGTATAAAATAGGATGGTATTAAGTGGCCACTTACAAAGGAGAACTAAAAATTTGTAGTTATTTATATGGCAATATTTGTTTTATGATTCTATCATGAACATACATAGTGAGGTAATTTTCTTGTTGAACCCTTCATAAACAACGATTAATGTAGTGCCTTATTACTAGTTGTGAGTTGTATATCAATAAACTATTATTAATTGAAATATAGCCAAAATATAAAAGGTGTATATATCTTTGCTTGCTTGAAGATTTTGTGGAAAGCATCCAAATTTTCTAAAGCTACTTTGTTGTCGAGAAGGATGCGCTTTGCGAGGAAAGAGGTGTTGCAGTTTCTACCTGGCACTTATGAGCTGTGCATCAATAAATTAGTGACTCAGGAGGGGAAGATAGAAAATAGATGAGTCACTTATGTGAGGAAATACAGTGAGATTCAAAGGGAACGTGAGGCTAGTGTGTGTTTAAGAGAGCGCACAGATGCTTGGAGAGTTGGTTTGGTGTCGAATGGTACTGATTCACTAGCACTATTGGATGGATGCTGACGAGATATGGTAATGCGGAGTAGGCACACAACATGTGTCGAGGGCCGGTGCCGGGCCGTGTCCCTCCACACAGTGCCTGTTTCTTGCTTCTTCGTAAGTCCACACAGGTTTGTTGTACATCTAGACAAAATGGTTAGGCACTTAGGCTGGTTGTTATCTCCTTCTATCTGAACCTGTAAGAAAAAAGTTGGATTATGACTAATTTTCCTAGAATTTAAATACATTATTATTTGTAAAAACAAAATGTTTAAAATCAAGATCTTCTTATTTTTGTGTTATAGTTTTTAACTGGATGTCCTGTAACTCGTATAAAATAGGATGGTACTAAATTGCTACTTAAAAAGGAGTGCTAAAAACTTGTGGTTACTTATATGGTGATATTGGTTTTATGATTCTGTCGTGAACATACATAGCGAGGTAATTTTCTTGTTGAACCCTTCTGTCGGTACAGAAAGTAACCAACACGTAAATATTTGTAGTTTTGTCGTACGTTGTGATCGGAGGTGTCCTAGCACTCAATGACATAGGGTTTATACTAGTTCAGGCAACGTGCCCTATGTCCAGTTTGAGTCGGTCGGTGACTTTATTCCTGAGCTCAGGTGTTTAAAGTTTGTTGTGGGGTTACAAACGGGAGGGAGAAAGATGGGGGTACAAGAGGTCCGGTCGGACTCTGGTATGAAGGGCCGAGAGTGACAGGAGTCCCGCTATGTGCTAAGTGTTCGAGCATGTGCTCGGTATAACTTTAGAGTGTCTAAAGTTATAGAAGATGAATCAATGTGGGTGAACTGATCGATCTCTTTTGGGAGAGAGCGCATCCCCTTTTATAGATGAAGGGGACGGCCTTACAAGAGAGAGGGTACGTATGCTAAGTCTTGTTGCCCACGCCGTCGGGTACAAGATGATTGTAGGCGCCCATGACACTGTTAATGTCACTGTTGAATGTCAGATGCATGTGGGAGGTTGCATCGTCTTCTTCCGGCATAGCAGATGTTAGTGACTGCTATACTGTTGATGTCCAGAGACATGTGAGGAGTTTTACCGCATTCGCCTGGTAAGGTAAATGCCGGCGCCCACAACACTGTTGATGCCCAGAGGCATGTGGAGGGAGCCTTACCGTGTTTGTCTGATATGAGAGTTGATGGCGCCCACAACACTGTTACGGAAAATGTCGGCGCCTACAACACTGCTTATGTTCTATCGTGCCAGGAGGGTCGCAGGGTACTGTCTGGCAGGTGCACAGGGTACGGTACCTGGTATTGTGGTTTGACTTGTGCGCCCTGCCTTACTTTCTCCGTCCGATCCTTACCGAGCAGGCGTCCCCGGTCGGTTGGTCCCAGTCGACTCTGATTGCGCCAGTCGGAGAGGAGCTGTAAGCAGGGGTTTGGCGTTTCCCCAGTCGGAGAAGCGGGTCGGAGTCGGAAGTGGTGTTTTGGCCAGGCCTTCCGATCGGAGAGGCCGTCCGGAGGCGGGCTGGAGACCGAAACGAGTGCTCTGTTCCTCCGCGCGGTGCCTGTTTCTGGCTTTGTCCTAGGTCCACACAGATTTGTTGCACGTCAAGACAAAAATGGTTAGGCATTTAGGCTGGCCATTATCTCCTTCCATCTGAACTTGAGAGAAACAAAGCTAGGTTATGACTAATTTTCCTAGAATTTAAATACATTCTAATTAGTATAGACAAAATGTTTAAAATTGAGATCTGCTTATTTTTGTGTTACTGTTTTTAACTTGATGTCCTACAACTCGTATAAAATAGGATGGTATTAAGTGGCTACTTACAAAGGAGAACTAAAATTTGTAGTTATTTATATGGCGATATTTGTTTTATGATTCTGTCATGAACATACACAGTGAAGTAATTTTCTTGCTGAACCATTCATAAATAATGATTAATGTTGTGCCATATTATTAGTTGTGAGTTATATATCAATAAACTAATTATTAATGGAAATATAGCCACAATAAAAAAATGTATATCGCTTCGCATGCTTGAAGATTTTATCGAAAGCATCCAAATTTTCTAAAGCTACTTTGTTGTTGAGAAGGACGCGCTTTGTGAGGAAAGAGCCGTTGCAGTTTCTACCAGGCACTCATGATCCGTACATCAATAAATTAGTGACTTAGAGGAGAAGATACAAAATAGATGACTCACTTATGTGAGGAAATACTATGAGATTCAAGGCGGCCGCGAGGCTAGTGTATGTTTGAGAGAGCGTAGCAGATATTTGGAGAGTTGATATGGCGCAGGATGTTAGTGATTTAGTAGGCACTACTTGACCGACGCTGATGAGATGTGGTTATGCTGAGTAGGCACACAATGTGGGTCGAGGGCTAGGGCCACGCCATGTCGCTCCGCATGGTGCCTTGGCTTTGTCCTAGGTCCACACAAGTTTGTTGCATGTGAAGACAAAAATGGTTAGGCACTTAGGGTGGTTATTATCTCCTTCCATCACTGAACTTGTGAGAAAAAAGCTGGGTTATGATCAATTTTCCTAGAATTTAAAAACATTATTATTTGTATAAGCAAAATGTTTAAAATCAAGATCTGCTTATTTTTGTCTTACGGATTTTAACTGGATGTCCTGTAACACGTATAAAATAGAATGGTCTTAAGTGGCCACTTACAAAGGAGAACTAAAAATTCAATTCCAAAATGGCGGAGTTCTCCAAGTGTGTTTTTAAGTAGTAATAAAACACTACAACTAGTCATAGCACATGGAAATCCTCACTAGGAGGCATATGGTACCGAATGTTTATACCAAAAATTAAATACTAAAACACTAGCAGAACCCCACATCACTTGGAGAAATTCAAAATTCTGGTTGTGATTTGTAGTTATTTATATGGCGATATTTGTTTTACGATCCTGTCATGAACATATATAGTGAGGTAATTTTCTTGTTGAACCCTTCATAAATAACAATTAATGTAGTGCCATATTACTAGTTGTGAGTTGTATATCAATAAACTATTATTAAAGGAAATATAGCTAAAAGATGAAAGATGTATTTCTCTTTGCTTGCTTGAAGATTTTATCGAAAGCATCCAAATTTTCTAAAGCTACTTTGCTGTTGAGAAGGACACGCTTTGTGAGGAAAGAGCTGTTGCAGTTTCTACCAAGCACCCATGGGCTGTACATCAATAAATTAGTGTCTCGGAGGAGAAGATACAAAATAGATTAGTCACTTTTGTGAGGAAATACTATAAGATTTAAGGGGAACACGAGGTTAGTTTATGTTTGAGAGAGCGCACCAGATGCTTAGAGAGTTGGTTTGGCGCACGATGTTAGTGATTCACTAGGTACTACAGGGCGGTCGCCGATGAGATATGGTAATGCGGAGTAGGGACACAACGTGGGGCGTGGGCCGGTGGCGGGCTGTGTCCCTCCACACGATGCCTGTTTCTGGCTTTGTCCTACGTCCACACAAGTTTGTTGCACATCAAGACAAAAATGGTTAGGCACTTCGGCTAGTTATTATCACCTCCCATCACTGAACTTGTGAGAAAGAAAGCTGGATTAACCAATTTTCCTAGAATTTAAATACATTCTTATTAGTATAAATTAAATGTTTAAAATCGTCAGATTATTTTTGTGTTACACTTTTTAAATGGATGTCATGTTATTAAATGGATGGTATTAAGTGCCTCCTTACAAAGGATAACTAAAAATTTGTAGTTATTTATATGGCGGTATTTGTTTTATGATTCTGTCATGAACATACATAGTGAGGTAATTTTCTTGTTGAACCCTTCCTAAATAATGATTAATGTAGTGCCAGTTGTGAGTTGTATATAAATAAACTAATTATTGATGGAAATATAGCCAAAATAAAAAATATGTATATCTCTTTGCTTGCTTGAAGATTTTATCAAAAGCATCCAAATTTTCTAAAGCTACTTTGTTGTTGAGAAGGACGTGCTTTGTGAGGAAAGAGCTATTGCAGTTTCTACCAGGCACTCATGAGTTGTACATCAATAAATTAGTGACTCAGGAGGGGAATATACAAAATAGATGAGTCACTTATGTGAGGAAATACAATGAGATTCAAAGGGAACATCTGGCTAGTGTGTGTTTAAGTGAGTGCAGCAGATGCTTGGAGAGTTGGGGTTGGCATCGCATGTTAGTGATTCACTAGGCACTACTGGACGGACGCCGACGAGATATGGTATGCGGAGTAGGCACACAACGCGTGTCGAGGGCCGGTACCGGGCCGTGTCCCTCCAAACGGTACCTGTTTCTGGCTTTGTTCTAGGTCCACACAGGTTTGTTGCATGTCAAGACAAAAATGGTTAGGCACTTGTGGTGGGTATTATCTCCTTCTATCTGAACTTGTGAGAAAAAAGCTATATTATGACCATTTTTTCTAGAATTTAAAAACATTATTATCTGTATAAACAAAATGTTTAAAATCAAGATCTGCTTATTTTTGTGTTACAGTTTTTAATCGGATGTCCTATAACTCGTATAAAATAGGATGGTATTAAGTGGCTACTTACAAAGGAGAGCTAAAAACTTGTAGTTATTTATATGGCGATATTTGTTTTATGATTCTGTCCTGAACATACATAGTGAGATAATTTTCTTGTTCAACCCTTCATAAATAATGATTAATGTAGTGCCATATTAGTAGTTGTGAGTTGTATATCAATAAACTAATTATTAATGGAAATATAGCCAAAGGATGAAAGATGTATTTCTCTTTGCTTGTTTGAAGATTTTATGGAAATCATCCAAATTTTCTAAAGCTACTTTGTTGTTAAGAAAGACGCGCTTTGCGAGAAAAGAGCTGTTGTAGTTTCTACCCAGCACCCATGGGCTGTACATCAATAAATTAGTGAGTCAGGGGGAGAAGATACAAAATAGATTAGTCACTTTTGTGAGAAAATACTATAAGATTTAAGGGGAACATGAGGCTAGTTTGTGTTTGAGAGAGCCCACCAGATGCTTGGAGAGTTGGTTTGGTGCACGATGTTAGTGATTCACTATGCACTACTAGACGGTCGCCGATGAGATATGGTAATGCGGAGTAGGCACACAACGCGGGTCGTGGGCCGGGGCCAGGCCGCGTCCGTCCGTTTGGTTGTCCACAAAGGTTTGTTGCACGTCAAGACAAAAATGGTTAGGCACTTCGGCTAGTTATTATATCCTCCCATCACTGAACTTGTGAGAAAGAAAGCTGGATTAACCAATTTTCCTAGAATTTAAATAATTCTTATTAGTATAAATTAAATGTTTAAAATCAAGATCTGCATATTTTTGTGTTACACTTTTTAAATGGATGTCATGTTACTCGTATAAAATAGGATGGTATTAAGTGCCTCCTTACAAAGGATAACTAAAAATTTGTAGTTATTTATTTGGCGATATTTGTTTTAGGATTCTGTCATGAACATACATAGTGAGGTAATTTTCCTGTTGAACCCTTCCTAAATAACGATTAATGTAGTGCCAGTTGTGAGTTGTATATAAATAAACTGATTATTGATGGAAATATTGCCAAAATAAAAAAGATGTATATCTCTTTGCTTGCTTGAAGATTTTATCGAAAGCATCCAAATTTTCTAAAGCTACTTTGTTGTTGAGAAGGACGTGCTTTGTGAGGAAAGAGCTATTGCAGTTTCTACCAGGCACTCATGAGTTGTACATCAATAAATTAGTGACTCAGGAGGGGAATATACAAAATAGATGAGTCACTTATGTGAGGAAATACAATGAGATTCAAAGGGAACATCTGGCTAGTGTGTGTTTAAGTGAGCGCAGCTGATGCTTGGAAAGTTGGGGTTGGTGTCGCATGTTAGTGATTCACTAGGCACTACTAGACGGACGCCGACGAGATATGGTATGCGGAGTAGGCAAACAACGCGTGTCGAGGGCCGGTGCCGGGCCGTGTCCCTCCAAACGGTATCTGTTTCTGGCTTTGTTCTAGGTCCACACAGGTTTGTTGCACGTCAAGACAAAAATGGTTAGGCACTTATGGTGGGTATTATCTCCTTCTATCTGAACTTGTGAGAAAAAGCTATATTATGACCAATTTTTCTAGAATTTAAAAACATTATTATCTGTATAAACAAAATGTTTAAAATCAAGATCTGCTTATTTTTGTGTTACAATTTTTAACCGGATGTCCTATAACTCGTATAAAATAGGATGGTATTAAGTGGCTACTTACAAAGGAGAGCTAAAAACTTGTAGTTATTTATATGGCGATATTTGTTTTATGATTCTGTCCTGAACATACATAGTGAGATAATTTTCTTGTTCAACCCTTCATAAATAATGATTAATGTAGTGCCATATTAGTAGTTGTGAGTTGTATATCAATAAACTAATTATTAATGGAAATATAGCCAAAGGATGAAAGATGTATTTCTCTTTGCTTGTTTGAAGATTTTATGGAAATCATCCAAATTTTCTAAAGCTACTTTGTTGTTGAGAAGGACGCGCTTTGCGAGAAAAGAGCTGTTGCAGTTTCTACCAAGCACCCATGGGCTGTACATCAATAAATTAGTGACTTGGGGGGAGAAGATACAAAATAGATTAGTCACTTTTGTGAGAAAATACTATAAGATTTAAGGGGAACACGAGGCTAGTTTGTGTTTGAGAGAGCGCACCAGATGCTTGGAGAGTTGGTTTGGCACACGATGTTAGTGATTCACTATGCACTACTGGACGGTCGCTGATGAGATCTGTAATGCGGAGTAGGCACACAACGCGGGTCGTGGGCCGGGGACAGGCCGCATCCGTCCGTGCGGTTGTCCACAAAGGTTTGTTGCACGTCAAGATAAAAATGGTTAGGCACTTTGGCTATTTTTTATATCCTCGCATCACTGAACTTGTGAGAAAGAAAGCTGGATTAACCAATTTTCCTAGAATTTAAATAATTCTTTTTTAGTATAAATAAAATGTTTAAAATCGAGATTTTGGGTTACACTTTTTAAATGGAAGTCCTGTTACTCGTATAAAATAGGATGGTATTAAGTGCCTACTTACAAAGGAGAACTAAAAATTTGTAGTTATTTATATGGCGATATTTGTTTTAGGATTATGTCATGAAAATACATAGTGAGGTAATTTTCTTGTTGAACCCTTCACAAATAATGATTAATGTAGTGCCATATTACTAGTTGTGAGTTGTATATCAATAAACTAATTATTGATGGAAATATTGCTGAAAGATAAAAGATGTATATCTCTTTGCTTGCTAGAAGATTGTATCAAACACATCTGAATTTTCTAAAGCTACTTTATTGTTGAGAAGGACGCGCTTTGCGAGGAAAGAGCTGTTGCAGTTTCTTCTAAGCACCCATGAGCTGTACATCAATGAATTAGTGACTCAGAGGAGAAGGTACAAAATTGATGTGTCACACCCCAAAATTTCCAATTTTGGGCCGTGAATAGAAAACATGAAATAAACTGAATGATTTTAATATTTAAATAAAATTTACTAAGTTTAAGTTTGAGCAAGCGTATAAGGCAAGTATAGCATGGGATCATCCTTGTTGTCATATTCACTATTAATCATTTAAATCATTCTGCATGTGTCTACCTTGATTGCCATTAAGGATTTCCTAGCTTTTATATCTTGTTACCTATGGATTTATGCATTGGGTAGTATGATGCTAGCGCTCAATTAAGACCATAATCTTGTAACTTGACTAATGGTATATGCAATAAACACTAAAAGATGCTTTTTAGCAACAAGAAACAAGGGGGCTAGAGCATAGTTTTTGTGATGCTCTAGATTCCTCTCCTTAAAGATTTATCTGTAAGCGATCATCCGGACTTACAGTACAACCATGAGTACTATATGACTCTAGCTTTAGTCAAGTATGAGGACCGGACGTAGCGTGTTGGCAAGCACGTGAACCTCGGGAGAAAATCACTGTGTCAACATTGTTCTTCCCGTTGGTTTGTGATCCCCTTACACAAGCTTGTAATTATTTTCATATACATTATGCTTGTGTAGTTGCTCTTATAATTAGTTAGCTTGTGTAGCTCACTAGTTACTTACTTGTGTATCATAGAAGTAGCTCCCTTGCGTGACTAATTTAGTTTGTGTAACCTTGTTAGTCACATTGCTTAGTTTGTGTAGCTAAGTATTTGTGCTCTCTAATTTGGCATTGGTTGCCTTGTTATTGAGCATTGCTAGTGAGCTTAGTTAGCTTTGTGCTTTTGCTTACTAGCATGTGTAGAAGCTCCCTCGTTGCTTGAAATACTAGTGGCATAAGTTTGTGTGACCTTGCTCCTAGAATTGAATAGGTGATCTCTAGCTAGCCCGACACCTTTGTTGCGTAACTAGGATCTTTATAAGGCGCTTGTGAACTTTGATAGAGGGGTGTAGTCTTGGCTGGACCTAATTGTTTTAATTTCGCATTTGTTTCGGTTAGTTGACGCGATTAAATTTAGAAATGACTATTCACCCCCCCTCTAGTCGCCATCTTGACCTTACAGCGGGGCAGCCAGCGTGGTGACGCCGTGCGCCCAAGCGTGGTGATCGCGCCCACGTGGCCAACCAGCCCGAGACCGTGTCGTGCATGAATTTTAAAGCATCGATAACAACTAAACAGTTGAGGTTGACACTAAACCGCCTTCACTATGCTAAAGAGGGTCTATTAGGCTACCAATCTGAGCTAAAACACGACATGACCTCTTTGCTCAATTTTGTAAAATAAATCCCCAAACATGGCATTGTCTTGCTGTCAATAAACTTAAAAAATCTTCTAAGTCTTGAGCTAAATTCGATTTTAAGTTCCATTTCTAGGCCATTAGAAGCATTAGCTAGCGAAGTTATTTTTCAACAAAAAGGGGTTCATTGCCATCTATAAAGTTCATATTCCAAACTTTATTTAAGCGCCACATATATGTTCTATAGTATTTTTGTTCAATTAAAATTAGTTTTAAACCCTACTTGATACATAAGAGTTATAGAATAGCTTATCATTTAACATTTTTATTGATCATCTAAAGTTACAAAAATGTTATCTATACCTTCCATCACATGCATTATCACATAAACATGATGCTCACGATATGGCTTGGTAATTTGTTTAGGGCGTAACACCAAGGGTGTTATAGCTCTCCCCCCTTAAATAGAATCTCTTCCCGAGATTCATGTGTGTGCCTAGTGTGGGAAAAGGGATAAGAAATAAACTTTTACTTATCCCATTACCTCGATACTTCGGGGATAAGATGAGGATAATGCTCCAGAATATAACTCTCCTGTTCCCAAGTTGCTTCATCCTTCGAATGATTTTGTCACTGGACTTTATAAAATTTCACCACTTTGTTCCTACTGACTCTCTCTTTTTCATTCAAGATTTTGACTGGATGCTCAATATAAGAAAAATCAGGTTGGAGAGGAAGTCCTTCAATTTCGACCACTTTGTCGGGATGCCTCATACACTTCTTCAGCTAGGAGACATGAAAAACATTATGGACTGCTCATAAAAATATCTAGGAGTTGGAGACGATAAACAACAGAACCACACCGCTCCAAAATTGTATAAGGTCCAACATAACTGTAGGGGACCATGACGCCTAAGAGGGGGGGGGGGTGAATTAGGCGACTTAAAATTCTAACTCAAAACTATGGCCTCTTTTTCTAACCCTAGCAAAACCTATTCAATAGATAAAATATCTAAATGTGCAACTACGGTTTTGCTAGTGTGTTGCTATCTCTACCGCAAAAGGAGTAATACAATCAATGTAAATGCGGAAGCTAAAGAGCAAGGTAGAGATATGCAAACTCCCGTCGACAACTCTGGTATTTTTACCAAGGTATCGAGAAGCACGCAAGCTTCCCCTAGTCCTCGTTGGAGCCCCTCGCAACGAATCCCCGCAAGGGCCAAGCTCCTGGTCGGGTAACTCTGTGGATAGCCTCGGACCTTCCCCATGTGCAAGTGGGTCTCCGACGTGCCTTCCGGCAAGCCTCTCTCGGATGCTCCCCGCCATCTTCACTACCAAGCTTCCAGCCAAAATGCCGCAAGCCTTGTTCCCTCCAGTACACGGTGGAGGCCACACCACAACCACGGTTGGTGTGATCTCTCAAGACTACAAGTCCCTCCGATGTACAACAAATGGTGCGCGCAAGCATCGAGTGGTAAGAGGTATGTCAACCTCACTAAACACTAGGCCTAAACCTAGAGCAAGCGCATAAGCGGTGGTCTAATCAACCAAAGCACTTCTCAAAGCACCTACGCTAATCACCTAATGAATCACTAAGCACTATGCAAGTGGAGATCACTAAAATGGTGTATCAACAACCTTAGTATGTTTCCTTAGCTCCACTCACTTCAAATGGCTGGTTGGGGGGTCTATTTGTAAGCCCCATTGAGAAAGGAGCCGTTGGGGATGAAATCTCGCTTTTCAGCTACTAACCGGACGTTGATCACGTCCTGACCGGACGTGTCCGGTCGTCCCGACCGTTAGAGCTACGATCAACTGATCGGGCGCTGCCAGCATCCAGTCACATGCCACCAGTGAAAGGTCCTAATATAGCTAGAGGGGGGGGTGAATAGCCTATTTAAAAATCTACAAATCATCTTGAGCAATTTAATTAGTATAACAAATAGAGAAATGCAAACTTGCTCTAGCTCTACAAGGGTTGCAAGAATATAAATGAGTGAGTAGGGTGATTATACCGCCGTGTAGAGGAGTGAACCAATCACAAGATGAATACTAAATCAATCACCAGGAGAATACCAAAGGGCAAGAGACAAACAATTTTTCTCCCGAGGTTCACATGCTTGCCGGCACGCTAGTCCCCGTTGTGTCGACCAACACTTGGTGGTTCGGCGGCTAAGAGGTGTTGCATGAACCTCATCCACACAATTGGACACCGCAGGAACCTACCCACAAGTGAGGTAACTCAATGACACGAGCAATCCACTAGAGTTACCTTTTGGCGCTCCACCGGGGAAGGCACAAGACCCCTCATAATCACCACGATCGGAGCCGAAGAAAATCACCAACCTCCGCTCAACGATCCTCGCTGCTCCAAGCCATCGAGGTGGCGACAACCACCAAGAGTAACAAGTGAATCCCGCAGCTAAACACGAATACCAAGTGCCTCTAGATGCAATCACTCAAGCAATGCACTTGGATTCTCTCCCAATCTCACAACGATGATGGATCAATGATGGAGATGAGTGGGAGGGCTTTGGCTAAGCTCACAAGGTTGCTATGTCAATGCAAATGGCCAAGTAAGTGAGCTTGAGCTGGCCATGGGACTTAAATAGAAGCACCCACGAAATAGAGCCATTGGCTCCTCAGTCCACTAAAAAATGGGGCGACCTGATGTGCCGGTCAGATCGACCGGACGCTGGACCCTAGCGTCCGGTCACGGGATGTGTGCCACGTGTCCCCTACTTCAAATGTTGATCGCCCAATCTCAACGATCATTAGTACATTTAACTTGTGACCGGATGCGCTGCTGCGAAGTGACCAGACGTAGGACCTCAGCGTCCTGTCGTTTCCAGTAAGCTTCCATTCACAAAAAATCACGACCGGACGCATCCGGTCATGCCTGACCGGACTCACCCAGCATCCGGTCACTCGGGGTCTCCTCTGTGCGCTGCAGCGTCAGTAGGACCGGATGCACCCCGTCAGCGTTCGGTCACTGAGTGACCTAGTGTCCGGTCGAAGACCGACGCCAGTGTCTTCACTCTTCCACTGACTGGACACATCGGAACTATCGAGACCAGTGTCTGATCACTTATAGTCACCTCCGTCTTTTCTATATAGTGCGCCGGTGGCACCGTTGGACTGTCCGCACTCTACGGGCGGACACTCCACCGGTGAAGTTTCTAACCCTTGCTCAAATGTGCCAACCACCAAGTGTATCACCTTGTGCACATGTGTTAGCATATTTTCACAAACATTTTCAAGGGTGTTAGCACTTCACTAGATCCTAAATGCATATGCAATGAGTTAGAGCATCTAGTGGCACTTTGATAACCGCATTTCAATACGAGTTTCACCCCTCTTAATAGTATGGCTATCGATCCTAAATGTGATCACACTCACTAAGTGTCTCGATCACTAAAACAAAATGGCTCCTACTATTTATACCTTTGTCTTGAGCCTTTTGTTTTTCTCTTTCTTCTTTTACAAGTTCAAGCATTTGATCATCGCCATGCCTTCACCATCATCATGATCTTCACCATTGCTTCATTACTTGGAGTAGTGCTACCTATCTCATAATCACTTTGATAAACTAGGTTAGCACTTAGGGTTTCATCAATTAACCAAAACCAAAGTAGGGCTTTCAATCTCCCCCTTTTTGATAATTGATGACAACCCTTACACAAAGATATGAATTGAGATTTAATTGAATCCACGTTGCTTGCCCAAGCATATTTACCATGTGTAAAAGGATGTGGACAAGTTTCATGAATCCCATTTGGTAGCAATTGCTCTCCCTACATATGTGCTACGAGTTTGGATTGTAGCTTGCACATATGCTTAGATAGGAAATATAGGAGATAATTTCTACCAAATGATGCTAAGATATAAGAGATGGACCTTTGAAGCGTGATACCAATCGGAGTGCACCAATATACCATCCTTAGCACCATTAGTAACTAGACATACACAAAGACTAGAATACCCCATGAGATCAATATTACTAGCAAGGGTCTAGCTTCCATAAAATGAACATAAGTCTAGTTACTTTAGCCTATGCATGCTAGTTTTTCATTTCACCATTCAAGCATATAACTAGCATACACCACACAAGCATGGATATTGAAATTTAAAACTTATGCTATTCAAGCAAATATATGAAATGCACATTCAAACGCAACATACAAGTTTATGAGCTTGCTCCCCCTACTTGTGTGCATTTTTTATTTATCCCCTTACAATGTCATTTCATTTGTTTGCTCCTCCTATCTTACTATCTTTGTGAATTTCTCTCCCCCTTTGTCAACAATTAGCACAAAAGGTGGGTACAAATTATAGATAGGTTGGGGTGAAACCATGTGAAATGAGGATCATTTTCCTAATTTGGTTCAATCTAGATTACTTGCAAAAGATATTTAACTCGGTTTGATCCAAGGACAAGCTTCTTCACACCTCCAAATAAGGGTTATCTTGTACCATGTTGAGTTAAACATTTAGAGCTCATTTTCTAGATCAAACACTAGGTTTACAAGCCCACAAACATGTCATATGCTACCACTAGATCATTTCAAACATACAAGCAATAGTGGTACCATACAAGCATCAAATTCATTTGATTTTCATCAATGATCCTATTTAAATGTGAAATATGTCTAGATGCACTAAACATGTCTTTAGCAAGGATGTATGCCATGCCAATCAACTTTTACCTTGGATTGCTCGAGGAAGAGGCATGTCATATAAGTGGGGGTGCATCAACACATATTGGAGAAGTCAAGTATGTTCAATTCATTCCTTAGCTTGCAAAACCTCTTCTCATCAAGTGGCTTGGTGAAGATGTCAGCAAGTTGATCTTCAGTGCGCACACTCTCAATGCAAATGTCCCCTTTTTATTGGTGATCTCTTATGAAATGATGGTGAACATCAATGTGCTTTGTTCTTGAATGTTGAACCGGGTTGTTGGTGAGCTTTACGACACTCTCATTGTCACATAGCAATGGCACTTTCATGAACTTTATTCCAAAGTCATTCAAAGTAGCCTTCATCCAAAGTAATTGAGCACAACAACTACCGGCCAAAATGTACTCTGCTTCGGCGGTTGAAAGTGCTACACTATTTTGCTTCTTTGATGACCAAGACACAAGTGATCTTCCCAATAGTTGACATGTGCCCAATGTGCTCTTTCTCTCAACTTTGCATCCCGCATAATTGGAGTCTGAATATCCAATCAACTCAAATCTTGCTCCTTTGGGATACCATAATCCAACATTTTGTGTATGCTTCAAGTACCTCAATATTATCTTTGTTGCCTTCAAATGACTTTCTCTTGGTGAGGCTTGAAATCTAGCACACATACATACACTAAACATCACATCCGGCCTTGATGCGGTCACATAGAGTAGGCTTCCAATCATAGACCGATACATCTTTTGATCCACCATGTTGCCACTAGCATCACTATCCAAGCTTCCACTTGTCCCCATTGGTGTACTAATAGCTTTAGCATCATCCATTCCAAACTTCTTGAGCATGTCCTTGATATACTTGCCTTGACTTACAAATGTGTCATTCTTCATTTGCTTGATTTGAAGACCAAGGAAGTAACTAAGCTTTCCAATCATGGACATCTCAAACTCACTTGCCATTATCTTGCCAAACTCTTCACAAAAATCTTGATTTGTTGACCCAAATATGATATCATCAACATAGATTTGCATTACAAACAAGTCATGTCCAAGCTTCTTGGTGAAGAGAGTGGTGTCAGCCTTTCCCATTTTGAATCCCTTAGAGAGTAGGAAATCCCTCAATCTCTCATACCATGTTCTAGGTGCTTGTTTCAATCCATACAAAGCCTTTCTCAACTTGTAAACATGGTTGGGTTTCTTTTCATCTTCAAAACCGAGAGGTTGCTCTACATACACAAGCTCATTGATGTACCCATTGAGAAATGCACTCTTCACATCCATTTGGTACAACTTGATGTTGTGGGCACAAGCATAGGCTAACAAGATCCTAATTGCTTCCAATCTTGCAACCAGGGCATATGTTTTTCTAAAGTCAAGACCTTCAACTTGAGTGTAACCTTGAGCCACTAATCTTGCTTTGTTCCTTATTACTATCCCATCTTGATTTTGCTTGTTCCGAAAGACCCACTTGGTTCCAATCACATTATGATCCTTAGGCCTCTCAACTAACTCCCATACTTGATTTCTTGTGAAGTTGTTTAGCTCTTCATGCATAGCATTGACCCAATCAATATCCTTCAAAGCTTCATCTATCTTCTTAGGTTCAATGGATGACACAAATGAGAAATGCTCACAAAATGAAGCCAATCTTGATCTAGTTTGCACACCTCTTGAAATATCACCAATGATAGTGTCCAATGGATGATCTCTTGCAACATTGGTTGGTTGAAGCACTTGCACTTGATTGCTTGCATTAGATTGATCACTTGGTTGAGATGATGAACTAGCCACTTGTTGTTGATCTTACACTTTGTCATGACTAGTACTTGCTTGAACTTGATCATGAGAACCACTAGCTTGCACATTTGAGTTAGAGAGCACTTGATTCTTGTCATCTTCGACATCAATCACCTCTCTAGACCTTATATCACCAATGTCCATGTTCTTCATTGCATTGACCAATTAAGTGCCTCTTACATCATCTAGATTCTCATCTTCCTCTTGGGAACCATTTGTTTCATCAAATTCCACATCATGAACCTCCTCAAGAGTACCACTAGCCAAATTCCAAACTCTATATGCCTTGCTAGTAGTGGAGTAACCAAGCAAGAAGCCTTCATCACATTTCTTTTTAAACTTGCTCAATATAGTGCCTTTATTCAATATGTAGCATTTACAACCAAAAACCCAAAAGTATGCTTTGTTGGGCTTTCTTCCATTTAATAGCTCATAGGGTGTCTTTTCCATCATGGGGTGACAATAGAGTCGGTTGCTATAATAGCAAGCCATGTTGGTTGCTTCGGCCCAAAATAAATGACTCACATTATACTCACTCAACATTGATCTTGCCATGTCAATCAAAGTTCTATTGTTCCTCTTAATAAGACCATTTGATTGTGGAGTGTACTTGGCCGAGAATTGATGTCTAATTCCAAATTCATCACACAACTCATCAATTCTAGTGTTCTTGAATTCACTTCCATTGTCACTTCTCACTTTCTTGATGGTTGTTTCAAACTCATTGTGAATGCCCTTGACAAATGATTTGAATGTTGCAAACACATCACTCTTGTCAACAAGAAAGAACACCCATGTGTATCTAGTGAAATCATCCACAATTACAAATCCATATTTGTTTTCACTAATGCTAGTGTATGTGGTAGGTCCAAACAAGTCCATGTGCATCAATTCAAATGCCTTAGATGTGCTCATCATGCTCTTCTTAGGATGTGTGTTACCAACTTGCTTTCCGGCTTGACATGCACTACATAGCTTATCCTTCTCAAATATGACATCTTTCAAGCCTCTAACTAAGTCATGCTTAATCAACTTGTTCAATTGTTTCATTCCAACATGACCAAGCCTTCTATGCCATAACCAACCCATGCTAGACTTAGTGATCAAACATGTTGATAATTGAGCTTCTCTAGCATTGAAATCAACTAAGTATAGATTCTCATATCTAAATCATTTGAATATCAAGTTAGAGCCATCTACACTTATGATCTCTACATCATCCACACTAAATATGCACTTAAAACCAAGATCACACAATTGAGCCACGGATAGCAAATTGAAGTTCAAGCTCTCTACTAGCAACACATTGGATATGCTCATATCATTGGATATTGCAATCTTACCAAGACCTTTGATCTTGCCTTTGCCATTATCACCAAATGTGATACTATCAATCCCATTGCTCTTGTTTTCATTGATTGAATTGAACATTCTTGATCACCAGTCATGTGTTGTGTGCAACCACTATCAAGCACCTAATGCCTTCCTCCGGCTTTATAATTGACCTATAAAAGAAGATCAATTCTTTTTAGGTATCCAAACTTGCTTGGGTCCTTGAAGGTTGGTTACCAAGGTCTTTGGTACCCAAATAGCCTTCTTCTTTGGGCCCACAATTGGTGTACCAATGAACTTAGCCTTCACACCATTGGCACCCTTAACGAGCATGTAACAAGAATCAAATTTAATTGAGGATACATTAGGTAGCTTGTTCTTGTTAATCTTGCAATTTTGCTCTATATGCCCAACTTGCTTGCATCTATTGCAAAACCGACCATTGCCCTTCACAAAGCTAGCTTTGGGAGTGACAAAGGTTGCCTTGCCTTTCTTGGGGATATAGCCCAATCCCTCTTTGTTGAGAGAAAACCTTTGGCTACCCAAGCACTTTAGCAAGCAGGCATCTCCACCATAGGCATTGCCTAAGGCACAAGTGAGCTCATTCACCTCCTTCTTGAGGGTCTCATTTTCCACCATTAGTGAGGCATCACAAGTGAGACCATCACTCAAAGGTTAAGTAGAAGTAGTAGTGCTACAAGAAGTGTTAGTGGGAGCAACTACAACGGGTTTACAAAAAGATTCATCAATAATATCACATGTTAGTCCCACATCACAAGACATAATCACTTGCTCCTTCTTGGCTTCCTCTATTTTGACTTGCTCGATGAGAGAGGAGTGAGCCTTTTCAAGCTTAGAGTGAGCTTTGCCAAGCTTCTCATGGGTTTCCATCAGCTTCTCATGAGTGGCATTGAGCTCATCAAAGGATTGCTCAAGAAATTTGACTTTCATGCGTAATTCTTTACACTCCTTTATCTTCATTTCAACTCAAGTGTGCACTTGCTCACACATGTCCAAGAGCTCCTCCTTGGTGTACTCCTCCTCCTCGTCCTCATCATCATCATCACTCCTACAAGCATCACTTTCATATTCATCATCATCACTCACATCATATTTTACCTTGGTAGGCTTTGCCATGAGGCATGTCGATGGAGTGTCGAAGATGGAGGGCTTGTTGTTGATGGTGATGCTTACTAGTGCTTTCTTGATAGATTTCTTGTCATCATCACTAGAGCTATCACTATCCGAAGAGCCATCACTATCCCATGTGACCACATAGCCTCCACCTTTCTTCTTCTTTTGGAAGGTCATTCTCTTCTCATTCTTCTCCTTCTTTTCTTTCTTGTCCTTCTTGTGCTTCTTCTTTTCATCCTCATCATTGTTACTATTGTAGGGACAATTCGCTACAACGTGATCGGGGCTCTTGTAATTGTAGCATCTTCTCACATATTCTTTGCTTTTAGTGTGATCTCTTCTCTTCCTTGCACCATAGCCCTTCTTCTTCATGAATTTTCCCATCTTGCGTACAAAGAGGGACATAGATTCATCATCAATATCACTAAGATCATCATCATCACTTGATTCTTTCTTGGACTTTCCCTTGTTCTTGGACGATGATGAGCTAGCCTTGAATGTTATACTCTTCTTCTTGTCTTCTTGTCATCCTTGTCATCTCCCTCTCTTTCCACACGATATATCTCTTGTGTCATGACATCACCTAGTACTTGGTTAGGGGTAATCTCCTTCAATCCTCCTCTTATGATAAGCAATCTCAACATCTCAAATCTTGGAGGTAGGCACATTAAGAACCGATGAGAGACATCATCATCCTTGATCTTCTCTCCCAAAGCATTCAAGTCATTGACAATTACTTGCAACCGATGGAACATCTCCGGAATGCTCTCATCATCCTTCATCTTGAAGCTTGTCAACTTATCCTTGAGGATGTACAACTTTGCACTCTTCACCGCCGGAGTGCCCTCATATGTTTCTTCCAATCTCCTCCACACCTCATTAGCTCTTTCACAATCCTTGATTTGCTCAAACACCTTGGAATAAATGGCATTGTATATGGTGTTGAGAGCCATTGTATTGCATTGCTTGTTGGTCTTGTCTTGGTTGGTGGGATTGTTGGGATCAATGATAGCATAGTCATTCTCGGTCACCTCCCATACTTGATCATTGATTGAACCAAGATACATCCTCATCTTTCTCTTCCAATAATCATAGCATGTGCCATCAAAGAACGATGGTTTGCCCCCCCACATGGTTGAACACAACTTGAACCATAATTTGACACCGAGGTTGTTAAGCCTTTAATCAAACGGTGACCACGGCTCTGATACCACTTGAAAGGTCCTAATATGGCTATGGGGGGTGAATAGCCTATTTAAAAATCTACAAATCAACTAGAGCAATTTGATTAGTATAACAAATAGTGAAATGCAAACTTGCTCTAGCTCTACAAGGATTGCAAGAGTATAAATGAGTGAGTAGGGTGATTATAGCGCCGTGTAGAGGAGTGAACCAATCACAAGATGAATACTAAATCAATCACCGGGAGAATACCAAAGGGCAAGAGACAACCAATTTTTCTCATGTGGTTCACATGCTTGCCGGCACGCTAGTCCCCATTGTGTCGACCAACACTTGGTGGTTCGGCGGCTAAGAGGTGTTGCACGAACCTCGTCCACACAATTGGACACCACAAGAACCTACCCACAAGTGAGGTAACTCAATGACACGAGCAATCCACTAGAGTTACCTTTCGGCGCTCTGCCGGGGAAGGCACAAGACCCCTCACAATCACCATAATCGGAACTAGAGACAATCACCAACCTCCGCTCAATGATCCTCGCTGCTCCAAGCCATCTAGGTGGCAGCAACCACCAAGAGTAACAAGTGAATGGTGCAGCTAAACACGAATACCAAGTGCCTCTAGATGCAATCACTCAAGCAATGCACTTGGATTCTCTCCCAATCTCACAATGATGATGGATCAATGATGGAGATGAATGGGAGGGCTTTGGCTAAGCTCACAAGGTTGCTATGTCAATGCAAATGGCCAAGTAAGTGAGCTTGAGTCAGCCATGGGACTTAAATAGAAGCCCCCATGAAATAGAGCCATTGACTCCTTAGTCCACTGAAAAACGGGGTGACCGGACGCGCTGGTCAGATCGACCGGACGCTGGACCCCAGCGATCGGTCGCGCAATGTGTGCCACGTGTCCCCTGCTTCAAACGTTGATCGCCTGGTCTCAACGGTCGTTAGTACATTTAAGTTGTGTCCAGACGCGCTGCTGGGAAGTGACCGGATGCAGGACCTCAGCGTCCGGTCGTTTCTAGTAAGCTTCCATTCTCGAAAAATCATGACCGGACTCACCCAGCGTTTGGTCACTCGGGGTCTCCTCTGTGCGCTGCCGCGTCAGCAAGACTGGACGCACCTAGTTAGCGTTTGATCACTAAGTGACCCAGCGTCTGATCGAAGACCGACGCCAGCGTCTTCACTCTTCCACTGACCGGATGCGCCGACCCTACTAAGACCAGCGTCCGGTCACTTACAATGACCTCCGTCTTTTCTATACAGTGCGTCGGTGGCACCGTCAGACTATCGGCACTCTACGGGCAGACACTCCACCGATGAAGTTTCTAACCCTTCCTCAAATGTGCCAACCACCATGTGTATCACCTTGTGCACATGTGTTAGCATATTTTCACAAACATTTTCAAGGGTGTTAGCACTCCACTAGATCCTAAATGCATATGCAATGAGTTAGAGCATCTAGTGGCACTTTGATAACCACATTTTAATACGAGTTTCACCCCTCTTAATAGTATGACTATTGATCCTAAATGTGATCACACTCACTAAGTGTCTAGATCACTAAAACAAAATGGCTCCTACTATTTATACCTTTGCCTTGAGCCTTTTGTTTTTCTCTTTCTTCTTTTCCAAGTTCAAGCATTTGATCATCACCATGCCTTCACCATCATCATGATCTTCACCATTGCTTCATTACTTGGAGTAGTGCTACCTATCTCATAATCACTTTGATAAACTAGGTTAGCACTTAGGGTTTCATCAATTAACCAAAACCAAACTAGAGCTTTCAATCGGACGTGTCCGGTCACAATTTCGCTGCTCTGGAACCTTTCTATACTCGATCGAACGCTGCTGTCCTGTGTCTGGTCGATTTGCCTTTTAGTGTCCGGTCGCTGCTGCTGCTGAGCCTCTTGATCAGAGCGTCCGGTCACCTGTGTGAGCTCGTTTCTTCACGATCTTGCGTCCGGCTTGGTTCCTATCTTTGTGCTTGAACTTTGCTCGATATCTTGGGTCTTCTCTTGTGCTTCTAAGGTCTTGCTTATGGTGTTGATCATCGGATCATCACGTCGCCTTCGTCCAAGTCACGTCTTGCACCCTATTGAACTACAAAACAAACACTTGCAAATTCTTTAGTCCAATTTGGTTGTGTTGGTCATCAAATACCAAAATCCAAAGTAAATGGGACTAGGGTCCATTTTCCTTACAATCTCCCCCTTTTTGGTGATTGATGACAACACGACCAAAGCAAGTAAATAATAGAATTTTGAAATTTGAAAACTACCTACTTGCTAGTATGCAATGCAAGGGGCAAGGTTATATGAATCTAAAAGATACTACTTGTAAGACTAAAAGATACTACATAAAAACTTATCTTGCCCTTGCAAATGTCCCCATGTGGCATTATGGATTTAAGCCTTGCTTCCTACAAATTCTCCCCATTACATAGGCTAATCCATAATCCACTATCCTTCCTTTCTCGGACCATTACCACTTGTAGACCATTACCAGTTGTAAATTATTATAATCTAGCTTTTGGTCCTACAAATTAATGCTTGCTTTTGGTCCTCAAAATTCTCCCCCTTTGGAATCAAACACCGAATAAGGAAGACATTAGAAGCACAAGGGAGGGTCAAACTTTATGATCCTTCGTGTAGAGTGGAATAGATCACAAAATTTGACTCTCACATTATATAGATTAAGCTCCCCCTAAATATATGCATACATATGGTAGAAGGCAAAGCACATGCATAATTGGTAAATTATTGCTCAAGGGAATTTAATCTATATAATGCACGGAGAAAGCATATAAAAATCAAAATGGTGGTGGATATTTGAAGTATGATGCTTAACTCTGGAGATTCCATTTTCCTTGCAATGAGACTACTACACACATGATAAGCTTGAAAATGTGTTAGTCTCAAAGCATCCAACTTGTAGAGTAACCTCCCCCTAAATTTGTGCTCACAAGTATGGAATACTTGTAGGAAACATGCACATTGATTTTAGAATAAAAAATACCACTTGAAGGATGACATCACATGAATGTGAGAGTCATTTTCGAAGGCGATATTTGGGAGAAATTATCTACAATTTGGACTTTGGCACATATTAGATGAACAATTGTAAGACAAGCTATGTGCCGTGCTCCTAAATAATTTTAAACCATGTAGGTTTGCTCCAAGGGTTAAGAATGAAACCGAGCAAGCCTACCATAAGATATACCTAGTGTATGCATGACAAAAGATATAAGCATGCAAATGCAAACATAGGCATGAAAAGTAACTAGATGCTTAAAGATACCAATTTGTAGGAAATACCACTTGTAGGAAATGCAAATTGATACTACTTGAAGGAAATTGAATCTAGTTACCTAACACGGGATGGGGAATTTGGGTCTATAGTATTCACTAACCCACTTGGCAATGATTTTGTCCATCATGATGCACCCCATGAAATGCACCCATACTTTGTCAAGTCTCCAAATTCCTCGATTGTCCATCGGACTTCTCACTTCCCTTTCGGGATCCAAACCTTCTTGGTGCTCTTCATGTTGGAAATGATTTCCTTTGGCACCCAAAAGTGTTTGACCCCATTGTTGGCTTGCTTGTTCACCTTGATGGCCACCACCTTGTCATTTTTCTTCTTTAACAAGTACGGTGTGGAGGACTTCTTGTCCACCTTGTTGGTGTAGGTGTTGGAGAGCTTGCTTGTTTGCTTCTTCTCTTTCTTCTTTGCTCCTCCCCCATTCTTCACCTTGCACTCATAGGATTTGTGACCTTCCTTGTGACATACGTAGCAACCCATGGTTTGTCCTTCATCAAGCTTCTTCACTCCCTTAACGGTGTTATCTTGATGAAGTTGGGCTTGCTTCGCCTTGCCTTTCACTTGAGTCAAGTCCTTGGTGAGGCGAGCTACTTCTTGCTTGAGTTGCTCATTCTCCTTTGCAACCTCTTGTGTGCATGTATCTACAACAACTTTCTCAACACAAACTTGGTTACACAAGGATGAGTCTAAACATAAATCATTACAAGTAGAGGCATCCTTTTTAGACATGTTAAAGATAGAAATTTTCTTTTTAGATGCCTTGGTGCGGTTATACTAACTGCTTCAAGATTAGCAACTTTATTAGTTAGCTCATCACAATATTTGCACATGGTTTCCATTTTAGCAAGCAAACTTTTATAAGCATCTTGTGAGCTAGCTAACTTTTCTTTTAATTTTTCATTTTTCTTTACAAGTTGCTCATCATTGATTGTGCATGCATTTGTTGTTGAACTAGCCTCAAGTTGCTCAATTTTAGTAGATAGTTCAATATTGAGATTAGCAAAGTTCTCATGTTGTTCAAGCAAAGTTTTGTATGCTTCTTTGTGAACTATCTAGCTTTTCTTTTATTTTTTTGAGCTTCTTTTGTTGACTAGTGCAAACTTTAGCATAATTAAGATTTTGTTGCACAATTTCATCATAAGAAGGCATTTCATCATCACCATCACTCTCACTAGAGGTTGAGCTTTTGTTACCTCATGCCATAAGGCACATACGAGAAGAGCTTGATGATGAGTGCTTGCGCCCTCGCCTCTTGTGATGGTGTTCTTCACTTGAAGAATCATCCCATGACCTTATTGATGTGAGGGCTTGGTTCTTGCATGCCTTCTTTGTCTTGGGTGTGGGTTTGTTTGGACAAACTTCTACAAAGTGCCCCAATGTAACACCCTAAGATTTGCATAGCTTTGAAATAGGAGAAAATGATCAATTATGCATTTTTGTGGGCATTTGAATTTAGGAAATAATAATTTTATTAAAAATAAAACCAAATATAAGGTCAATGACAATGGGTGTGCATTCATGTTGTTGCATAATATTTTGTATTGCTTGGTTTGAAGTCGGGTTTTGAATTGAGTTGAAATTGCATTTTGAATTGCTTTGGAAAAATTGAAAAGAAATAAATTTCCTTTTTCTTTTCTTTCCCCTGCTTTTGGCCTACTTGGCTTCGCCCTCTCGCCGGCCCAGTTGGTCGTTGGCCTTTCTTTCCCTCTCTTCCCCGCTCGAACCAAAGCCCAGTGCCGGTTCATTCCCTCCCGCACCTATGGCCTTTCCTCTGCGCCGGCCCACTCGCGCCCTACGTCTCCTTTCCCGCAACGGCCCAACATTGCCGCAGCAGCCCAGCACCGCATGCCCAGACGTGCCCCGCGCGAGCTACCTCTGCCCCACTAACACGCCGGGCCCAGCCATCAGGCGCTTCTTCCTCGTGCCGTGTTCACCACGGACACCACCGCGTCGACACCCGTGTCCGGCTTCGCCACGATCTCTGTGCTGTGCCTCCCAAGACGTCGCCCCTCATAAAAACCGCCCGAGCCGCCTCCCTATCCAACCCTAGCTCTAGCGCCGCAGCTTCCGTCTCGCCTAAGAGCCTGCAGCCGCCTAACCTAGCACCGCCGCAAGCTTGGAGTATCGCCACTATTCGTCGAGCGTCGCACCGCCCTCCGTTGGTTCCCGACCGCTTCTATTGGGTCCGGTGAGATTCCCATATCCTCCGCTATCTCCCCGTGTCTCCGGTGAGTCCAACCGTGCGCTGTAGGCCGAACACCGAGAACTCCGGTGAGCCAGCAATGGTGCCACTGTGCCGTCTTTTCTGGCCGGCCGTCATCTTCTTCCCCCGCCTGATCTGTTTTAGCTCGTTGGATCGGGATCCAACGAACGATATTTAATGATATCAGTTCGGATGGACGTTATGCCAATAGGTCCCTCGTGTTTTTAATTATAGAACCCATGGTCCCTAGCGGCTTTCTAATTTCCGTTTTCTTCTTTTGAAAACGTACTTTAGTTTGGTTAGATTGAAAATATGTTTTAAGTTATTTACAGATTTGCCACTCAAATTGTTTTAGCCATAAAATCTTTGTTTTAACTCTGATTTGATCCGTTCAAGTTGCGTTAGGTTCATAATTAAGTAATCTACATGTTTATACTACTGTTAAGTAGGTTTTCAACTTTTAAAATTCGAGGTTAGATTTAATCTATTATTTTACTATATGAAATCTTGTTTAATTCTTAACTTCTTCGTTTTAGCTCTGATTTTTGTGATCTTCGCGTCTGTATGATCGTAGCGAGACATAGATTCATTTTACAAACTTTTCATCTTGATTTTATGTTGATTGGTGTACTATTCTAATCTATAGCTTTTGTTTGCTATGCATGATTGTATGGATGCCTATGTGGTGCTGATTGATCTCGAGTAGACAGTGAGTTTTGTGTTGGTGATCTGGAGCAACTCTTTGAAGATCAAGACCAGTAGCGATATTTTGAATTAAGGCAAGTATAATATGAGGCTCCTTGTTACCTATTCACTTTAATGCAATCTCAATTCATATGCATATGTTAATGAACTGCTTGGAGTCTACCTACCTTGATATTGATTATCCTGTCCTTGATATACATATGGGTTTTGCATGTGGGTAGTGTGCTCAGTTCGCTCCAACTAGTGTTGATTAAAGAATACACTTAAAGATATATGCAACATGGTATTAAAAGATGCTTTTTAGCAACATGGAACCAAGGGGGCTAGAGCATTGGGCCTTGTCTTAGGGTGCTCTAGTTTCTCTCCATAAGGATTTATCTTTAAGTGACAACCTAGGACTTACAGTACAACCATGAGGACTACATAGCTCTGGTCTTAGTCTAGTACCTTACTCTTTCTAGTTTGTAGCACTTTACCGAAAGGGCAAGAGGGGAATACCGGGCTGGGTATGGGCCTCATCCCCAGGGTGTGTACTACGTTGCGTGTATCAGTGCCACTTTTGGAGATGACTCCATAACACTTGGGAGATGGAATTCTTAGTGACTGCTCCTTATTAGAACGACTGGGGAAAAGCTTCATAGTGTACCCTGCCTGCTCACCTTGGAAGTGTTTTGGGAGTTGCAAACCCGGGCATATGGGTAACATGACTCGTGGTGAAAGTGTACAACCTCTGTAGAGTGTAAAACTGATATATTAGCCGTGCTCACGGTCACGAGTGGCCTGGACCCTTACTGAATAGTTGGTTACTCGGATGGTTTGGGTTATGATTAAAATTGCTGATATCTCTAATTATTCATATTTGGGAGCTTAAGCATAACTTAGCAACTTATGATTAATAATAAAATATGACCAACTAAAAGTGCTTACCGCAGTTCAGCCGTGTGAAGCCTTTTGAGCCTGCATTCTCTCATGTTATGCTTGCTAAGCGGTAGTAGCTTACGCTTGTTTTATTTCAATACTTTGGCAAAATCCTGGATGGGTACCAGATGGAGGTTCTTCAGTGAAGTTTTCCAAGAGGTGTTAGGCTTGTGATCAACTAGTTGACGATTCCTGTGGTGGTGGAGGCTTTGCCAGAAGAATAGAGTTATAGTATATTGTATAAAGTAAGACTATGTCTTTTGTAACAACTACTTATGCGCTATGTAATAAAGGCATTGTCTTTGATATTACCCCTTTATTTATAACTATATGTGTGAATTGAATTCCTTGGCACACATATGGTGTGTATCTGGTTTTGTCCTTAAAACTAGGTGCTACAAAGTGGTATTAGAGCTATGTCGACTGTAGAACACAAGCCTAGTTAGAAAATGGTCGTTTTAAGTTTCAGAATTTGCTATGAAATCCTTGGTCTATAAACCTTGCTATTTTGTCCTATACTATATTCTTGTCTTTGCTGTTCATCTCCTCCTTGTTGCTATAAATTTTGTCCCTATCCTCACCCTTGCTTTGAGTTGCTTTTAGAGCTATCACTTACCACATTCTTGCACAACATGAAGGTGAAGCTATAGAATTTTGAGCCCTTGATACAACAAGAACGCTAGTAACGTGAGTAGAGTCACTGAGTCCTAATGCTTGAATTTTGAACCTTTAATGTTTGAATGATTGTCTTGATGTTCATGCTTGATTTGGATCTTTGTAATGATTGCAATGATTTTGTGGGTTATGCTCACAATTTCATTTAGTTTACATGATAAGGCTTAAGGACCATTGATTAGATAGTTGGGTGGGTCTTTCTCGTCTCTACACGTGCTATTTTTGAGCAATCAGTGTTCATCGGGTTATATCTCCTCAGGTAGATGCCCAAAAGTCATGGATTACAACCAATAATTGTGCTAAATGTTGCAAACAGATGGTTTCTACTAGGAGAAGTGCTTCACGTGATGCCAGAAGGAATGCCCCTAATGTTAATCCACCGCCACCAGAACCTCCAACCATAGAGCAATCTATGATGGCACAGACTCAATTGTTACAGACCTATGTTCAGAATGTATGCATCAACCCACATCAAGCACCACCGAGGGACACGCGTGGTGAATTTATGAAGGGACATCTACCAACATTCTCTCATGCAAGCGATCCACTAGAAGCTGATGACTGGCTTAGAGCTATGGAGCGACAACTTAATATAGCTCAGTGTGATGACCATCACAAAGTGCTTTATGCTTCTGGTCAACTTCAAGGAGCAGCTTCAAACTGGTGGGAATTATTTTAGGTTGGGAGATATGTAAATCAGATTTGCTGGGAAGATTTCAAGACTGCCTTTAGATCTTATCATGTTCCAGAAGCTTTGGTGGAGATCAAGGAGGAGTTCCTTAACTTGAAACAAGGTTTCATGACAGTGTGTGAGTATCGTAACAAATTCACTCAGCTATCATGTTATGCTCCAAGAGAGGTGGTTAATGATACCAAGAAACAAAAACACTTCTTGAAAGGATTGAATGATGGACTTCAACTGCAGTTGATGACTGTTGAGTATCCTGACTTCCAAACTTTGGTGAATAGAGCCATTTTGATTAAGAACAAGCGTCGGGAAATAGAAGAGAAGAAAAGGAGAACTCAAAGCCAATCTGTAGGTAGTAACACACGCCCCCGCTACACTCCCCAGCAAGAATTTTAGCAGAGATACCAGGAACTAGCTAGTCAGTGGGATTTTGATCCTCCTCAACACCTCCCTCAACACCAGCAAGAGCAACAGTATGTGAACCAGAGTCCACCCCAAGAACCCCTCGTCAACTCCGCAATGAAGGATATTGTGCCCAACACCCTCTCTTCAGGCAAGAAGTGTTACCGCTGTGGTGAACCCGGTCACTATGCAGGTCAGTGTCCAAAGAAGCCGAATAAGCAACAATCCCACAACGGAAACCATAAACAACAGACTCATGTGCAAGGCATGGTCAATTATGTGACGATAGAATCTACACAAGAAGCCCGCGATGTTGTGTTTGGCATGTGTCTAGTCAACTCTAGCCCTGCATCGGTTTTGTTTGATTTTGGAGCTTCACATTCCTTTATTGCACATCGTTTTGTTAAGGATCACGATATACCAAAATGTCCTATGAAGAAACAGATGTTAGTTGACTCACCTTGTGGGGATATGCAAGCTACTCTAATGTGTCCAAGTGTAAGAGTTGAAATAAGGGGGGTTGAGTTTTTGGCAAATCCGTTGGTGCTGAAGTCTTCAAGCATAGATGTAATTCTTGGAATAGATGGGCTAAATCCAATAAAGGCTATTATCCAAGTTGAGAATGGTATAGTACACTTGATATCCAAGTCAGGAGAAGAAGTTTTATGCCAGGCAACTACAAAAACAAAAGAGGTGTGCAGTGTCAATCAGATGGAAGGTGCAACCATAGATAAGACCAAGGTTGTTAATGAGTTTCTAGATGTTTTTCCTGATGATTTGCCGGGTATGCTGCCAGACCGTGATATTAAGTTTATTATTGAGCTTTTGCCTGGAACTGCACCTATAGCCAAGAGACCATATCGGATGTGAGTCAATGAGCTAGAAGAACTTAAGAAACAGTTAAAGGAGCTATAGGATAAAGGTTTCATACGTCCTAGTTCTTCACCATGGGGAGCCCCAGTTATATTTGTTGAGAAGAAAGATGGTACGCAGAGGATGTGTGTGGATTATCATTCTCTCAATGAGGTAACCATCAAGAATAAGTATCCTTTGCCTAGAATTGATGATCTATTTGATCAATTACGAGGTGCCTGCGTGTTCTCTAAGATTGATCTTCGCTCTGGTTATCATCAGTTGAGGATTCGTTCATCGGACATTCCCAAGACTACTTTTACTACTCGGTATGGATTATATGAGTACACGGTTATGTCCTTTGGATTGACTAATGCCCCTGCATACTTCATGTATATGATGAATAAGGTGTTTATGGAACATCTTGACAAGTTTGTTGTGGTCTTCATTGATGATATTCTAGTCTTCTCCAAAACAGAAGTAGAACATGAAGAGCATTTGAGATTAGTCCTGCAGAAACTTAGAGAACATCAATTGCATGCTAAGTTAAGCAAGTGCGAGTTCTGGCTGAAGGAAGTCTCTTTCCTTGGGCATGTTGTCTCTAATGGTGGAGTAGCTATGGATCCCAAGAAGGTTAGTGATGTGTTGAGTTGGAATCCACCTCAAGATGTAAGTGAAGTCCGGAGTTTCCTAGGAATGGCCGGATATTATCGGAGGTTCATTGAAGGTTTTTCTAAGATTGCCAGGCCTATGACATTGCTACTTGAGAAGAAAGCTAAGTTTGTATGGACTGAGTAATGCCAAGCTAGCTTTGAAGAGTTGAAGAAAAGGTTGACTATAGCTCCGGTGCTGGTACTACCAGATCTAAACAATAGTTTCTCCATCTACAGTGATGCATCTCGACTTGGTCTAGGTTGTGTTCTTATGCAAGAAGGATGAGTAGTGGCTTATGCATCTAGGCAACTAAAGAAGCATGAACTAAATTATCCCACCCATGATTTGGAGTTAGCAGCTATGGTTCATGCATTGAAGATTTGGAGACATTATCTTGTTGGACATAAGTCTGACATTTATACAGATCACAAGAGTTTAAAGTATATCTTCACTCAGTTAGATTTGAACTTGAGGCAACATTGTTGGTTAGAGCTAATCAAGGACTATGATTTAGAGGTACACTATCACCCTAGAAAGGCAAATGTTGTAGCTGATGCTTTGAGCCAAAGGAGCTATGTTAATGCCGCTCTAGTGACATAGTTACCTAAGGAGTTATGTGCTGAATTTGAGCATCTTAATTTGGGAATAGTTGCTAATGCAATGGAATTGGAAGTGGAACCTACACTTGAACAAGAGATCCGCAAGGGTTAGTTGGAAGATGAGAAAATCAAGGAGATAGCATAACTTATCACAATTGGCAAAGCACTGGGATTTCGATTGGATGATCAGGGAACAGTGTCGTTCGGAAAGAGAATATGTGTGCCAGCGATAAAGTACATTCGAGAGATGATTTTAGGAGAAGCCCATGATTCAGCATACTCTATCCATCCAGGTAGTACTAAGATGTACCTAGATCTGAAGGAGAAGTACTAGTGGTATGGTTTGAAAAGAGATGTGGCCGAGTATGTAGCAATATGTGACACATGTCAATGAGTCAAGGCAGAACATCAAAGGCCAGCAGGTTTACTTCAACCTATGAAGATACCTGAGTGGAAGTGGGAAGAAGTTGATATGGATTTCATTGTTGGATTACCACGCACTCAAAGTGGCTATGACTCAATTTGGGTAATAGTAGATCGGTTGACTAAGGTTGCTCACTTCATACCGGTCAAGACTACATATATGGGTGCAAAGTTAGCAAAATTATACATGCAACGGATAGTATGTTTGCATGGAGTTTCTAAGAAGATTGTGTCAGATAGAGGTACTCAGTTTACATCACACTTTTGGAAGAAATTGCATGAGTCTATGGACACTAAGTTGAATTTCAGCTCAGCTTATCATCCACAAACTGATGGACAAACAGAGAGAACCAATCAGATCTTAGAGGATATGTTAAGAGCTTATGCTTTGCAATATGGTACAAGTTGGGATAAGAGTTTGTGTTACGCTGAGTTCTCCTACAACAATTGTTACCAAAAGAGTCTCAAGATGGCACCATTCGAGGCACTATATGGTAGAAAGTGTAGAACCCCGTTGTTTTGGAATCATACAGGAGAAAGTCAAGTGTTTGGACCTGAGATCCTCAAGGATGCTGAAAGGCAAGTGCAGACTATTAGAGAAAACTTAAGAGTGGCACAGTCAAGACAGAAGAGTTATGCTGACACTCGGAGAATGGAATTGATTTTTGAAATAGGGGATTATGTTTACCTAAAGGTGTCACCTATGAGAAGTGTGAGAAGGTTTAATATGAAAGGAAAGTTAGCACCAAGGTATATCGGGCCTTTCAAGATTTTAGAGAGACGTGGTGAAGTAGCTTATCAGTTGGAATTGCCTGAGAGTTTGTCAGGTGTGCACGATGTGTTCAATGTGTCTCAGTTAAAGAAGTGTTTGCGTGTACCTGAGGAGCAGATACTGTTAGAGGAGCTTACAGTTAAGGAAGATCTCACTTATGAGGAGTTTCCGGTAAGAATTTTAGAGACGGCAAAAAGAGTTACAAGGAGCCGAGTTATAAAGATGTGTAAGATTCAGTGGAATCGGTATACAGAAGATGAGGCTACTTAGAAAAGAGAAGAGGATCTGAGAAAAACATATCCGTAGTTATTTGAGTAAGCATCGTTCGAATCTCGAGGACGAGATTCATTTTAAGGGGGTAGAATTGTAACACCCTAAGATTTGCATAGCTTTAAAATAGGAGAAAATAATCAATTATGCATTTTTATGGGTATTTGAATTTAGGAAATAATAATTTTATTAAAAATAAAACCAAATATAAGGTCAACGACAATGAGTGTGCATTCATGTTGTTGCATAATATTTTGTATTGCTTGGTTTGAAGTCGGGTTTCGAATTGAGTTGAAATTGCATTTTGAATTGCTTTGAAAAAATTGAAAAGAAATAAATTTCCTTTTTCTTTTCTTTCCCCTGCTTTTGGACCACTCGGCTTTGCCCTCCCGCCGGCCCAATTGGCCATTGGCCTTTCTTCCCCTCTATTCCCCGCTCGGGCTGAAGCCTAGCGCCGGTTCATTCCCTCCCGCGCCTGTGGCCTTTCCTCTGCGACGGCCCACTCGCACCCCGCGTCTCCTTTCCTGTAGCGGCCCAACATTGCCGCAGTAGCCCAGCACCGCATGCCCAGCCGCGCCCCCCGCGAGCTCCCCCCGCGTCGGCCCAGCCATCAGGTGCTTCTTCCTCGCGCCGTGTTCACCTCGAACACCACCGCGCCGATGCCCGTGTCAGGCTCCGCCACGATCTCTGTGCCGTGCCTCCCAAGACGTCGCCCCTTATAAAAACCGCCCGAGCCGCCTCCCTATCCAACCCCAGCTCTAGCGCCGCAACTTCCTGTCACACCCCAAAATTTTCGATTTTGGGTTGTGCATAGAAAACACTAAATAAAATGAATTATTTTAATATTTGGATAAAATTTACCAAGTTTAGTTTGAGCTAGTGCAAATTTAGTTTTAGGAGAAATGTGAATTTTCAAAATTTTCTAATTTTGATGGACGTTTGGATGATGTGGTGTTGCTTGTTGCTTCTTTGTGTGTTGAGAGTGAGCATAGTGTTTAAAATATGTTAGTAGATTGATTTTTCTTCTCCGGCACGCTTTTATCTTTTTCTATAGTTAAATTCTTTGTTTCTCGCTCAAATTCTCGTTGGGAGCTTCCTAAAATCTTTTCTTTGTAACACAAATCACTCCTTGCAGTTTCTCGTCCGTCAATCAATCGCTGCAAACTTCTCGAGAATTTTTCTAGCTTTTTCTGTAACTTGTTCCTACTTGTCTGTGAGCATAATTTAATTTTTAGATGCTTCAAATTATCTTATCATGGGCTCCAAATACTTTATTTGGGTTCCTCATGTTCCATAATGTCTATGGGAATTTTCCCTGAATTTTCAGGGCTTTCGGAGTATGTTTCGCGGCTTAAATAATAATTCTAAACTTTTCTAGAATTATTTTATCCACGAAATTATTTAATTCTGAAAATAATAAATCTCTCATTTTTCCCAACGCTCAAAGCCTATGTGCAATAATGCTAATAAATTCTAAAGGCCTATGCATTTATTTACTAATGGACTTTAATAATTATTTAGGCTCATTAGTAAATGTGGAGGGTGCAACATTAATTAGTACCATATTGCTAGTTGATGTAGATGTGGGGAATTTTTCTTCCAATAAATGTGTACCAACCCCTTGGACAAAGCACACCAAAACTACCATAAAGAGAAGCCCCTAATTTAGAAAATATCTCGTGTAGTAAATTAGATTTTTTCATCCTTTTCTCGCCGTCGCCGTCGCCGCCGCGCTGCCCAGCCCAGCGCTGCGCCGCTGCCGACCGGCCAGCAGAGCTTCGCTGAGCTACCACTGCACGTCGTTGTCGCCCACGGGCGCATGGAGTCCAGCTGTCCGTCAAAGATGTGGCGGTCACCATCGTTCTATCTGCAACAGCTACCTCTCTTGCCGCAGTCCGTGCTTCATCGAGAGCCATCATCAATCTCCGAGACGGTTATGTGGACGTCTTGCCTCCGTCGGTGAGAAATCCAGCATACAGTTCCTTTGTCTCTCTACATGATCTGCACAGCTCACTAGGTCATGCAATCCTGCAGGTTCTGTTCCATAATTAAGCTAGGTTGGACAGCATGCAAGCGTGTTGCTCCGGCCTTGTTTGTCCGAAGGTCCGATGCAATCTGAGGTCGCAGTTTTGCTGCCGAGCCACATGGTACGATAACCATATCCACCTTTTGTCCGTGCATCTGTGCCTATCGACCCGATCATCATCTGTGTTCCATCTGATGCGCCTCTGCATGCCTCCGTCAAGCTGCCAAGGCGGGCCATGCACCTGCAGTCCATCTGCTTGCAGTCTTGAAGTCCAGTGAGCAAGCAAGCTCGTCGTTGACCTGAAAGCAAACAAGGGCCATGCGTGTGTACACACGAGCAAGTAAATTCCCCCATGCACTGCAGCAGCAGAGCCCAGCCGAGCCTCTCTCTGTGAGGTCCTGTACGTGGATGGATGGTGGTAGAAGATGCCGATAATTATGAAATTGCCACTGTTAGTAACCTTCGCCGTTTATCCATTTTAATTCCGTTTTAAGTGGTTCAAGTTGTGTTAGATTCGTGTCGCCGAGATCTACGCAGTAGAGTTATTAGTTTATATGTCACATGTTTATGAATTTATTTTAGTAAAATATTAATTGTGTTTATAATTAGTTAATCGCTGTTTAATTAAAGTCGATTTAGGTTTTTGATTTCGATTCGATTGCGTGAGTTTCATCGCAACGTGTGATGCGTGTTCATGACGATGTGTTCCATGTTACCTTATTACGCATTCATAATTAAATATTAATTTGATTAACATTTATTTAATAGTCTTTTTAATTAAAATCAATCTGCTTTTTAATTATGTTCCCGATCTACGCTCGTTTTGTAACGTTATATGCTAGGCAATGATGATGTTATATACCATGTCCCATGTTTATAGTTTTCAACACAAATGTTAATTGGATTAATATTATTGCTCACACCGTTTTCCGAATTAAAAGCTAATTAGTGTTGTAACTTCGTTCTAGTTGAGTTGCGACCGTGCCGACCATAAGATATGTGTTAGCAGCGATGTTTAACCTGTCTCACATCTTTGAAAATTTATATGTTAAATATTAATTTGATTATTGCTTTATGTAATCCAGATTTTAATTCAAAGTAACATAGGGGTTAACATTCTTCTTTTCATATGATAATGTTAATTTGATTAATATTGACATAAATGTATTTTAAATCATAATTTGCTTAGCTTAAACACGTGGCACATGATAAATTGAATAGATACTCTCACATGTTTATTTCCTATGCAAAGTAAAGTTTAAATGACTTAAATAATATGAGATATGTTGGTAAATAAAATATGACTAGTTTAATCCGGCTTCTAAAATAAAATGTGAATTTATGTAATCTGAATTAACATGCTTCATATGGTTTTGTTAAATTAAAACAAATCAAGCATGTAGGCTTTTCTTTACTTTTATAATATAAATCTCCCGGTAGTCGTTCCTTTCAACGGTAGTTCCGTTCTCGGCGTTTCTTGTGATCTTGTGACCGTAGTGACGAGCTCTCTTTTAGTATGTTGTTTTTCTCTTGTGTGGTGAATTGTTTTTAGTTGCTTTTATTTGTTACTTATATGTTTGCCTATGTGTGGTGCTTGCTATGAGTAGAACGAGACCGTTTGTGAGCGCTGAAGATCAGAAGGTGGTGATGACCATAAGCAAAGTAAGAGGAAGTTTGATCAAGTGTTAAGGCAAGTATAGCATGGGATCTTTCTTGTTATCCTATACACCTTTAATCATTTAATTCAGACTGCATGTGTCTATCTTGACTACCACTAAGGATTTCCTAGCACTTTGTTACCCTGTACCTTGATACCTTTGGGTTATTGCGTTGGGTAGTTTTGCTAGTGCTCAATCAAAGACCATGATCTTGTAACTTGACTAATGGATTATGCAATAAATACTAAAAGATGTTTTTTAGCAACATGGAACAAGGGGGCTAGAGCATTGGGCTATTTTATGGTGCTCTAGATTCCTCTCCCTAAGGACTTATCTGTAAGTGATCATTCGGGACTTATAGTACAGCTGTGAGGGCTACATGGCTCTGGCTTTAGCTCAGTATGAGGGCATTTTCTAGCTTGTTAGTGGTTATCTTTATTGGCGTAACAATGGCTTGACGAATCGGATATAGTGCGGCCTCTATCCCCATGTGTATAGGCTGCGTGTCAATGTGCCATCGGGAAGGGGGCTCTACATCTGTTTGCCGAGTAAATCTAATGGCCCTAACTTGTTAGACGAACCTTTGAAAGGCTTCATAGTGAACCCTGCCGACCTTCCTTGGTAGTGGGTCAAGAGGTTAGTTGCCTCGGGCGAAAGGGTAAATCACGACTCACAGTGAAAGTGTACAACCTCTGTAGAGTGTAAAACTGGTATATCAGCCGTGCTCACGGTCGCGAGCGACCTTGGAACATTTACGGAATAGATGATGAACACTGATGATACTGATAATAAAGATGATCACTAATGATTACTGTTTATGCTGTTCATTATTCATGTTTACCTGATCATGTGTTTACATGGGCTGGTGATAAACTTGTTGCTACTCAATTGCTAAAATTGTGACAATTAAAAGCTAATTGTAGTTAAACCAGTGTCAGCCTTTTGAGCCTCATGAACCCCATGTTATATTTGTTGAGTACGACATGTGCTCACCCTTGCTATTTCCCCACACCCCTAGACTATAGTAAAAGTTGCTCAGAAGATTGGTGAAGACAACGAAGGAGTTCTCAGGATACTATCAGAAGTGTTGGCATACGTAGCCCCCAGTCAGCCGTCCCTGTGAAGAATAGAGCCTAAAGATTAGCTACCGTTCCACGATACTCTGATGTAAGTATTAAATATGAGTATGTTTCGTTATATAATAAAGCATTGTCTCTTGATACTATTGTAATTTGTCGCTATATGTGTGATTTGACTTCCTAGGCACACATCTAGTTAGTACTCAATTTTGTCTTTAAAACTAGGTGTGACACTTCCGCCTCGCCTAAGAGTCAACAGCCGCCTAACCTAGCGTCGCCGCAAGCTTGGAGTACCGCCGCTGTTCGTCGAGCGCCGCACCGCCATCCGTTGGTTCCCGACCGCTTCTATTGGGTCCGGTGAGATTCCCATATCCTCCGCTATCTCCCCGTGTCTCTGATGAGTCCAACTGTGCGCTATAGGCCAAACACCGAGAACTCCGGTGAGTCGGCACTGGTGCCGCTGTGCTGTCTTTTCCGGCTGGCCATCGTCTTCTTCCCCCACATGATCTGTTTTAGCTCGTTGGATCGGGATCCAACGGTCGATATTTAATGATACTGGTTCGAATGGACGTTATGCAAATAGGTCCCTCGCGTTTTTAATTATAGAACCCACGGTCCCTAGTGGCTTTCTGATTTCCATTTTCTTCTTTTGAAAACGTACTTTAGTTCGGTTAGATTGAAAATACGTTTTCAGTTATTTACAGATTTGCCACTCAACTTGTTTTAGCCATAAAATCTCCGTTTTAACTCCGATTTGATCCGTTCAAATTGCGTTAGGTTCATAATTAAGTAATCTACATGTTTATACTACTGTTAAGTAGGTTTTCAACTTTTAAAATTTGAGGTTAGATTTAATCTATTATTTTACTATATGAAATCTTGTTTAATTCATAACTTCTTCGTTTTAGCTCTGATTTTTGTGATCTTCACGTCTGTATGATCTTAGCGAGACGTAGATTCGTTTTATAAACTTTTCATCTTGATTTTATGTTGTTTGATGTACTATTCTAATCTATAGCTTTTGTTTGCTATGCATAATTGTATGGATGCCTATGTGGTGCTGATTGATCGCGAATAGACAGTGAGTTTTGTGTTGGTGATCTAGAGCAACTCTTTGAAGATCAAGACCAACAACGATATTTTGAATTAAGGCAAGTATAATATGAGGCTCCTTGTTACCTATTCACTTTAATGCAATCTCAATTCATATGCATATGTTAATGAACTGCTTGGAGTCTACCTACCTTGCAATCTCAATCTCTTAGGGTGCTCTAGTTTCTCTCCATAAGGATTTATCTTTAAGTGACAACCTAGGACTTACAGTACAACCATGAGGACTACATGGCTCTGGTCTTAGTCTAGTACCTTGCTCTTTCTAGTTTGTAGCAGTTTACCAAAAGGGCAAGAGGGGAATACCGGGCTGGGTATGGGCCTCATCCCCAGGGTGTGTACTACGTTGCGTGTATCAGTGCCACTTTTGGAGATAACTCCATAACACTTGGGAGATGGAATCCTTAGTGACTGCTCCTTATTAGAACAACTGGGGAAAAGCTTCGTAGTGTACCCTGCCTGCTCACCTTAGAAGTGTTTTGGGAGTTGCAAACCCGGGCATATGGGTAACATGACTCGTGGTGAAAGTGTACAACCTCTGTAGAGTGTAAAACTGATATATTAGCCGTGCTCACGGTCACGAGCGGCCTGGACCCTTACTGAATAGTTCGTTACTTGGATGGTTTGGGTTATGATTAAAATTGCTGCTATCTCTAATTATTCATATTTGGGAGCTTAAGCATAACTTAGCAACTTATGATTAATAATAAAATATGACCAACTAAAAGTGCTTACCGCAGTTCAGCCGTGTCAAGCCTTTTGAGCCTGCATCCCCTCATGTTATGCTTGCTAAGCGGTAGTAGCTTACGCTTGTTTTATTTCAATACTTTGGCAAAATCCTGGATGGGTACCAGATGGAGGTTCTTCAGTGGAGTTTTCCAAGAGGTGTTAGGCTTGTGATCAACTAGTTGACGATTCCTGTGGTGTTGGAGGCTTTGCCAGAAGAATAGAGTTATAGTATATTCTGTAAAGTAAGACTATGTCTTTTGTAACAACTACTTATGCGCTATGTAATAAAGGCATTGTCTTTGATATTACCCCTTCATTTGTAACTATATGTGTGAATTGAATTCATGGGCACACATATGGTGTGTATTTGGTTTTGTCCTTAAAACCAGGTGCTACACCCAACTCGCCGCATCCATAGCATCCTCTGTTTCTTTGCTCATTTCTTTGATTGGTGAAAATAAGATCTTGGATTTGGATGGGCACACCCTTGACATTGAGCCTTTGAATCATCTTCTCCACCTTGTTGATTAGTTTGATTGATTCTTCATCAATGTCAGAGGTGGAGGAGGAGGATTGATCATCTTCACTTGAATCTTTACCATCATCATCATCTTCTTTTTCATCTTCACTTGAGGAGCTTGAGCTTGAGCTTGTCTCAACTTGCTTGCCCTTCATCTTCTTTTTCTCGCCACATGCGAGAGCTTTGCCTTTGCTCGATGAAGAGGCTTCGTCTTGACCCATCTTATGTGACATTTCAAATGTCATTATCTTGCCAATGACTATGCCTGAGGTCATGGTGCTCAAGTTCTCCATGTTGTGAAGGATGGTGATGATGCTTGCATATTTCTTTTGTGGTAGCACAGAGATGATCTTCCTCACGATGTCCGTATCATCTAGCTTTGTTAATCCTATTGAATGGAGCTCATTGATAATTAGATTCAAACGAGAATACATATCACGAACAAGCTCATCATCATTCATTTTAAAGGAATCATAATTTTGTTTAGCTAGACAATGTTTTTGCTCACGGATATTAGATGTGCCGTCATGGAGCTCTTGAAGTTTTAACCAAATTTCATGTGCCGTATTTAAAGTGAACACTTGGTTAAACACATCCATACTAAATGATTCAAACAAGCAATTCTTAGCTCTAGCATTGAAATGCATTTCCTTTTCTTCACTCTTTGTGGGTTTATCGGGATTCTTAATGGGTTTCATCCCGTCACGAGTGACTCTCCAAACACCCAAATCAACCGCCTCAAGGTGGCAAGCCATTCTAGCTTTATAATAGGGGAAGTTAATGCTATCAAAGTACGGAGGCCTAGAGGTATCCATCCCAACCACTCTAAACAGCGTCGGCTCAACGGCGGTTAAGCCAAAAATCCAAATTGAGCCAACCGGCTCTGATACCACTTGTAGGGGATCGTGACGCCTAAGAGGGGGGGGTCAATTAGGCGACTTAAAATTCTAACTCAAAACTATAGCATCTTTTTCTAACCCTAGCAAAACCTATTCAATAGATAAATATCTAAATGTGCAACTACGGTTTTGCTAGTGTGTTGCTATCTCTACCACAAAAGGAGTAATACAATCAATGTAAATGTGAAAGCTAAAGAGCAAGGTAGAGATATGCAAACTCCCGTTGATGACTCTGGTATTTTTTCTGAGGTATCGAGAAGCACGCAAGCTTCCCCCTAGTCCTCATTGGAGCCTCTCGCAAGGGCCAAGCTCCCGGTCGGGTAACTCCGTGGATAGCCTCGGGCCTTCCCCACGCGCAAGTGGGTCTCTGACGTGCCTTCTGGCAAGCCTCTCTAGGATGCTCCCCGCTGTCTTCACTATCAAGCTTCCGGCTAAAACACCGCGGGCCTTGTTCCCTCCGGTACACGATGGCGGCCACACCACAACCACGGTTGGTGTGATCTCACAAGACTATAAGCCCCTCCGATGTACAACAAATGGTGCGCGCAAGCACCGAGTGGTAAGAGGTATGCAAACCTCACTAAACACTAGGCCTAAACCTAGAGCAAGCGCATAAGCGGTGGTCTAATCAACCTAAGCACTTCGCAAAGCACCTACGCTAATCACCTAATGAATCACTAAGTACTATGCAAGTGGAGATCACTAAAATGGTGTATCAACACCCTTGATATGTTTCCTTAGCTCCACTCACTTCAAATGGCCGGTTGGGGGGTCTATTTATAAGCCCCACTGAGAAAGTAGCCGTTGGGGATGAAATCCTGCTTTTCTGCTACTGACCGGACACTGATCACGTCCTGACCGGACACGTCTGGTCATCCCGACCGTTAGAGCTGCGATCAACTGATCAGACGCTGCCAGCGTCCAGTCACATGTCACCGGACGTGTTCGGTCACAATTTTGCCGCTCTGGAACCTTTCTGTAATCGATCGGACACTGCTGTCCTGCGTCCGATCGATTTGCCTTTCAGCATCCGGTCGCTGCTGCTACCGAGCCTCTTGATCGGAGCGTCCGGTCACTATGCTACCAGCGTCTAGTCACCTTTGTGAGCTCGTTTCTTCGCGATCTTGCATTCGGCTTGGTTCCTATCTTCGTGCTTGAACTTTGCTTGATATCTTGGTTCTTCTCTTGTGCTTCTAAGGTCTTGCTTATGGTGTTGATCATCAGATCATCACGTCGCCTTCATCCAAGTCACGTCTTGCACCCTATTGAACTACAAAACCAACACTTGCAAATGTTTTAGTCCAATTTGGTTGTGTTGGTCATCAAACACCAAAATCCAAAGTAAATGGGACTAGGGTCCATTTTCCTTATAATAAGGAGGAGCTAACTTTCCACGGAACTCCAAACCGATGCACACCTCTCTTTGGGGATACCTTTTTGGTACACATGGTCACCAACTTTAAACTGCAAATTGGACATAAGCTTTCTGATGGTTTTAAGCCACTTTCAAATGACTCTAAATAACAATGACCTATTCTCTTGCCTCTTTGATAAAATCAGGTCCAAAGTACCCATGGTCACCCACTTCAACCTAGTTAAGAGGTGTTCTACATTTCTTACCATATAGGGCCTCGAATGGTGACATTCAAATGCTCTCTTGATAGCTATTGTTATAGGAAAACTCAGCTAAAGTCAAGCATTCATCCCATTTTCTGGATAAGAAATGGCACAAGCTCTCTACATTTCTTCAAGTACTTGATTGACCCTTTCTGTCTGACCGTTAGTTTGTGGGTGATAAGCTGAACTTCTAAGGAGACGAGTACCAAGACATTTCTGGAGTTGCTCCTAGAAGCGAGAGACAAAGATTGACCCTCTATCAGAAACAATGGTAAGAGGAACTCCATGTAGGATCAAAATACAACTTGGCATACTTCTTGGCTGAATACCTTGTATCCACTAGAAAGAAATGAGCGAACTTGGTAAGGCGATCCATAATGACCCAAATAGAGTCATACCCCTTTGCCGTGCGGGGCAAACCCACAACAAAGTCCATAGAAATATCCTCCCATTTCCAAACAGGGATAGGCAAGGGTAGTAGAAATCTAGGCATACACATATGGTCCGTCTTAACCCTTCCACAAATGTCACATTCTGAGATGTATTTAGTAATATCTTGTTTCATATTTGGCCACCAATACAAGTGACGCAAATCATGATACATCTTGTTACTTTCCTGGATGAATGGATAATTTGGAGTTGTGGGCTTCATCCAAAATTTTTCTCCTAAGCTCATCACTTGAGGGAACCACCAATCGGTTCTTAAACTTCACCACACCTTGATCATCAATACTGAAATGAGGACCACGCCCTTCGGCAATTAACTTCTTGATATGCAGAATTTTCGAAGCATCTTGCCTTTGCTCTATAATAATTTGCTTAAGTAAATCTGAGACTAGAGCAATATGGGCTAACACCTCAGAATGGTTGAGAGACAAAGATTCTTCTTCAACTTGATGTGACTTTTGACTTAAGGCATCAACTACCACATTAGCTTTTCCCATATGATAATGAACTTCTAAATTGTAATCCTTGATTAATTCGAGCCACCTCTGTTGCCTCATATTCAACTTGGATTGAGTGAAAATATATTTGAGACTCTTGTGATCAGTGTAGATATGCACTTTATTTCCCAACAGGTAATGTCTCCAAATTTTTAGAGCATGCACAACTGCAACCAGCTCTAAATCATGGGTGAGATAATTCAACTCATGCTTTTTTAGTTGACGTGAAGCATAAGCGATCACATGTCCGCCTTGCATAAGCACACATCCAAGTCCAGTCCTAGAGGCATCACAATACACATCAAACAACCTATCAATATCTGGTTGGGCAAGAACAGGAGCAGAGGTAAGAAACTTCTTTAGGGCTTGGAAAGCTTCTTGACAAACCAGACTCCATACAAACTTGACATCCTTTTGGAGCAACTTGGTCATTGGTTGAGCTACTTTAGAAAACTCAAGGATGAAGTGCCGATAATAACCAGCAAGACCAAGGAACTGACAAATCTGATGCACTAACTTTGGACATTACCAATTTAACACATCCTACACCTTGCCAGGATCCATAGAGATGCCTTCACGTGTTAGGACATGTCCCAAAAACTACACTCGATCCAACCAAAACTCACACTTGCTGAATTTGGTATATAGCTTTTGTTCCCGTAATCAAGTCAGGACTATACAAAGATGTTGTGCATGCTCTTCATTGTTCTTAGAATATATCAATATGTCATCAATGAACACCACCACAAACTTATCTAACTTCGGCATGAAGACTGAATTCATGAGATACATGAAGAATGCAGGAGCATTGGTGAGACCAAAAGACATGACTAGGTACTCATAGAGCCCATACCTAGTAGAGAAAGCTATCTTTAGTATATCCCGTGGCCGGATCTTAATTTGGTGATACCCAGAACAAAGATCAATCTTTGAAAACACCTTGGCACCAGCCAACTGATCGAACAAAGTATCAATATGAGGTAAAGGATACTTGTTCTTAATGGTTACTGCGTTGAGAGGGCGATAATTCACATATATCCAAAGAGTGCCGTCCTTCTTCATAAAAATAGCTGGACAACCCCATGGTAAAGAACTAGGATGGATGAATCATTTCTCCAATAATTCTTTTAATTGTTTCTTCATCTCTGCCAGTTTCTTTGGAGCCATGTGGTAGGGACACCGTGAAATAGGAGCAGTACCAGGTTCTAACTCAATGGTGAACTCCACATCTTGATTCGGTGGTAACCTAGGTAGATCCTTGAAAAAGACATCCGAAAACTCACAAACCATAGGAATAGAGACAAGATCAGGAGAGGCTTTAGTATGAGCAATAACTGGTAAGGTGTGAAAGCATCTAGGCCCTTAGTTGGGTTTCGGTGATTAATGACAATACGTGATTACTGTGACTAACATGTGTTTTGCAGAGGCAATTAAGTTAGGTCACGGTAATGAAAATTAATTGGGCAATCATGGTTGTCATGCCCCTACAATGGAAATCAGTTCGGTTTTCAAAGGATGGACGACAAGGTTAAGGATGAACTAGTTGTAAGTGTCTTTTGGTGTTGAAGAGACACTTAGAGTAGTTTATGACTTTGTTTTTCCTTTGGCCATACTATTAAGGGGGTATGGATGGGTAGCTTGACCTAGGTGAGTCTAGTGGGTTAGGTGTGGTGCACACTTGCTAAATCTAGCACTAGGTAGCTCCTAAAAAGCCCTTAGATCAATTGGAGCAAACTTCATTCACATATGATTGCGAGTTGGAAGTGAATGGAGGGTCAAATACTGACCGGACGCTGGTTCCGGTGTGACCGGACGTTGGCGCAGAGTCCGGTCAGTTCATTTGATCAAAGTGAATTCGATGTGACCAGACACTGGGTGCCAGCGTCCGGTCGACTCCAGTAAGGTTCTAGAGAGGGAAAATCATGACCAGACGCGTCCGGTCAGTGCTGACCGGACGCTGTCCAACGTCCGATCACAACTTAAACAATGGGTTTTAGGGAGAACTGACTGGAGCGTCCGGTCACCCCACAGAGGCACATAATGGTTTGTTTTTAATGGGGTGTATAAATACTTCCTCCATTCATGTGAGGGGGTAGTTTTGCTCATTCCAACAGCTGAGAAACACCCTTGAGAGTGCCAAGAAGAGCAAGGTCCTAGTGAGGTGATTGAGATTTGAGAATCCAAAAGAGCGCCCTCATTAGTGAAAGCAAGAGTAGCAAAGTGTGCATCCACCCTTCTCATTAGGCTTGTCATGGTCAAGTGAGAGTTCGTGCTTGTTACTTTTGGTGATCGCCGTCACCTAGACGGCTTAGTGGTGATTGGGAGCTTGATGATCATTCGGCGGAGCTTGTGGATGACCCAACTCAAGTTGTGAGCGGTTGTGGGTGATTCACCGCGACGGAGTGTCAAAGAATCAACCCGTAGAGAGCACTTGATCCTTGTATGGATCAAGGGGGAGCTACACCCTTGCACGGGGGCTTCAACGAGGACTAGTGGGGAGTGGTGACTCCCCGGTACCTCAGCAAAACATAGCCACGTTCCTCCTTCTCTCTTTACTTTGAGCAATTCAATTCTTGTCTTTACATTCATAGAATTGCCATGCTAGAGTAGGATTGAAACTTAGGTTTCAAGACTTTTTGTGTGGTAGAACATTAGAAACACTTTCTAGGCACAAGGGGTGAAATTGGGCTAACCGTAGGATTTAATTATTACAAAGAAATTTAGAATTAGCCTAATTCACCCCCCTCTTGGGCATCTTGATCCTTTCAAGGTGGAAACTGAAGACATAAGGAGAGACATTCTATCCTCAGAAGAAGGAAGCTTCAACTCAACAATTCTCTATCTAAGGTTCAAGACTACCCCATAGTTTCTCAACCAGTTTATTCCCAGAATTGCATCTATGCCTTGCCCAGGCAGCACCATGAACTAGAGATGATAAGAATGAGTTGCTAGTACTAGTCTCACTGTGTCCATCCGAGTTTTAATGCACAACTACACACCTAGGGTTCTGATTCTATAGGTAATAGGAATAGCCATAGTAGATATATTGTACCTTTGTGCAAACCCCATACTCATGAATGAATATGATGCACTAGAATCAAATAATACGTATGTTGGGTGAGAATCAATGGTGAACATACCAACCGTCACAGGTTCTCCTTGCGGAATCTCCTTAGCCTCAGTGAAGTTAACCTGTCCCAAGCGGCTCACGGGCACCTTCTTCCTGATGATAGTCCTCTTGACCAAACGGGAGTTGGCTAAAGGCGGAGAAGACTGAGCAAGCTAGTTCTGGGGGCACTCACGAGCATAGTGGCCTTCTTGCCACACTTGAATCAAGCACCTGGCTTGTTCCCCTGTCCCTAACGAGGCGGAACCTGACTGTCCCTGAGGCTACTGCACCTGCTAAGTAGGTGCACGGTACTGAGTGGGAAGTGCCTAGTGAGTCTGCTGAGTCTGGTGAGACGACTATCCACCCGGAGAGTGATAGGACACCCTCCTCACAACCTTTATCTTCTGAGACTATGGGTGACTAGAAGACCCAGTGATCAGCCTCTTGCGCTTCCACTTAGCCAGAGAGTCATGCTGAAGTCCCTCCATAGCAATGGCAGCATTCATCAAAGCACCAAAGGTCTGATAGCCCCCTGTATACAGCTTCTCTTGCAAGATGCAAGAGAGACCACGATTGAAACAATCCATCTTCTCATCAGTATACACATGAGTCCTAGCATACTGTGCAAGATGGTTGAACTTGTTCACATACTCTATCACAGTCATGTTTCCTTGCTTCAACTCTAGAAACTCGGACAGCTTCTTGTTCAGCAAACTAGCAGGAATATAGTACTAACGGAAAGCAGTGGTAAACTCCCACCAAGTCACATGGTGGTCCACAGGCTGCATGACATTGAAAGTGTCCCACCAAGCACTGGCAGATCCTAGAAGCTGTTGTGCGGCAAAGCGCACCTTCTACTCATTAGTCACATTGAGCAGCTGAAACTTCTGCTCTAGAATATGAAGCTAATGCTCCGTGTCCAGAGGCTCAGCAGTTGGCGTGAACGTGGGTGGGTGTGTCCCCAAGAAGTCCTGATAGGAACAGGGCCCCTCGGGATTGTGGGCACCACCCCCGTTCCCGCCATTGCCACCGGGGCCTCTGTGGGCGAAGCCACCAATAGCCTGTGCCAGCATCTCTAGGTCACGGGCTGACTCATGATGAGCACCCTACATCTTAGCCATCATCTTGGCATATATCATCGGAGGTGGTGGTGGTGGCGGAGGAGGACCAAGGAGTGGGGCCTCGTGGCTCAACCCATTGGCATTGCCATGATCATCGCCATGACCATTTTTGCCTGGGTCTTCACCAAGACCACGGCCTATCCCAGCACTGGTGCTCCCATGACCAAACCTCAGGTTCATCTGTAAATAGATAGAAACCCACCATTAGGGACCAGGCCTCCATACTTAGAAACAAACGGCCAAAGAGATGATAAGGCCCAATAAATGGTTACAAGCGAGAACTTTTTCTTAAGAGTTAAAACATTTCTCTTTATTTATTATCCTATCAATTTACTACCCAAAATTATACGTGTGGGGGAGTTTAGTTTAAGCAATATTCTCTTTTCATGATGCATGGATCGACCTATTCATTCGCTCAAGATGGAATATAGCGCATTCGTATATAATTTTTGGCACAGCGCACACTCACTTCCCGTACGCAAAACGATTCTTACGCGGCGTAAGTTAGTGTATCTATAGAAGATTGATTAGATAAAACCAGTGTCACTATTCTAGATAGACCATATTACTAGGGCTTATATTTATTTACGTAATTTATCGCTTCCTACTTTTCGCAAAGCTTTTGTTGGTCAAATTTTTGGTTTTGAAAAGAGTTTTAAACTCGTAGACTCATTATTGGCTCTGATACCACCTGTGGTAGAACCGCCTGAAATAACACGCTTTCAGAGGTGCTCGTCTTCCACTAGACACTAAGCACCTCGAAAGTGAGCTACATCAGATAGTTCCATCGAGCACACCCCAAGAGAGAACTCAAAAAATCTATGTTTTACATCCAAAATCCAATAATGAGTATGAGCTTACAATACTTAGTCCATTTCATACAATAAGAGTTCTTGGAAATTATTTATTACCATACCAGAGTTCAGAGTGCAATAATTAAATAGCGGAATAAAAATAAACTTCTAGCGGAAACGATACAAGGATCCGTCTGTGCCCACTAGAAGATTTCTTCACACAAGAGTTACTCCTCAAGCTGCACCTGCTACCTGCTACAGGGGTAAAATAAACCCTGAGTACACAATGTACTCGCACGACTTACCCGACTAGTGGGAATAGTTTCCCGACTCTCAAGGATATGATAGGCAATATGGGTTTGTTGTTTTCTTTTTGTTTGCAAAAAGCATTACTAGGAGTACGTCCTTAAGATCAAGTTTAATTAGCAATCATGATTACTTCATTAGCTAACCATTCTAGGTAAGCACATGTTCTAGTTTCAAGCAAGGGTTAAGCAATCAGAACCATTTCACCATCTTTCATCTTCCAGTTTTACTACGGTGCAAGACCATATCCAAGTCGTACTGTCTCATGGACACGGCGATTCATGAACCAATGTATCCTAGCTGGGTACCCCGAAACGCATGCCCCATTTGTACTCCAGGCACAAAGAAGACCAACCCATTCCACTCCTATCACGGGGTCTAGGTCCCCGTCCAAACTTGGACTCCAAACCCCCACACTTGAGACCTGGTCTCAACATGGTGCTTAGACCTCCACCTTTCCCCGCCTCCAATCAGTCGGTCTAGAAAGAGCCGGAACCCATGACATGAGTGTAACGAGTCTTCCCGCTCCCATAAGCAAGTATATGCTCAGGATAATAAGTCTGTGACCTGACTACCATCCACAGCAACGGACGGTCCTTAATCGACATGAACAAAGAAAATAGTGTAACTAAGCTAAGCCCCGTTGCCTGCGGGACACAACCTGTTACACCCACCAATACCCATACCACATCCCTGCCCTGTCTCCATTTTTCCTTTCATCATTTTATTATGAGTAATAATAATCCCCTATTGTGAGCAACGATAGGTTACTCACGCTACCGATGACCTAAGCATAACATCTACTCGAACCTACACTAGTAAGACTCTTAGGACATGTATATCTATGCATGTGGTTTCTATAAAATTCCTGTAACATAAATGCACAACACATATATATGCGGTGAATTATAAAATAGAGGTTATGCACCAGAGCTTGCCTTGGGGGCGCGGTGTCAGTTGAGTCAGTCAGTGGCGGCTCCGGAGACCTCCTCCTACACGAAAATCTCCTCTTCATACTCCTCGACGATCTTCTCAAACTCGTGATCGCCGGTGGTCATGATCTCCACAAACTCGTTCTCTAAATGCATGTGATGATGATGCAACACTTAGCATTTAGGGTATATCTTTAGTTCTACTAAGGATTTAATGTATATTGAAATAAAGAGCATTTAACAACCCTAATGCTTAGTCTATTCTAAGGCTACAAAAATTACAGTGAGCACATAATAATACAATGAAGCTACCATCAAAATTTCAGGACTAAAACTATCACCAATTTACCACAAAAATTCCTATAATGTTTAACCTAATAATATTAAGCACTCTCAAATGATTTAATAGCCCCAAGTATCAACATGCGTATGTATACATTAATTGCATCAACAGATAGATCATAATTTTAGGAACCTAACAAAATTTGTTTCACAATTTTTGGGCATATGCAAGATTTTATATTAATTAAACAAAACTAGCTCTCGAATAAAAATATAAAGCTATTTCTAATTCTTTATGAAAAAGAGAAATCGAACTGGCCTGGCGCGGCCCACGTGGGCGTGACCCACGCGCGGAAGCGGCCCACGGCGTGGAGCCCACGCGCGTGCTGGCATTTTAACAGAAAAGCCCCGCGCTTTCTGCTATTAACGCGACCACTATGCACCCTATTCCTTTAGTCAGCGATTATGCGCGAAGGCCTCCGAAAAGACTCATCTTCGCGTCGAGAAGGTCCTCGAAGCCCTCGCGCTCGTCGACGTGGCGGTGGCCAGCACGGAGCCGCTACGTCGCCAACTGGGACCCACATAGACCTAGCTAGGGGGTCGATGCTCACCTACGAACCAACGCGCAACGTTGGGCAGTGGTTAGAAGATCGGAGATGAAGTAGGGCGACTTCTCCATGTCGGCGAGCAACCTACGGTGGTGACGACAATGTTTCGGTGAGCCACGATGCTAAGGAAGCAGTAGAGGTAGCGGGTGAGCATCAGCGACTCACCAAGGACCTGGCCGAGGTGATGGTTTGGCCAAAGAAGCCCCGAGCAAGGCTGGCCACGTACGCACGGCGAGCTTGGCGACAACAGTGTCGAGACAGTGGTAGGGGTACGGATCAGGTGCGCATGGTGAGAAGGGGTTCGAGGCATCTAGCAGTGCATCAATTTGGCTCGAGGTGGTCAGATGGGAGCTGCCCTCGGTGATGGGCGGACTCTCCCTTATTGGCACGGTGGCGGGAAAAAGCTCCAAAATTGAAGCTTGGCCATGCCCGCTTTAAGGCTGGGTGGGGTCGGGTAGCTAGAGGACTTAATGATGAGGCCGTGGACGCGTTGAATTGGATTGGGGTGAACTCTCCTTGGCTGATTGTGAGGGCGTGGCTTTGACGGCAGAGGCGGCAGGGAGTGGGGATGGGTCTGAGCTATGGCCATCCTTACCTTGGCAGTAAGCGGTCAGCCGGACCCAAGGCAGCGTCTGCGCACTCGCTACGTGACAACGCGGCCAGACCACGTCTTGCCGCGCGGAGAAGGTGGGGGGATGCGCAACCACCATGCGCCATTAAAGGCGGCATAAGGCGCGCCGGGACAACCGAAGGACATCGCCATGCGGACACATCGACGCCATGGTCTTCCCATGCAATTCGTTCCCAACTCACCGACAAAGCGCCTCGGATTCAGCAGTAGCGCAAAGACGGTGTCTTTCTCATACGACATCAAACGGGCCGTTCTTGGACCGTTGGACCACATGGCGGATCTGGTCCAAGGGCGATGGTTGTGCCGTGCATTCTGCGGCAAGGTGCTGCGTCACCTATTGCAAAGCAACTTGGCCATGTATCAGGGCCCAAGTTGTGGACGCCCAACCCCTTGCTGATGGCTAGGTCGAGTCTTAGACTATAAACACAGCCGTCGCCGCCTGCTACACAATTGGGTTTTGTTTAGAGTTTAGTTTTCCATCGAGAAACTAAATCGCCACGGCCAAATCGGCCCCGCTCTTGATCTCCTCCACATGCGATTAGTCCTTTGAAGCGTGTTCTAGAACCCTCTATTGATATTCGCGCATTCATATTTGCAATGCCAGCGTGTTTTACCTTCTTGCTTGTGCTCTTGATTCGCTTACGGCATGGTGCCAATCCCGTTGTGCCAAACCAGCCCGAGACCGTGTCGTGCATGAATTTTAAAGCGTCGATAGTAACTAAACGGTTGAGGTTGACACTAAATTGCTTTCACTACGCTAAAGAGGGTCTATTAGGCTACCAATCCAAGCTAAAACATGACACCACCTCTTAGCTCAATTTCATTTCAAAATAAATCCCTAAACATGGCATTGTCTTGTCAATAAACTTAAACAATCTTCTAAGGCCCTTGCCACCGCTCTTATTTTGCTCTGCATCGCAGCCCTCCTTACTCATCTAATCTTATAATCCGTACTTTTTAGCTTGTTTTTTCCTCCGGAATACCTTGAGATACCTTCGAAAAACAGTGTTTTCTCTCTTTTTCAGCAGCTTCTTGACACCATTTACAACAAATCGGCCGGGTTTCATTAAAATTGCCAAAAAAAATGTTATAGAAAAAAAAATTGTCAAAGTTTTTGCAGCTTTTTTTTTTTAAATAAGAGAATCCCACCTCAGGCCCTAAGTCTTGAGTTCAAATTCAATTTTAAGTTCCATTTCTAGGCCATTAGAAGCATTAGCTAGCGGGTTATTTTTCAACAGTTCTTTCGATCGGATTTCATTGCCATCTACAAATGTTCATATTCAAAGGATCCGGATTGAACAATCATTAATCGTTAATTGCTAATCCTTCTTATTGTGTGCCTACCCATAGCTCCACATATTCTTCTATCAAAGACAGTTCAATAAAAAATAGTACCCATCTTCTATCAGACCAAACGCCCGCTCCACAATAGATTGCCGCCATTTTGGTTTTGCTCTGTTTGGCGTTGGTAAGAATACGCCACATATATATTCTATAGTATTTTTGTTCAATAAAAACCACTTGTTTCCTAGTTTTAAACCCTACTTGATACATATAAGTTGGCGAAACTAGCTTATCATTTAACATTTTATTGATCATCCGAAGTTACAAAATGTTATCTACACCTTCCATCACATGCATTATCACATAAACATGATGCTCATGACATGGTTTGGTAATTTATTTAGGGCGTACACATCGCCGCCTCGTTACAACACGGTATCGGGTAATAATCATGGTACCGATCCTTTTGCTAAAATTAAATTTAGTCACGACATGTTGCGGGGGCATATTTAGATTGCCTTGCCAACAAAAATTTGATTCTCATAATGTTCGCTTGGGGCCTTAGTGCTACTAGTGAGTTTACTAATTTTGCCGGCGGCCTTTGCAATGCCAATAATCTTGTTTGTGTACACAAACTTGTGTTTTAAAGCAACGTGGCTCGTTTTGTTCCTGAGCACGGATATTTTTGAAACTAGGTTTAAAACAAGGTGATAAAGCCCAAGGACCACTAAGAGAAAGAGAGAGAGAGAGAGTGAAGGGAGGTTGGGAGATGATAATGGCTAGTGCTAGATTTTTTGGTGGTTTAAACCCCATAGGTGCGTGGAGGAGGTGGAGATGGGTTGCCAATTGTATTATCTTGCTATTAAGCAGGAAAGGGGCATGGAGGACGAGGAGGTGGTGGCCAAGCCTGTTGCCGCCATCTACGAGGCCAACGCCTGAAGTGGTGGCACTGGCTGGATCTTGGAGGAGGCTGAGGTGGCTATGGCCGCTGGCGTGAGCGTCCTCAAGGAGCTCGTAAGTGCTAGGATCCTTGATTTAGCCCTTGTTGCTGGTGGATGGGAGGTGGGAGCCATCACCATTGCCGAGGTGGCGAGGACGCCTAGCCTTCTTGTGGTGGTTGAGTACACGAGTCGCTGAAGCGAAGATCCAAGCCATGGGTTGTGACTCAGGGGCACGGGTATCATTGATGGCGGGGTTGCCGGACTTGGAGAGGGGAAGCCGGGAGGGAGAGGGGAAAATGAGTTTGGGACTTAGGGTTATGTGGTGGGCTCTTAGCAGGCCTTAGAGGTCACCGGATCTTACCGTGCTTTTGATGTTGTTAGGAAGCTTGTTCCATTTTGTTAGGGTGCGTGCCGATGCCACCAGGCAGAACTAGGGTGGCGGCCCAAGCACAAGCAAATTACATTGCTGCCTTTGTCTCCTGCGGCATGCTAATGGCCCGATTGAGGCCGGGCCGGGCCAGGCCAAAAATCCGTCACGTGCAACTATGTCGTCAACCTTTTATGCGGTGCATTGCGTGCTCATGTGACACATGTGACACAAAAAAAAAGATAAACAAAACGAAAATAAAGCTGGGCCTGCACTGGCCATGGTGCCAGGCGCTAGCCGGCCCGCCATCAACGTTGCAGCTGGAGACAAATTTGAATGCCGCTGGGCGAGCCATGGAGCTGGAAGCTGGCCGTAAGCAAGCTGAGTCGTTCTGAGCTGGATCGTGAGGCCCATGCTGCTAGAGGGCCAACATTTGTGGTGTCGCCTACTGCTGAGCCAAAGCAAAATGGGGTGGTGGGGCCGGATCCCAGATCCTTGCATTCTTTTGCAAGCCGCATCACAGGGGATGCGGGCTGGCACAATCCAGAGTTCATTATGAGCTGTGTTTGTTGATGGACTCCGCTTCGAACTAATAATAATACGAAGAAAATACATCTACGTAGGAGTATGCAATGAAAGAAGTCACGAGCAGGCCCGTAAACCCCGGCACGATCTTTTTTCCCTCACTCAGTGAGTTACAAAGGCAACATTTTGTTTATATATTATAATGACATTGAATTAAATCCGTATATACAGTAGAGGCACTGCACTAAGTTTAGCCTTTCAGACTATATTTGCCATTATTGTTATTTCCTTTCACTATGATTATTCCAGCTTTATCCCCAATGGATTAAGATTAGGGAGGTGATCACAAATTTTCCATGCGCATCTCAGAAACTGTCAACTACCAATGTCTACTATAGCAGAGAGTTTTTTAATTAAACCAACAATAACAACCACAGGTTATGAATTAGCCAATTAATTAAGCAATGATATACAGCCCCAAAGGTTTTTACTTCCCGGCCTACTTCGTGCTTGGCGACAGCAAGAACTACACGGGCCTCTCCCTGTAATCCGCGAAGCCCACTCCCCAGCGCCCCGATCCCCATCGTCTACCCGGCCAATACATCCAACTCCATCGCGGGTAATCTGTGCATGCTCGGGGCCCTCACGCTGAAGGTGTGTCCGGCAAGATCGTCTTGTGCAAAAGGGCCTCATCATGCGCGACGCGGGCGGCGCTGGCATGGTGCTCTCCAACACGGCCGCCGACGGCTAGGAGATCATTGCCGATGAGAACCTCCTGCTCACCGTTGGTGTGGGCGAGACGAAACTACGAAAGGCACAGCGATGAAGTCGTACGTGGCCTCCGACCCGAACCCCACGGCGATGATCGCGGCCCTGCTCGCCGCCAGCGTGGGCGAGACGAAAGGCACGGCGATGAAGTCGTACCTCGTACGTGGCCTCCGACCCGAACCCTAGGGCGACGATCGAGGTGGCCAGGGCGCAGTTGGACCTGCGCGCCGGTGGTGGTGTCACGCGGGCCTAACATGGTGACACCAGAGATCCTGAAGCCGGGTATGATTGTGCCCTGGTCAAGGCTTGGTCGGGGTGAACGTACACCCTGGCGGCGTGGATGGACAAGGCCGGGTTGACGAGCCTTGCTACAGACACCCGGCGTGTGGGCATCAACAACATCTCGAGCCCGTCCATGTCGTGCCCGCACGTGAGCAGGCTGGCGGCACTGTTCCAGAGCGCCCACCCGGAGTGGTGCCCTGCCGTCGTGCGCTCGGCACTGATGACCAAGGGTCCACGGCGTACGCGGGCTACTTCGACTACGACGTGGCACGAGGCACCTAAGCTAGACCCCGCGCGGCCGCTTGACCCGGGGATGATGTACGAGCTGGGCACCCGCAACTACGTGGACTTAATTTCTGTGCGCGCTCAAGTACAGCTCCACAATGATCGCCGCCTTGGCGCGGAGCCGGGAGTACGCGTGCGCCGAGAACAAGACCTAATCCGTGACGCACACATACGGACGGTGACCAACGTGGGCGGGGTGGGCACGTAGGAAGAGCAGGTAGCTACTATTTATACCGGAACGAGAGGATATCTTGATTCGATAGAAATTGAGTAGGTAAAGAAATTTCTGGATGAGTTATGTAAACACCTAAAAGATACAAAACCTCAATTCCAAGAAATTATATCTTCTAGTAACACATTCACCGAGCAAGCAGAAACCCTTTTGAAGGAAGCTATTCAGGAATAGCTTGAATGGTTTTCCCTTCAAGAACAAACATAAATATTAGAGGTTTGGGTAGTGCAGGGAGAAGGAAACTCCTGATAGAGTTAGTTAATAAATATAATTTTGACTGTATTTGTCTCTAGGAAACCATTAAATCAACCTTTAAACAGAGAGAGTTAGAAAGATTTGCTGGCCAGAAGGACATGTTCTCGTCCTGGTTACCATGTGTAGGTCATTCAGGTGGGCTGCTAATGGGCATAGATAAGGAGTTGGCGACCGTAACAGATGAAGATAAAGGTGAATTTTTTCAGAGCTGCACACTTTCAATGAATGCTGATGGCTATCAATGGATCAGCTCGTTTCAAACAGCTTTTATCCCGGGCAGGAATATACTAGAAGGGGTTGTGATACTTCAAGAAGTGTTGCATGAAGTAAGATCCACTAAATCCTCTGGAGTTTTTATTAAATTAGATTTCGAGAAAGCATATGATAAAGTCAACTGGAATTTTTTGGAAGAGGTGTTAAATAGAAAAGGCTTTGCAGAAACTTGGATTTAGTGGGTGGCAGGGTATGTATTGATTTGAATGGTGAGAGAGGTGAGTTCTTTAGAAGCTACTAAGGCCTCAGACAGGGAGATCCTTTGTCTCCCTTGCTCTTTAATCTGGTGGCAGATGCTTTATCAGCTATGCTGTCTAGAGCTTGTGCTGCAGGAATAATTCACCCAAACTTGGTGGATGGAGGTGTGTCTCATTTGCAGTATGCTGATGATACTGTGATCCTTCTCCAGTATTCTCCTGAGATCTTAAAGAATACTAGATTGATTCTTTCCTGCTATGAGGCAATGTCAGGGATGAAAATCAATTTTGAGAAAAGTGAATTGTTCTCAATTGGCCTTACTGAGGAGGAACAGTGCATGGCAGCTAATCTACTGGGTTGTAAGGTGGGATCTTTCCCTATGAAATACCTGCGTATTCCAGTGAGCAGTCTAAAGATCTCTAAGGCACAATTGAGTTATGTTAGTGAGAAAACCGAGAAGAGACTAGGGACCTGGCAATGTGAGTACTTGTCTTCAGGGGGAAAATCAACTCTTATTGATTCCTGTCTATCAAGTGTTCCCATGTACACTATGGGAGTGTACCAGCTGTATGAGGGCAACTTTTAGAAGTTAGATGCCATAAGATCAAGATTTTATTGGCAAGGGACATCCAAAAAGAGAAAATACCATATGATAAAGTGGGAAGCTTTAAATAGACCAAAAGAGTTTGGGGGCTTAGGTTTCTTGGATGTCAGAGTGATGAACACATGTTTACTGGCCAAGTGGATTGATAAGCTAGAAAAGGGGGAAAACAGCTTGTGCTGCTCTTTGCTGAGGAATAAATATTTGGGAAACAAAAGCATTTTCCAGATAAAAACTCGAAAAGGCTCTCAATTTTGGAGATCTCTGCTTGATGTCAGGGAATGGTATCAAATAGGGCGGGGTGTTTCTATAAAGTTATGGGGTCAAACCAGATTCTGGCTGGACAGTTGGCTGGGGGATTGCCCTTTGAAATTCAGTTTCCCTAATCTCTTCAAGATCATCTCTAACCCTGATATATACGTTGACAAAGCCTTTGTGAATGGTCAGTGGGTTATTGAGTTCAAAAGACAATTGAATGAAGCCCTGATAGAAGAATGGAGCACGCTGTTAGATCTCTTGAGCTCGGTGGAACTGACAACAGAGAGAGACGAAGTGTTCTGGGCCCTGGACGGATCCAAAAAGTATTCAGCAAAATCACTTTATAGATTTATGACCTTTGGAGGTGTTAATGATCATCAGATGATGTTAGTCTGGAAATGCAATATTCCATTGAAAGTTAAGATCTTCTTGTGGATGGCGTCACATGATCGTATTCAGTGTGCAGTCCAATTAAAGAAAAAGAAGTGCTTTATGTGTGGCAAATTTGATAGCTCAGATCATATCCTTTTTCAGTGCCCGATAGCTGTTTTTTTCTGGTCTTTTATGAGAGATTGTTTGGGCTGGGAATCCTCTCCTGTGAGCTGTGACTCTTTCTTCAGAGAGATTATTGAGAGATCTAGAGGAAAAAAACAGGGGGTGACGTTGTTTATATGTGCAGGTGCGCTGTGGTCCATTTGGGAGGCTTGCAATGACGTGGTGTTCAACAAGAAAATGCTGTCCTCGCCAACAGCGCTGATACACAGGACGATCGTGCTGGTGAAGACTTGGAGTCCGCTTCTGAAGCCTAAATTGAAGCCCATGGCGGAAGAAATGATTCAGTTGGTTTCAGCAAGCGCTGCTGCGATGTAATAGTTTCCAGGCGCTGTGGCCTTTGTTTTCTCTGCGCTGATGCGTTTTGTGTGTTTGTAACCCAAGTCATTTAGAGGTCTGCGTAAACTCTTCTGGGTAGACACTCTTCGAAGTGTCGTGAACTTCTCTGTAAGCTGGCGTCCCCAGCAACTTAACTGTGGCTCATTAAGCTTTCAATAAAGCCAGGCAATGCCTTTTATCTAAAAAAACCCTGGCAATTCAAAAAAGAGAAAATTGGATATTTGGAACTCCAATCGTTGCACTTCGCAGTTTTGCCATTCGTAACCTCGACTTCGTAAAAATGGGCCTCCGAACATGTGACACTTAATTTCCATGCCATTATATGTATTTCCTCACTCTTTTAATCTCTATACATGTATTTAGAGTCTAAAAAGACATTTGTGCCCTTCTGTCATTACTAGTTGCAACCTTTGCCGCCGCGGACGGAGCTACGTGGGGGCCAAACTGGGTCCTGGCCCCCTTGCTCCGGCTGTATCATTCTGGAGGTTTGCATGTCGCTGCATGCATGCAATTAATTCCTGCCTCTCTCGTACCATGCTTGCTGTTGCTGATGAGTGGATCACATCTTACAAGTATATAAATCCGCATATTGTTCATTCTTCTTTGACAGAATTTCAATTGTTCATTGCAGTCTATATAGATAGAACTTGAAAAAACAAAAAAAATTTACAGAATTCTAATTGTCTATACTACTATTGATAAATACTGTAGCAGTGTAGCTTTGAATTGGCCCCTACACATTCATGCAAGCTCCGCCATTGTTTGCCGCGTTGGTGTCGGGCCAGCTAACGCCTGGCACCATGGCCATTGCAGGCCCAGCTTTATTTTCGTTTTATCTTTTTTTGTGTCACATGTGACGTGGCGCAACACATTAGACATGTGACTTATATATCTATTGTCGGACTTTTCCTCGATCGTCCACCATCCCGCTTGCTCGTTCTTTTCTTCAATAAACAAATACTTTCAAAAAAAACCAATGGTGCCTTCAGAAAAGAACCTCTCTGCTGCCATGCTCCTAGTTATCATCGTGGCTGCCGGTATGTCCCTGCACATGTATGAACTATTGGAAATATAAGTCAATTAATTGTCCATATCTCTCCTCACAGCTTAAGTTTTGGCGTTGAATTGGCAAGTGCATGCAACTAAATATGAAATTTTGATTAATCTTTCGGCTAATTGCACTAGTACAGCGGAGCCTAGCACTGGCGGTTCCAGAGCCATTTCTACTGGCGTCTGATCCCACCGCCAGTGTGAAAGGCCAGTACAAATTAACAATACTACATGCGGTTACTTTAGATGCGCCAGTGTTAATTGGATTTACACTGTCTGTTGGTGTAAGTCAACCGCTAGTGTTAAGTAGATTGACACTGACGGTTACCTTAAGTGAACCGCCAATGTAACAAATTTTACACAACGCGGTTCACATAAAGCCGATGCCTCTGGAATTTGATCTTCAGAGGCGGTTTATTACGAGAGGCGCTAGTGTATTGTGTTTAAAAATTCAAATCTTGGCGCCAAATATTTCCCGCCAGTGAATTGTTTTTATTTTTAAAAATTGCAACGAACCTATAATCACATAAAATTATTTTTGCATGCATGAAAAAAGCAGTGTTTATTACAATCTACCATAGTCATCACACCCTAATAATAATGTTACGATAAAGTTTTTTCCACTCGTAGCTAGGTCCCATCTAATAATCATCGTGGTTTAGCTCTAGCCTCGCAATATCTACGAGATCTCGATACTGTGGTTGAGCTAATTCCGATTCCGGATCAAAATACTTAGCATTGAAGTGTATTATTTGTTTCATGATGAACCGGCTAAAGTCCTCGCAAATATTCATGAGCTCTTTATTCTGGAGGCGCCTACTCGTGGGATCACACTTGTATGCCTGCAAAATATAATAAGTCATCATACATTTACAACTAACCAATACAGAGAAGGCATCAGTAGTGAGAAAACTTCACATATGACTATTACTTACTTTGCTAGGGATGAATGACTTCCGTCCCATTCGTCCTTTTCCATACAACCTACCCTCGTGCTGGGACAGAGGCAAATCAATTGCAATCAGGTCTTTTAGGCATTTATTGCAGAATGGACCTCCGGACTCAATGGCCTCTTCGGTAGTGTAGGCCTCTATCATGGACCCCTCTGGGTGAGCACGATTTGATACATAGCCATTCAAAATTGACATGAAATGCTCATACGTCCACATTTCGTGCAAATACATAGGACCCAATGCCTCTATTTAAGCCACCAAGTGAACAACCAGGTGTACCATGATGTTGAAGAATGATGGAGGGAAGCACATCTCCAACAATGACAATGTCTCCGCGGCGAATTGCTGCAGCAACTCCAATTCATCATGGTCAATTACCTTCTATGAGATCTTATTGAAGAAGTAGCACAATCTTGTGATTGCCATCTTTACAAACACCGAATTTATGGCCTAGATGGCAATAGGGAGGAAAGTGGTCAGTACGACATGACAATCATGGGAGTTGTAGTTGGTGAGTGTAAGGTCTTTCATTGACACAAGACTCCTGATGTTGGAGCAGAATCCAGATAGAACTTTCAAAGTCTTCAGCCACACACAAATTGCATGTTTCTCTTCTGGGTTGAGGTTGTAGCTTGCTGCCGAGAGCAGATACTTCCCATTTGGTTGAGGTATAGAGTGAACTTCTTTTCTGATGCCTAAATTTACAAGGCCCAAATGTGAATTGAGTCATTCCTTTGTCTTTGTCGATGTTTTACCACCGATAGCCTGCCACGGGGGTACCCGGGGCAGTATGTTCGGGCTTCGGCGTATGCTGAACTCGATGGTAAATGCAAGAGACAGTTGATTTATCCTGGTTCAGGCCCTCGATCGTAGATCGAGTAACGACCCTACGTCCAGTCAGTGTTTGCCTTTTTGCGTTGGATTGATTATGAAGTGTTATCTTGTACCATTGTTCTTCTTTAGGAGCCCTGCCCTCCTTTATATAGTCAGGAGGCCGGAGTCCTAATCGGTTTACAATGAGATCTCCTAGTAGGATTACTTAATAGTTCTATTACTAAGATTACATGGGAAGAATCCTAGTTGAAACTAGATCTTCTCTCTCTCTTGCGGGGTATCCTATGGGTCCCGCATCGACAAGCCCCCGAGCACTTCATGGTTGAGCTCTGAAAGTCTCGCTTTGCTATGTTCAAGTCTTGTTAGGTAGGAACAAAATGTTATCCGAGTACTTTCTGGAGTGAAACCTTGTAGCGCTTCTTGGGACCTTCGAGTGGTGAGTGTTTTGTGAAGAAAAAGTACATCCATCTGGTTGTAGCCCCCGAGCCTCTTGCTATTTGGAACAAGGAGCTGGAGGATCTTGTCTTGAAGTTGCTCTGATTGTTCGTTGAAGTTTTGTTAAAAAGAACTCGAATATGGCTCGTTCAGGGTTCTTTTTGTCATAATGTCTTGAAGTAGTCTGCGTTGAGGAAGTCTTTTGGTGACGTGCGCTTGGGCACAAGACTGTGGTTTCAGTATAGACTATGCGTCTGTTGCACATCCAGAAGCCAACGGACAAGTAGAAAGGGCCAATGGACTCATACTAGCCGGATTAAAACCAAGGTTATACGAAGAACTAGTTGACTATGGGTCCAAATGGATTGAAGAATTACCAAAAGCAGTATGTGGGCTACGAACTCAAATAAGCAGAGCAACAGGCCATTCACCCTTCTTCCTAGTTTATGGATCAGAAGCCGTACTGCCTGCCGACTTGATCTGGACATCACCAAAGATAGAACAATACGATGAAGGAGAAGCAGAACAAACAAGAAGATTAGAACTCGACAGCTCAGAAGAAGTCAGAGTAAATGCTACCCTCCAATCAGCCAGATACCTACAAGGTTTAAGGTGGCACTACAACAAAAGCACCCATCCTCGATCACTACAAGTTGGAGACTTAGTACTAAGAAGGATACAAAAGACTGACGGACGACATAAGCTTCTCAGTCCATGGGAAGGTCCGTTCATTGTCACAAAGGTCACCGGACCAGGCACATACAAGTTAATAACCGAAGATGGAAAAGAAGTCAGCAATACATGGCACATCAGCCAGCTAAGAAGATTCTACGCGTAAAAACAACTCAAGATAAAACAGATATGCAAGCCACAAGATAACACTTCATAATCAATCCAACGCAAAAAGGCAAACACTGACTGGACGTAGGGTCGTTACTCGATCTACGATCGAGGGCCTGAACCAGGATAAATCGACTGTCTCTTGCGTTTACCATCGAGTTCAGCATACGCCGAAGCCCGAACATACTGCCCCGGGTACCCCCGTGGCAGGTGTCCCAAGAGAGTTGGCTGAGCACAGAATTGATGTTAATGAAAACTCCAAGCCAGTAAAGCAACGGCTACGACGATTCTCACCCGACAAAAAGGCAGCGATTAAAAAAGAAATCACAAAACTGATGGCAGCCGGATTCATCAGAGAAATCCTTCATCCGGACTGGCTAGCAAACCCGGTCCTTGTGCAAAAGAAGAACACAGACGAGTGGCGTATGTGCGTCGACTACACGGATCTCAACAAACATTGCCCTAAAGATCCATTCGGGCTACCACGCATTGACCAGATAGTCGATTCAACAGCGGGGTCTGCACTATTATCCTTTCTCGATTGCTATTTAGGGTATCACCAGATTGCATTAAAAGAACAAGACTAGAGCAAGACTTCTTTTATTACTCCGTTCGGTGCTTACTGTTACAAGACCATGTCGTTTGGACTAAAGAACGCTGGTGCCACATATCAAAGAGCTATACAAACTTGCCTTGGAGATCAAATCGGTAAAAATGTGGAGGCATACGTGGATGATGTAGTGGTGAAAACAAAGAACCCAGACACCATGATTGAAGATTTAAAGCAAACATTTGAAAACTTGAAGAGATGAAGATGGAAATTGAACCCAAATAAATGTGTATTCGGAGTCCCTTCAGGGCAACTACTCAGATTTTTGGTCAGTCAGCGCGGGATTGAAGCCAGCACCAAGCAAATTCGAGCTATAACAGAAATGGGGCAACCTAGGAGTATCAAAGATGTTCAGAAACTAACAGGATGCATGGCGGCCCTCAATCGTTTCATATCAAGACTCGGAGAAAAGGGGTTACCCTTCTTTAAACTACTAAAGAAGACAGACAAGTTTGAATGGACAAAGGAGGCTGACGAAGCTTTCAAGAAACTTAAGGCATATCTCACATCCTCACCAATTCTCACACCCCAAGGAAAGATGAAGACATGATGCTATACATTGCGGCGACTACTACTGTAGTCAGCACGACAATAGTCGTAGAAAGAGAAGAAGAAGGACGTGTGTATAAAGTACAACGACCCGTGTACTACATCAGCGAAGTATTGTCTGAATCAAAAATCCGGTACCGCATGTACAAAAAAACTACTCTATGCCCTACTTATCACCTCACATAAGCTTCGCCACTATTTCGAAAGCCACAAAATTACCGTGGTGACAGACTTCCCGCTCGGAGACATTTTACACAATGAGAGATGCGACAGATCGCATATCAAAGTGGGCGATTGAACTTGGAGCTCTTAACATCGACTTCGCCTCCCCCTGGAAAGCAATCAAATCTCAAGCCCTTGCCGATTTTGTGGCCGAGTGGATAGAGATTCAGCAGCCTTTATCAGATACAATCCTTGACCACTAGAAGATGTACTTTGATGGGTCGCTCAAACTAGGCGGAGCAGTGCGAGCGTTCTCCTCATTTCTCCGGAAGGAAAACAACTCAAGTCGTCCTTCGATATTATGGCAAGCTACAAATAACGAAGCAAAATATGAAGCCCTCATCCACGGGCTCGAGTGGCAATTACCCTCGGAATAAAGAGATTACTCGTATATGGCGATTCAAAGAAGTAGTCATCAACCAAGTAAACAAAGATTGGGATTGCACAAAAAGAAAACATGGGTGCTTCTTTGTCTTTGAAATACGGAAACTTGAAAAATATTTCCAAGGATTAGAAATTCTACACGTCTTGCTTGATTCCAACATTGCAAAGATGTCCTTGCCAAGCTTGGATCGAGACAGAGCAAAGGTTCCACCGGCGTATTTATAGAAGAGCTATCGGTTCCTCTATCAAACAACCCGGTGAGACATCCAACGAAATTCAAAGCTAAAGGCGTTCAGATCTTGGTAATCAACACCTCATGGACCCAAGTTTTCATCGACTATATCAAAGAAAATAAATTACCAAAGCAGATAAAGCGGAAGCCACCCAAGTTGTTCGCGAAGCAAAAACTACGTTTTAGTAGGAGATAGACTCTCTGGAGAAGAGCAAACATCATCAGAGTACTCTGAAATGTGTTTCATTTGAGGAAGGCAAAGAGATCCTAGACGAGATATACTCAGTTCTTTTGCTTGAAATCATGCCGCTTCAAGGACACCGGTTGGAAAAGCATTTCATAGACCGGATTCTCTTGCCAACCGCTCTAAAAGACGCAGAAGAACTTGTTAGAAAATGCAAAGGTTGCCAAATGTTTGCAAAACAAGCCCATGTGCCCGACTCACAATCTCATCTCATATCCCACCCGCTTGGCCTTTTTTCTGTGAAATTGGGTGGATCAAGTGGGACCCACAAGAAGAAAGCAAAGGCGGCTTCAATACATCTTTGTGGCAATCGACAAGTTCACCAAGTGGATTGAATACAAACCACTCACGAAGTACAGGCAAACCAAAGCAGTCGAATTCATCCAAGAAATTACGCACCGCTTTGGCATGCCCAATCGAATCATCACAGATCTAGGCTCCCCCTTCACAGCTACAGAATTCAGAAGCTGGGCACAAGACTGTGGTTTCAGTATAGACTATGCGTCTGTTGCACATCCAGAAGCCAACGGACAAGTAGAAAGGGCCAATGGACTCATACTAGCCGGATTAAAACCAAGGTTATACGAAGAACTAGTTGACTATGGGTCCAAATGGATTGAAGAATTACCAAAAGTAGTATGGGGGCTACGAACTCAAATAAGCAGAGCAACAGGCCATTCACCCTTCTTCCTAGTTTACGGATCAGAAGCCGTACTGCCTGCCGACTTGATCTGGACATCACCAAAGATAGAACAATACGATGAAGGAGAAGCAGAACAAACAAGGAGATTAGAACTCGACAGCTCAGAAGAAGTCAGAGTAAATGCTACCCTCCAATCAGCCAGATACCTACAAGGTTTAAGGCGGCACTACAACAAAAGTACCCATCCTCGATCACTACAAGTTGGAGACTTAGTACTAAGAAGGATACAAAAGACTGACGGACGACATAAGCTTCTCAGTCCATGGGAAGGTCCGTTCATTGTCACAAAGGTCACCAGACCAGGCACATACAAGTTAATAACTGAAGATGGAAAAGAAGCCGGATGGAGTGAAGAAGGAACGACCAAAGCAACTTTCAGGGAAGCCGGAGTCAAACCCTCAGAAGAACCCGGTAGCGCGGCCACAATCACCTCCGGAGCGGCCAAAACCGCATAACCGCGCCAGGTAGCTCAAGAAGCCACAAAGAACTTCATCAGCGAGTAATCGTGTGAATCCCGAGGGCTCGAACTCGTTGGCACGGCGGGAGGCAGAGAAGAAGTCGATGAAGGAATGAGAGAAGACGAAACACTGAAAAGTGATAAAAAGGAACACCGATAAGAACTAGAGGAAGGAAAACAAAAGCCAAAAAGATAAAGCTAGAATCTACTCACCCAACCACTCTCTTCTTGGCAGAAGCCAAGAGAAGGCCTCGCAGGGAGGAACCACGACGGTAAAACGTCCCCGCCACCCGGCACGACGCGAGAGCGGAATAGCCGGCAGCCAGCCAGGAGGAGGAACCGGGCCGAGACGCGGTAGAACTTGGTGCCGGGGCTTCCAAAGAACTCGACACCGGAGTTTCAGAAGAGGTCGACACGGGAGCCTCGGAAGAACTCACACCCGGCCTCCGATTACTTCAAAAAAAAATCAATACTAAAGGTCAAGACAAAGAAGAGAAATTCAATGCAACAGGAATATAAAAAGCAACTCACCGCCGCATGATGAGGGGTACTTCATCATCTTCTTCATCCTCAGCCAAGGAAACCAGAGCACCTGCTGAAAAAAGGATAAAAAGTAATCGGATCATGAGAGAGACAAGAAAATAAAAGAACAAAGAGCATTAAATGAGCTCACCTAAGAGCATGCTAGCAACAACTGGAGTACCTGAGAGAGTACTTGGTTTGCGAGGCTTCTTGGAGACAGGTAGGCCAGATGAAGACCCATCCGTTCGCCCCCTCTTCGGGACACTGCGAGGACCGCGAGGGACTAGACGAGGAACATATTCTTCATATACATCAACAAATCCGGAAGAAACCCCAGGAAGAGCGGTAGAGGTTTGGGACTTAGTAATTGCGTAAGTCCCAAAGAAGTCTATCTCCGGTCTACGCCACAAAGAGGAAAGCGTCCAGAGAGACCGGGTCGACAAAGTTCCGCCCAAACTCCTGCAAAACGGATAAAACACCGAGACAAAGAAAAGCTAAGCAAGAACAAACACAACTAGAGTGCATAAAGTACTCAAACAAAAGATAGACAACTCACAACCAAGGCGGGTTGTTGGTGAGAACTTCGATGATGTTAGGGGAATGACGCTCACCCCTTTCAGCATCTTCTGAAGACGCTCGAGTACCTCCTCACCGGTCAGCTCAAGAGCTGGGACCATGCGTGAAGGATCCTCGGCCCCAGAATACTCAAAGCCGAGATGCTCCCGCTCTTTCAAGGGCTGAACCCGGCGACGAAGAAAGCTCGAGACGATACCAAAGCCGGTCAAACCCTGCTGCTTCAGCATGTTAATCCTATCAAGGAGTGGCTGGATCACTTGAATCTCAGCAGGCGATTCAAGTTTCTTGTCCCATCGGTCATTCACCACAGGACCAGATCCGGGATGAATGGCAAGGGAAGGGATTAAATTGGCAGCGTAAAACCACTCGGCACGCCAATCTTTTACAGAATCGACCAGGTCATAGTCAAAAAACTTAATTTTGAGACCCTGGCGAAACTGAATCCCACAACCACCAAGAACGCTGGTTTCTTCACGGCGGGGGTTGAGGTTTCGACGAAAGAAAAAAGCGAAAAGAGAGAGAGAGAAGGAGGATTCAAAGGAAAGCTTCGCAAAGATGAACGAAATGTAAAAGATGGAGAATGGCATTGGGGGTTAGGTGGTTGGACTAATCCCGAAATAACCAAGAAACCGATGAAGGAAAGCGAAGCGAAGAGCAAAAGTCCGGCGCGGACAAAAGAAACGAAAAGGACAATCTCACCAGGACCGGGCTGGAACCCGATGCTCGCTTCGGAACCCTCCATTCAGCAATGACTTTGCTTTGGATCAAGCCATCGCTAACGAGCTCATGGCGTACTGGTTCTTCGTTTGTTGTTGGGGCCGGCCAAACCTTCGAAAAAGCAGCCCTCATAGCCACAAACTCCTGATTTTGGATCAAAGAAAGGGATGATTCCTCGTCTCTGAAGGTCGCTTTGAGACTTGCTTATGGTTTTCTTCTTTCCCATGAACTGGCGAAGCAAGAGAGGCGCTAAAGAAGATGTAGGATGATGATGCTCGGATTCTGGCGACGGTGGCGGCGGCGGATTTCAAAAAGCTAGGGTTTAAAGGCAAGAGTTGGGCAGCAAAGGGTCTTTAAATAGGTTTCTCAGCGATACAAACGACCCACAAGGCCCGATAAAACTCAATGTGGGAACGCGACGGTCCATTTACCGACGCAGCTAAAACAATGGAGGGCACAAATCCACACAACAGTACAAACCAACGGGCAGATTTCAGACTTATCCGTCCAGCACCACGGCAGGGGTTATCGATCGCTACAAGAACAACTCACAAAAACAAGAAGAAAGAAGGAAGAAAGAAAAGGCTACCTCACAAGGAACAAAAAGAACCCGATTATTTGAGAAAGAACCCGGTAATCTCATGGACAACGGGGATCGCAAGCAGAAAAAGTAAAAGACAACTCGAAGAGACAAGATTCGTTACATTACAAGCGAAGATTACAAATCTTAAAGACAAGATTCGTTACATTACAAGCGACTTCAAAAATAGAAGATTACAAATCTTACAAGACCCAACGAACTCGGCACTACGAAAAGCAAGGTAGCAAAGAGGAACGCGGACACGGCTAGGCTCTGGAACGACTACGTGTCCCAAATTGCTACTCGGAAGGACAAACCGCCATCAGCTACACTGTTTCCTTCAAAGGAAGGACGCAGTGCACTCAAGGTGGAAATCGGCAGCACGGCAGGACAACATGGAGCAGAGAAGGCCGGCAGGCATCTGTCTACCCAAGACCGATGTGATACTGCATATGGTGTTGATCTGCGCCGGACAGTCTCAAGACAGGCGACGAGGATCAACCCAGAACGGCCAGATGAAGGAACAAAGCCCACATCACAAGACTTCCTCCAACTACCACCACATATATCCTGGCACAATGCTGTCGCGGGATTAGCCTGCCTCTAATCCCTATCACAAGACTTCCTCCAGCTACAACAAGACACACATGAACTACAAAATATGCCCGGGGGCTGCTCTACTTCACAAACTACCATGTTCATATCCACGAAGGTTTCAACGGAATATCCAATAGATGAAAACAAGCACTCCGGGATAGTATTTATAGACTAAAGGAGCGGCGCACATGGACCAGGAGCACCGACGAAATAAGCCTGACAAAGAACACAGTGAAAGGACAGGACTCAATAATGGACGACTCAAAGTAGAGGAAAATTAACTTTCAAGACGGGCATATTCGGAAGGATATACCATCACAAGACAACCCGTGAACAAAAAGCATTTACACTCAACCACCACCATACAACTACATCCATGACAAAGAGGACTATCAAAGAATACGCCAAGACCTGCATCCGAGTTCTTCCTCGAAAAAAACAACACGGTATACGCTCGGGGGGCTCAAGCTAGCATCACAGATTAATCAACACTAAGCTAGGGAATCCGGCCCTCATTTCAACTACTCCCGGGGCTGTAACCAAAGACAAAAGACAAAAAGTACAAGAAACTAAAGACTACAACGACGACAACGCAACAAGACTCTTCATCCGACTTCTTTTCAAAAGAAAAGAACTCGGAGAAAGCACGAGGTCATGGGATACATAGCCCCTGAAATTTTTTGAAGACAGAATCTGGACCCTCCAACTTTTGCAAGCAAAAGCAAGAGGCTCGGGGGCTACACTCAGTGAGTGCAATTTTTATGAAAAATTGCACCCACCCAAAAAGAACCCGGACATGGGCTCGGAGGCTGCACACCACGAAACTACTCGGATGATGGTTTAATCCAAGACTAAAGGACCGCTTCAGAAAGATACCACAGAAACTACTCGGATGATGGTTTAATCCAAGACTAAAGGACCGCTTCGGAAAGATACCACAAAAACTACTCGGATGAGGACAAAATTCAAATCTCAGGGATTACTTCAGAGCACAGATTTTCAAACAAACATAAAGGATCAAGACCCTCCAACTTTTTGTTCCAAATAGCAAGAGGCTCGGGGCTACACTCAGTGAGTGCACTTTTTCTCCGAAAAAGCGCACGTCACCAAAAGACTTCCTCAACGCAGACTACTTCAAGACATTATGACAAAAAGAACTCGGAACGAGCCATATTCGAGTTCTTTTTGACAAAACTTCAACGAACAATCAGAGCAACTTCAAGACAAGATCCTCCAGCTCCTTGTTCCAAATAGCAAGAGGCTCAGGGGCTACAACCAGATGGATGTACTTTTTCTTCACAAAACACTCACCACTCGAAGGTCCCAAGAAGCGCTACAAGGTTTCACTCCAGAAAGCACTCGGATAACATTTTGTTCCTACCTAACAAGACTTGAAGGAGCAAAGCGAGACTTTCGAGAGCTCAACCATGAAGTGCTCGGGGCTTGTCGATCACAGGACCCACAGGATACCCATAAGAGAGAGAGAAGATCTAGTTCAACTAGGATTCTTCCCATGTAATCTTAGTAATAGAACTATTAAGTAATCCTACTAGGAGATCTCATTGTAAACCGATTAGGACTCCGGCCTCCCGACTATATAAAGGAGGCGGGGCTCCTAAAGAAGACCAAGAATTGTACAACATAACACTTCATAATCAATCCAACGCAAAAAAGGCAAACGCCGGGCGTGGGGTCGTCGTTACTCGATCTACGATCGAGGGCCCGAACCAGATAAATCGATCGTCTCTTGCGTTTACCATCGAGTTCAGCATACGCCGAAGCCCGAACATACTGCCCCGGGTACCACCGTGGCAGGCTATCGGTGGTAAAACATCGACAGTGGGCCTTCGGCGAATTTGCATCCGAGAGCTCGATGGACCTCAACAACATGAACTTCTCGACGGGATCAACTTTCATCTTTGGCTCGTGGATCTGCGAAGCGGACAGCAATGGCAAGCTCCAAAGCCGTCTCCTCGAAGATTCAAACACCATGAAGACTATTCTATTCCGGCGACTCGACGGACCATATCTATGGAAGATTCGCGCAGCTCATGATATCCGATTCGACTCAGGTTTCACGGCTTTGCGCATCCGACTCGAATTCAAGCTCCGTATCCGAGATGAAGTCCTATTCGAGTGCTTTCAAGAAGTCGAGTTCTGTTTGGCAAGATTCGAGAAAGCGGAACCCAAAACAACTCGGATTACCCTCGAAATTTTTCAAAAGGCCGAGTTCTTTTCCATTTGGGCTCGACAACACGACAAAATCCTATCAGGGACAGTTTGAAGGGTCTTTCAAACCAACACTTGAGATACCACTGACAGGAGCCCAGGAGGGTCTCGTACTAACGATAACATCGCATTGGCTGAGCACAGAATTGATGTTAATGAAAACTCCAAGCCTGTAAAGCAACAGCTACGACGATTCTCACCCGACAAAAAGGCAGCGATTAAAAAAGAAATCACAAAACTGATGGCAGCCGGATTCATCAGAGAAATCCTTCATCCGGACTGGCTAGCAAACCCGGTCCTTGTGCAAAAGAAGAACACAGACGAGTGGCGTATGTGCGTCGACTACACGGATCTCAACAAACATTGCCCAAAAGATCCATTCGGGCTACCACGCATTGACCAGATAGTCGATTCAACAGCGGGGTCTGCACTATTATCCTTTCTCGATTGCTATTCAGGGTATCACCAGATTGCATTAAAAGAACAAGACCAGAGCAAGACTTCTTTTATTACTCCGTTCGGTGCTTACTGTTACAAGACCATGTCGTTTGGACTAAAGAACGCTGGTGCCACATATCAAAGAGCTATACAAACTTGCCTTGGAGATCAAATCGGTAAAAATGTGGAGGCATACGTGGATGATGTAGTGGTGAAAACAAAGAACCCAGACACCATGATTGAAGATTTAAAGCAAACATTTGAAAACTTGAAGAGATGGAGATGGAAATTGAACCCAAATAAATGTGTATTTGGAGTTCCTTGAGGCAACTACTCGGATTTTTTGCATCAACATGAGGATTGAAGCCAAAGACCAAGCAAATTCGAGCTATAACGTAAATGGGGCAACCTAGGAGTATCAAAGATGTTCGAGAAACTAACAGGATGCATGGCAGCCCTCAATCGTTTCATATCAAGACTCAGAGAAAAGGGGTTACCCTTCTTTAAACTACTAAAGAAGACAGACAAGTTTGAATGGACAAAGGAGGCTGACGAAGCTTTCAAGAAACTTAAGGCATATCTCACATCCTCACCAATTCTCACACCCCCAAGGAAAGATGAAGACATGATGTTATACATTGCGGCGACTACTACTGTAGTCAGCACGACAATAGTCGTAGAAAGAGAAGAAGAAGGACGTGTGTATAAAGTACAACGACCCATGTACTACATCGGTAGTATTATGCGAATCAAAAATCCGGTACCCGCATGTACAAAAACTACTCTACGCCCTACTTATCACCTCACGCATGCTTCGCCACTATTTCGAAAGCCACAAAATTACCATGGTGACAGACTTTCCGCTCGGAGACATTTTACACAACAGAGATGCGACAGGACGCATATCAAAGTGGGCAGTTGAACTTGGAGCTCTTAACATCGAGTTCACCCCACCGAAAGCAATCAAATCTCAAGCCCTTGCCGATTTTGTGGGTGAGTGGATGAGAGATTCAAAGACCTTTATCGAGATACAATCCTTGACCACTTTGGAAGATGTACTTTGATGGGTCGCTCAAACTAGGCGGGAGCCGTGCAGGCGTTCTCCTCATTTCTCCGGAAGGAAAACAACTCAAGTACGTCCTTCCGAGATATTATGGCAAGCTACAAATAACGGCGAGAATATGAAGCCCTCATCCACGGGCTAAGAGTGGCAATTACCCTCGGAATAAAGAGATTACTCGTATATGGCGATTCAGCGAGAGTCATCAACCAAGTAAACAAAGATTGGGATTGCACAAAAGAAAACATGGGTGCTTCTTGTCTTTGAAATCACGGAAACTTGAAAAATATTTCCAAGGATTAGAAATTTTACACGTCTTCTGCGATTCCAACATTGCAAAGCAGATGTCCTTGCCAAGCTTCGGATCGAGACAGAGCAAAGGTTCCACCCAGTATTTATAGAAGAGCTATCAGTTCCCTCTATCAAACAACCCGGTGAGACATCCAATGAAATTCAGGCTAAAGGCGTTCAGATCTTGGTAATCAACACCTCATGGACCCAAGTTTTCATCGACTATATCAAAGAAAATAACTTACCAAAGAGATAAAGCGGAAGCCACCCAAGTTGTTCGCGAAGCAAAAACTACGTTTTAGTAGGAGATAGACTCTCTGGAAGAGCAAAGATCATCGAGTACTCCTAAAATGTGTTTCATTTGAGGAAGGCAAAGAGATCCTAGACGAGATACACTCAAGGTTGCTCGGCGAATCATGCCGCTTCAAGGACACTGGTTGGAAAAGCATTTCGCACCGGATTCTACTGGCCAACCGCTCTAAAAGACGCAGAAGAACTTGTCAAAAAATGCAAAGGTTGCCAAATGTTTGCAAAACAAGCCCATGTGCCAGCTCACAATCTCATCTCAGATCCCACCCGGCTTGGCCTTTTTCCTGCTAGAAATGGGATCAAGTGGGACCCACAAGAAAGCAAAGGGTGGCTTCAATACATCTTTGTGGCAATCGACAAGTTCACCAAGTGGATTGAATACAAACCACTCATGAAATGCAAGCGCAAACCAAAAGCGATCGAATTCATCCAAGAAATTACGCACCGCTTTGGCATGCCCAATCGAATCATCACAGATCTAGGCTCCCCTTCACAGCCTCTGAAATTGAAGCTAGGCACAAGACCTGTGGTTTCAATTATAGACTATGCGTCATTGCACATCCAGAAGCCAACGGACAAGTAGAAAGGGCCAATGGACTCATACTAGCCGGATTAAAACCAAGGTTATACGAAGAACTAGTTGACTATGGGTCCAAATGGATTGAAGAATTACCAAAAGCAGTATGGGGGCTACGAACTCAAATAAGCAGAGCAACAGGCCATTCACCCTTCTTCCTAGTTTACGGATCAGAAGCCGTACTGCCTGCCGACTTGATCTGGACATCACCAAAGATAGAACAATACGATGAAGGAGAAGCAGAACAAACAAGAAGATTAGAACTCGACAACTCAGAAGAAGTCAGAGTAAATGCTACCCTCCAATCAGCCAGATACCTACAAGGTTTAAGGCGGCACTACAACAAAAGTACCCATCCTCGATCACTACAAGTTGGAGACTTAGTACTAAGAAGGATACAAAAGACCGACGGATGACATAAGCTTCTCAGTCCATGGGAAGGTCCGTTCATTGTCACAAAGGTCACCGGACCAGGCACATACAAGTTAATAACCGAAGATGGAAAAGAAGTCAGCAATACATGGCACATCAGCCAGCTAAGAAGATTCTACGCGTAAAAACAACTCAAGATAAAACAGATATGCAAACCACAAGGGACCAACATTCACAATCAACGAAAGACGATATTCTTCGACAACATATGTATTAGTTCATATTCATGATCAATAAAGATGATATTCATCCACAGCATGTCTTATCATGACTTCCAACGAGTTGTTTACTCAAGAAGAAAAGCAAAATGGCTGAAAACATGCACCGAGCTTCCGGTAGAGAGAGCAAAATAGTGAAAACACGCTTGAGCCCACCGATGAGGGTAGCTAAAAGCTAACACCCGAAACAAAAAGCAAAATAGCTGAAAACATGCCTGAGCTTCCGGTCCCGAGAGCAAAATAGCTGAAAACACGCTTGAGCCCGCCGATGAGGGTAGCTAAAAGCTAACACCAAAACAAAAAGCAAAATGGCTGAAAACATGCCCGAGCTTCCCGGCCGAGAGCAAAATAGCTGAAAACACGCTTGAGCTCACCGATGAGGGTAGCTAAAAGCTAACACCGAAACAAAAGCAAAATGGTGAAAACACGCTGAGAAGCTTCCGGTAGAGAGCAAAATAGCTGAAAACACGCTTGAGCCCATACCGATGAGGGTAGCTAAAAGCTAACACCAAAACAAAAAGCAAAATGGTGAAAACACGCTCGAGCTTCCCGTACCGAGAGCAAAATAGCTGAAAAAGACGCTTGAGCCCGCCGATGAGGCCAAAACTAGTCAACCGAAACTGAACTCCAAAAGACCCTCCAGCTCTTCGTTCCGAAAAGCAAGAGGCACGGGGGCTACATCCAGATAGGAATACTTTTTCCTCAGAAAAGTACAAGCGCTACTCAACAGGCAACATTCTATGCCAAGTCATTTTTTCATAGCGCGGTGTCAACACAAAGATTTACATCTAACAAGTCACAGCGCGGACAAAGCACTCGACAAATCGAGGGGTCTTGTCAGGATAACACACAGAGTTGTTTTGTGGAGCAGAAACGAAAAAGGGACAAAATACTCAGCAAGACAAGTAACTTCGACCACACCCAGGCAAAGAATACATCAACGAAAACAAAGAATCTTCATTTAAAGAGGAGATTAATATTACAAGAAGCTTTACAAGAAGCTGGTCAATCAGATCGAGCATTATCATCGGGAAGGAAATGTCAATATTTAGACTTTCTACAAACCTCATCGGCTAAACCTTCGACCTCGGGCTCCATCCTCTCAACGGCGTCAAGGTATTCTTGGCTTTCACTTCCCTCTGCTATCTTGGACAGAGGCGCCTCGGAGCAAGGACCGGACCTGGCTAGCACATTCTTGGTACATACTTGGGCACACTTCTTCGCAAATTCTTGGAAACGAGTGAATCCGGGAATGAATCTGCGCCCAAGATTGCCCGTCGTCATTGAGTCCGGAGAACATCGGCTCTTGAACAAAAAATTTTCCACAGATCGCGTTCCAATTTTCAATGGCCGTCGCCACTTCCGTCAAGCTTTCAATAGTTCTTTGGGCCTGCACAAGATCTCTATCACTCACGCCTAATCGGCTTTAGCAAGGGCAAGTTCTTCCTCGGCATGAGTAATTACCTCCTCAAATTTTATTATGACTAGAACGGACTAGAGCCTTCATTTCATCGATGCTCTCCGAGAGCTTCACTTCTTAGCTCGGAGGACTAGACAAGACACCCAAGAACAAGTCAAGAAGAAAAAGAAATCAAAATACAAGAAAAAAAGGCAAGCGAGCCCACAGCACCTTTGCATTCATTCTTCGCAGCCTCTCACCATGTGGTCTCTGCTCTCCATTACCCGGCACGAAGGGTTTTCTCCTCCTTTTGGTGCATTTGACATTCTCTCCAACTCAGCCCGGGAGAAGGTCGAGATCGGCTTTTAGAACGTCCACCTCGAAGACAACTTTCTCTCATTTTCGATGAGAAAAAGAAGCCCGAATGATCACGAGAGAAAGACTGAGCCAAAAGAGACAAAAGAAAAACAAGGCGTGGGGACGGAGGAAAACGAGCATGCAAAAAGGAACGGCAAAAAAACCTACACGAGCTTTTCACCAAAAGAAGTCGCTAGGGTCGACAAGCTCCCCAGTGTCTGCGTCGGCTCCGAATCAATCGATGGGTGGCATCGAATCTGTTGCACCACGTCATCGGAAGAAGAAGGACCGCGGGAGCGAGAGAAGGGAAGGAGAAGCCGGATGGAGCGAAGAAGGAACGACCAAAGCAACTTTCGGGGAAGCCGAGTCAAACCCTCGAGAACCCCCGTGACGGCCACACGATCACCTCCGGGCGGCCAAAACCGCAACTCGCCAGTAGCTCTGAAGCCCCACAAAGAATCTTCATCAGCGAATCTTTGTGAATCCCGAGGCTCGAAACTTCGTTAGCACGGCGGGAGGCGGAGAAGAAGTCGATGAAGGAATGAGAGAAGACGAAACACTCGAAAAGTGATAAAAGGAACACCGATAAGAACTAGAGGAAGGAAAACAAAAGCCAAAAGATAAAGCTAGAATCTACTCACCCAACCACTCTCTTCTTGGCGAAGCCAAGAGAAGGCCTCGCAGAGGAGGAACCACGACGGTAAAACGTCCCGCCACCCCGTGACGAGAGCGGAATAGCCATAGCCGAGCCGCTGGAGGAACCGGGGCTGGAGACGCGGTAGAACTTGGTGTCTTTGGGGCTTCCAAAGAACTCGACACGGAGTTTGAGAGAGAGGTCGACACGGGAGCCTCGGAAGAACTCACACCCGGCCTCCGATTACTTCAAAAAAAATCAATACTAAAGGTCAAGACAAAGAAGAGAAATTCAATGCAACAGGAATATGAAAAGCAACTCACCGCCGCATGATGAGGGGTACTTCATCATCTTCTTCATCCTCAGCCAAGGAAACCAGAGCACCTGCTGAAAAAAGGATAAAAAGTAATCGGATCATGAGAGAGACAAGAAAATAAAAGAACAAAGAGCATTAAATGAGCTCACCTAAGAGCATGCTAGCAACAAGCTGGAGTACACGAGAGAGTACTTGGTTTGCGAGGCTTCTTGAGAGCAGGCGAGGCGGATGAAGACCCATCCGTTCGCCCCCTCTTGGGACACCTGCGAGGACCGCGAGGACTAGACGAGAACATATTCTTCATATACATCAACAAATCCGGAAGAAACCCCAGGAAGAGCGGTAGAGGTTTGGGACTTAGTAATTGCAGAAGTCCCAGCAAGTCTATCTCCAGTCTCTGCCACAGCAGGGAAAGCGTCAGGAGAGACCGGGTCGACAAAGTTTCGCCCAAACTCCTGCGAAAACGGATAAAACACCGAGACAAAGAAAAGCTAAGCAAGAACAAACACAGCTAGAGTGCATAAAGTACTCAAACAAAAAGATAGACAACTCACAAATTGGGGGGCGGGTTGTTGTTGGTGAGAACTCGATGTGATGAGGGGAATGACGCTCACCCCTTTCATCATCTTCTGAAGACGCTCGAGTACCTCCTCACCGGTCAGCTCAAGAGCTAGGACCATGCGTGAAGGATCCTCGGCCCCAGAATACTCAAAGCCGAGATGCTCCCGCTCTTTCAAGGGCTGAACCCGGCGACAAAGAAAGCTCGAGACGATACCAAAGCTGGTCAAACCCTGCTGCTTCAGCATGTTAATCCTATCAAGGAGTGGCTGGATCACTTGAATCTCAACAGGCGATTCAAGTTTCTTGTCCCATCGGTCATTCACCACAGGACCAGATCCGGGATGAATGGCAAGGGAAGGGATTAAATTGGCAGCGTAAAACCACTCGGCACGCCAATCTTTTACAGAATCGACCAGGTCATAGTCAAAAAACTTAATTTTGAGACCACAAGCGGCCCGAATCCCACAACCGCCAAGAACGCTTGGTTTCTTCACGGCGGGGTTGAGGTTTCAGACGAAAGAAAAAGCGAAAAAGAGAGAGAGAAGGAGGATTCAAGGAAAGCTTACAAAAAGATGAACGAAACGAAAAAGATGGAGAATGGCATTGGGGGTTAGGTGGTTCGGACTAATCCCAAATAACCAAGAAACCGATGAAGGAAAGCGGGCAGAAGGCAAAGTCCGGCGCGGACAAAAGAAATGAAAAGGACAATCTCACGGGACCCAGTAGCTGGAACCCGATGCTCGCCGGAACCCTCCATTCAGCAATGACTTTGCTTTGGATCAAGCCATCGCTAACGAGCTCATGTGATGTTCTTCGTTTGTTGTTGGGGCCAAAACCTTCCGAGCAGCCCTCCCTCATAGCCACAAACTCCTGATTTTGGATCAAAGAAAGGATGATTCCTCGTCTCTGAAGGTCGCTTTGAGACTTGCTTGCGGTTTTTTCTTTCCCATGAACTGGCGGAAGCAAGAGAGGCGCTAAAGAAGATGTAGGATGATGATGCTCGGATTCTGGCGACGGTGGCGGCGGCGGCGATTTCTGAAAGCTAGGGTTTAAAGGCAAGAGTTGGGCAGCAAAGGGTCTTTAAATAGGTTTCTCAATGATACAAACGACCCACAAGGCCCGATAAAACTCAATGTGGGAACGCGACGGTCCATTTACCGACGCAATTAAAACAATGGAGGGCACAAATCCACACAACAAGACAAACCAACAGGCGATTTCAGACTTATCCGTCCGGCACCCACGGCGGGGTTATCGGATCGCTACAAGAACAACTCGTCAAAACAAGAAGAAAGAAGGAAGAAAGAAAAGGCTACCTCACAAGGAACAAAAGAACCCGTTATCTCGAGAAAGAACCCGGTAATCTCATGGACAACGGGGATCATGCGAAAAAGTAAAAGACAACTCGAAAGACAAGATTCGTTACATTACAAGCGTAAGATTACAAATCTTAAAGACAAGATTCGTTACATTACAAGCGACTTCAAAAATAGAAGATTACAAATCTTACAAGACCCAACGAACTCGGCACTCTACGAAAAGCAAGGTAGCAAAGAGGAACGCGGACACGGCTAGGCTCGAACGACTACGTGTCCCAAATTGCTACTCGGAAGGACAAACCGCCATCGCCTACACTGTTTTCTTCAAAGGAAGGACGCGGTGCACTCAAGCGCGAAATCGGCAAAGACGGCGAGACAACATGGAGCGAGAGAAGGACGGCGGGCATCTGTCTACCCAAGACCGATGTGATACTGCATATGGTGTTGATCTGCGCTGGACAGTCTCAAGACAGGCGACGAGGATCAAAACAGAACGGCCAGATGAAGGAACGAAGCCCACATCACAAGACTTCCTCCAACTACCACCACATACATCCTGGCACAATGCTGTCGCGGGATTAGCCTGCCTCTAATCCCTATCACAAGACTTCCTCCAGCTACAACAAGATACACAGGAACTACAAAATATGCCCGGGGGCTGCTCTACTTCACAAACTACCATGTTCATATCCACGAAGGTTTCAATGGAATATCCAATAGATGAAAACAAGCACTCCGGGACAGTATTTATAGACCAAAGGAGCGGCGCACATGGACCAGGAGCACCGACGAAATAAGCCTGACAAAGAACACAGTGAAAGGACATGACTCAATAATGGACGACTCAGGCGAGAGGAAAACAGTGCTCGAAGACAGGCATATTCGGAAGGATATACCATCACAGTACAAACCATGAACAAAAAGCATTTACACTCAACCACCACCATACAACTACATCTGACAGCAGCAGACTATCAAAGAATACGCTAAGACCTCGCATCCGAGTTCTTCCTGAACAAAACAACACGGGTATACGCTCGGGGGCTCGGCTAGCATCACAGATTAATCAACACTAAGCTAGGGAATCCGGCCCTCATTTCAACTACTCCCGGGGGCTCAGAACCAAAGATAAAAGACAAAAGGTACAAGATAACACTTCATAATCAATCCAACGCAAAAAGGCAAACACTGACTGGACGTAGGGTCGTTACTCGATCTATGATCGAGGGCCTGAACCAGGATAAATCGACTGTCTCTTGCGTTTACCATCGAGTTCAGCATACGCCGAAGCCCGAACATACTGCCCCGGGTGGCCTTCGGCGAATTTGCATCCGAGAGCTCGATGGACCTCAACAACATGAACTTCTCGATGGGATCAACTTTCATCTTTGGCTCGTGGATCTGCGAAGCGGACAGCAATGGCAAGCTCCAAAGCCGTCTCCTCGAAGATTCGAAACACCATGAAGACTATTCTATTCCGGTGACTACGACAGACCATATCTCTGGAAGATTCGCGCAGCTCATGATATCCGATTCGACTCAGGTTTCACGGCTTTGCGCATCCGACTCGAATTCAAGCTCCGTATCCGAGATGAAGTCCTATTCGAGTGTTTTCAAGAAGTCGAGTTCCTGTTTGGCAAGATTCCAGAGCACAACCCAAAACAACTCGGATTACCCTCAGAATTTTTTCAAAAGGCCGAGTTCTTTTCCATTTGGGCTCGACAACACGACAAAATCCTATCAGGGACAGTTTGAAGGGTCTTTCAAACCAACACTTGGGATACCACTGACAGGAGCCCAGGAGGGTCTCGTACTAACGATAACATCGCAAGATCAGATATCATCCATCGGCGAGATCCGTTCGACGAGGATAGCGGAACCCAACTAGTCGGCACAACAACAACTATTCTACCTTACCAAGAGGAGACTCAATCTCTGACGTCGAGACGCATCTTCAAGTCATCAAGCAACTCCGGCGATATGAAAACTAACAACAATAACGGGCGGCTCACGCATGCGAAAGTGATCATGGTTCGGCGTCCTCGGTCACCATTAAACCCCCGAAGCACCCGATGTCGGTCATCGATGAATCGAGAATCCAACATATCACCCTTTGCTCGGGGCTATGATGGAGAAACCGAGAGTCAAAGACAAAGGCTAGAAAAAGAAAAATAAGTTGAAACAAGGGCGCCAAAGACCGCGCTCCGACAGCGTGAGAAGCTGGACCAAATCTGAGTCGAATTGGTGAATCGACAAAAGAAAATCACAACAAGAGGCCAAAGAGAGACGCGGTGGAGTACGCCTTACGATAAGATTCGAGAAGCATTAGAAGAACTCGGGCAACTTCACATCACGGAGAGAAGTACGAACAGCTCGGGACTTGCTCGGTCAACGATCCCAAGAACGCATGAAGAGAGAGCCCGATCAAGACTACCCGCCAGATCAACAACCCGCAGGCAAGAAGATCAAAATCAAAGGAAGTCCGCTTTTGAAAGACTTGGACCAGGTGGAAGCCATAGCGGAGGAAGTAGGAGGTAACATAGTCGGGGCCATCAATTTGAACAACCAAGGAAGACCAGGGAGTAGAGGGCCTACCAGACGACCTCGCAGAAATTATTCCCATCAAAACAACACTTGGCGGAAGAAGGAGCCGAATCCGAATTCAAGGAAGCCGGAACGCATGACAGATTCCCCTGTTTTGCAAACAGGTTGGCATCAGTACGATTACCTCACAAATTCAAACCATCTAATCACTCCAAGTATGATGGCAAAACCGAACCAAGGCAATGGCTCAGAATATATTCACAATCAATTGAACTAGCCGGAGGAGACGATGATATTAAAACCTTGTTCTTTCCCATGGCACTGGAAGCGATGCCCCTCAATGGTTCGATAAATTGAACCCGAGGATCGATCGAACTTGGGAAGACTTGCAAAGAGCTTTACGTGAAAATTTCGCGGTATCATCACACACCCGATCACTCATGCCGAACTGAAAGGACTCAAACAAAAGAGGGGCGAAAGTCTCAGAAATTACTATCGGCGATTCGGTGAACTACGGGCTCAAGTGCATGACATCACCGAATGAGAAGTAATTGAAGCTTTCTCTCACGGAATCATGGCTAGGTGGCAATTTCAAGACTTCGCAAAGAAAATCCGAGAAACAATGAAGAATTGAACGAACAGTGAAAAAATGATTACTGCGGAAGAAAAAACACGAGAAAGGTTCCTGGATAGAAGCAACCAAGACAACCCGGATAGGCAAAATCATCGAAATAGCAGACATCAAGAAAAAAAGCGTAGATCAGACAATACCGTGGCAATGGCCGACAAATCAAAGAAGTTTTCCAAACCCGGAAGATATGATGACATTGAAAACATCGTTGCCGTACACACCTAACGGGAGACACACCATCGAAACTGCTACACTTTCAATGATCGATACGAGAAAAGACAAGTAAGGAGAACACCAAAGAGGATAATCACAAGAAAGATGAAGACAACCACGAGGACAAGGGATTTCAAAACCCGTGGAGAACGGTAGCGATGATCTTCTCGGGGCCCCAGTTGCACAAGCAAGCGTCAAGAAAAACTAGCACTACTGACTACTATCATGACGGCGAGAATCGGCTACACCAAGATATCTCAATTGGTCACAATATCCAATCCAATTTTCAAGAGAAGACCAATGGACTAGCGTGAGGGAACGCAGGCCCATTACCCACTAGTCTTAGACCCAACTATTGCGGTATGATGTCACCAAAGTACTAATTGATGGGGAGCTGGACTCAACATCATCTTTTCGAAACACTAAGGAAGATGGGACTACAACTCATTTGGGATGATTACACCAACAAGCACCCCTTTTACGGAATAGTACCCGGCAAAGCAGCCATGCCACTCGGACAAGTTACTTTACCCGTTACTTTTGGAACTCCTGCGAACTATCGAACGAGTTTATCAAATTTGAGGTCGCAGACTTCGATTCGTCATATCATGCGATCCTCGGACGCCCAAAGATCGGCAAAATTCATGGCAATACCACATTATCCGTACTTATTGCTTAAGATGCGAGGACCCAACGGTATCCTTTCTCTTCGAAGCGATTTGAAGCGTGCTTTTGACTGCGACGTTCAGGCAATCCAAATTGCGGCAAAAGCACAGGCCGACAATGGGAGAAAACAAATAGCCACAATTGCTGCGGAGAAAAAGTGCACTCACTGAGTGTAGCCCCCGAGCCTCTTGCTATTTGGAACAAAAAGTTGGAGAGTCTTGATCCTTTATGTTTGTTTGAAAATCTGTGCTCTGAAGTAATCCCTGAGATTTGAATTTTGTCCTCATCCGAGTAGTTTTTGTGGTATCTTTCCGAAGCGGTCCTTTAGTCTTGGATTAAACCATCATCCGAGTAGCTTCTGTGGTATCTTTCCGAAGCGGTCCTTTAGTCTTGGATTAAACCATTATCCGAGTAGTTTCGTGGTGTGCAGCCTCCGAGCCCATATCCGGGTTCTTTTTGGGTGGGTGCAATTTTTCATAAAAATTGCACTCACTGAGTGTAGCCCCTGAGCCTCTTGCTTTTGCTTGCAAAAGTTGGAGGGTCTAGATTCCTATCTTCAAAAAATTCTGGGGCTATGTATCCCGCAGCCTCGTGCTTTCTCCGAGTTCTTTTCTTTTGAAAAAGAAGTCGGATGAAGAGTCTTGTTGCGTTGTCGTTGTTGTAGTCTTTAGTTTCTTGTACTTTTTGTCTTTTGTCTTTGGTTCTGAGCCCCCGGGAGTAGTTGAAATGAGGGCCGGATTCCCTAGCTTAGTGTTGATTAATCTGTGATGCTAGCCGAGCCCCCGAGCGTATACCCGTGTTGTTTTGTTCAGGAAGAACTCGGATGCGAGGTCTTGGCGTATTCTTTGATAGTCTGCTACTATCAGATGTAGTTGTATGGTGGTGGTTGAGTGTAAATGCTTTTTGTTCACGGTTTGTACTATGATGGTATATCCTTCCGAATATGCCCGTCTTCGAGCACTGTTTTCCTCTCGCCTGAGTCGTCCATTATTGAGTCCTGTCCTTTCACTGTGTTCTTTGTCAGGCTTATTTCATCGGTGCTCCTGGTCCATGTGCGCCGCTCCTTTGGTCTATAAATACTGTCCCGGAGTGCTTGTTTTCATCTATTGGATATTCCGTTGAAACCTTCGTGGATATGAACATGGTAGTTTGTGAAGTAGAGCAGCCCCCGGGCATATTTTGTAGTTCCTGTGTGTCTTGTCGTCGTAGATTGAGTCTCCCTCTTGGTAAGGTAGAATAGTTGTTGTTGTTGTGCCGACTAGTTGGGTTCCGCTATCCTTAGGAACGGATCCTGGCCAGTGGATGATACAGTCTTGCGATGTTATCGTTAGTACGAGACCCTCCTGGGCTCCTGTCAGTGGTATCCCAAGTGTTGGTTTGAAAGACCTTTCAAACTGTCCCTGATAGGATTTTGTCGTGTTGTCGAGCCCAAATGGAAAAGAATTCGGCCTTTTGAAAAAATTCTGAGGGTAATCCGAGTTGTTTTGGGTTGTGCTCTGGAATCTTGCCAAACAGGAACTCGACTTCTTGAAAGCACTCGAATAGGACTTCATCTCGGATACGGAGCTTGAATTCGAGTCGGATGCGTGTAGTCGTGGAATCTTATTCGAATCGGGTATTATGGGCTGCGCGAATCTTCTGATGAACTGATCTGTCGTAGTTGTCAAAATAGAGGATTCTTTATGATGATCCGGATCTTTGAGGAGATGGCTTTGAATCTTGCCGTAGTTGTCCGCCTCGCAGATCCACGAGCCGAAGATGAAAATCGATCCCGTCGGGAAGATCATGTTATTGAGGTCCATCGAGGTCTCGGATGCAAAGTCGCCGAAGGCCCCTACCTGGCACGCCAGCTGTCGATGTTTTACCACCGATAGCCTGCCATGGGGGTACCCGGGGCAGTATGTTCGGGCTTCGGCGTATGCTAAACTCGATGGTAAACGCAAGAGACAGTCGATTTATCCTGGTTCAGGCCCTCGATCGTATATCGAGTAACGACCCTACGTCCAGTCAGTGTTTGCCTTTTTGCGTTGGATTGATTATGAAGTGTTATCTTGTACCATTGTTCTTCTTTAGGAGCCCTGCCCTCCTTTATATAGTCAGGAGGCCGGAGTCCTAATCGGTTTACAATGAGATCTCCTAGTAGGATTACTTAATAGTTCTATTACTAAGATTACATGGGAAGAATCCTAGTTGAACTAGATCTTCTCTCTCTCTTGCGGGGTATCCTGTGGGTCCCGCATCGACAGTCTTGCCCTTTACATCGAGCAAGATCCCAATTAAGCTATCGAGAACATTCTTCTAGACGTGCATACCATTGATTGCGTGTCGTATGTCTAAGTCTTTCCAGTATGACAAATACTTGAAAAAATTGACATCTTCTTGAATGTGTCCCCTTCCCATGCCTTTACATCCTTTCTTTTCTTTCCATCTTTGGTCTTCTTCCCAAAAACAAATGTGACTTTGCTGACTATTAGGAACACTCTTTTACCTGCACTTGTACTTGATGGAGCAGTAGATTTTGCTTCATCCCTATTGTCAAAGTACTTCTCCATCCTTTTCAAGCGGTACTTGTGTCCTCTCGGTAAGAAGCGTCCGTGCCTCATGTACACTAGCTTGTTAGATGCAGTAAGATACATGTGTGAGGTTTCATCAAGGCATACTACACAACCAACCTTTCCTTTGAACTGCCCCGATAATGAAAAGAGAGTTGGGTAATCATTTATGGTAACAAAAATCATTGCTTTTAGTGTGAATGCCTCCTTGCAAAACTCATCCCACATGGCCACACCCTCTTCCCATAGTTTTTTCATTTCCTCCATTAAGGGCTCTAAGAACACATCCATATTGACACCAGATTATGTAGGTCCAGAAATAAGAATGGTTAACAAAAGGTATTTTCGCTTCTGGCATAGCCATAGAGGAAGGTTGTATATTGTAACACCCCGGTGTTATGACCAACATTTAGGCACTGTAAATCATACAGATCATACATCATCAAACATCCTAATCATACATGCCTAATCATGTAAATAATAACTGAAACCCTGCTTCGAAACAAACGAAACATGCTCGTGAAACATGAATGTTGCATACACTTGTTTAGAGTTGTTTTGCCATGATTATGCTTGCTAGGTTAGTAAAACATGTTTGGCTATAATTGTAAGTCATCTAGAATTATTTAGCACAATTTTTGGAGCAAAGTTTGTATTCAAACTTTTGACAAAATATGCTTTTGAAATTATTATTGGAAAGGGTCCAAAATCCTCTCTATTTAGCTTTTGCTTCCCAATTCAAAATCTATGCAAAATTTTTAGTTGGTCCCTAAAGCAAAGTTGTAGAGGACTAAATTCTAAGCAACTTTTATTTTTGGGCCATTTTCAAAAGAAGTCATTTTCTTGCTCAAAATGGTACTTGAAAACTGATATTTGAAAATTCATTGAAAATATAATTAGAAAAATTGTTTATCTCTTTCGCGGGCCATTCCTCCTTCTCAGCCCATCGGCCAAGCCGCCCAGCAATCCTCCTCGCCTTGCAGCGCCTTCGCCTCGGCCCGGCCCACCCAGCCTTTGTCTTCCTCCCCACAGCCTGAGAGACGTCCGTCCATCAAGCCGCGTCGGGCATGCAGCGCCCAGCGTGGCGGCGCGTGTGCCCGGCGACGCCGGCCGGGTGGCGTCCCGTGGCCTCCGCAAGCAAGCGCGCCTCGCCGTTTTCAAGCCACCGTAGCTGCGCTTCTCCCAGCACTTCTCATTTCCCTCTCCCGCTCTGCGTCTCTGCCTCGCCCGCTTGCAGACTCTTCTTCGCGCGCCGCCATCGCCACCGTAGCCCCGCCGACGAAATTGGCCGCCGGTGGTCCACCATTGCCCGCAATCGAGCACACGTCGCTCCGCCTCGCTCCCCGGCACCTGGTGCTCGCTGCAGGGACACCATTTGAGCATGGTATAGCGGCCTTGCGCATTTTCGCCGTCGTCGGTCATGGCGCCGCCGCGCTTGGCCTCGCCGTGGAAGGGCTTCCTCCGTCCCTTCTCCATCCCCTTGGGTAACCCGCTCGGGTTCGCCATCTTCTTGCGGACCCAGTGCTCACGCCTGTTTGCCCGGTCGTGGTCGGCAACGGCCGCCGGCCCGCTGGCAGCGGCCGCACCGCCGTGGCGTCTAGAACGCCGGCGTGGCGTGGCCGTCTCGCCTCGGCCGAGCTGGGCCTGGTCGGCCTTGGGCCGGAGCCCCGAGCCAGGTCGTCGCCTTTCCCTCCGCTCGGTTGCGCAGGCCGAAAGCGGCCGTGGGCCAGTCGTTCCCATGGGCCGGCCCACTAGTAATAGGAAAATTGTTTTCGGTTTTTCTTTTATTATTTGGGAAGAGAAATACTTTAAAAAATGTTTGTGTACTCATTTTGGCTCCAAATTTGTTGAAACAAATTTTATTGTGTTCCTTGTCACCATATCTACATGATAAAAATATTGCATGTCATTTTTGAGATACTTTTCTGTAGAGCTTTATTTAATTCTTGATATTGCTGATATCTTCAAAAATGTGTAGAAAAACCTATAGGCTTCAGAAAAATATGATTCCAAGTTTGTTAATCTTCTTATGTAATGTGCTTCCTAGGAAAAATATGTGTCATGCATGTGCTGTAGAAAAATTTTGAGGTGTAGTTCAAGTGCCTTTAATGGCTGATTTCTGTTAATTTTGCAGAGAGCAAAATTTTTATAAAACATGTATGTGATAATTTTTGTACAGTGATTATTTGCTATGTAGAACATAGGAAAAATATTTCCTCTGTTGTTTGACACTTTTCACAGTACAAAGTATTTTCATGTTCATAATCATGCCATAGCTTGTTATTTTTGTGTAGGCTAATTCACTCATTCAAATACCATGAAAATCTGATGGTAGACTACTTAGGGTAGTACTGTGCTATGGTAATTTTCTAAGATTTTTCTAAGCAATAAAAATACATGTTGCTATTCAAACCTATTATTATTTATTAGGGTTTAATCAAGTGTTGATTTATGTGTGATTAAGAACTTAGTGAAGCTTTGGTGTATCTTTGAAGCATTTAATAAGATGTGTTGACTTAGCATATTAGTAGTAGAAGAGAAGGTAGTAGATGACATGTGCTTGTAGTATATTTTTGTGGATGATGTTGACTACCTTGCATTCAAGCATATCCATTGTATTCATCTCATCCGATGCACTGATTGCATAAGCACTTACGCACATTGCATCATACAGGATCGCAAATCGAGAACCCAGTCATCATACCCGAGGAACCCGAGGAGCAGCTCGAGGTGCAGCCGCAGGAGGTGCCCGAAGCCGACGAGGAGGACGTTGAGGAACTTCTAGAGTGCCCCGATCACCGCCCGAGCTCCTTTGAGAGAGGCAAGCCCCGGAGCATTTTCTCTCTGGGTTGCAATTATTAATTAACTGCTTTACTTTAATTGATGTATTACGTTTAGGAGTTGTTTGCAACCGTTGCTGCATTATACCTTGTCTACCTTTGTTATACCATATCCTTGTTACCCTGGTATCCGTAGTCGAGTCAATGCTTAGCTGGCTTAGACCGGTAGAAGTCGGGTGATTTCCTGTCACCTACGAGCTATAGGTGGTTACCTGGATCTGCTTGGATAACTATGTAGTCATGGTATAACTAAGTGTTAAATGAAGTTGAGACCGGACGGAGACTTACAGAGTTTTGAACTGTAGTGCTTTTCGTCTGTGTCGATTAAGGACCGACCGTTGTTGGGCCTCGAGTCATGTTGAACGCATGCCTTACATTTAGCTGGCCGGATAAAGTACCTTCCGACCGCGAAGCTGGGTCGGGCCGAGTAGATTGCCCGCAACGCACTGTGCCGGAGCAGGTGTGGTAGGACATGGGGGCGAGATGATAAGACCAAAGTGCAGTCGGTCGGCCCCCAGGTACATGTGGTTCCTGGCAAACTCGAGACTCCTGGATAGTTGACTCGGTGATCAATACCTCACTTTAGCGGATGAGTGAGGTTTGTGTAAGGAAAAAATCACCAGCTGGTTAGGAATCGATTCGAATCGCCATCGCTCCTGGATAGTGAGCACTTGACTTGAGTGACTTCATCGTAGTAATGTTGATGGAACCCTTGGACAGTTATAATGAATATGACATTATGGAAGTTGTTAATGATCATTGGTTATCATTATTGCTTAATCACATGCTTGTCCTAGTATAGGTGCAAATGTAGTCGACAGGTTAATAATAATTAACTTGACAATAATGCTTTGGAAAGGTTCTTGAAATGCTAAAAATGCCTTTTTGCACATGAGTCAGCTACCCTACTATAAAGCCCTTCATAATCCTTGGTGTCACTTTATTTTTGGTTATGTCGGGTAAGTCTAGCTGAGTACCTTCTCGTACTCAGGGTTTTATTCCCACTTGTTGCAGATGGGCAGATGTATTACGGCTACTGTATCAACTGCCTTTATCCTGCGATGGGTGATGCTTAGGACCATGGGCATGGTCATTCCGTACGTCTCGTCTAATGCTTTTGTTGGAGATGATCATCAGCTGGCACTGTATTTGAACTCCGTGTGAGTGTGTGTGGTTTTAAACAAATGGCTTCCGCTACTTTTATTCGAACTCGTTTTGTAATAACTATGTTTTAAACTCTGATGTATCTGAGATGCAAACTTTTATGTAATATGTGATGGTGACCGCTAAACTTATTACGATCTTGGCTGGGATGTAAGTTGATTTGAAATCCTTCGTGATTTCATGGACTACCAGGTTATACGGGCTTAAGTTTGCTAAATCGTCTGCTCTGGCGGATGATTTCCTTACTTAATTTCGTATAATTGGTCGGTTCTGTTACATATATGGTCAGGATCACCGGCCATGTGCTGTGCTTGCTGCTCCTCTTGACAAATGGATTCATTGCATCGGTACTCAACGCGAGCCTTATGTTCCTTGGTTCATCAGCAAATTCCTTGTATGTGTCATTAAAATTTTGCCACTGCTTGGCATCGGATGGGTGTCGAAGTTTTCCATCGTGTTTGCACTCATCAAAAGCATGCCAACACATAAGTTCTGCATCCTCAGGGTTTGCGAACAAACACCTTAACCGATCAACCATGGGGAGGTACCATATCACCAAAGCAAGAATCCTTCTCTGCGTTTAATAGTCTACTTCTTCATTGCTAGTGGTTTTTGAACTCTCTTTGGTCTTCTTTTGGGTCTTCTTTCGCTTTTTCCCTATCTTTACACAATCTCCATTCTCTTTCTCCCAATAGTCTTTATTCATCTTGTACCTACTTGCACCACAATTCGAACAACTATCTAAGTCTTTGTAATCGTTACCTCGATATAGGATACAATGATTCCTACACGTGTCGATCTTTTCAACACCCATAGTCAGTGGACTGATTAGCTTCTTGCATAGTTGTGTTAGTAGGCACTTTCTTCCATTTTGGAAGGAGTTTTGTAAGAACATGCAAAAACTCATTGAAGCTAGCATCTGACCAGCCATACCGACATTTTAGCATAAAAACTGAAGGACAGCTCTCAGTGTGGTGAATTCATCGGTACAATCCTTAGACTCTTCGTACAAATGCTCAGTTGTTGCCTTCTTCAAGGCCTCCATTCCTTTGATAAGGAACATAGAAGGATCAGAATAATGGTGCAACAATGCCTCGAAAAACTCTGCTTGTTCACTTTCATCGACGTCTTCATCACATGCATTTTGGACGTCGACATCATCATCATCACTAAGGGTGTCGTGTCCCGTCATCCATATTCAATGCATCTGCATGCACTGGGTTGGCTTCTGTAGAAGGCGTGGAACTGCCCTCTCCATGTTTCACCCAAATCAAGTAATCTTTCATAAAACCTCGGTGAACCAAATGAGAACTGATTTCTTCTACATCCTCAAATACAACAATATTTTTGCATTGGATGCACAGACAACTTATGTACTTTGTCTTCTGTCTACATGTATGCCTCCTAGCGGCATCAATAAACTTACGAACCTCCAAATGGTATGACGGGTCTAATCTTGATAAGTTGTACATCCATAACAATTTTTCCATCTTCAGCTGTACAAAAATTATAATGGTAATGTGTAATTAAATGGGTATATTTAAAATTATTTGGTTTAAATTAAAATTATTGTAATTATTTGAATAAACTAAAAATTATTGTAATTTCAAAAAATCTAGTTTAGTGAATAAACCAGATTGTTTAATATTTTTTTAAATAATATTTCTCTAGCTGGATGTAGTTTTAACAATATTTAACATTTTTTTGAAAACATATTTCAACTCCCACATTATTTATGACAACCATGATTCATGAGAAAATACCAATTCTCTCTCTATAATACTACCATTTCTCTCTCTCCCGATGAAACCCTAGGTCTAATTTTGAATCAAATTTATAACGGAGAATCAACTATGAGAGGCACACCACTAATCCAAACCTTCTAAGACACCATGCATTGAAACCCTAAACAAAAATCTACTACCATTCTCTCTCTCTCAAAACACAAGCATGAAACTCTGTCTATTTAGCTAGATCTAGTTTAGCTCAAATTGAGAAGCACTAATGCAAAAAGAGCCATGAGAGGCATTAACTAACCTTCTTAAGCCACCTCCTCCGAAGAAATGAAGAGCAAAACCTCCCCCTTGTATTTTGCGATTTTTAGACCTCCAAGTTCGCCACCAATGGAAGGTAACTCGGCTGAACAGTGCTGGTCGGGGGAGGAAGAAGCGGCATTTATAGCAGTTGACATAAAAAACCACCATTGTAAGTGATAATCACAGGTGGTTCACAAAAGAGAACCGTCAGTGTAAATGTTCTTTACACAGGCGGTTGGATAATGCAAACCGCCAGTGTAAATAAACCGTTAACACTGGCGGTTTTATTACAGGAACAACCAGTGTAAATGCTTTTACACATACAGTCCTTTGTGCTGGCCCACATATTTCTCTCTACTAGCGCCACCTGTTTCCCAACCGCCAGTGAAAAAAAAGTGTGGCGCCAAGAGAAATCTGTAGTGTACTAGTGTTGACCATGTTCTTGCATGTGCTAGTATGTTCAATGCCTGCATCCACGCAGAGTGATTGCCGGCACCTGAGCGGTAAATATAGTGCACCGTGCTTCGAAAGCTATGCTTGCGATAATGCCCCAAGATCATTTACGGCAAATGTGGGGACGACGACTTCAAATGCTACTGCTATACATGCTAGTGCTCCGATCCGGCCACGATGCAATGATCCCAGCGTGGTGTTTCTTAAATATAAATTATCTTTTCCTGACTCTTATGTAATAATATATAGTTTTTTTTTTAAAAGATGGGTTACTTCCGCTAGTTAAACAGAGTAAAGTGCACTACTAGTCCCTACACTTGTGTTGCTATGTCATTTGGGTCTCTAAACTTGCAAAACTTCCATCCAAATAGTTAAACAATATATGTTCGGATCTCACTACAGTTTTATCAAGTCTCAGTATGATCCTCAAATTTATTTTCCTATGTCATCCGGGTTCTAGACTATCAAAACGCTCACTCCTGTACACGCTCGGGTCAATTCCAATGATCCTCTCTCTGTCGTCTCTCCACCATCCCTTGCTGTATGTCGTCAAAGCTAGACCACAGGTGACCGTGCTAGTCTCCTGCTCATCTACCGCCGTTGTCTGCTACAACGCCGAACGACACGCCGCTGCAGCCAATCCACAGCATGAAGGACACCTTGGACGCCCTCGTGGGCATCCTCGGTGGCGGGCGCGCTCCTTGTGGCCGTGTTAGAAATTCAGGCAAATTTAGTACCAATTTAATTCAGAAAATTGTAAATAATATGTTTGTGACATCAGACATGTGCACGTGTGATCTAAGTGCAACAAACAGTACATAATACTAATCATCATGATTTTAATCATATATAACAAAGGATGCTGTGCAGCAACGTTGTAGTGCCGATCACCCTAAGCCGTCGAGAAGTAGCAGGAAGAAGAATGAACGAGCGACCAGCGCTCCCCAAAAATCTGATTGTTGGTCTTCACCCGAGCAGATGAACTCGCGAACGACGCCGGTTTCAGAGGCCAGCTCTCCCTATTCCTGTGCGCACAGGAACCGGGACGGGAATGACAGAGAGCAGCACAACAGCAGCGTGACGGTGTTCTGGCTATGTGTTGTCTTCTCTCTCGCATACAAGATAAAGAATGTCCCCTTTTATGCCGTGACAAAGGAAGATGAATTGAAGTTGAAGGATAGGTGCATGAAGAGTAAGTAGCCATCATGTTATTGTCTGTTACAAGTAACTTGTGAAACCGAAAAAATGAATTGTCCGTTACTAACCGAAACCACTATGACACCATGAACCAATAAATCAAGATCCACCAACACATAATAATGGTCATCATGCACTTAACCTCTCATCAACCTGTTAGGATCGTGGGTGTACCTTTCTGTGTGTAACCGTAGAACCAGGTAGACCTCTGCTTTGGGTTCCTCTGCCCACCTTGACTGTAGTAGGCCGCGGTGTAGTAGGCCTCCAGCGCGGTGGAGATGAAGTCCAGTGGTGCTGGTGAAGACTGTGGTGACCCTACAGAGGAAACGACGGTGTGGTGGATGGGCTTCCCGTCGCTGGCAGCACTACTTTGATCGGTTTAGATTTACTATGGGTGGGATGGCGGTGGCTCCGTTGAACCTCGTAGCAGGAGCCCTGATCCCCACCTTATCTTTTATATGTGTTGTGCGACAGGGGCCCACCAACCGTATTAGAGTTGGGCTCCCCCGATCAGGGAGCAGAGACAAGGGCCCAATAGACCGTTGGGCCTATTGGTGGAGATCAACTAACATTCTCCCCCTTGATCTCACTACCATCTTTCAATTTCATTTACTTTTTTTCATTCCATTACAGATTAGCGCATAGAGCATGTCTCATCGTCACGGTCCATTGCCGATAGACTTAACAGCTACAACACACTACTCTGTTTTGAAATAGATACTTATCTTTGGGCTTTCTTTTGTCTAGGAATTTTAGGCTTTCCCTTAAACCCATGCTAGCTACATGTTCTTTGAACACCATGTTCTCCGAACACGTTGGGTGGTAAGCCTTTTGTAAGCGAATCCGCGAGCATCTTTTTTGTACTTATATGCTCAAGACTTATGACTTGATCCCAGACTTTATCTATCACAACATAATACTCTATGTCAATGTGTTTGGCAGCACCACTTGACTTATGTTGTGAGCATACTGTACTGCCAGATTATAATCGCAGTATAACTTAAGTGGTCTATAGATGTCGTCAACCATCTTCAAACCGGATATGAACTTCTTTAGTCAGTTCACCTGCCCGTTGCCTCATAACACGCTACAAACTGTCACACATCATGGACGATGTAGTGACGGTTTGCTTTGAGCTTTTCCAAGAAATAGCTCCCCTTTGCGAGAGTGAATACATATCCAGACGTGGATTTTCTATCATCCCTCGCATAATCAGAATCTGAACATCCCACTATATGGAGTGAATCAGATCTTCTATATGTCATCATGAGGCATTTTGTTCCTTGCAAATAACGCATGACTTTCTTTACTAATTTCCAGTGTTCTGCTCCAGAATTGCTCTGGAATCTGTCAAGTAAAACCCGATAACAAATGTCAAGTCAGGGCGCATCCATACTTGAGCATATTGCAAGCTTCCGACAACTGAAACATATGGAACCACTTTCATTTGATCGATCTCATATTGGTTCCTGGGGCATTTAAAATCCCCATATCTGCCGCCCTTGACTATAGGAGCAGGTGAGGGACTATATTTGTGCATACAGAATTTCTTTAAGATCTTTTCTATGTATGCCTTTTGTGACAGTCCTAATACCCCTTTACTTCTATCTCGGTGAATCTCGATCCCTAGAACAAACGAAGCTTCACCAAGATCTTTCATATCAAATTTTAAGGACAAAACTTTTTTGTCTCTAGTAGTAGACTGACATCACTACTAGCAAGTAAGATATCATCCACATATAGGACAAGGAAGAAAAACTTCCCATTCTTAAACTTTGTATAGACATAATTGTCCTCTACATTTTATTTAAACCCAAAATTCTTTATTGTCTGATCAAACTTCAAGTACCACTGTCTTGAAGCTTGTTTTAATCCATAAATGAATTTCTTTAGGCGGCATCTCATTCGTTATTTTCCTTCCATGACAAAACCTTTCGGTTGTGTCATGTAAATATTTTTCTCCAAGTCCTTGTTGAGAAATGTCATCTTTACATCCATCTGATGTAACTCTAAATCATAATGTGCCACTAATGCCATTATGATTCTGAAGGAATCCTTACATGAGACTGGAGAAAAGGTCTCATTGTAATCAATCCCTTCTCTTTGTGTAAAGCCTTTTGCCACAAGTCTCGCTTTATATCTCTCTATATTCCCTTGAGAGTCAAGTTTTGTTTTGTAGACCCATTTACAGCCTACTGTTTTGGCTCCTTTAGGAATTATCTCCAAATCCCAAACTTTATTGGCATTCATTAATTTTATTTCATCTTCCATGGCCTCAAGCCACTTTGATGAATGATCACTTCTCATGGCTTCTTAAATGAGGTGGGATCATCCTCTATTTGAAATTCCTCAGTGTTGTACACTTCATAATCAACAGGAATAGCTGATTTTCTAACTCTTTGAGACCTTCTAGGGGCCTTCACATTTGGCACATCTTCTATTTGAGGCTGTTGTTGCTCCCCCTCATGTGTGGCAATAGGTTCTATAGGATCCTGAAGAACAGGTTCCTCATCTTCATTCATTGTTGCCACAGGTGGAATAACAATAGGTGCTGACACCATAGTATCTTGCACTGTCGGTGCAGCGACAGCATGTAGTGAGAAAATTGGCTCATGAATTATTGGAGTGGGCGCATACACCCGCTTTACTTCAAGGTCAATTTCTCGAGCTACCATGCTCCTCCTCATCAATTCATCCTCTAGGAAGACAGCGTGTCTCGTTTCCACAAATTTTGTATGTCTCTCTAGATAGTAGAAAACGAAAACCTTTTGACTTTTCTGGGTAGCCAAACAAGTGCCAACTTACTATTTTGGGATCTAACTTCCCAATGTTTGGGTTAAAATACTTTAGCCTCAGCAGGACTCCCCCACACACACGCAAGTGGTTTAGTGAGGGTACTCTTTCTATCCACAACTCATACGGTGTTTTGGGCACTGACTTTCTTGATACTCTATTGAAAATATGAATGACGGTTTTAACGCCTCCATCCACAGGCTCAACTGTAAGGTGGAGTAACTTATCATACTGCCCACCATATCCATCAGGGTACGATTGATTCTTTTAGCTACTCTATTCTACTGAGGTTCGCCCGATGTAGAATATTGGGCTACTATGCCATTCTTTAGGGTATGCCGACCGTAATACTCCCCCACGGTCAAACTTGACTATCTTAATCTTTAATATCTTAAATTTATTTAATGCTTCTGTTCTTTCTTTGATTGGATAAATATAGCCATAATGGGAGTAATCATTTGTGAATGTTATGAACGAATCATAACCATCCACACTCTTTACAGAAAAATGATCATAGATGTCTGTGTGAATAATCTATAAAATTCGTACGCTTCGTTTGTCATCTTTCTTTACATACTTTCCTTTTATGCATTCTCTGCATTGTTCTAAATCTCTAAATCTAAGAGCTCTAATGGAGGAAGAATATCATTCTTAACTAGTCTTTCTATTTTGGATAAATATAGCCATAATGGGAGTAATCATTTGTGAATGTTATGAACGAATCATAACCATCCACACTCTTTATAGGAAAATGACCACAGATGTCTATGTGAATAATCTATAAAATTCCTACATTTCATTTGTCATCTTTCTTTACATGCTTTCCTTTTATGCATTCTCTACATTGTTCTAAATCTCTAAATCTGAGAGCTCTAATGGAGAAAGGATATCATTCTTAACTAGTCTTTCTATTCTCCCCCTCGAAATATGGCATGAACGATAGTGCCATAATTTCGACGACGCATCTTGAGCTCTCTTATGCCATTCATTTTTAGAGTAACTCTCTGTCACCAGCTGCTTTATCAGCTGGGTAGCATATATCTTTGAAGAGCCAGTGAACTGACTCTTTATTCTATCGAGGTACTCGGTGACCGTGTCACACTCTGGGATTGAGTCCACAATTACAGGCTTAATCGTGTTCTTTATCACAGCCAAATATTTCATATTGGCAGTGACCCACTTCCTATGCTTAAAGTCATAGGACATCTTTTAGGATTTAAAATACCTTTCTTTAGTTGCCTAATCGGCATCATTCTCTTTTGTCTCCCTCACCGGTACCACATACTTAGTGGGACACGGTAAGATGACTACCCAGTCCACCTCAGCCAAGATAAAAACTAGGTCAAACCTTTTCTTAACATAAAATTAACACCATTTGCATGCCTTGATTCCAACGTTGGTCATAATCAAAACATACAATTATTCTTAAACACTAATTCTACATCACCGTTGGGCAGAAATAGAATTAATGTATAAAATCATTAAAATTCACAACTGTTCTTACACACTAATTCTACATCACCGTTGGGCAGAAGTTGAATTAATGCATAAATCATTAAAATTTATAACTGTTCTTATACACTAATTCTACATTACCGTTGGGTAGAAATAGAATTAATGCATAAATCATTAAAATTATGATATTGTTATTAACAACGTTGGTCAGAAAATAACAACATCATAATCATGTCAAAACTCTTTTTCTCCAATTAAATACCACATTGGTTCAAAATAGCTGGAGAATCAACAATTTCTTTAGCAGCGGAAAAACTTTCTTTTTCTCCAATTAAATACCACGTTGGTACAAATTAACTGGAGAATAAACAACTTCTTTAACAGCGGAAAAACTTTCACTCAATTTCTTGAATTTTACCCACAGTGAAAAATTACTTTTTCTATTTTATTTAAGCCATTAATCAATTTCCAGGAAATAAAACCTTTACTGGAAAATGAAAAAAACGAAAAATGACTAAAATTGATCACTGTTCTTTTCGCCTGGCCAGCAAAACAGCCCGGCCCAGCTACTCTCCGCGCGCGCTACCGCACCCAGGCCGCAACCTGGGCCTGGGTCGGCAAAGCCACGCCGGTGCGCTCGCCCGCCTGGGCCGCGGGTCGGCCTGATCATGCTCCGCCGTCGGGTCGCATCCGACGGTCACCCGCTGGCTTCACGGGGTCAAAACCACGCTCGGCCGCGATGGCTGGAAACCCTAGCCTCATTTGTTCTGTCTGCTTCTCTCTCTTCCTGCTGTCTTCGCCGCTCTCTCCTCTCTCAGCGCAGCGAGCACCGAGCGGTGACCAAGCAACTACGGTGGTGGAGCGACCATGGCGCCGTCGCCGGCCCCATCGCCGGCGCGCGTGCTCTCCAACGGGTGAGCACGCCGCCATTGAGCGGCCTGGCCGCGGCGCCCCCTTGCCCGAGCCCGGTGAGCAGCTGCCCCCGGCTCAGCTCTTCTTCTCCCGCGCCGGCGAAGGGCCATCCCGAAGCACGGCGAGGTTTGTCTCCTTTTCCCCTTCTCTGATTTGAGTTGTATCTGCTTTCTTTTCTTTTGGCTTGTTCACCCGAAAAGGAGATCTAGGGTTAGGGTTCGGTTGAACCCGATTCGTGTTTTCTTTTGGTTTGATTCGAGATCAGCGAGATTATCCCCTCTTCCCTTTCTTTTCTTTTGAATCTACTTCTTTCTACGGATTTAACCGATTGGGGTTAGGGTTTCGAGATTTGCACTTTTCTTTTGATTTCTTTTTCTTTTCGGAGTTCATCCGAATGGCTTTCCCCTTTTCCCTTTCTCCATGCGAGTTAGGGTTAGGGTTCGGTTGAACCCGATTTGTTTTGAATCGAGATCGAGATGCTAGGGTTCACTGTTCTTCCCTGAGACTGATTCCTTCCCCTTCTTTCCCCTTCCCATTCTTCTTTTGGGATTAACCCGATTTGGGATGGGGTTAAAATTAGGGTTAGGTCTTAGGGTTCGCCCAAATCCGAACCCACTCTTCTTCTTGATTCTACTGTTTCTCTTCCCGTTGAAGGCTTTTACGGGTTTAGGGTTAGGGTTAGTGAACCCCTTCTCTGTTCAGATCTGTAAGGAACTCTTTTCTTTTCTTGCCGCACCGGCACTTTTCCCCGCGCGGTGGCGGTGGTGACCGGGGTTCTAGTGACGTCCATCACCCCCGGTCTCTTTTCCTCTTTGCTTTTACCCGGTTAGGGTTAGGGTTACACACTGGCAACCTGGCTCTGGTACCAATGTTAGGATCGTGGGTGTACCTTTCTGTGTGTAACCGTAGAACCGGGTAGACCTCTGCTTTGGGTTCCTCTGCACACCTTGACTGTAGCCTCGCGGACACCGGTGCCGCGGTGTAGTAGGCCTCCAGCGCGGTAGAGATGAAGTCCAGTAGCGCTAGTGAAGACCGTGGTGACCCTACAGAGGAAACGACGGTGTGGTGGATGGGCTTCCCGTCGCTGGCAGCACTACTTTGATCGGTTTAGCTTTACTGTGGGTGGGATGGCGGCGGCTCTGTTGAATCTCGTAGCACGAGCCCTGATCCCCACCTTACCTTTTATATGTGCTGTGCGACAGGGCCCACCAACTGTATTAGGGTTGGGCTCCCCCGATCAGGGAGCAGAGACAAGGGCCCAATAGGCTGTTGGGCCTATTGGTGGAGATCAACTAACACAACCCTCCATAAGTTACACCACACGAAGGACCCAACAAATTATACCTAGTATTAACTTTGACCTTAGAATTTCATTTTATTTAATTGCTGAATAAAAATTGGACAAACCTAATTAAATCAACAGGCCGCACTCCTCAATGACCTCTGATTGCCACTGCCGTGACGACGGGTCCGGACGCAGGCAATGACACTGTCTCTTTGCTAGCTCTACCACGCATTCGGCATGCCCGTCCAACGTACGTCCCTGAGCTTCAGCTTGCATTGCTGCGCTTCGTGCCGACGCTGGGCGGGGTGTAACTGTGCTGTGCAGTGTCCTGAAGCAGGCAAGCAGCTGGCCGGGTTCGAGGCCGTGCTCCTTGTGTTGCACTCTTGCCGAGGAGGCCAAGATTGTGGCGCAGCGCAGCGTGTTGCAGAAAGGCGCTTCGCCGTGGACCAAAAATGGTCGCTGGCCGCTGGCCGCAACCTGCTGATGGGCCTTGTCGCTGCTACTGCAGTGCTCTCTAAAGTCGAACAAAGATGAGAGAGGAAGCAAAAAGATATAGAAGTGAATAATAACCTGAAAATTTTCATTCAAGCGGCTAAGTCTATATGTATCTCATACTATATATATCGCCGTGCGTTGCACCGAGGCCATAAATTTTGTCCACACCTACGCCGGCGATGCACATGGCTTTTAGCTTACACAAATATATTAAGAACTGTATAAATCTAATTACATAGAAAATATAATGCTCGTTTTATGATCTTTATCACTTATATCCTGTAGATTTGTTTTCGGGAACCTAACGAAATTTGGTTTTACTTTTTTCAATTAATACTTTTGTGATTTATTATTATGTATTTTACAAGTTTAAGCTGATTTGATCATTCCATGAAAGATAATAAAAAGCTTATAAACGATTTGTTTCTCTTAGTTATTTATTTATTTTAGAAGAAAAAAGAATTTTATTAATTATAGCAGAGTACATCATCATGCATGTTAAAAGCACTCTGAATACAATATGTATACCCAAAAACTATTCTTCATCTACATGGTACCCATGCTTTGTATAGATCCAAATCTCAATCCCAAATATTTTTGACGATTCGTATGGATGACCGCACAAGCAAACACTCAGCAAAAGGCCTGAGAATATATGCCCAACAAACGACGGCCAACATTCCTGTAGGCGGAGGTGAGAAACTTATTCGTTCTTGTGTCTTCCTTCTTCCTTCTTCTGAAGAATAAGGAAAACTAATCTAAATCTTTCTAGCTCAATACCGGTAATTGCCTTGAGGGGCGTACATATTTTCACTGGTCCTTCATCATGGTCAGATCTAACCACAATAAAATAGAGTAGAGACCAAAGAAAATTATTCTATAGCGGCAACATCATCTCCGTCTTGACGTCATTGTTGTTCGGAACCCTAAGTATCCATGTCATTATGCCAAGGAAGTTGCTGACGCAATAGTTGTTGCCCTCATCTTCATCAAAGTCGCCATGGAGGAACGAAATTAAATCCACCTACCCCCTCGCCATCGTCGGGAAGGAGGATGAGACAAATCCCAAAACCAAGAAACATGACATGGAGAGACCATCATTCTCCATCCAAAATCCCATTTGCATCCAAAGATCACAATCAAGATTCTAGTAGACACTGATAGCATTAATGATCTTGGATTTCTCGGCGGCTGTTCCAGTGGATGTGGACGAACAAGGAGGAGCTCCTCATCCTGCGCGGCTTCCTTGACTTCACGGCATGCCAGGGCACCATGTTCGCGTTGTACCAGTACGGCACGGGCCCGTTCTACCAGGAGATCCGCTGCCGCCTCTCCTTTACTTTACCAAGAGCCAACTCATCGAGAAACTGCGCCGCCTCAAGAAGAAGTACCCCGGTGGCGGGAGAGAGTACGTCCATGCCCACGCCCCACGGAGGGACAGGGGAGGACGTCGCGTTTGGAGGAGGATGTCTATGGCGCGACGCGGTCGTGGGGATCTGGTGCAAAGGAGCAGATCGCCTGGGAAACCACACGCGCAGGAGGATATGCGGACGCGTGCGTGGACGGATTTATCCGTGTGGAAGGATCGGGTTTTCCAAGTGCCAAAAGATTGGGAGTAGATATTGAGAGCTGTTGGAGATGTATTTTTTCAATCTTTTCAAAAAAACTTGTATTGGGAGAGTGCCTTGGGAACTCTTGGCCGATGAATACACGCATGGGAGACACGCGGATATATCAACGCGATCGGTCTATTTTTCTAAGCGTGGAAAGATTGGAAGGTGGGATTGTGAACTGTTTGAGAGTTTTTTATTTAATTTTACCAAAAATCCTAGATTGGGAGGCATTGTTGAGAACTCTCGGAGACGCTCTAACAACACAACAGAAGAAACATCCATTTGCACCGTACCCCCTCCAAACCTTCCAATAAAAAACTCCAGCCCTTTTGACCGAGGTACTGTAGTAATTAGTGGACGTGGCCATCACATGGATTACGGGTCCTTTTTGAGGCTGAGGCACGCAAAAAACCATTGTCGTATCCAGGATCCATGATCCATGATCCATCCGTCCATCAGGTCCACCTGAACGCTATCGGGGTGGCCACGCTGTGCTTCCTGTCCGACCACAGGAACCGCACGAAGCCGGTGGTGCCCGACGGCTGCGACTTGGACGTGAACCTCACCGTGTAGCTCTTCCCCACCACCGACGTGAACTCCAGCTTCGTCGGCTCCACGACCACGTCCTTGGCGGCGGCGAGCGACAACGCCGACACCTTGTACGTGCCCGCCCCGCCCCCGTTGGTCAGCGTTCGTGTGTGCGTCACGGAGTAGGTCTTGTTCTCGGCGCGCACGCGTACTCCCGGCTCCGCGCCAAGGCGGCGATCATTGTTGAGCTGTACTTGAGCGCGCACGGAAAGTCCACGTATTCGCGGGTCCCAGCTCATACACCAGCGCCGAGTGAAGAGGCGTCGCGGAGTCTAGGTGCCCCGTGCCGCGCCATAGTCCAATGACGTGGTCGTCCCGCCCGTCGCCGCGTCCAGCAGGGGCGACCCGCCGCCGGAGTAGCCAGCGTAGGCCGTGGACCCGTGGTCGTCAGAGCCGAGTGCACGACGGCAGGGCTCCACTCTGGGTGCGAGCTCTGGAGCAGCGCCGCGAGCCCACTCACGTGCGGGCACGACATGGACGTGCTCGACATGTTGTTGATGCCCACGTGCCAGGCGTCGGCGGCGAGGCTCGTCGGTCCGGCCTTGTCCGTCCATGCCGCCAGGATGTTCACCCCAGCATAATCATATCCGGTTTCCAGATCTCTGGTGTCACCATGGCACAACGATAACGCCGCCACCACCAGCGAGGGCCGCACCGAAAATGTTCTTGTATCACCGGCGGCAAGTACCCACCCTACCTATAGCCGTCCGATGTTGTGTTGAGATTCGGTTGCGCAACACACATAGCAGGCGAGCGCGCTGCCAAGCAGGTGCTGCAGCTGGCCCCATCCCCAGCCACGGAGGCAGGTGCGGCCGAGCAGTGGCCTGACGAGGACGGTGGCAGCCATGGCGTGGACGGGCGGCGGATGGGTTAGAACAGGTGTTGATGAGGATAAAGCAGTAGTTTCTGGAGTACTAGTTCTCAAATTCTTCAGCAATAATAAACGCATGGAACCCTTCGGTTGGTTCAGTTCAATCACACATATCTGTTCTGCAATTCACTCTATTTACAACTAGTTCACTCAGTGGGGCGGGTTGAATTTCTTACAAAAGTTTTGATTTGAAGTTTCGATAATTGGATAGGAACGAATCTGTGGTAGTTTGCTCAGTAATTTGCTTTCAGAACCAAACGGTCGGATTTACCAATGAAATATCATGTGATCGAACACGTCAAAACTCAAAAGAGATCTAGCAGAACGGATCCATCAACTACTACCGCCTGGCACCGGATCACCGGTGTTCTTGTATTACCGGCGGCAGGTACCCACCCTACCTATAGTCGTCGAGACCCATCGGATGCGCAGCATGGTGTAACGATAATTGGAGAATTGGATAGAATCATAGGAAGAACAGCAAGGAATTTGGGATCGATAGCATGAATAGCATATAGTTTGGGGAAACAGAGGAAGGTTCTGGGTTACAGAGTTCAGAGTTCAAAAGCATAAGCCTCAATGCTACGCCCGCCCGGCTTATATGACCACCGGCGGTTACACGACGACCTGATGCCAACTGGACAACGAGGGCCCACGTCCAGCTAACCGACTGAGCTAATGAGCCTTGCAATCAGGGTCCACTTGTCAGCCAAGCTCATGACTTCTTTAGTGCTTCCCCTCCTGTTGCCGGACGCCCAATAGTGACCTGTGCGGTGTTCCCCTTCCGTATCCTGACATTCCTCCCCGCTTGTAATCCAGCTTGTCCCCAAGCTGGGCTGTCAGGGAACTTGCGCCGAAGATCATGGACTTCTTCCCAAGTGAGTAATGTTGGCGAGCACCCAGACCAACGCACCTGAATTTGCGCTAAAGATGTAGCTCCTTTCTGAATAACCCGAGTCGCCTGAAACTGCACAAGACTGACAGTATCGGCGAAGTCCACTGGAACATCAGTGATATCAGGCTCCAAAGTAGCAGATGGTGGAACATGCTGCTTGAGTTGAGAGACATGAACCACTGGATGGATTCGACATTGCGGTGGGAGCTCAAGCCGGTATACCACATTTCCAACTCTTGCTAGGACCTTGAATGGCCCATAGAATCTGAAACTGAGTTTTGCATTTGCCCGAGGAGCTACTGTGGACTGAATGTAAGGTTGAAGCTTCAAATAGACAAGATCACCCACAGCAAACTCATGCTCACTTCTATGCTGATCAGCATGGTGCTTCATCCTCTGGGCTCTCTGCAAATGATGCTTTACCACATCTTCCAGCAATTTTCTTTTAGAGCGGAAGCTCTCTGCACTGGGTACGCCCTTTTTAAGCCACTGATCCAAATCTGGAGCATGCATAGTTACTTCATTTGATATCCCAAAATGTCTGGGGTGATGTCCATATAATACCTCAAATGGAGAGTGACCCAAAGCTGAATGGTAGCTTGTAATATAACAGTACTGATGCCACCATCGAGGGCAAGAATGCACAGAGCAATGAAGGAATGTTTTCAGGCACTGATTCAAACGTTCAATCTGTCCATCAGATTGTGGATGATAAGAAGAAGACATAAGCAACTGGGTGTCAGTCAACTTGAACAACTCCCTCCATAATGCACTTGTGAAAACTTTATCTCTGTCTGAGATAATGAAGTTAGGTAGACCAGGCAGTCGATACACTTGGTTCATGAATACTTGAGCTACCTGCATAGCCGTGAATGGGTGAGCCAAAGGAATGAAGTGGCCATATTTTGTGAACTTATCTATCACCACCAAAATCATCACACTATAAAAGAGTGAGTTGTTTTGAGGGGACGCTCCCTATATAATAATGTTAGATCTATACGTGCGTGCTATATGAGCCCTCCGTCATGCGTGATTTTACTCTTCCTCTATAATAACCGTTCGATCTACACATCGTGCTATATGAGCCCTCCGTCATCCGTGATCTTACATGTAAGATGTAAGACTCCTCCTAAACCAAGATTCAATTTAAAATACGTCTCACGATGCGTCTATAATCGAACCCCACCACAAGTCGCGTTTATTTTAGGAACATGAGTCAAGTACAGCTTCTGGCACCATTATTTTTCTTGGACTCTTTTTTTCAACTAATGTTTTTTGAGTGGAGTTTTTTCAACTAATTAGAAATTAGAAATTGAATTTCTTGGTCAATGGGCCAGTCACATTAGGGGAAGTCTGAGACAACAATGGGTTCTCCACCCATACGAGGATGGGGTTCTCCAACCGTACGAGGATGGATCAACAAAAGTATGGAAACATGATAAGATAGCAGCAACGCGACCCGTTTAAAAAGGTGTCAAGTGAAAGTGCAGCGATATATGCAGCTGAGGCATAACGAACAATTTGAACCTTGTTCTACACGACCCGATCAAATCGATCAAGCACTTGCCATCTACCTTGATTGTATATCAACAACTCAATTAACATTTCCATTCCATTTGAAATAGTTATCAATAACACGTGTGTGTCGCACGTGCATATTTGCTAGTGGTATCAAACTTTTGAGATTTTGGCAGGCCTTCAATAAAATCCATACATACTGTCTTCCAGGCTTGGTCAGAGACAGGTTGAGGTTGTAATTGCCCAGGTTGCTTAATATGTTCAACTTTGACCTGTTGACAAACTGAGCAAGCAGCAACAAATTTCTTCACAGCTTGCTTAAGCCATGGCCAGTGAAATAGCTGCTTAATCCTATAATAAGTGGCCTGTACCCCAGAATGACCACCCACAACAGATTGATGGATAGCTTGTAAAACATGATGTTGAGCTACAGCATTGTCACCCAACCACACCTTGCCATCAGAATAAGAAAAAGATGGATCAGTGTTAGCAGAAGACTGCAGTTTGAGAATGAGTCCCTGAGCTGTAGGATCATCAGCATAGCTGGCCTTCACTCTATCCAACCATACAGGACTACAAGAGTTAATACACAAACAGAAGCTTCAATAGGACATCTAGACAAGGCATCTGCTGCTTGATTATGAACTCCTTGTTTGTAAATGATCTTGAACTAAAGATCCATCAATTTCAGTAGAGCTTTTTGCTGTAACTTAGTTTGAATTCTCTGCTTAGAGAGATGCAACAAACTCTTGTGAGCTGTCTTAATAAAAAGGAAAAGTCCATTTTTGGCCCTCCAACTATGGCTGCAGTTGTTTCTAGCCCTCTAACTCGAAAACCAGACACGCGCAGTCCCTTAACTCTCAAAACCGTTTAAAATTGGCCCTCGCGCCCATTTGACCGCGGTTTCAGCACCGCGGTTTCAGCACAGTAAACCCGCCACGACCCCGCTTGTCAGGCCTTTCCCTCTCACCGCCAGGTTGGGACCACCTGTCATCCCCCTCCCTCTCTTCGTGGCGGCGCTTGGCGTGTGAGAGCGGAGCGGGGAAACAGAGCAGGGGCGGCAGCGGTGCTTGCTGTGGCACGGTGGAGCAAGGCGAGGGCGTGGCGGACGGCATCTTCCGTCCTTCCCTGTTGTCCGCGCGCAGCAGAAGGGAGAAAAGGGTAGGGCAGAGCTGGGGGAGAAAGGGAGAGCAGAGCAGAGATGCGGAGCGGAGGGAGAAGGGGGAAGCAAGGGAGCAGCGCGGTTCGGCTCGTCAGCACAGGGCGGTGGCGGCGCTTGGTGGCTGAGCGGCGGGGGAGCAGAGGGAGAAGAGGAGAGCAGGGGGCGCGGTGGAGCAGGGCACGGCGACGGCGGCAGTGGCTTCGGCTCCGGCGACCTCGGCGGCAAGGGCTTCGGCACGGCGGAGGCAGAGGCGTGGCGGCCTTGACTGTGCCCGTCCATGGCGCGGGGAGCAGAGCAGAGAATAGAGGGGGATGAGGAAGCAGGAAGCAGGGCGGAGGATGGGGCGAGGTTAGCGAGCTCGGCAGCCATGGCTGGCTTTTATGGCCGGTGTAGGTCGGTGCTGGGGAAGAAAGGGAGAGCAAAGGCGCGGTGGAGCAGGGCGCGGCGACGGCGGCAGAGCAGAGAGCAGAGGAGAGGAGGAGGAAGAAGAGGGAGCAGAGGAGGCGGTGGAGGCGCGGGACTCCGGCGAGCAGACGGACAGCGGCGGCCTCGGCGTAGAAGAGCTCGGCAGCGACTCCGACTCCGTCGGTATCTCCATCGCATGCTCGAGATGGACGACGGCCACACGGTGTCAACGCGGTGTTGACGCTGCGCGGACGCGGTGCACGCGAAGGCGACGGGCTCTGGGCGTGGACACGGCATCGCGGTGTAGCGCGGCGCGGGCAAATGGCCGGCTGTCCACGCGAAACTGAGTTGCAGCGACGCCGAGGAGCTCCGCCGAGCTCGTGCGCCACCGCAGCCGCGCCATTGCCTGAGCCAGCACGCCAGTAGCTCCGCCTTGCTTCGCGCCACCATCTCCACCCACTCGCAGCGTCGATTGAGCCTAGCTGAGGGCCTATTGGCCACTTCCGCCACCGCCCGCCATGACCGGGGCTCGCAGGACTTCGAGCTTCCCGTGGCCGGCTATCACCGGAGCTCTCTCACTCCCTTCTCTTCCTTCCCTCGTCTTCCCCGCGAACCCTAGAAGCTCGTACCGAGCTTAGCCGCGCCCGCCATGGTTGAATTTTGCTGGAGCGCCGTCGGGCCCTCGTCGCCGTCTGCCATGCACGCCGCCGCCCTAGTTAGAGCTCGGTAGGGGTTAAACCTTAGGCACCTTTAGGTGCGGCTCGTCACGAGGAGCACGCCGGTGCCCTCGGTTTCGCCGGATTCCTCGCCGACGGCGAGAAATCACCGGGCATCTCCCTCCCCTGCCTCTGTTTCGCTGCCAGGTTGGGGAAAGGCGGGGCCTGTGAAGAGAGGGAGGGGGATGACAGATGGTCCCAACCTGGCGGTGAGAGGGAAAGGCCTGACAGGCGGGGTCGTGGCGGGTTTACTGTGCGGAAACCGCGGTCGAATGGGCGCGAGGGTCAATTTTAAACGGTTTTGAGAGTTAAGGGACTGTGCGTGTCTTGTTTTCGAGTTAGAGGGCTAGAAATAAACTGCAGTCATAGTTAGAGGGCCAAAAATGGATTTTTTTCCTAATAAAAAACTCCTGATTTTGAAGATATTAAGATGAGAGAATGAAATCGATGGCCATTCTTGTGTCTAATTATTGCTAACTTAGCTGATCTAATGATGTCCATCATGTCCTAGTATATTATATATTTTATGAAAATGTCCATGACCAAGCGGGTCCATGACCCGTTTGGCCTCTACATAGCTCCACCTGTGCAGCCAGCTTTTGTTGGAAAACACTAGGGGATAGGATCGTATGCTTATGCTTCTACGGTGGAACACACTAAGCATATATATATATATATATATATATATATATATATATATACTTCTCCTATATATGGATTATCCATATATATCTATTATATTTATTATATTTCATAAGTCCAAACCAACTGGATAGCCAATAATGTTTTTCTTTTATAAAAACCAGCACCAGCCATTTTTTCCAAAAAACCAGCACCAACCAATCCAAACCAGCACCAGCACAAACCAGCGAACATGCCGGTTGACGACAGTTGCGATGAAGAATGCAGAGGTGAAAGCCTCGAGAACAAGTACGCCTAATGTGACTGTGACTTTAAATGCTGGTGCTATACATGAATCTCTGAGAAGGTTGCTGTTGCTAGCGCTCCGATCTAGCCATGATGCAATGATCCCAACTTGCGTTTCTTAAATATAATAATACCCCTTCTGACTCTTATGTAATAATATATATATATATATATATAGTTTTCTTAAAAACAGGAGGGGTTACCTCTGCTAGTTAAATATAAAATAAAGTGCACTACTGGTTCCTAAACCTGTATAGCTATGTTATCCCCGTCTCCAAACATGGAAACATTTGTCCACATATCTAAACAATGTCCGGTCTCACGGCAGTTTTATCGGGTCTCCGTATGGTCCTCGAATTTATTTCCCTACGTCATTCGGGTCTCAGACTATCAAAATGTTCACTCCTGGACACACCTGGTCAATTCCAATGATCCTCTGTCTATCCGTCTCTCTGCCGTCCGTTGTTGTAGTATGTCGCCGAGGCTAGGCCATAGGCGACCGCGTCAGCCTCCTCCTCATCTACAGCCATTGTCTGCTACAACACCGGACGACGCGCCGCCGCAGCCCATGCACAGCGTGAAGGACACCTTGGACGCCCTCGTGGGCATCCTCAGTGGCAAGGGCCTACGACGACCCTGTGGCCGCACTCCTCAATGACCTCGACGTTGCCACCACCATGATAGGCCCAAACGCCTAGATAGATCCGGCAACGACAGCCTCTGTCGCTTTGCTAGCTCTACCACGCATTCGGTATTCCGGTCCAACGTTCCCGAGCTCCAGCTTGCATTGCTGTACGCTTCGTGCCAACGCTGGCTGGGGTGTACCAGTGCCACGCTGTGTCATGAAGCAGGCAAGCAGAGCTGGCCGGGTTTAAGGCCGTGCTCCTCGTGTTATGCTCACACCGAGGAAGCCAAGATCGTGGTGAAGCTTAGCGTGTCACAGAAAGGCACGTGCGCGTCGCCAAATAGCTACAAAAATTCGAATAGCATGATATAGTAATTAGGATGTGGAGTTACCACCATTTTGCATCTAGTTTTTTTTTTCTGACAGGGCCAATTAATAAACGACGAGTTGAAATCACTCTGAAATTGTTATGAAAATTCATAAAATTTTACTTTAAAATAGGTACAAAAATTTGACTAGCACGATAGGATAACTAAGGAGTGGACAGTTTTGCATCTAGTTGTTTAAGGACGAGTTCAATTTTGAATGAAATAGTTACAATAATTCAAAAGGTTTGAATAAATAATTTTGGCTTTTTACTATGGTGCGGGCAACAGTATTTACAATGATTATACGCACATTGAGGCAGAAAGGATTTGTTATATTAATCAATAAAAATAATTAAAAGTAAAGGTTATAGTCATTTGTTATATGAATCAATACAAAATTACAAGATTGTATTTTAACTACAGGAAAAATAATGAACAAGAATCCATGAATTTTCTAATCTAAAGCAATTTGGGTAAATTGGAGATCAATCAAATAGCCAATAGATTAATCAATAAAAAAGTAATTAACAGAAAGTGTTAATTCGGTACAGACTTAATTGATACTATCACATTATCATAAAAAATAAATTATAGCTCTATAAATAAATTTTATAAAAGGGTAAAACATAAATAAATATGCAACACTTCTATTATCGTTGCTCATTAACGTTTGGATAAATTAGAGATCAATCCAGTAGCAAACAGATTAATCAGTAAAACATAATTAACATGAAAGGTTATAGCAATTTTGTAACTGATTTACGAGAAAAAACTGCACAAAAAGTAATGAACTCGAATTTTCTGCAACTACGACATGATATAAGAAAATAGCATGAAGTTAGGAACGAGAAAGCCATTCCTTGTGCCATGGACTAATCAGAATACGAACCCCAAAGAAAGCCCCAGTTATGTACAGCGAATTATTAACAGGGCCCAAAAGCGAATCAGAAACCACAAAGTTAATGGAGCGACTCACAAGCACCTCTTGGACGTGAAGCATTGTCGTCTTCCCTGGAAAGATAAAATCAACAATAAGGCCACGCGTCTGATCTGCCTTAAAGAAACGTAATTCAAAGATTGGGACGTGGAATTAGCACTGGTACAGCGAAACACAATTTAAATATGAACAGATGGGAGTGGCCTCCAGATTGAACGAGTACGAGAGATGTTTGCGCCTTCTTCTGCTGACTCGTACGGGGGGTGCCATAAACATTAGATGGAAGAGGAACAAAGCCGGAGCCTGTGCGGCGAGGAGCGGCGCGCTGTAGGGAAGTCGGCAGGGGCGGACGCCGCCGGAAGTCAGGCCAAGCCGCGCGGAATTCTTCGGGGAGTCGCCGAGTCAGGGGCTCAGGGCCCGGCCAACGGAGCGATTAGGAAGCGACGTGATTAAGGGATGTACGATCCAATTAGAATTAATATAAACGACTAGATTTACGGGCTAAGCCATGGGCGTGTTTGCAGTCAGGCCAAGCCGCGCGGAATTGGATCAAATAACTGGATCAGTCTCAGTCTTAGTCTCGGTTGGGTCTGCGCGCTTGCCAACATACTTATATAGATCTATATGTCGACTTGGTACGAGTGCTTTTATTTTTCTGAATTTATTTTAGAATTTAATGGCGCTATACTTTCAGTGATAGGCGGCGACAACGAGGCGCCTGTGGCTACTTTGTGGATCTCAAGATGTGTCAGGTCAGCCCTTCAGAGGTGCTTATAGGGGTAGGGTTTGCGTACGTGTGTTAATAGGGGTGGGTGTGTGTGCGTGTCATGGGCGTCTATCTTGTACTATGTAATTCTAAAAAAGATTTATATCTATATCTATATATATACACACCTAATATTAAAAGAGGCAAAATATATATACATATCTATATCTATACCTAGTAATAAAGAAGCAAAATTATAGCCCATTTTCTTGGTCCGTCTATTTTTTTTGTTTCGTCTCTTTCTAACTATGGAACAATTGATAGTTTGATACACGCGACCTGCGCAACATACTAGGATGATTTTTTTTGTTGCAACATGCCACTAATAATAGTTCACATGGTTGATTATACTCTCAAGTTATTTGGATCATTGCAACATATGATCTTGGAGCATTGCAAGATAATATGGAAGTACTTGCAACTTACTATTTTGGACCAATGAAACATATATATGATGGAAGCAACTGCAACAATATATTCGTTTGGATTTTGAGGATTGCAACATATGATGTAAGTACTTGCAACATGAAACTAATGCTAGTTCAACATGGTCAATTGCATAACAGAAATGGCATAGCTCACGTAGTTCCAAGAAAACTCATGTCATGCGATACTTCACATTCACATGTATCGTGCACATAACAGGATCCTGATAATAAGGAACCCCAACTATAATAAATAGAGTATAACTAGATTAACTATACTATGACTAATGAGATGGTCTAGCAAAATCAACAATGCTAGATGATTAAGTCAGATGTGGAGGTTTTGTTCCTTGACGATAGAAGGAGGACCACGCAACAAGCTTCCTGACATCATATACCGAGAAAAAGACAAGACGAAAATTAAAATGATGGGAAATATGAAAGGAACATATCAATTGAAAGAAGAAAAGGGAAAAAATAACACAAACATAGGTGTGCTCAAATGTAATGTTCATCCTTTTCTCATCCGAAGACTCAATTGAAAGCATTTCATACAACATACACATGACATTTTACACTCCCAAATATTTATTTTAACCGACGACGTAACCACTCCAATACGCCCTTATTGTAACCCTACACCCTCAGCCTATATAAAGGAGGGTAGAGATGTCATGATCGAGATCCATCTCATTTCTTTTCATTCCATATACTACGTAGTTAGGAGCAACAACCCCTGTAACCGAACATATGAATACAAGAAGAGCAGCATCACCCCAACTGGACTAGGGCAACCCATGTGCCTAAACCAGTATAAATATTGTGTCTCGTGTGCTACCATCTGATTTCTCTTACACGAATTAATTAGTTGCTAAGCATTGCCGGAGCTAAATCATCCGACATCTTCTTGCGTCGCTTCTCGGTCATTCAGCCCGCACGTCTACATCGGTGGTTCGTCATTGCCACCACGGATAGGGACGCCTCCGCCGACTTCTTTCATCGTTGGTGCACCTCGCGCGTATTCGGTCTGTACAACCGATTATACGCGATCCACCCGGCTTCAGTGACGTCCACCACAGCATGCAGACACTCTATATGGACCAAGAGTCTCAATGCAATATGATCCATCCATTCATACTAGTATTCCCTTTCTTCTTTCAGGCATATCCAAGCCTGTTGAACTACTGCTAGGAATTCCTCAGAGTTGCACCAGATGTTCTTGAACCTGACGCTCAGCCTTGCCCGGCCAGGGATCAGTGTTGAGCGACAGGATTAGGGGTGCGTGATCCGAGCAGTTCGTTGAAAGGCACCTTAGACACAAATGCGCGGTCAATTCGCTCCACGGTCGGCCTTCTCCGCTCATTAATCCAGGTATACAGCCTTCCTGACAGATGTAGCTCAACCTGCTGCAAATCATCCAGTGTTCAACGCTCGGCTGCAAAGATGACGTCTCCACGCGACTATGGCACCCAGGGAAAGACCCACCACAGGCAACACAGTATAGTCAAAGTCTCCGCGTATGATGAGTGTTTCGACTGTTGAGCTTTGACCCCACTTCTTCATCAACACCTTTTTGTAACCTGCTTCTCCGGCTTCATGTCTGTCTTTGCCGCCAGCAGCCTGTCGCTCCGCCTGGGAACGACGCTGTCATTGCGATTGCGCTGCCGTGAGATGCGCAACCTTGAGCTGGTTTGGTTAATGAACTCTTGGACTGTGCCAGCCCGCATCCCCTGTGACGCTCGCATGCATTCGCCGTTGTGCTTGTGACCTGTTCTTCCCTGCAAATTTGGTACCCCCTCTCCTGCACCGATTCCTTCTGCAAAAGAAGGCAAGGATCCGGTCGGCCCCTCCACCCCATTTTGCTTTGGCTCAGCAGTAGGCGACACCACAATGTTGGCCTCTACCAGCATGTCACGATCCGGCCGGCTCAGAACGCGACTCAGCTTGCTTACGGCTAATTTCCAGCTCCGTGGCTCGCCCAGCGGCCGGCATTCAAATTTGTCTCCAGCTGCAAACCTTTGGTGCGTTGGTGGCGGGCCAGCTAGCGCCTGGGACCATGGCCAGTGCAGGCCCAGCTTTGCGACCGGCCGGCCAGCTTCTGTCCATCAGTCCACATCAAATGGAGGACCAGCTCAGCAAATGCTGACCATAATGTGGTTGATGGACGTGAATAAAACACTGCTGAATACGTACATGCTTCGGGACTCTTGTGCTTCCGTTGGAAAACACTAGGGGATAGGGTCGTATATTCCTATGTTTATGCTTCTCCGGTGGAACACTCTAGGCATGTGATTTATATATAAATTATCGGGTTTCTCCTCACTCGATCATCCACCAACCTGCTCGCTCATTCTTTTCTTCAGCATACAAAAACTTCCGTAAAAAAAAACAGCCAATGGCACCTTCAAGAAAGAATCTCTTTGTAGCCGTGCTCCTAATAATTGTCATCGTGGCCGCCTGTAAGTACATACACATGTATGAACTGTTGGAAATATAAGTGTCTCTCTTAATAACTAGCTTAAGTTTCGGCGTTCAATTGGGTGTATGCAACTTAATATGCTGTTTTGATTAATCTTTTGACTAATTAACCACGTTCTTGCATGTGCTAGTATGTTCAATGCCTGCTTGCACGCAGAGTGAATGCCGGCACCTGAGCGGCAAATATCATGGACTGTGCTTCGTTGACTACGCTTGCGATAATGCATGCTCTTTTGAAGAACCCGAGATCATTTATGGCGCTTGTGACGACTTCAAATGCTACTGCCATACATGCTGAGTGTTGCTGTTGCTAGCGCTATGCAATGATCCCAGACTAGCGTTTCTTAAATATAAATTATCCCTTCTGGCTCTTATGTAATAATATGTATATATAGTTTTTTTTAAAGGATGGGTTACTCTGCTAGTTAAACATAGAGTAAAAGTGCACTACTGGTCCCTAAACTTGTATCACTATGTCATTTTGGTCTCTAAACTTGCAAAACTTTTGTTCAAATACCTAAACAATGTATGTTTGGATCTCACTACATTTTTATCGGGTCTCAGTATGGTCCTTGAATTTATTTTTCTTTGTCATCCGGGTCTAAGACTATCAAAATGCTCATTCCTGCACAAGCCCGGGTCAATTCCAATGATCCTCTCTGTCCGTCTCTCCGCCATCCTTTTGCTGTATGTCGTCGAGGCTAGGCCACGGGCGACTGCGCTAGCCTCTTCCTCTTCAGCCGTTGTCTGTTACAACGCCGAGCGACACACCGCCGCAGCCCATCAACAGCGTGAAGGACACTTTGGACGGCCTTGCGGGCATCCTCGGTGGGATCCTCACGATCCGGCCGGCTCAGAACGATTCAGTTTGCTTATGGCTAATTTCCAGCTCCATGGCTCGCCCAGCGGCCGGCATGCCGACCCACCACTGGCCATCTTCGACTGTATCAGCGGACAAGGTACGTACGTTAGTACCAATGCAACTTGGTGTCATGTTTACTTTGGCATATTAAGCTATGTTAACCTGTCCTTCAGTCCACAACCAGTGGAGGACCTGGTCATCAAATGCCGACAATAATAATGTGGTTGATGGACTCGATAATACCCATGTGTTTATGCTTCTACGGCGGAGCACACTAGGCATGTGATTTATATATATATTGTCGGACTTCTCATCACTCGATCATCCACAAACCTGCTCGCTCATTCTTTTCTTCAACGTACGAAAACTCTAAAAAAAAACAACCAATGGCGCCTTCAAGAAAGAATCTCTCTGCACCCGTGCTCCTAATTGTCATCGTGGCTGCTGGTATGTACGTGCACACGTATAAACTGTTAGAAATATAAGTCTTTCCTAATGGCTTAAGTTTAGCAGTGAATTGGCTAGTGTATGCAACTTAATATGTTGTTTTGATAATCTTTCGGCTAATTAACCACTTTCTTGCATGTGCCAGTACTATGTTCAATGCCTACATGCACGCGGAGTGAATGCAAGCAGTATGGCAACGGTTGGTGTGAATGCCGGCACCTGAGCGGCTCTTATTCCGGACCGTGCTTTGACAACAACGATTGCAACCAGATGTGCTTATTTGAAGACTCCGCGAACATTTACGGCGAGTGTGACAACAACTTTCAATGCTCCTGCTTTACTAAATGCTCCTCTCTCTCCTCTGAGACGGGTGCTGTTGCTAGCCCTCCGATCCAGCCATGATGCAATGATCCCAGCCTGGCGTTTCTTAAATATAAATTATCTCTTCTGGGCTCTTATTATGTAATAATACATATATAGTGTTTTCTTAAAAATAACAGGATGAGTTACCTCTGCTAATTAAATATAGAGTAAAATGCACTATTGGTTTCTAAACTTGTATAGCTATGTCATTCTGATCTCCAAACTTGCAAAACTGACTGGGTTCGAGGAGGCTGTACTCCTCTGACGCCGAGGAGGCCGAGATCGTGGCATAGCGCAGCGTGTCGCAGCAAGGCACCTGCGCTTCGCCATGGACCAAAAATGGCTGCTGGCCGCACTTGATGGTGGGCTTGTTGCTGCTACTGCAGTGCTACTCCAAAGTCGAACAAAGATGAGAATTAATGAAGAAAACATCGATCTAAGGAGGGAGGAAACCGAAAGATATAGAAGTCAATGTCTGCTTTCACGATCTTTATCACTTATATCACGTAGATTTGTTTATAGAAACTAAACGAAATTTATTTCACTTTTTTTAATACTTGTGTGGTTTATTATTATGTATTTTACAAGTTTAATCTGATTTGATCGTTCCAGAAAAAATAATAAAAAGCTTACAAACGATTTTTTTTCTCTTAGTTATTTATCAACGTCTGACATACAGTAACCCCAATCATCCATTCCAACCTACATCGTCTCTCTAATAATTCCACTTTAATCAAGCACCATCATCATTTTCCATCCAACCATCACCAAAATCCCATTTGCAACCAATGTTCACCATCTAGATTCTAGCAAACGGTTTAATGATCTTATTGGTAGTAGTAACAACACAGAAGAAACCGCCAATTTGCATGGTACCCCCTTCAAACCATCCAATCCTAAACTCCAGCCCCTTTGACCAAGGTAGTGTAGTGATTAGTGAACGAGGCCATCACAAGGATTATGGGTGTTCTTTGAGGCTGATGAGGCGCGCAAAAAAACCATTGTCATATCCATGATCTCCATCATCCATCGGTCCATCAGTTCCACCTGAATGCCATCAGGCTGGCCATGCTGTGCTTCCTGTCCGCCCACAACTAGCCAAAGATAGAAAACCAGAATAACTCTCTAGAGTGCAAACAAGATATAGAATAACTGTTGGAGAGTATAAGGGGAGGTCGGATCCTAAGAGGGGGAGGACAATTCCACGTAGATTCATTCGAGTCCGCACCGTTCCACTCGAGCTCTGCACTGAGAGCAGAGCAACCCAGACAGGGGCACCGAGAGCTCCTCCACCGCATCCGCATCTTCCTCCTCTCCGGCGAGGGGGAAGGCTCCACCAGCGGCGAGGTGACCCTAGGATTAGCACTGAGCAATCCCCTATCGAATCTCTCTCTTTCTCCTGTACACTCTGTTGTAACCCCCTAGATTTTAGGTGCTCTTGAGTATAAAGATCATCAGCTGTTAGACGTAGGGCATCAATTGGTCTGAACCAGGATAAACCGTTGCGTCCCCTCTATGAATCTTGTGTTCTTGAGTCCACCCGAGCCACCGGAGACACGCACTCAGACACTACCACAAACAACAATGCTTGTCGTGGTTTTGACCCCGCGACAGCTGGCGCGCCAGGTAGGGGAGCGCGTCAAGTGCGATTTAGGCTCTACAGTGGTCAAAGCCACCCGCCTTGTCGCTGGAGCAAGTGGCACCGTCCCGGACGGTAGCATTCGCTTCCCTGGTGAGTTCTTCGTCACGGTCGATGCCTTCGCTTCGGGCTAGGTCGCCGACTGCTACGGCGAGCTCCGCCCGCTCAACGGGGCTGCGCCAGCGGGCAGGAAGCCCCCAGCGCCGCCCTCTCTATCGGGCCTCTTGGGAGCAGATCTCGAGGTTCTGGCCTGGCAGATCCAACGCGGCCTGGGCCCGAACCCCACCATATCAGATTGCCGCCAGATGTTCTACATGCTGGCCAACATGCATCACCAGATCGCCACCGGTCCCGGACCTACCTTTCTGGATCCAGAATGTGGCAGCATCCTTCCAGCTGGGGCTAGAGCACCTCGTCAGCCACGAGGTGCCACGAAGCGCCATCCTCTTCGACATGGCAAGAACGAGCATCCCCTCGCTGCGCACCTTCCTTGAGGTCCTCTCAGGGAACGGCCCTGAGTATGACTTTGATGACATCGACTGTTATGCCCTGCCTCGCATGTGCTACCACATCGATGGCAAGGACCCTGTCGAGGAGGCACCCGAGCTCACGCCGCCGGACCAGAGTCCCCGCAGCCGCATGAACTACCTTTGGGAGAAGGCAGCTCGCCTGTAGGCTCGGTAGGTAGACCTGGAGGCCACCAAGGCAGAGCTCGAGTGCCAAAGGCAAGACCTGCACCAGGGCTCCCAACACTCTCTGTTTGCCCCGCGTGGCCTACAACATGGCAGCCACCGCTTGCCATTTGGAGGACATGTCCGACACGCCGGATCCGAAGACCAACGAGCTGAGAATTCGGCCTCCCGGCGTTGTGCTTGTATAAGTCAATTCGGCCTCCCTGCACATGTATGAACTATTGGAAATATAAGTCAATTAATTGTCCATATCTCTCCTCACAGCTTAAGTTCTGGCGTTGAATTGGCGAGTGCATGCAACTAAATATGCTATTTTGATTAATCTTTCGGCTAATTGCACAAGTACAGCGGAGCCTAGCACTGGTGGTTCTAGAGTCATTTCTACCGGCGTCTGATCCCACCGCCAGTGTGAAAGGCCAGTACAAATCAACAATACTACAGGCGGTTACTTTAGATGCACCAGTGTTAATTGGATTTACACTGGCGGTTGGTGTAAGTCAACCGCTAGTGTTAAGTAGATTAACACTGACGATTACCTTAAGTGAACCGCTAGTGTAACAAATTTTACACAGGCGGTTCACATAAAGCCGACGCCTCTGGAATTTGATTTTCAGAGGCGGTTTATTACGAGAGGCGCTAGTGTATTGTGTTTAAAAATTCAAATCTTGGCACCAAATATTTCCCGCCAGTGAATTGTTTTTATTTTTAAAAATTGCAACGAACCCATAATCACATAAAATTATTTTTGCATGCATGAAAAAGCAGTATTTATTACAATCTACCATAGTCATCACACCCTAATAATAATGTTACGATAAAGTTTTTTCCACTCGTAGCTAGGTCCCATCTAATAATCATCGTGGTTTAGCTCTAGCCTCGCAATATCTAGAAGATCTCGATACTGTGGTTGAGCTAATTCTGACTCCGGATCAAAATACTTCCCATCAAAGTGTATTATTTGTTTCATGATGAACCGGCTAAAGTCCCCGCAAATATTCATGAGCTCTTTATTCTGGAAGCGCCTACTCGTGGGATCACACTTGTATACCTGCAAAATATAATAAGTCATCATACATTTACAACTAACCAATACAGAGAAGGCATCAGTAGTGACAAAACTTCACATATGACTATTACTTACTTTGCTAGGGATGAATGACTTCCGTCCCATTCGCCCTTTTCCATACAACCTACCCTCGTGCCGGGGCGGAGGCAAACCAATTGCAATCTGGTCTTTCAGGCATTTATTGTAGAATGGACCTCCGGACTCAATGGTCTCTTTGGTAGTGTAGGCCTCTATCATGGACCCCTCTGGGTGAGCACGATTTGATACATAGCCATTCAGAATTGACATGAAACGCTCCTACGTCCATAATTCGTGCAAATACATAGGACCCAATGCCTCTATTTGAGCCACCAAGTGAACAACCAGGTGTACCATGATGTCGAAGAATGATGGAGGGAAGCACATCTCCAACTGTGACAATGTCTCCGTGGCGAATTGCTGCAGCAACTCCAAGTCATCACGATCAATTACCTTGTGTGAGATCTTATTGAAGAAGTAGCACAATCTTGTGATTGCCATCTTTACAAACACCGAATTTATGGCCCAAGACTCCTGATGTTGGAGCAGAATCCAGATGGAACTTTCAAAGTCTTCAGCCACACACAAATCGCATGTTTCTCTTCTGGGTTGAGGTTGTAGCTTGCTGCCGGGAGCAGATACTTCCCATTTTGTTGTGGTATAGAGTGAAGTTCTTTTCTAATGCCTAAATTGACCAATCCCAAACGTGAATTGAGTCCTTCCTTTGTCTTGCCCTTTACGAAAGCAAGATCCCAATTAAGCTATCGAGAACATTCTTCTGGACGTGTATACTATCGATCGCGTGTCATATGTCTCTGTCTTTCCAGTATGGCAAATACTTGAAAAAAATTGACATCTTCTTGAATGTGTCCCCTTCCCATGCCTTTACATCCTTTCTTTTCTTTCCATCTTTGGTCTTCTTCCCAAAAACAAATGTGACTTTGCTGACTATTAGGAACACTCTTTTACCTGCACTTGTACCTGATGGAGCAGTAGATTTTGCTTCATCCCTATTGTCAAAGTACTTGTCCATCCTTTTCAAGAGGTACTTGTGTCCTCTCGGTAAGAAGCATCTGTGCCTCATGTACACTAGCTTGTTAGATGCAGTAAGATACATGTGTGAGGTTTCATCAAGGCATACTTCACAACCAACCTTTCCTTTGAACTGGCCCGATAATGAAAAGAGAGTTGGGTAATCATTTATGGCAACAAAAATCATTGCTTTTAGTGTGAATGCCTCCTTGCGAAACTCATCCCACATGGCCACACCCTCTTCCCATAGTTTTTTCATTTCCTCCATTAAGGGCTCTAAGAACACATCCATATCGACACCAGATTATGTAGGTCCAGAAATAAGAATGGTTAGCAAAAGGTATTGTCGCTTCTGGCATAGCCATGGAGGAAGGTTGTATATGGTCAGGATCACCGGCCATGTGTTGTGCTTGCTGCTCCTCTCAACAAATGGATTCATTGCATCGGTACTCAACGCGAACCTTATGTTCCATGGTTCGTCAGCAAATTCCTTGTATGTGTCATTGAAATTTTGCCACTGCTTGGCATCGGATGGGTGTCAAAGTTTTCCATCGTGTTTGCGCTCATTAAAAGCATTGCAGCACATAAGTTCTGCATCCTCAGGGTTTGCGAACAAACACCTTAACCGATCAACCACGAGGAGGTACCACACCACCAAAGCAGAAATCCTTCTCTGCGCTTAATAGTCTACTTCTTCATTGCTAGTGGTTTTTGAACTCTCTTTGGTCTTCTTTTGGGTCTTCTTTCGCTTCTTCCCTGTCTTTACGCAAGCTCCATTCTCTTCTTCCCAATAGTCTTTATTCATCTTGTACCTACTCGTACCACAATTCGGACAACTATCTAAGTCTTTGTAATCGTTACCTAGATATAGGATACAATGATTCCTACACGCGTCGGTCTTTTCAACACCCATAGTCAGTGGACTGATTAGCTTCTTGCATAGTTGTGTTAGCAGGCACTTTGTTCCACTTTGGAAGGAGTTTTGTAAGAACATGCAAAAACTCATTGAAGCTAGCATCTGACCAGTCATACCGAGATTTTAGCATAAAAAACTGAAGGACAGCTCTTAGTGTGGTGAATTCATCGGTACAATCCTTAGACTCTTCGTACAAATGCTCTGTTGCTGCCTTCTTCAAGGCCTCCATTTCTTTGATAAGGAACATAGAAGGATCAGAATAACGGTGCAACAATGCCTTGAAAAACTCTGCTTGTTCACTTTCATCGACTTGAACTTCGTCGACGTCTTCATCACATGCATTTTGGACGTCGACATCATCATCATCATTAAGATTCGCCATAATAGGATCAGTCTAGGGCCTATGGTGTCATGTCCCGTCATCCATATTCAATGCATCTGCATGCACTGGGTTGGCTTCTGTAGAAGGCGCGGAACTGCCCTCTCCATGTTTCACCCAAATCAAGTAATCCTTCATAAAACCTCGGTGAACCAAATGAGAACTGATTTCTTCTGCATCCTCAAATACAGCAACATTTTTGCATTGGATGCACGAACAACTTATGTACTTCGTCTTCTGTCTGCATGCATGCCTCCTAGCAGCATCAATAAACTTACGAACCTCCAAATGGTATGACGGGTCTATTCTTGATAAGCTGTACATCCATAATGATCTTTCCATCTTCAGTTGTACAAAAATTATAATGGTAATGTGTAATTATATGGGTATATTTATTTTTTTAAATTCAAATTATTGTAATTATTTGAATAAACTAAAAATTATTGTAATTTCAAAAAATCTAGTTTAGTGAATAAACCAGATTGTTTAACATTTTTTAAACAATATTTCTCTAGCTGGATGTAGTTTTAACAATATTTAACATTTTTTTGAAAACATATTTTAACTCCCACATTATTTATGACAACCATGATTCATGAGATAATACCAATTCTCTCTATATAATACTACCATTTCTCTCTCTCCCGATGAAACCCTAGGTCTAATTTTGAATCAAATTTATAACGGAGAATCAACTATGAGAGGCGCACCACTAATCCAAACCTTCTAAGATACCATGCATTGAAACCCTAAACAAAAATCTACTACCATTCTCTCTCTCTCAAAACACAAGCATGAAACCCCTGTCTCTCTAGCTAGATCTAGTTTAGCTCAAATTGATAAGCACTAATGCAAAAAGAGCTATGAGAGGCATTAACTAACCTTCTTAAGCCACCTCCTCTGAAGAAATGAAGAGCAAAACCTCCCCCCTTGTATTTTACGATTTTTAGACCTCCAAGTTCGCCGCCAATGGAAGGTGGCTCGGCTGAATAGTGCTGGTCGGGGGAGGAAGAAGCGGCATTTATAGCAGATGTCTTACAAGTAGTTGACATAAAAAACCGCCACTGTAAGTGATAATCACAGGTGGTTCACAAAAGAGAACTGCCAGTGTAAATGTTCATTTACACCGGCTGTTTACGTAAGCAAGCCGCTAGTGTAAATGGCCTTTACACTGGCGGTTGAATAATGCAAACCGCCAGTGTAAATAGACCGTTAACACTAGCGGTTTTATTACGGGAATAGCCATTGTAAATGCTTTTACACAGACAGTCCTTTGTGCTGGCCCACACATTTTTCTCTATTGGCGCCACCTGTTTCCCAACCGCCGGTGAAAAAAAAGCGTGGCGCCAAGAGAAATCTGTAGTGTACTAGTGTTGACCATGTTCTTGCATGTGCTAGTATGTTCACTGCCTGCACGCACACGGAGTGAATGCCGGCACCTGAGCGGCACTTATGCAGACCTGCGATAGTGTATGCAAAGATGAAAGCACCGGCAACAATTACAGCGCTTGTGACAACTGGAAATGCTACTGCTATACCCCATGCTCCTCTGAGATTTTTGCCGTTGCTAGCACTCCGATCCAGCCATGATTCAATGATCCCATCCTGGTGTTTCTTAAATAAAATAAATTATCCCTGGCTGGCTCTTAATTAGTAATAATACATCTATAGTGTTTTCTTAAAAATAATAGGAGGGGTCAGTTAAATATAGAGTAAATGTTTCCTAATCTTGTATTGCTATGCTATCCTGGTCTCCAAACTTGCAAAACATTCATCCAGAGACCTAAACAATGTTCGGATCTCACTACAGCTTTATCTGGTCTCAGTTTGGTTGTCGAATTTATTTTCCTATGTTATATAACTATTTATCATGAAATTATAAATTTATATAAAATAGTTTACATCAATAAATAAATAAACTAAAGTATTTTACAATCATTTAAAAGAACAAATATATTAGGATTAAACTAAATCAGAAAAATACTAAATTTTATTTAACCTTTATGTATCTTTAATAATTTTAAATTAATTTAACGCCCCGTGTTGGAAGGCCACCCACTCCGACAGGCTTGGTACCCCCTCACTGCCTGCACCGATTCCTTCTGCAAAAGAATGCAAGGATCAGGCCATTCCACCCTATTTTGCTTTGGCTCGGCAGTAGGCGACACCACGATGTTGGCCTCTAGCAGCATGGGATCCTCAGAACGACTCAGCTATCTTCCGGCCGGCTTCCAGCTCCATGCTTGCCTCGCCCAGTGGCATTCAAATTTGTCTCCAGCTGCAACCTTTGGCGCGTTGGTGGCGGGCCAGCTATCGCCTGGCACCATGGCCAGTGCAGGCCCAGCTTTGCGACCGGCCGGCAAGCTTCCGTTGCCTGTTGGAAAACACTAGGGGATATGATCGTATGTTTATGCTTCACTGTGGAACACACTAGGCATATGGCTTATATATATTGTCGGACTTCTCCTCGATTGACCACCAACTTGCTCGCTCATTCTTTTCTTCACCGAACAAAAACTTCCACAAAAAAACAACCAATGGCGCCTTCAGTAAAGAATCTTTCTGCAGCTGTGCTCCCAATTGTCATCGTGGCCACCGATATGTACATCATGCACATGTATGAGCGGTTGGAAATATAATATGTGTCTCTCATAGCTTAAGTTTTGTAGTTGAATTGGCTGGTGTATGTAACTTAATATGTTGTTTGATTAATCTTTCGGCTAATTAACCACGTTCTTGCATGTGCTAGTATGTTCAATGCCTGCATCCACGCAGAGTGATTGCCGGCACCTGAGCGTAAATATAGTGGACCGTGCTTCGAAAGCTATGCTTGCGATAATGCATGCTCTTTTGAAAGCCCCGAGATCATTTACGGCAAATGCGGGGACGACGACTTCAAATGCCACTGCTATACATGCTAGTGCTCCGATCCGGCCACGATGCAATGATCCCAGCGTGGCGTTTCTTAAATATAAATTATCTTTTCCTGACTCTTATGTAATAATATATAGTTTTTTTTAAAGATGGGTTACTTCAGCTAGTTAAACAGAGTAAAGTGCACTACTAGTCCCTACACTTGTGTTGCTATGTCATTTGGGTCTCTAAACTTGCAAAACTTCTATCCAAATACTTAAACAATGTATGTTCGGATCTCACTACAGTTTTATCGAGTCTCAGTATGGTCCTCAAATTTATTTTCCTATGTCATCCGGGTCCTAGACTATCAAAACGCTCACTCCTGCACACGCTCGGGTCAATTCCAATGATCCTCTCTCTGTCGTCTCTCCACCATCCCTTGCTGTATGTCGTCGAAGCTAGGCCACAGGTGATCGTGCTAGTCTCCTGCTCATCTACCGCCATTGTCTGCTACAACGCCGAACGACACGCCGCGGGCATCCTCGGTGAAGGGTGCGCTCCTTGTGGTCATGTTAGAAATTCAGGCAAATTAAGTATCAATTTAATCCAGAAAATTATAAATAACATGTTTGTGACATCAGACATGTGCACGTGTGATCTAAGTGCATGTACATGATACTAATCATCATGATTTTAATCATATATAACAAAGGACGGGTTGCAATAGCATACCCAGCGCCACCAGAGCCGACGCTAGTTGACATAGCGGTTGTCAATGTAGTCGTCCCACTCAATGCCGTGCAGCAACGTTGTAGTGCCGATCACCCCAAGCCATCGAGAAGTAGCAGGAAGAAGAACGAACGAGAGAGCAGCGCTCCCCAAAAATCTGATTGCTGGTCTTCACCCGAGCAGATGAACTCGCGAACGGCGCCGGTTTTGGAGGCCTGCTCTCCCTATTCCTGTGCGCACAAGAACCGGGACGGGAATGACAGAGCAGCACAACAACAACAGCGTGACAGTGTTCTGGCTATGTGTTGTCTTCTCTCTCGCGTACAAGAGAAAGAATGTCCCCTTTTATGCAGTGACAAAGGAAGATGAATTGAAGTTGAAGGCTAGGCGCATGAAAAGTTAGTAGCCATCATGTCATTGTCTGTTACAAGTAATTTGTGAAACCGACAAATGAATTGTCCGTTACTAACGGAAACCACTATGACACCATGAACCAATAAATCATGATCCACAAACACATAATGGTCATCATGCACTTAACCTTTCATCAACCCTCATCAAACCGTAAGTTACACCACATGAAAGACCCAACAAATTATACCTAGCATTAACTTTGACCTTGGAATTTTATTTTATTTAATTGCTGAATAAAAATTGAACAAACCTAATTAAATCAACAGGCCGCACTCCTCAATGACCTCTGATTGCCACTGCCGTGACGACGGGCCCGGACGCAGGCAATGACACTGTCTCTTTGCTAGCTCTACCACGCATTCGGCATGCCCGTCCAACGTCCCTGAGCTTCAGCTTGCATTGCTGCGCTTCGTGCCGACGCTGGGCGGGGTGTAACTGTGCTATGCAGTGTCCTGAAGCAGGCAAGCAGCTGGCCGGGTTCGAGGCCGTGCTCCTTGTGTTGCACTCTTGCCGAGGAGGCCAAGATTGTGGCGCAGCGCAGCGTGTTGCAGCAAGGCGCTTCGCCGTGGACCAAAAATGGTCGCTGGCCGCTGGCCGCAACCTGCTGATGGGCCTTGTCGCTGCTACTGCAGTGCTCTCTAAAGTCGAACAAAGATGAGAGAGGAAACAAAAACATATAGAAGTGAATAATAACCTGAAAATTTTCATTCAAGCGGCTAAGTCTATATGTATCTATATCCCCGTGCGTTCCACCGAGGCCATAAATTTTGTCCACACCTACGCCAGCGATGCACATGGCTTCTAGCTTACACAAATATATTAAGAATTGTATAAATCTAATTACATAGAAAATATAAAGCTTGTTTTATGATCTTTATCACTTATATCCTGTAGATTTGTTTTCGGGAACCTAACGAATTTGGTTTCACTTTTTTCAATTAATACTTTTGTGATTTATTATTATGTATTTTGCAAGTTTAAGCTGATTTGATCATTCCATGAAAGATAATAAAAAGCTTATAAACTATTTGTTTCTCTTAGTTATTTATTTCATTTAGAAGAAAAAAGAATTTTATTAATTATAGCAGAGTACATCGATCATCATGCATGTTACAAGCACTCTGAATACAATACGTATACCCAAAAACTATTCTTCATCTATATTGTACCCATGCTTTGTATAGATCCAAATCTCAATCCCAAATATTTTTGACGATTCGTATGGATGACCACATAGGCAAACACTCAGCAAAAGACCTGAAAATATATGCTCAACAAACGGCGACCAACATTCCTGTAGGCGGAGGTGAGAAACTTATTCGTTCTTGTGTCTTCCTTCTTCTTCCTTCTTCTGAAGAATAAGGAAAACTAATCTAAATCTTTTCAGCTCAATACCAGTAATTGCCTTGAGGGGCGTATTTATTTTCACTAGTATTTCATCATGGTCAGATCTAATCACAATAAAATAGAGTAAAGACCAGAGAAAATTATTCTATGGCGGCAACATCATCTCCGTCTTGACGTCGTTGTTCGGAACCCTAAGTATCCATGTCATTATGTCAAGGAAGTTGCGGACGCAATAGTTGTTGCCCTCATATTCATCAAAGTCGCCATGGAGAAACGAAATTAAATCCACCTACCCCCTCACCGTGTAGCTCTTCCCCACCACCGACATGAACTCCAGCTTCGTCGGCTCCACGACCACGTCCTTGGCGGCGGCGAGCGACAACGCCGACACCTTGTACGTGCCCGCCCCGCCCCCGTTGGTCAGCGTGTTGTGTGTGGGTCACGGAGTAGGTCTTGTTCACGGCGCGCACGCGTACTCCCGGCTCCGCGCCAAGGCGGCGATCATTGTTGAGCTGTACTTGAGCGCGCACGGAAAGTCCACGTATTCGCGGGTCCCAGCTCATACACCAGCGCCGAGTCAAGCGGCGGCGCGGAGTCTATGTGCCCCGTGCCGCGCCATAGTCCAATGACGTGGTCGTCTCGCCCGTCGCCGCGTCCAGCAGGGGCGACCCGCCGCCGGAGTAGCCAGCGTAGGCCGTGGACCCGTGGTCGTCAGAGCCGAGTGCACGACGGCAGGGCTCCACTCTGGGTGCGAGCTCTGGAGCAGCGCCGCGAGCCCACTCACGTGCGGGCACGACATGGACGTGCTCGACATGTTGTTGATGCCCACGTGCCAGGCATCGGCGTGCCATGCCGCCAGGATGTTCACCCCAGCATAATCATATCCGGTTTCCAGATCTCTGGTGTCACCATGTTAGGCCCGCACAACGAGAACGCCGCCACCACCAGCGAGGGCCGCACCGAAAATGTTCTTGTATCACCGGCGGCAAGTACCCACCCTACCTATAGCCGTCCGATGTTGTGTTGAGATTCGGTTGCGCAACACACATAGCAGGCGAGCACGCTGCGAAGCAGGTGCTGCAGCTGGCCCCATCCCCAGCCACGGAGGCAGGTGCGGCCGAGCAGTGGCCTGACGAGGACGGTGGCAGCCATGGCGTGGACGGGCGGCGGATGGGTTAGAACAGGTGTTGATGAGGATAAAGCAGTAGTTTCTGGAGTACTAGTTCTCAAATTCTTCAGCAATAATAAACGCATGGAACCCTTCGGTTGGTTCAGTTCAATCACACATATCTGTTCTGCAATTCACTCTATTTACAACTAGTTCACTCAGTGGGGCGGGTTGAATTTCTAACAAAAGTTTTGATTTGAAGTTTCGATAATTGGATAGGAACGAATCTGTGGTAGTTTGCTCAGTAATTTGCTTTCAGAACCAAACGGTCGGATTTACCAATGAAATATCATGTGATCGAACACGTCAAAACTCAAAAGAGATCTAGCAGAACGGATATATCAACTACTACCGCCTGGCACCGGATCACCGGTGTTCTTGTATTACCGGCGGCAGGTACCCACCCTACCTATAGTCGTCGAGACCCATCGGATGCGCAGCATGGTGTAACGATAATTGGAGAATTGGATAGAATTATAGGAAGAACAGCAAGGAATTTGGGATCGATAGCATGAATAGCATATAGTTTGGGGAAACAGAGGAAGGTTCTGGGTTACAGAGTTCAGAGTTCAAAAGCATAAGCCTCAATGCTACGCTCGCCCGGCTTATATGACCACCGGCGGTTACACGACGACCTGATGCCAACTGGACAACGAGGGCCCACGGCCAGCTAACCGACTGAGCTAATGAGCCTTGCAATCAGGGTCCACTTGTCAGCCAAGCTCATGACTTCTTTAGTGCTTCCCCTCCTGTTGCCGGACGCCCAATAGCGACCTGTGCGGTGTTCCCCTCCCCGCTTGGAATCCAGCTTGTCCCCAAGCTGGGCTGTCAGGGAACTTGCACCGAAGATCATGGACTTCTTCCCAAGTGAGTAATGTTGGCGAACACCCAGACCAACGCACCTGAATTTGCGCTAAAGATGTAGCTCCTTTCTGAATAACCCGAGTCGCCTGAAACTGCACAAGACTGACAGTATCGGCGAAGTCCACTGGAACATCAGTGATATCAGGCTCCAAAGTAGCAGATGGTGGAACATGCTGCTTGAGTTGAGAGACATGAACCACTGGATGGATTCGACATTGCGGTGGGAGCTCAAGCCGGTATGCCACATTTCCAACTCTTGCTAGGACCTTGAATGGCCCATAGAATCTGAAACTGAGTTTTGCATTTGCCCGAGGAGCTACTGTGGACTGAATGTAAGGTTGAAGCTTCAAATAGACAAGATCACCCACAGCAAACTCATGCTCACTTCTATGCTGATCAGCATGGTGCTTCATCCTCTGGGCTCTCTGCAAATGATGCTTTACCACATCTTCCAGCAATTTTCTTTTAGAGAGGGAGCTCTCTGCACTGGGTACGCCCTTTTTAAGCCACTGATCCAAATCTGGAGCATGCATAGTTACTTCATTTGATATCCCAAAATGTCTGGGGTGATGTCCATATAATACCTCAAATGGAGAGTGACCCAAAGCTGAATGGTAGCTTGTAATATAACAGTACTGATGCCACCATCGAGGGCAAGAATGCACAGAGCAATGAAGGAATGTTTTCAGGCACTGATTCAAACGTTCAATCTGTCCATCAGATTGTGGATGATAAGAAGAAGACATAAGCAACTGGGTGTCAGTCAACTTGAACAACTCCCTCCATAATGCACTTGTGAAAACTTTATCTCTGTCTGAGATAATGAAGTTAGGTAGACCAGGCAGTCGATACACTTGGTTCATGAATACTTGAGCTACCTGCATAGCCGTGAATGGGTGAGCCAAAGGAATGAAGTGGCCATATTTTGTGAACTTATCTATCACCACCAAAATCATCACACTATAAAAGAGTGAGTTGTTTTGAGGGGGACGCTCCCTATATAATAACTGTTCGATCTATACGTCGTGCTATATGAGCCCTCCGTCATGCGTGATTTTACTCTTCCTCTATAATAACCGTTCGATCTACACATCGTGCTATATGAGCCCTCCGTCATCCGTGATCTTACATGTAAGATGTAAGACTATGTAAGACTCCTCCTAAACCAAGATTCAATTTAAAATACGTCTCACGGTACGTCTATAATCGAACCCGCCACAAGTCGCGTTTATTTTAGGAACATGAGTCAAGTACAGCTTCCGGCACCATTATTTTTCTTGGACTCTTTTTTTCAACTAATGTTTTTTGAGTGGAGTTTTTTCAACTAATTAGAAATTAGAAATTGAATTTCTTGGTCAATGGGCCAGTCACATTAGGGGAAGTCTGAGACAACAATGGGTTCTCCACCCATACGAGGATGGGGTTCTCCAACCGTACGAGGATGGATCAACAAAAGTATGGAAATATGATAAGATAGCAGCAACGCGACCCGTTTAAAAATGTGTCAAGTGAAAGTGCAGCGATATATGCAGCTGAGGCATAACGAACAATTTGAACCTTGTTCTACACGACCCGATCAAATCGATCAAGCACTTGCCATCTACCTTGATTGTATATCAACAACTCAATTAACATTTCCATTCCATTTGAAATAGTTATCAATAACACGTGCGTGTCGCACGTGCATGTTTGCTAGTGGTATCAAACTTTTGAGATTTTGGCAGGCCTTCAATAAAATCCATACATACTGTCTTCCAGGCTTGGTCAGAGACAGGTTGAGGTTGTAATTGCCCAGGTTGCTTAATATGTTCAACTTTGACCTGTTGACAAACTGAGCAAGCAGCAACAAATTTCTTCACAGCTTGCTTAAGCCCTGGCCAGTGAAATAGCTGCTTAATCCTATAATAAGTGGCCTGTACCCCAGAATGACCACCCACAACAGATTGATGGATAGCTTGTAAAACATGATGTTGAGCTACAGCATTGTCACCCAACCACACCTTGCCATCAGAATAAGAAAAAGATGGATCAGTGTTAGCAGAAGACTGCAGTTTGAGAATGAGTCCCTGAGCTGTAGGATCATCAGCATAGCTGGCCTTCACTCTATCCAACCATACAGGACTACAAGAGTTAATACACAAACAGAAGCTTCAATAGGACATCTAGACAAAGCATCTGCTGCTTGATTATGAACTCCTTGTTTGTAAATGATCTTGAACTAAAGATCCATCAATTTCAGTAGAGCTTTTTGCTGTAACTTAGTTTGAATTCTCTGCTTAGAGAGATGCAACAAACTCTTGTGAGCTGTCTTAATAAAAAGGAAAAGTCCATTTTTGGCCCTCCAACTATGGCTGCAGTTGTTTCTAGCCCTCTAACTCGAAAACCAGACACACGCAGTCCCTTAACTCTCAAAACCGTTTAAAATTGGCCCTCGCGCCCATTCGACCGCGGTTTCAGCACCGCGGTTTCAGCACAGTAAACCCGCCACGACCCCGCCTATCAGGCCTTTCCCTCTCACCGCCAGGTTGGGACCACCTGTCATCCCCCTCCCTCTCTTCGTGGCGGCGCTTGGCGTGTGAGAGAGTGAGAGCGGAGCGGGGAAACAGAGCAAGGGCGGCAGCGGTGCTTGCTGTGGCATGGCGGAGCAAGGCGAGGGCGCGGCGGACGGCATCTTCCGTCCTTCCCTGTTGTCCGCGCGCAGCAGCAGGGGAGAAATGGGCAGGGCAGAGCTGGGGGAGAAAGGGAGAGCAGAGCAGAGATGCGGAGCGGAGGGAGAAGGGGGAAGCAGGGGAGCAGCGCGGTTCGGCTCGTCAGCACAGGGCGGTGGCGGCGCTTGGTGGCTGAGCGGCGGGGGAGCAGAGGGAGAAGAGGAGAGCAGGGGGCGCGGTGGAGCAGGGCACGGCGACGGCGGCAGTGGCTTCGGCTCCGGTGACCTCGGCGGCAAGGGCTTCGGCACGGCGGAGGCAGAGGCGTGGCGGCCTTGACTGTGCCCGTCCATGGCGCGGGGAGCAGAGCAGAGAATAGAGGGGGATGAGGAAGCAGGAAGCAGGGAGGAGGATGGGGCGAGGTTGGCGAGCTCGGCAGCCATGGACGGCTTTTATGGCCGGTGTAGGTCGGTGCTGGGGAAGAAAGGGAGAGCAAAGGCGCGGTGGAGCAGGGCGCGGCGACGGCGGCAGAGCAGAGAGGAGAGGAGAGGAGGAGGAAGAAGAGGGAGCAGAGGAGGCGGTCGAGGCGCGGGACTCCGGCCAGCAGACGGACAGCGGCGGCCTCGGCGTAGAAGAGCTCGGCAGCGACTCCGACTCCGTCGGTATCTCCATCGCATGCTCGAGATGGACGACGGCCACGCGGTGTCAACGCGGTGTTGACGCTGTGCGGACGCGGCGCACGCGAAGGCGACAGGCTCTGGGCGTGGACACGGCATCGCGGTGCGGCGCGGCGCAGGCAAATGGCCGGCTGTCCACGCGAAACTGAGCTGCAGCGACGCCGAGGAGCTCCGCCGAGCTCGTGCGCCACCGCAGCCGCGCCATTGCCTGAGCCATCACGCCAGTAGCTCCGCCTTGCTTCGCGCCACCATCTCCACCCACTCGCAGCGTCGATCGAGCCTAGCTGAGGGCCTATTGGCCACTTCCGCCACCGCCCGCCATGACCGGGGCTCGCAGGACTTCGAGCTTCCCCGTGGCCGGCTATCACCGGAGCTCTCTCACTCCCTTCTCTTCCTTCCCTCGTCTTCCCCGCGAACCCTATAAGCTCGTACCGAGCTTAGCCGCGCCCGCCATGGTCGAATTTTGCTGGAGCGCCGTCGGGCCCTCGTCGCCGTCCGCCATGCACGCCGCCGCCCTAATTAGAGCTCGGTAGGGGTTAAACCTTAGGCACCTTTAGGTGCGGCTCGTCGCGAGGAGCACGCCGGTGCCCTTGGTTTCGCCGGATTCCTCGCCGACGGCGAGAAATCACCGGGCATCTCCCTCCCCTGCCTCTGTTTCGCTGCCAGGTTGGGGAAAGGCGGGGCCTGTGAAGAGAGGGAGGGGGATGACAGATGGTCCCAACCTGGCGGTGAGAGGGAAAGGCCTGACAGGCGGGGTCGTGGTGGGTTTACTGTGCGGAAACCGCGGTCGAATGGGCGCGAGGGTCAATTTTAAACGGTTTTGAGAGTTAAGGGACTGCGCGTGTCTGGTTTTCGAGTTAGAGGGCTAGAAATAAACTGCAGTCATAGTTAGAGGGCCAAAAATGGACTTTTTCCTAATAAAAAACTCCTGATTTTGAAGATATTAAGATGAGAGAATGAAATCGATGGCCATTCTTGTGTCTAATTATTGCTAACTTAGCTGATCTAATGATGTCCATCATGTCCTAGTATATTATATATTTTATGAAAATGTCCATGACCAAGCGGGTCCATGACCCCGTTTGGCCTCTACGTAGCTCCACCGGTGCAGCCAGCTTTTGTTGGAAAACACTAGGGGATAGGATCGTATGCTTATGCTTCTACGGTGGAACACACTAAGCATGTGATATATATATATATATATATATATATTTTGTCGGACTTCTCCTGACGGGATCGTTGCGATGAAGTATGCAGAGGTGAAAGCCTCGAGAACAAGTACGGCTAATGTGACTGTGACTTTAAATGCTGGTGCTATACATGAATCTCTGAGAAGGTTGCTGTTGCTAGCGCTCCGATCTAGCCATGATGCAATGATCCCAACTTACGTTTCTTAAATATAAATATATAATAATACCCCTTCCTGGCTCTTATGTAATAATATAGGGGTTACCTCTGCTAGTTAAATATAAAGTAAAGTGCACTACCGGTCCCTAAATCTGTATAGCTATGTTATCTCCGTCTCCAAACTTGGAAACATTCATCCAGATATCTAAACAATGTTCGGGTCCCACTGTAGTTTTATCGGGTCTTAGTATGGTCCTCGAATTTATTTCCCTACGTCATTCGGGTCTCAGACTATCAAAATGCTCACTCCTGGACACACCCGGTCAATTCCAATGATCCTCTGTCTATCCGTCTCTCCGCCGTCCGTTGTTGTAGCATGTGGTCGAGGCTAGGCCACAGGCGACCGCGTCAGCCTCCTCCTCATCTACAGCCATTGTCTGCTACAACGCCGGACGACGCTCCGCCGCAGCCCATTCACAGTGTGAAGGACACCTTGGACGCCCTCATGGGCATCCTCAGTGGCAAGCAAGGGCCTACGACGACCCTGTGGCCGCACTCCTCAATGACCTCGACGTTGCCACCACCATGATATATAGGCCCAAACGCCTAGATAGATCCGGGTCGAGCACCGGCAACGACAGCCTCTGTCGCTTTGCTAGCTCTACCGGCCACGCATTCGGTATTCCGGTCCAACGTTCCCGAGCTCCAGCTTGCATTGCTGTACGCTTCGTGCCAACCCTGTTCGTTTCGGTTGATTGACTTATAAGCCATGGACTGAAGTACGGTTGTCTGGTTTGGTGTGAGAGAAAAACATTGTTGGTTGGTTGATAAGCCAAGCCAGACAGATACAACCTACCGAACAGGCTGATAGTAATTAGGATGTGGAGTTACGACCATTTTGCATCTAGTTTTTTTTTTCTGACAGGGCCAATTAATAAACGACGAGTTGAAATCACTCTGAAATTGTTATGAAAATTCATAAAATTTTACTTTAAAATAGGTACGAAAATTTGACTAGCACGATAGGATAACTAAGGAGTGGACAGTTTTGCATCTAGTTGTTTAACGAGGAGTTCAATTTTGAATGAAATAGTTACAATAATTCAAAAGGTTTGAATAAATAATTTTGGCTTTTTACTATGGTGCGGGCAACAGTATTTACAATGATTATACGCACATTGAGGCAGAAATGATTTGTTATATTAATCAATAAAAATAATTAAAAGTAAAGGTTATAGTCATTTGTTATATGAATCAATACAAAATTACAAGCTTGTATTTTAACTACAGGAAAAATAATGAACAAGAATCCATGAATTTTCTAATCTAAAGCAATTTGGGTAAATTGGAGATCAATCAAATAGCCAATAGATTAATCAATAAAAAAGTAATTAACAGAAAGTGTTAATTCGGTACAGACTTAATTGATACTATCACATTATCATAAAAAATAAATTATAGCTCTATAAATAAATTTTATAAAAGGGTAAAACATAAATAAATATGCAACACTTCTATTATCGTTGCTCATTAACGTTTGGATAAATTAGAGATCAATCCAGTAGCAAACAGATTAATCAGTAAAACATAATTAACATGAAAGGTTATAGCAATTTTGTAACTGATTTACGAGAAAAAACTGCACAAAAAGTAATGAACTCGAATTTTCTGCAACTACGACATGATATAAGAAAATAGCATGAAGTTAGGAACGAGAAAGCCATTCCTTGTGCCATATGGACTAGAATACGAACCCCAAAGAAAGCCCCAGTTATGTACAGCGAATTATTAACAGGGCCCTAAAGCGAATCAGAAACCACAAAGTTAATGGAGCGACTCACAAGCACCTCTTGGACGTGAAGCAGTGTCGTCTTCCCTGGAAAGATAAAATCAACAATAAGGCCACGCGTCTGATCTGCCTTAAAGAAACGTAATTCAAAGATTGGGACGTGGAATTAGCACTGGTACAGCGAAACACAATTTAAATATGAACAGATGGGAGTGGCCTCCAGATTGAACGAGTACGAGAGATGTTTGCGCCTTCTTCTGCTGACTCGTACGGGGGGTGCCATAAACATTAGATGGAAGAGGAACAAAGCCGGAGCCTGTGCGGCGAGGAGCGGCGCGCTGTAGGGAAGTCGGCAGGGGCGGACGCCGCCGGAAGTCAGGCCAAGCCGCGCGGAATTCTTCGGGGAGTCGCCGAGTCAGGGGCTCAGGGCCCGGCCAACGGAGCGATTAGGAAGCGACGTGATTAAGGGATGTACGATCCAATTAGAATTAGGCAGGAGCCGTTTGTAGCCGTTTTCTGTCAAACAGGGTAAAATGAAACGGCTCCACCGACGAAGCCTCTGAAAATATGCTCTCACATAGCTTTGGGGTGATAAGAAGCAAAAAATAGTGGCTTCTCCCGGCTCCTTATCCACCTCCATGCGCTGGTACCCAGGACTTGGAACAAATTACGTTAATTGTCACTGAAACCACCGCCGCACCCACCCCATTGTATCGCTACTTTTCTGTTTCCGTTCCCTCCCGTACGCGGAGCATGATTATTATTTGAACGGAACAGTACTCCAAAAAAGAATGCGTTGCTTGCTAATTCTGTATGGTTTCAATTTTTCATTAATTGTAATTTTGAATTCTGACTATAATTTGTAAACTTTAAATTACAATTTTAAAATGCAAATTTACTCGGATGAAACCAAATGAAGATACATACACCTGCACATGTTACTACATGTATCTATACAAGGGTAGATTTGACAATTAACCATGCATGATAGACAAGTGAAGCCGTTTTGCCAAACGTGATATTAAAATGGCTCCGGCTCCACTGCAAGAGCCGTTTGTGGAGCTGAAGCCAAAAAAAAAAAAATGGCTTCACTGCAGAAGTGAAGCCATACCAAACGGGGCCTTAATATAAACGACTAGATTTACGGGCTAAGCCATGGGCGTGTTTGCAGTCAGGCCAAGCCGCGCGGAATTGGATCAAATAACTGGATCAGTCTCAGTCTTAGTCTCGGTTGGGTCTGCGCGCTTGCCAACATACTTATATAGATCTATATGTCGACTTGGTACGAGTGCTCGTATTTTTCTGAATTTATTTTAGAATTTAATGGCGCTATGCTTTCAGTGATAGGTGGCGACAGCGAGGCGCCTGTGGCGACTTTGTGGATCTCAAGATGTGTCAGGTCAGCCCTTCGGAGGTGCTTATAGGGGTAGGGTTTGCGTACGTTTGTTAATAGGGGTGGGTGGGTGTGTGTGTCATGGGCGTCTATCTTGTACCGTGTAATTCTAAAAAAAGATTTATATCTATATTTATATATATATACCTAATATTAAAGAGGCAAAATATATATACATATCTATATCTATACCTAGTAATAAAGAGGCAAAATTATAGCCCATTTTCTTGGTCTGTCTATTTTTTTTTGTTTCGTCTCTTTCTAACTATGGAACAACTGATAGTTTGATACACGCGACCTGCACAACATACTAGGATGATTTTTTTTTTGTTGCAACATGCCACTAATAATAGTTCACATGGTTGATTATACTCTCAAGTTATTTGGATCATTGCAACATATGATCTAGGAGCATTGCAAGATAATATGGAAGTACTTGCAACTTACTATTTTGGACCAATGAAACATATATATGATGGAAGCAACTGCAACAATATATTCGTTTGGATTTTGAGGATTGCAACATATGATGTAAGTACTTGCAACATGAAACTAATGCTAGTTCAACATGGTCAATTGCATAACAGAAATGGCATAGCTCACGTAGTTCCAAGAAAACTCATGTCATGCGATACTTCACATTCACATGTATCGTGCACATAACAGGATCCTGATAATAAGGAACCCCAACTATAATAAATAGAGTATAACTAGATTAACTATACTATGACTAATGAGATGGTCTAGAAAAATCAACAATGCTAGATGATGAAGTCAGATGTGGAGGTTTTGTTCCTTGACGATAGAAGGAGGACCACGCAACAAGCTTCCTGACATCATATACCGAGAAAAAGACAAGACGAAAATTAAAATGATGGGAAATATGAAAGGAACATATCAATTGAAAGAAGAAAAGGAAAAAAAAAACAACACAAACATAGGTGTGCTCAAATGTAATGTTCATCTTTTTCTCATCCGAAGACTCAATTGAAAGCATTTCATACAACATACACATGACATTTTACACTCCCAAATATTTATTTTGACCGACGACGTAACCACTCCAATACGCCCTTATTGTAACCCTACACCCTCAGCCTATATAAAGGAGGGTAGAGATCTCATGATCGAGATCCATCTCATTTCTTTTCATTCCATCTACTACGTAGTTAGGAGCAACAACCCCTGTAACCGAACATATGAATACAAGAAGAGCAGCATCACCCCAACTGGACTAGGGCAACCCATGTGCCTAAACCAGTATAAATATTGTGTCTCGTGTGCTACCACCTGATTCCTCTTACATGAATTAGTTGCTAAGTATTGCCGGAGCTAAATCATCCGACACCTTCTTGCGTCGCTTCTTGGTCATTCAGCCCGCACGTCTACATCGGTGGTTCGTCATTGCCACCACGGATAGGGACGCCTCTGCCGACTTCTTTCATCGTTGGTGCACCTCGCACGTATTCGGTCTGTACAACCGATTATACGCGATCCACCCGGCTCCAGTGACGTCCACCACAGCATGCAGACACTCTATATGGACCAAGAGTCTCAATGCAATACGATCCATCCATTCATACTAGTATTCCCTTTCTTCTTTCAGGCATTTCCATGCCTGTTGAACTACTGCTAGGAATTCCTCAGAGTTGCACCAGATGTTCTTGAACCTGAAGCTCAGCCTTGCCCAGGGATCAGTGTTGAGCGACAGGATTAGGGGTGCGTGATCCGAGCAGTTCGTTGAAAGGCACCTTAGACACGAATGCGCGGTCAATTCGCTCCACGGTCGGCCTTCTCCGCTCATTAATCCAGGTATACAGCCTTCCTGACAGATGTAGCTCAACCTGCTGCAAATCATCCAGTGTTCAACGCTCGGCTGCAAAGCTGCCCATAGATGACGTCTCCACGCGACTATGGCACCCAGGGAAAGACCCACCACAGGCAACACAGTATAGTCAAAGTCTCCGCGTATGATGAGTGTTTCGACTGTTGAGCTTTGACCCCACTTCTTCATCAACACCTTTTTGTAACCTGCTTCTCCGGCTTGTTGACTCTCATGTTTGTCTTTGCCGCCAGCAGCCTGTCGCTCCGCCTGGGAACGACGCTGTCATTGAGATTGCGCTGCCGTGAGATGCGCAACCTTGAGCTGGTTTGGTTAATGAACTCTTGGATTGTGCCAGCCCGCATCCCCTGTGACGCTCGCATGCATTCGCCGTTGTGCTTGTGACCTGTTCTTCCCTGCAAATTTGGTACCCCCTCTCTGCACCGATTCCTTCTGCAAAAGAAGGCAAGGATCCGGCCGGCCCCTCCACCCCATTTGCTTTGGCTCAGCAGTAGGCGACACCACAATGTTGGCCTCTACCAGCATGTCACGATCCGGCCGGCTCAGAACGCGACTCAGCTTGCTGACGGCTAATTTCCAGCTCCGTGGCTCGCCCAGCGGCCGGCATTCAAATTTGTCTCCAGCTGCAAACCTTTGGTGCGTTGGTGGCGGGCCAGCTAGCGCCTGGGACCATGGCCAGTGCAGGCCCAGCTTTGCGACCGGCCGGCCAGCTTCTGTCCATCAGTCCACATCAAATGGAGGACCAGCTCAGCAAATGCTGACCATAATGTGGTTGATGGACGTGAATAAAACACTGCTGAATACGTACATGCTTCGGGACTCTTGTGCTTCCGTTGGAAAACACTAGGGGATAGGGTCGTATATTCCTATGTTTATGCTTCTCCGGCGGAACACTCTAGGCATGTGATTTATATATAAATTATCGGGTTTCTCCTCACTCGATCATCCACCAACCTGCTCGCTCATTCTTTTCTTCAGCATACAAAAACTTCCATAAAAAAAACAGCCAATGGCGCCTTCAAGAAAGAATCTCTTTGTAGCCGTGCTCCTAATAATTGTCATCGTGGCCGCCGGTAAGTACATGCATATGTATGAACTGTTGGAAATATAAGTGTCTCTCTTAATAACTAGCTTAAGTTTCGGCGTTCAATTGGGTGTATGCAACTTAATATGCTGTTTTGATTAATCTTTTGACTAATTAACCACGTTCTTGCATGTGCTAGTATGTTCAATGCCTGCTTGCACGCAGAGTGAATGCCGGCACCTGAGCGGCAAATATCATGGACTGTGCTTCGTTGACTACGCTTGCGATAATGCATGCTCTTTTGAAGAACCCGAGATCATTTATGGCGCTTGTGACGACTTCAAATGCTACTGCCATACATGCTGAGTGTTGCTGTTGCTAGCGCTATGCAATGATCCCAGACTAGCGTTTCTTAAATATAAATTATCCCTTCTGGCTCTTATGTAATAATATGTATATATAGTTTTTTTTAAAGGATGGGTTACTCTGCTAGTTAAACATAGAGTAAAAGTGCACTACTGGTCCCTAAACTTGTATCACTATGTCATTTTGGTCTCTAAACTTGCAAAACTTTTGTCTAAATACCTAAACAATATATGTTCGGATCTCACTACAGTTTTATCGGGTCTCAGTATGGTCCTTGAATTTATTTTTCTTTGTCATCCGGGTCTAAGACTATCAAAATGCTCACTCCTGCACAAGCCCGGGTCAATTCCAATGAACCTCTCTGTCCGTCTCTCCGCCATCCTTTTGCTGTATGTCGTCGAGGCTAGGCCACGGGCGACTGCGCTAGCCTCTTCCACTTCAACCGTTGTCTGTTACAACGCCGAGCGACACACCGCCGCAGCCCATCAACAGCGTGAAGGACACTTTGGACGGCCTTGCGGGCATCCTCGGTGGGATCCTCACGATCCGGCCGGCTCAGAACGATTCAGTTTGCTTATGGCTAATTTGCAGCTCCATGGATCGCCCAGCGGCCGGCATGCCGACCCACCACTGGCCAGCTTCGACTGTATCAGCGGACAAGGTACGTACGTTAGTACCAATGCAACTTGGTGTCATGTTTACTTTGTCATATTAAGCTATGGCCATGTTTAGTTTCACCAAATTTCCAACTTTGACACTATGCAAAAAGAAGATTCCCGTCACATCAAACTTGCGGTACATGCATGGAGTACTAAATGTTCACGAAATCAAAAACTAATTGCACAGTTTGGTTGTACTTTGCGAGACGAACGTTTTGAGTCTAATTAGTCAACGATTGGACAATTATTACCAAACAAAAACAAAACGCTACAATGCGCTACAGTGACCTCTCTTTCCGGCGACGCCAACTTCGGCCAGCAACTAAACGCGGCCTATGTTAACCTGTCCTTCAGTCCACAACCAGTGGAGGACCTGGTCATCAAATGCCGACAATAATAATGTGGTTGATGGACTCGACAATACCCATATGTTTATGTTTCTACGGCGCAGAACACTAGGCATGTGATTTATATGTATATTGTCGGATTTCTCATCACTCGATCGTCCACAAACCTGCTCGCTCATTCTTTTCTTCAACGTACGAAAACTCTAAAAAACAACAACCAATGGCGCCTTCAAGAAAGAATCTCTCTGCAGCAGTGCTCCTAATTGTCATCGTGGCCGCGCGGTATGTACGTGCACACGTATAAACTGTTAGAAATATAAGTCGATCTCTCCTAATGGCTTAAGTTTAGCATTGAATTGGCTAGTGTATGCAACTTAATATGTTGTTTTGATTAATCTTTCGGCTAATTAACCACTTTCTTGCATATGCTAGTACTATGTTCAATGCCTACATGCACGCAGAGTGAATGCCAACACTATGGCAACGGTTGGTGTGAATGCCGGCACCTGAGCGGCTCTTATTCCGGACCGTGCTTTGACGACAACGGTTGCAACCAGATGAAGACTCCGCGAACATTTACGGCGAGTGTGACAAAAACTTTCAATGCTCCTGCTTTACTAAATGCTCCTCTCTCTCCTCTGAGACGGGTGCTGTTGCTAGCCCTCCGATCCAGCCATGATGCAATGATCCCAGCCTGGCGTTTCTTAAATACTCCCTCCGTATCCTAATTAGAGGACGTTCTGGACATAAGTGTCATTACCAAGGAGTCATTAAGTAGAGGGTATTTTTCTCTGTATGCCCCTATTAAATACGCCTGCGGGTTCATTGTATATAAGAAAGAATCAAAGTTGGAGTGGCTAGCGCAGTGCGGTAAGTCCCCAAGGGTCCCAGGTTCGATTCCTGGGGCGCATGTATTTTTGGATATCGCTAGTTTACATGGCGATTTTTGCATGCTACTGTGCGGAGCGAGTCCGCCGTGCGCGCGCGCGCCTGGGCGTGCGTTTGCTTCCAGTTTTCGCGCGGTATCAGCGAGTTTGGCCGTGTTTTTGCCATTCAATTTTTCATTTTTCGGCCTGGCGCTCGTGCATGCGACGTTTGGATGCCTGCAGACAGTTTAATAAAGCGAAAATTATAATGATGCTTGTTAGCTTTTGTAGTAGAGACATCTTGTAATGTTGCATGAACTAAACCATTGCTGATTGTTTCATGAACTAAATTTGTAATCTTACCGATGCTTTGGCGTACTCCTTTGTCGGCAGCAAGCCCTTGTAGTGCTCCATGAAAAGCTCGCAGTCCACGTTGATGCGGCCGAGCATGGCATCGATGGAGTAGTCCGCGTGGACGAGACCACAGCGAGGGCATGGGTAGAATCGCGAGTGCGCACGGTTCCACGCTTCGCGGTCCTCATGGACGAGATGGCAGCGACCGCAAACGAAAGCGCCCGGCGGCAAGGACTCCGGCACCACGCTGTCCGCGGCGACCTCCTGCGAATCCGGCACCACGCCATCCGCGGCGAGCAGCACGACCTCGTCCGGCTCCTGCGAGTCCAGCGCCACGCCGTCCGCGAAGACCTCCTGCGAATCGAGCGTGACGACGTCCGCGGAAACTGGGACCACGCCGTCCGCGGCGAGCAGCAGCGGGTCGAGCGAATCCAGCGCGATGGACAGCAGCGGGTCAGAGTCCACGGACAGCAGCGGGTCGTCGACGTCCTCCGTGGCGAACTCCTCCGACTCCGGCCCGATGTCCTCCGCGGCTAGCACCTCCGACTTCGTCCCGACGCTGTCCGCGGCGACCAGCACCGAGTCCGGCCCCCGCGCGCCGCCGGTATCCATGGCGAGGAAAGGGAGCGCTGGACCCTAACCAACGGACTCTACGGCGAGCAGCTGAGGGAGATGAAGTCTGCGCTGTGGATGGCGAGGGCGAGCGTGCTGCCCTGTTGGCGAGCGTGCTGTGGGCGGCCGACGTCTTCAATCGAGGAGTCCAACGATTAAGCACAGTAATGTCGAGAGGCGAGCGAAGCCGAGCGGCCAGGCTAAGGGGTAAACGCATGCATGCATGCATGCTGTGGGCGGCCCGACGTCTGTGCTGTTTGCATGCATGCGCGTGAGGGTAAACGCGTCCAAATTAGGCCTCGGTATTCAGAACGTTATCCTTTACCACAAACGCATCACGCTCCAGAACGTCCTCTAATTAGGATACGGAGGGAGTATAAATTATCTCTTCTGGGCTCTTATTATGTAATAATACATATATAGTGTTTTCTTAAAAATAACAGGATGAGTTACCTCTGCTAATTAAATATAGAGTAAAATGCACTATCGGTTTCTAAACTTGTATCGCTATGTCATTCTGATCTCCAAACTTGCAAAACTGCCTGGGTTTGAGGAGGCCGAGATCGTGGCATAGCGCAGCGTATCGCAGCAAGGTACCTGCGCTTCGCCATGGACCAAAAATGGCTGCTGGCCGCACTTGATGGTGGGCTTCTTGCTGCTACTGCAGTGCTACTCCAAAGTCGAACAAAGATGAGAATTAATGAAGAAAACATCGATCTAAGGAGGGAGGAAACAGAAAGATATAAAAGTCAATGCCTGCTTTCACAATCTTTATCACTTATATCACGTAGATTTGTTTATAGAAACCTAACGAAATTGATTTCACTTTTTTTTTAAATTAATACTTGTGTGGTTTATTATTATGTATTTTACAAGTTTAATCTGATTTGATCGTTCCAGGAAAAATAATAAAAAGCTTACAAACGATTTTTTTCTCTTAGTTATATTTATCAACGTCTGACATATAGTAACCCCAATTATCCATTCCAACCTACATCGTCTCTATAATAATTCCACTCTAATCAAGCACCGTCATCATTTTCCATCCAACCATCACCAAAATCCCATTTGCAACCAATGTTCACCATCTAGATTCTAGCAAACGCTTATACGATTAATGATCTTATTGGTAGTAGTAACAACACAGAAGAAACCACCAATTTGCATGGTACCCCCTTCAAACCATCCAATCCTAAACTCCAGCCCCTTTGACCGAGGTAGTGTAGTGATTAGTGAACGAGGCCATCACATGGATTATGGGTGTTCTTTGAGGCTGATGAGGCGCGCAAAAAACCATTGTCATATCCATGATCTCCATCATCCATCGGTCCATCAGTTCCACCTGAATGCCATCAGGCTGGCCATGCTGTGCTTACTGTCCGCCCACAGCTAGCCAAAGATAGAAAACGAGAATGGCTCTCTAGAGTGCAAACAAGATATAGAGTAACCGTTGGAGAGTATAAGGGGGAGGTCGGATCCTAAGAGGGGGAGGACAATTCCACGTAGATTCATTCGAGTCCGCACCGTTCCACTCGAGCTCTGCACCGAGAGCAGAGCAACCCAGACAGGGGCACCGAGAGCTCCTCCACCGCATCCGTCATCTTCCTCCTCTCCAGTTAGGGGGAAGGCTCCACCAGCGGCGAGGTGACCCTAGGATTAGCACTGAGTGATCCCCTATCGAATGTCTCTCTTTCTCCTGTACACTATTGTAACCCCCTAGATTTTGGGTGCTCTTGAGTATAAAGATCACCAGCTGCTAGATGTAGGGCATCGATTGGTCTGAACCAGGATAAACCATTGCGTCCCCTCTGTGATTCTTGTGTTCTTGAGTTCACCCGAGCCACCGGAGACACGCACTCAGACACTACCACAAACAACAATGCTTGTCGTGGTTTCGACCCCGCGACAGCTGGTGCACCAGGTAGGGGAGCGCGTCAAGTGCGATTCAGGCTCTACAGTGCCGAAGCCACCCGCCTTGTCGCTAGAGCAAGCGGCACCATCCCAGACGGCAGCATTCGCTTCCCCGATGAGTTCTTCGTCATGACCGATGCCTTCACATCGGGCCAGGTCCTCAACTTTGGGAGCCTGGCCTACGTCGCCGACTGCTACGACGAGCTCCGCTCGCTCAATAGGGCTGCCCCAGCGAGCAGCAAGCCCCCGACGCCGCCCTCTCCGTTGGGCCTCTTGGGAGTAGATCTTGAGGTTCTGGCCTAGCAGATTCGACACGGCCTGGGCCCGAACCCCACAATATCGGATTGTCGCCAGATGTTCTACAAGCTGGCCAACGTGCATCACCAGATCGCCACTGGTGAGGTTCTCCCGCCGTCCGAGCACTTCTGGTACTACCTCCCGGACCTACCTTTCAGGATCCAGAATGTGGCAGCATCCTTCCAGCTGGGGCTGGAGCACCTCATTAGCCACGAGGTGCCACGAAGCGTCGTCCTCTCCGGCGTGGCAGGAATTTACATCACCTCGCTGTGCACCTTCCTTGAGGTCCTCTCGGGGAACGGCCCGGAGTATGACTCCGACGACATCGACTGCTATGCCCTGCCTCACATGTGCTACCACATCGATGGTAAGGACCCTGTCAAGGAGGCACCCAAGCTCACGCCGCCAAACCAGAGTCCCCACAGCCGTGCGAACTACCTTCAAGAGAAGGCAGCTCGCCTGCAGGCTCGGTAGGTGGACCTAGAGGCCACCAAGGCAGAGCTTGAGTGCCAAAGGCAAGAGCTTGCTGGGCGGCAAGCCATGCAGCCCCCTGTCAACGATGATGACACCCGCACTGTGGCTCCCAACACTCTGTGTTTGCCCCGCGCGGCCTACAACATGGCCGCCGCCGCCTACTGTTTGGAGGACATGTCTGACATGCCGGATCCGAAGACCAACAAGCGGTTGCACGAATCAAGGCGGCTCCTTCGTGTCGCACCCTCCCGGCCATCCCAGCCGACGGCCACCATCAACGGGGACCGCTTCGATGCGCATGACCCACTAATGGGAGGAAGCAGCGGTGACCCTTCTGGCTGCAGCTTCGATCGTCCGTCGGCCAAGGGCGCCAAGCCTCGGCAAGAGTGAAGGCATGAGCTTTCCCCTCCCCGTCCACTCACACGCAACCAAATCCACGATGATGGCGACGTGTGTGACACCATCGAGGCCAAATGCCATGCTCAGGCCTAGTCCCACACTCCAAAGCGATGGGATGGGGGCTCGCCCAGGATCACTTCAGCCCCCTAGCGTCAGGGCTAGGATCTAAGCGCCCCCTACCCTAGGCATTTTTTGCTACCGACGCACATCTCCATGTACGACGGTGAGACCAACCCGGACCACTAACTTGAGGATTACCACCTCACCATGATGGCCGGGGGTCGGATGATGACTTTACCATCCATTACCTTCCCCTGCTCCTGTCGAGCTCGACCAGAGCTTGGCTCAAATAGTTTGAGCCCAGCAGCATCCGCTGCTGGGCGATCTCTGCTCTGTCTTCGTCAGTCACTTCCAAGGTACGTACACCTGACTAGGGAACTCATGGGACCTGTGCAACTGTAGGCAGAGGACTGATAAGACCCTATAGGAGTACATCCATTGCTTTTCCAAGAAGTGCAATGAGCTCCCCAACATCACTGACGCCAATGTAATCAATGCCTTTACCTGCAGTATGACCCGCTAGGCGCTCGTCCACGCGCTCGGTCGCGAGACCCCACGCATGGCGCGGGAGCTCCTAGACGTCGCCACCAATTACGCCACAGGTGAGGAGGCCGTCCAGGCCAAATTCAATGGCAAGGCCAAGGCCGTCGGCCACCTCAGTGGTGGAGACAGTAGCGATGACCCTGCCTCAGCCCAACATCACCGCAACAAGAGGGCCAAGGACCGAAAGAGCCGCAGGGAGGAGATGGTGGCCGTGGCTGACCATGCTGCCAGGCCTCAACCCTATGGGAGGTGTGTGCACCCTGAGCACTTTGACATGGCACTCAAGGGCCCCCTACCCATTCCATGGGGGACAAGAGAAGCACCTCCTCAAGGATTGTGCCACCATCAGGGGCTGTAACACCCTCGGTGTTTGGCTTCCACTAAGTGCATTTCATTTCATAAACATATGCATCATCTATGCCATCATCGCCATTGTTACTGAAACATGCATGTGCAACAATTTCAACTGTGTATGTTTCGTGCTTGATTGTTGTGAATAGTAATGGTGTAACATGTGAATGTAACATGAAACTCTCATACGTGGAAACATGGCAACATGGTAGTAAGGTGACAAGTGTAGAATAACAACCTAGCCATGAAATATATGAAACATTACATTGCAACGTATGAGTGAATTGTTTGTTTTAGTCGCTTTATTCCATGTGATCCTTAGAAGTGGTATAACAAGTTTGTAGAGTGGTTGATTATGGTCTGATACACCTTAACTACACTTAGGTTACTTGTTGGGACATTGTTCATGTAGGTCAAAATGACCAAAATGCCCTCAAGTGAAGGGTTGACTAGAATTGACCATAGGAGTCTCATTGTTTGACTGTTTAAAAAGTGTAACTTAGAGACTTTGCATGGCTGTGCACTCTTTACAAAAGTTGTAGCAAATTTATCAAGGAACAAAAGTTGTTTTATAGCCAAGTCATGAAAATGTGTGGAACATGGTCAAACATGGCCCACAAGTCAGAGGTACATGCTGTTTTCAACACTTAGAAAAATATTCTAAGTCATAGTGTTTTCCAGTTGCATCAAGCCAACTTTAGCTTCGTGTAACTTCGGATCCACGACGATTTAGGTGTTGGTCCTTGAAAAGAAATTGTAGAGGGATGGTACACCTACAAATTTCATGTACATAGTTTTTGATAAGGGTCATTGGTTTAGCCGTGTTGACACGAGGAATACTCGCTGTCAGTCGGATCAATCGATGACTGAATCGCCATTTTCAGAAAACGGTCAGTGACCGTCATGGCCGACCGGAGCAGGAGCTTCTCGCCGCGTGGCGCGCATGAGAAGCCGAGGCCTCCACGTTGCGTGCTTGAGCTCCAGATGAAAGCCACGCCTCGCCTCTCTCTCTGCGCCTCGCCATTTCCCTCTCTCGCCTTCACCGCGCGCAGCGCCAAGCCACCGCAGCCGTCCGCCATTGCCGATCGAAATCGCAGTGCCGTGCGTGCACGCCACCGCGTAAACGCGTTGCCCGTCACTTTGTAGCCTCTCCGTGACCTCCTTCACCTCTCGGTAGGGTCAATCGAGCCTCGGTAAGGCGTATTCGCCGTTCTTCCCCACCGTAGCCATGGCGGAAGTTCGCCGGAGTTGGCGCTCCACGCGGCCGATTGTCCTCGCGCCTTTCCACCCCTCCCTACCTCGCGCTAGGTCATAGGAACACCACCGGCTCAGAGAGTCACCAATGGTGGTATGTGTCGCCGTCGATTCGCCGGGCCGGACGTCTCTGCCGGCCGTCGCCGCCGTGCTCTCGTCGCCACCCCTCTAGCCGCTGCAATCGTTGCAATAGATGGGTCCTCTAGATGCGCATGTGTGTGGGAACACGGCGGTGCCGTCGAGTTCGCCGGAGAAGCCACCGGCGGTGAACTAAGCCACCCGTGGTCGCTCCTCCCTGCTTCCTTGCTTGACGAAGCGGGCCCGTTCGTCCGGCCTCTCGACGCAGCGAGGCGGAGTCCAGTTCGGGCAGCGTCGTCGTCTTGGGCCATGATCAGTCTTTCATGGGCCACAGTTCGTAAAATTTGGCAAATGTGGTTGAGTTGTTTTCGATTTGTTTTGTTTATTTTATTTTCACAGTTTATGTACATCTTGAAAAATATGTAGCTCCTAGTATATAGATCCAAATGCTATGGTTCCAATTTTGTTGAGTTCATGATAATGTCTAGTATTTAATAAAAATATTATATGGACACATGTTTTAGAAAAATTTGATGAATTAAATAGGAGTTTGAAATGTGTTTTTAGAAGCATGCAAACTTGTTTGAATTTTATCTTGAGTTTCTGTGGTCCAAAAATTATGAAATTTTGTGGGCAGTCTGTTATTGCTGATGTGAAGCTCTGGTAAAAATTTTAGAGCTAGTGCATGTGTAGTTTTTAAGTTATAGAATTTCCTTTTATTAATAAGTGGATCTTGTGTGAATTTTCATAATTTTTCTATAGATCCAGTGAAGGTAAAATTTTATGGGTGCTATTCTTATGCTAGAAGGATGCTAGGAAAAATGGGAAATCTGTTGCTTGACACTTTTTAATAAGGTTTCCTAATTATGCTAGAAATAGACATGGCATCTGTTATTTTGGATACAGCAAGTTATGTTGGTCCAATGGCTTTAAAATTTTATGGTAGTCTATGTGCAGCATGAGGTAGCTACTGTAATTTTTGTAGATTTTATGAATAATTTTACTATATATTGCTTAAATCACCTAATTAACTAAATAAATTGGAAAAGGATATTAAATAATTTATTTAAAAGCTAGCACTATACTTTCTGATGTTTCTTAGATATGAAAAACAAGTTGGTAAACTTGGTTTGGTCAAATTAGGCTTTTGCACCATCATTAAATAATTAAGTTAGCAACCCGTCATTACGGACAGATTCTAGGTCTACTGGAAATTGATTTGGTTAACTTTAGAATCATGCTTTGATGTTTACAAGTGAATTGTAGAGAATTTCATAAGCTTTCCAGAATGTCCTCTTGCAAGTCATTTGGAGTTATAGAACTCTGGTTATGATAGAATTAAGTTACTACTTGTTGCATATGAAGCTTTAATCATTATTTTAAGCATGTCTGTACTATTCTAAGTTCATGGTACTGTTCCTAGGTGTTAGGCCTTTAACTGAAGATGAGCATCTTTATCTTAGGTTATGCAAGTTAGGTAAGTTGCTCTTGTTATTTAAGTTAAGTGGGATACATGCTTAAAGTGATTTGAATAGAGCTAATTACTCGGTAAACGAGTGTCCAGTGATGTTTTCGTAAACACCCATTGTGATTCATTCATCATGAGCATCATGTCATTCCTTATGCATTCATGATATTTATCTTGTGCATCGGCATGCAATAGGTGTACCGGAAGGAGTAACCTGCTGGAATTCGAGGAACCGAAAGCGGCAAAGAAGAATGACGCACGGAGATTCGGGAGGAGCAACCTTCAGAGAAGTGCCGCACGAGGTCGCCGTTGAGTGCCCTGACCACCGCCCTTGCAACTTCGTGAAAGGCAAGCCCTGAGCATATTAAGCCTCCTATTTTCCGAACTGCAGTTACAATATTATTATTACATATATTGTTGCATTAAGTTTAGGTGTTGGATGCAAACACTTGTTGCATTGGTTACCTATTCCTTGTCCGAGATATGGTTACCACAATCCTATGTAGCTCGGGCTCGAGTAGTGCTTAGCCCCGCTTAAACGCGGTAGAAGTCGGGTGATTTTCTGTCACCGCGAGATATAGGAAGATACATGTGGCACGGTTGGCTATATTTGCTATCGTGGAAAAGAACCAGTCTAATTTGAAATGAAGACCGGACGGAGGCTTGCCGGTTTGCGGTGACTCCGTCGTGTCGCAAGGACCCGATTCTTGGAGCCTTTCCTGCTCATGTTGAGCGATGCCTCTCTCTTAGTTGGCCGGGTCGGAGACCGACCACGAAGCCGAGTAGCTCACCTCGGTAGGGGAGTCGATAAGTATAAAGTGCACCTCGGAAGGAGCCGTGGCGTGAGTCCAAGGGCGGTGTGATTTAAAAGTCCCGATCGTCCCGCGGAAGGGTAATCCCCGAGAGTGTCTTGGCGTTGATCGAACCCGCATGAATTTGGTTCTGAGATATTCCAAAAGGTGACCCACGGCTACCCTTGCAAAGTATGCCGGGTGAGAGTTAGGAATACCCCTCACCGAGTTGTAATTCGATTCAAATCGCCGTCTCTCCAGTTAGTGAGAACTTGACGGGCTTATCTCCAATGTAGATACACTTAATAACTTAATGGTTCGGAAATGATGATATGATGATGACAACCTTATTATACCTGCTATGGTTAATATTGTTTGCTCCTAATAAGTGAGTGCTCTAGTACAGGTGCTAATCTAGTGGACGGGTAAATGATGATAAGCTTGATGCTAAGTTTAAATTGGTTACTATGCTCATAAGCTCTTTTATGCAAATGTGTCAAGCTAGCCCACACGAAAAGCCTTGCATGATCCTTGGTGTCTTTTATTTCGATTTTTGTCGGGTAAGTCTAGTGAGTACATTCTCGTACTCGGGGTTTATTTCCACACATTGCGCAGATGACCGGTTCTTCTTTGGTTGTTTGCAAGTCGCCTTCTCCTGCTTTGGGGATGAAGACTAGACCGTTAGGCGCGGTCTCTACTAGTTCTCGTGCTGATAATGCTTTTGTGGGACATGACTCGATCCGGCAATGTAATTGAAACTATGAAGTTATGTACTAAACTATGTTGCTTCCGCACACTCAAACTTGGTTTGTAATATTTTATTTGAACTCGATGGATGTAATCCGAATGCTACTTGTGAAATGTTGTAACGAATGATGTGTTGTGTTGAATCATTACGATCTTGGTTTGTATGTCGAGAGTTGGTTGAAATCCTTCGTGATTTCCGGACTCCGGGATTATGGGAGCTTAAGTACGAGAATTTGATCGCTTCGGTGATTGTTTTTGTACTTACGTTCTTATGATTTGGTCGGTTCTATTATGGTGGTATCGGAGCAAGATTTGACACTAAACACGTCATTTGTGTATTTAAAACAAAAGTATTTGTAAAAATCTTAAATTAAATACTAAGTATTGCCAGTGGTCATATCCCTTATGCCCAAATAAGGACTCTTAGGTGGCTTATTAAAGTACTAACTTGGGGGATTACTGATTGTTTCTGTTTAAATCGTCCATACGGCGTGCTATTGTATGGATGCCATCCGCTTGGGTGGTAATGTTTGGATCAAATACCTCTACGCTCTGGTAAGTGGGAGTTGTGAGAGCATGACCGTCCAATCGTCGGTCTAGGGGAGAGTAGTTGTGGTTGCTCGCGTATTTACATGTTCAATCATGTATCTATGAGAGTACTTAAATGTGGGTATCTCTGACGGGTAGTTGTGATACTAGAGTATGTGCATCAGGAGATGTATGTATGAAAGTATTTAGTTACTGCTTGCTTTTATGCATTTTGGGAAATTACTGGGCTGAAATGAAATTTTCTGCAGGTACACTAACAACGTATCGTTGTAGATCGACTAGCTACCGTATACGAGAAAACGTATGTATGCCACCGTATATTTCGCTAGCCTTTAAATTTTTCTAGGATGGTGAGGACGTACGGATCGTGCATGCATCATGTTCAAGCATACATGGCATTTCTTGCATTACTCCCTCCTTTAAAATATGATTGTCCCGGCTAATTAAATTTCGTATCCCTTAAATGATTCTCCCCTTACGTTGTAACTTTTGCTACAGATGGCGCGCACGAAGCGCACTGCTCGCAAGTCCGCTGGAGGCAGGGCGCCTCGTCACCGTTTAGCTCCTCGTGAGCCCCGTCCTGAGCCTACTGAGGAGGAAAGGCTGAGGACAGAGCTTGCTCGGGTGACTGCTGAGAGGAATGCGGCTCAGCACCGCTTGGAACAAGTGACACAGGAAAGGGACCAAGAGACCCTTGAGGTTCAGAGGTTGACAGTTGCTCACCGCAACTGTGAACGCATGTTGATTCACGTGATGAACCAACGGAATGAAGCCTGGCACGAGGAGGATGTGTTGAGAGCACGACAGGTAGAGCTAGAGCAGCAAGTGGCAATTGCTGAGGAGTACAATGACAATCTCCATGAGGAGGTTCACCTGTTACACAATCAACTTCACCCTCTCCTGCCACCTGAGGATGAGGATGAGATGGGTTCTGGTGTCATCATGGCTGAAGGTGATGATGACATGGAGGTCAATGGACCTGAGGACATTCCACCTGATGAGGAGGAAGATGAGGAGTTGGAGCCTGCTAGTGATGAAGATGGAGGAGAGATCTTCGACACTGACTCCGAGGACGATGCGTAGTTTAGCTTACTACTTAGCTAATGCGCAAGAGCTAGTCTTTTGTTGATCCTCATGCATGAACGAGTAGCTTTGGAATAAGTAATCGTTGGGATGTAATATCGAACCATAAGTTATCTTTGGATGTAAGTTTGGAACCACTATGGCTTGGATGTAACCTATCGAACGTATTATGCTCCACGTATGTGAGCCTTTGATAAATTCCGTCTTTGCGGTCTATGGATCGAGTGGTTGGTTAAGTTCATCGCATTTATGTGTCCATTGACGCGCTTGATGAGTTGTGTGGTTGTGATGAATGATTGTGCCTCTGTTGATTATCTAAATGCATTCCTCCAATGGACTCAGTTTGGGCATAATTATACGATTCATCTACAAAAATTTCCACATCGTCAGTGCTCATTGGCTATACATTTTGCAGATGGCTCATCATAACCTTCGTCGCGGTCGTGGCATGGGAAATGAGGAACAACCACCTCCGCCACCGCCCACACCAGCTGAGCTAATGCAGACAGTGGTGGAAAGTCAGCGCATGTTAGCTGAGGCTATGCATCAGATGGCTAACCGTGAGGATCGTCATGTCCGCCAAGGACCCGAGCCAAACCAGTACAGCAGCTTTAAGGACTTCATGGATACAAAGCCTCCTGTCTTTCGTGAGGCAGAAGAACCATTACAAGCTGATGAATGGTTGAGCACGATAGAACAAAGGTTTGGATTGCTCCGTTTGACTGAGGGTATGAAGGCCACATATGCAGGACACCAGCTCCAAGGCCTGCAGTATCTGGTGGACACACCACAAGACCACCTTCCCCGCAAATGCCGAGATAGTTTGGGGTCGGGGTTCAGTGACTTTGAGAGGACACTTTATTCCTCCCGGTCTCATGGCCATTAAGCATCTTGAGTTTATGAAGCTCACCCAAGGCAACAAGAGTCTCAATGAATACCTCCGGGCATTCAACAACTTTGGCAAGGTATGCTCTCGAGTTTGTCGATCTGGACGCTAAGAGAATAGCTAGCTTCAAGAGGGACTTTCCCTAAATTGATGAAGTCAATGGGCAATCTGCAAGTGTGTCACCTTCAATGAGTTTATTAGTGACACTCGACTCAAGAGAACAATGATAAGATATATGCCGCTTCTAAGAACCGCAAAAGAAACTTTGATTCAGTGCTTCTCGGTCTAAGGCACCAATGATATCCAAGGCCCATCTGTCCACCCAATGCTAATGTCCCAGTCACCACCTCGAAGAAGAAGAATCAAGCTAAAACTGGTTTTCGCAAGGTACACAATTTCCTTGCCAAAGAATACTTACAGGCGGCAGCTCAATGTCCCACCACTAACAGCCGTGTTGGAATCTGTAACCAGCCTGGGTCATTGGGCAAATAGGTGTCCCCATCCTCCCAAGAATGCTCAAGGAAAACGTCCGTCAGTGTAGCGTGTTCATTACACTCATGTGGAGGAAATTCCTGGCTTGGTGAAGTGGTCACCATTGGTAAGTTTCTTGTTAATAATCACCCCTAGGTTGTGCTCTTTGATTCGGTGCTTCACATTCCTTTGTGAGTTTTACTTTTGCATCTAAGCATAAGATGAATGTGATTACAATTGTCAAGGGTGGTTATTGTATTAGTCTTCTCACCGGAATAATATCATGACTAACCAAGTAGTAAAAGATGTAAAGCTTGAAATTGGGGATCGAGAGTTTCTTCACAGATCTTGTAGTGCTACCGGGGTAGGAATTGATATAATCCTAGGAATGAAGTGGATGAGTGGGAATGGAGTCTTGATCGATCGTCAACCCGTGTGGTAATGTTGAGGGATCCTGTGGATAAGAAGGGTTTTCTAGTGCAGTTACCTCGTGATATCTCTCTTCACAATACAGCCAATGCTACCCTAGCCAAAGCCATTGAGGATCTACCAGTTGTCTGTGAGTTTCCAGATGTCTTCCCTGATGACTTGCCTGGATTACCTCCGGACCGCGATGTAGAATTCAAGATAGAACTTATTCCGGGTACGGCTCCTATATCTCGAAGGCCCTATAGAATGCCGCCCAATGAGTTGGCTGAACTAAAGAGTCAGTTGAATGAGCTATTGAAGAAAGGTTTGATTCGGCCTAGTTCTTCTCCTTGGGGTTGTCCGGCTATCTTTGTGAAGAAGAAGGATGAATCTTTGCGCATGTGCGTAGATTATCGTCCCCTAAATGCTGTTACCATCAAGAACAAATACCCTCTTCCTCGCATCGATATTCTGTTTGATCAGCTCTCTAAAGCTAAGGTATTCTCCAAGATCGATTTGAGGTCCAGTTACCATCGAGATCAAAATTAAATCCGAAGATATACCTAAGACAGCTTTCTCTACCCGTTATGGTTTGTTCGAGTACCTTGTCATGTCTTTTGGGTTGACAAATGCTCCGGCACACTTTATGTACCTGATGAATTCTGTATTCATGCCAGAATTGGACAAGTTTGTCGTCGTGTTCATTGATGACATCCTAGTATATTCTCAGAATGATGAAGAGCATGCTAAACATCTGAGAATTGTCTTAACTTCGATTAACGTGACAACCAGACTTTATGCTAAGTTCAAAGAAGTGTGAATTCTGGTTGAACAAGATACCTTTTCTAGGTCATGTGTTATCTGGTGATGGAATTTCGGTTGACCCTCTGAAGGTGCAAGAAGTCCTTGAGTGGAAGGCACCTATTACGGTCCACGAAGTTCGAAGTTTCTTGGGATTGGTGGCTATTATCGTCGCTTTATCCCGGATTTCTCAAAATCGCCAAGCCCATGACTCGGCTACTCTGAAAAGATGAGAAGTTTGTGTGGACTCAAAGTGTGAAGAGACTTTCCACACTTTGCGGACCTTGCTAACCTCTCTCTCAGATATTACAACAACGACATCGAAAAAGCCTTTTGATGTCTATTGTGATGCATGTGGCACCGGTTTGGGGTGTGTTCTTATGCAGGGAAGGCGAGTAATTGCTTATGCTTCAAGCCCGACTTCAAAGCATGAAGTCAACTATCCTACCCATGACTTAGAGTTAGCCGCAGCTTGTTCATGCCACAAGATTTGGAGACATTACTTGCTTTGGGTAATTTGTGCAACATCTATCTTGACCATAAAAGCCTCAAGTACATTTTTACTCAACCCGAGTTGAACATGCGTCAACGGCGCTGGTTAGAATTGATCAAGGACTACAACCTTCAAGTGCACTACCATCCTGGTAAGGCGAATGTGGTTGCTGATGCCTTAAGCAGAAAAAGCCATTGCAATTCCTTAATTAGTGAAGACTTTCATCTATCACACCTCCTTCATCCTGTAGTACTTCACAATATCACTGTGGATTGCTCTCTTAGAAGTCGAATTATCGAACTCTAGAAGACTGATGTGGGTGTGTTTCACATCAAACGGAAAATGAAAGAGAAAGAGACCAAACACTTTAAGGTCGATGACAAAGGAATTCTCTGTTTAATGATAGACTTGTGGTACCCAAAGATAAAGAACTTAGAAATCAAATTATGGTCAAGCCCATTCTTCTAAGTTGTCCATCCATCCCAGTAGTAGTAAAATGTATCAAGATCTCAAGTTGTATTATTGGTGGACCAAGATGAAGAAAGAAATCGCAGACTTACGTGGCAAGGTGTGATAAGCATTGCAGAGTCAAGGCTATTCACATAAGGCTGATTGTTGCGGCCACTCTCCATTCTGGTTGGAAGTGGGAAGAAATTAGTATGGATTTTATTGTTGGATTACCCACTACCAACAAGGGTTGTGATTCCATCTGGGTTATCGTGAGATCGTCTAACTAAATCCGCTCACTTTATTCCGGTCAAGTCTACCTATCATCCTCACAATTATCTTTGAGATTTATTTTCAACAAGTGGCACGTCTCCATGGTGTACCCAAATCCATTGTTTACGATAGAGGACCTCGGTTCACGGCTACGCTTTTGGGAGTGCTTACATCGAATCTTGGCACTCATCTAATCCATGATTACGCCTATCATCCGCAAACATCGGAGACGGTAGGCGTGTTAATCAAATTCTTGAGGACATGCTTAGAGCTTGTCTTATTTCTTACAAAGGCTCTTGGGAAGACTGGTTACCTCTCGCTGAATTCTCTTATAACAACAGTTATCAAGAGAGTATCAAAATGGCTCCTTTTGAAGCTCTTTATGGCGCAAGTGTAGAACTCCTTTGAACTGGGTGGAACCCGGGAAAGAAGATTCTATGGTATTGACTTTGTAAAAGAAGCGAAGAGCAAGTCCGAACTATACAAAAGAATATGATCGCCATACAGGCCGGACAAAAAGAGCTATCTTGACAAGAGAAGGAAACCTATTGAGTTTGAAGTAGGTGATCATGTTTATCTGAAGGTATCCCCTATGAAAGGAGTCAAGCGTTTTGGAATTAAAGGAAGCTTGAGCCTCGATATGTTGGACCCTACCGCATTATCGAGAAAAGTGGAAGAGTAGCATATAAGCTCGATCTACCCGTGAGATGGGAGCTATATTTCCGGTATTCCATGTGTCCCACCAAGAAGTGTCTTCGTATTCCCGAGGAAAGAATAACAACAAGGAAAGTCAACTTGAAATCTGATCTTTCTTATGAGGAAAAGCCCGTGCAAGTTCGGATACTCAAGAAAGAGTGACTTTCGTACCGCAGTGGTTAAATTATACAAGGTAGTTTGGAGTAATCATAGTGAACGGGATGCAACTTGGGAGCGGGAAGATTATTTAAAGGAAAATCATCCAACTTTCTATACTAAATGGTACGCTTTCCAAATCTCGGGACGAGATTTTTCTAAGGGGGGAGGGCTGTAACACCCTCGGTGTTTGGCTTCCACTAAGTGCATTTCATTTCATAAACATATGCATCATCTATGCCATCATCGCCATTGTTACTGAAACATGCATGTGCAACAATTTCAACTGTGTATGTTTCGTGCTTGATTGTTGTGAATAGTAATGGTGTAACATGTGAATGTAACATGAAACTCTCATACGTGGAAACATGGCAACATGGTAGTAAGGTGACAAGTGTAGAATAACAACCTAGCCATGAAATATATGAAACATTACATTGCAACGTATGAGTGAATTGTTTGTTTTAGTCGCTTTATTCCATGTGATCCTTAGAAGTGGTATAACAAGTTTGTAGAGTGGTTGATTATGGTCTGATACACCTTAACTACACTTAGGTTACTTGTTGGGACATTGTTCATGTAGGTCAAAATGACCAAAATGCCCTCAAGTGAAGGGTTGACTAGAATTGACCATAGGAGTCTCATTGTTTGACTGTTTAAAAAGTGTAACTTAGAGACTTTGCATGGCTGTGCACTCTTTACAAAAGTTGTAGCAAATTTATCAAGGAACAAAAGTTGTTTTATAGCCAAGTCATGAAAATGTGTGGAACATGGTCAAACATGGCCCACAAGTCAGAGGTACATGCTGTTTTCAACACTTAGAAAAATATTCTAAGTCATAGTGTTTTCCAGTTGCATCAAGCCAACTTTAGCTTCGTGTAACTTCGGATCCACGACGATTTAGGTGTTGGTCCTTGAAAAGAAATTGTAGAGGGATGGTACACCTACAAATTTCATGTACATAGTTTTTGATAAGGGTCATTGGTTTAGCCGTGTTGACACGAGGAATACTCATTGTCGGTCGGATCAATCGATGACCTGAATCGCCATTTTCGAAAAACGGTCGGTGACCGTCATGGCCCGACGGAGCAGGAGCTTCTGCCGCCCGCGTGGCGCGCGCGAGAAGCCGAGGCCTCCACGTTGCGTGCTTGAGCTCCAGATGAAAGCCACGCCTCGCCTCTCTCTGCGCCCGCCATTTCCTCTCTCGCCTTCACACCGCGCGCGGCGCCACCACCGCAGACCGTCCGCCATTGCCGACCGAGCATCGCAGGCTGCCGTGCGTGCCATCACCAAAACGCAACGCGTTGCCCGTCCGCCAGTAGCCTCTCCGTGACCTCCTTCACCTCTCACCGGGTCAATCGAGCCTCGGTAAGGCGTGATTCGCCGTTCTTCCCCACCGTAGCCATGGCGGAAGTTCGCGGAGTTGGCGCTCCACGCGGCCCGATTGTCCTCGCGCCCTTTCCACCCCTCCCCCTCCTCGCGCTTAGGTCATAGGAACACCACCGAAGCTCGTAGAGTCACCCGATGAGTGGGTTGTGTCGCCGTCGATTCGCCGGGCCGGACGTCTGCATGGCCGTCGCGCCGTGCTCGTCGCCACCCCCCTCTAGCCGCTGCAATCGTTGCAATAGATGGGTCCTCTAGATGCGCATGTGTGTGGGGAACACGGCGGTGCCGTCGAGTTCGCCGGAGAAGCCACCGGCGGTGAACTAAACCACCGTCGTCGCCCTCCCCTGTTTCCTTCGGCGACGGCGGGCCCGTTCGTCGGTCTCTCACGCTGGAGGCGGGAGTCCAGTTCGGGCGCCCGTCGTCTTGAGCCATGACGTCTTCATGAACAGCAGTTAAGCGTGGGCTGGCCCATTGTGGGCTGAGTTGTTTTCTGATTTGTTTTGTTTATTTTATTTTCACAGATTTATGTACATCTTGAAAAATATGTAGCTCCTAGTATATAGATCCAAATGCTATGGTTCCAATTTTGTTGAGTTCATGATAATGTCTAGTATTTAATAAAAATATTATATGGACACATGTTTTAGAAAAATTTGATGAATTAAATAGGAGTTTGAAATGTGTTTTTAGAAGCATGCAAACTTGTTTGAATTTTATCTTGAGTTTCTGTGGTCCAAAAATTATGAAATTTTGTGGGCAGTCTGTTATTGCTGATGTGAAGCTCTGGTAAAAATTTTAGAGCTAGTGCATGTGTAGTTTTTAAGTTATAGAATTTCCTTTTATTAATAAGTGGATCTTGTGTGAATTTTCATAATTTTTCTATAGATCCAGTGAAGGTAAAATTTTATGGGTGCTATTCTTATGCTAGAAGGATGCTAGGAAAAATGGGAAATCTGTTGCTTGACACTTTTTAATAAGGTTTCCTAATTATGCTAGAAATAGACATGGCATCTGTTATTTTGGATACAGCAAGTTATGTTGGTCCAATGGCTTTAAAATTTTTATGGTAGTCTATGTGCAGCATGAGGTAGCTACTGTAATTTTTGTAGATTTTTATGAATAATTTTACTATATATTGCTTAAATCACCTAATTAACTAAATAAATTGGAAAAGGATATTAAATAATTTATTTAAAAGCTAGCACTATACTTTCTGATGTTTCTTAGATATGAAAAACAAGTTGGTAAACTTGGTTTGGTCAAATTAGGCTTTTGCACCATCATTAAATAATTAAGTTAGCAACCCCGTCATTCTGGACAGATTCTAGGTCTACTGGAAATTGATTTGGTTAACTTCAGAATCATGCTTTGATGTTTACAAGTGAATTGTAGAGAATTTCATAAGCTTTCCAGAATGTCCTCTTGCAAGTCATTTGGAGTTATAGAACTCTGGTTATGATAGAATTAAGTTACTACTTGTTGCATATGAAGCTTTAAGCATTATTTTAAGCATGTACGTACTATTCTAAGTTCATGGTACTGTTCCTAGGTGTTAGGCCTTTAACTGAAGATGAGCATCTTTATCTTAGGTTATGCAAGTTAGGTAAGTTGCTCTTGTTATTTAAGTTAAGTGGGATACATGCTTAAAGTGATTTGAATAGAGCTAATTACTCGGTAAACGAGTGTCCAAAGGATGTTTTTTAAAACACCCATTGTGATTCATTCATCATGAGCATCATGTCATTCCTTATGCATTCATGATATTTATCTTGTGCATCGGCATGCAATAGGTGTACCGGAAGGAGTAACCTATTGGAATTGAGGAACCGAGCGAACGGCAGCGAATGACGACCTTAGGAGATTCGGGAGGAGCGACCTTGGGAGAAGTGCCGGACGAGGTCGCCGTTGAGTGCCCCGACCACCGCCCTTGCAACTTCGTGAAAGGCAAGCCCCGGAGCATATTAAGCCTCCTATTTTCCGAACTGCAGTTCTGATGTTATTATTACATATATTGTTGCATTAAGTTTAGGTGTTGGATGCAAACACTTGCTTTGCGCATTGGTTACCTATTCCTTGTCCAGATATGGTTACCACAATCCTATGTAGCTCGAGCTCGAGTAGTGCTTAGCCTTGCTTAAACGCGGTAGAAGTCGGGTGATTTCACATCACTGCGAGATATAGGAAGATACATGTGGCACGGTTGGCTATATTTGCTATCGTGGAAAAGAACCGATCTTAATTTGAAATGAAGACCGGACGGAGGCTTGCTTGGTTTGCGATGACTCCGTCAGTGTCGCTTAAGGACTGATTCTTGGAGCCTTTCTGTTCATGTTGAGCGCATGCCTCTCTCTTAGTTGGCGGGTGCGGAGACCGACCACGAAGCCGAGTAGCTCACCTCGGGCCGGGAGTCGATAAGTATAAAGTGCGCCTCGGAAGGGAGCCGTGGCGTGAGTCCAAGGCGGTGATTTAAAAGTCCCGATCGTCTGGCGGAAGGGTAATCCACGAGAGTCTTGGCGTTGATCGAACCCATGAATTTGGTTCTGAGATGTTCCAAAGGTGACCCACGGCTACCCTTGCAAAGTATGCGGGGTGAGAGTTAGAATACCCCCTCACCTGAGTTGTAATTCGATTGAATCGCCGTCTCTCCCGGTTAGTGAGAACTTGACGGGCTTATCTCCAATGTAGATACACTTAATAACTTAATGGTTGGGAAATGATGATATGATGATGACAAATTTATTATACCTGCTATGGTTAATATTGTTTGCTCCTAATAAGTGAGTGCTCTAGTACAGTGCTAATCTAGTGGACAGTAAATGATGATAAGCTTGATGCTAAGTTTAAATTGGTTACTATGCTCATAAGCTCTTTTATGCAAATGTGTCAAGCTAGCCCACACGAAAAGCCTTGCATGATCCTTGGTGTCTTTTATTTCTGATTTTTGTCGGGTAAGTCTAGTTGAGTACATTCTCGTACTCGGGGTTTATTTCCCACATTGCTGAGATGACCGCCTTCTTTGGTTGTCTTTGCAAGTCTTGCCTTTCTCCCTGCTTTGGGATGAAGACTAGACCGTTAGTAGGTCTCTACTAGTTCTCGTGCACGATAATGCTTTTGTGGGACATGACTCGATCCGGCAATGTAATTGAAACTATGAAGTTATGTACTAAACTATGTTGCTTCCGCACACTCAAACTTGGTTTGTAATATTTTATTTGAACTCTGATGGATGTAATCCGAATGCTACTTGTGAAATGTTGTAACGAATGATGTGTTGTGTTGAATCATTACGATCTTGGTTTGTATGTCGAGAGTTGGTTGAAATCCTTCGTGATTTCCGGACTCACCGGATTATGGGAGCTTAAGTCTGAGGAATTTGATCGCTTCGGTGATTGTTTTTGTACTTACGTTCTTATGATTTGGTCGGGTCTACATTACAATTGGTATCGGAGCAAGATTTGACACTAAACACGTCATTTGTGTATTTAAAACAAAAGTATTTGTAAAAATCTTAAATTAAATACTAAGTATTGCCAGTGGTCATATCCCTTATGCCAAAATAAAACATCCCGGCCTATGGCTTAACAGGATTAATAGGATACACATATCAATAAGTTGCAACTTCTTTTCTGGAAGCCCATCTGCAAATAACTCCGAGGTTAAGCATGCTTGACCTAGAGCGATGGGTGACCGACCGGGAAGTCCTTCCCGGGTGCGCACGAGTGAGGACAAAGGGCGCAGAAAAGACCTGTATTGGTCTGTGAGGGCAGTCTATATCCTAGAGAAGCTGCCAGATGTAAGCGGGCCCGGCCTCGGAGAGGCGGGACGTTACAGAATGGTATCAGAGCCGACTCTCGTGGTTTCACGGGCGCGTGTGCCGCAGTTGTGCAGGCATGGTGCGCATGGCTGGTGTGGATCCGGCGTGGTCACACAGCATGTCACATGCGCTGGCTCTGGACACACGGACGTGGCCAAGAGAGGACGCTCCTGGCTTTGGATTGATCGACGAGGACGTCGATCTCTTAAGGGGGTGAGGATGTAACATCCCGGCCTATGGCTTAACAGGATTAATAGGATACTCATATCAATAAGTTGCAACTTCTTTTCTGGAAGCCCATCTGCAAATAACTCCGAGGTTAAGCGTGCTTGACCTAGAGCGATGGGTGACCGACCAGGAAGTCCTTCCCGGGTGCGCACGAGTGAGGACAAAGGGCGCAGAAAAGACCTGTATTGGTCTGTGAGGGCAGTCTATATCCTAGAGAAGCTGCCAGATGTAAGCGGGCCCGGCCTCGGAGAGGCGGGACGTTACAGGGGCTACATCCTCGGCACCCTCGGCCGACAAGGCAAGGCCTAGAAGCCCGCCCTAAAGGATAGCGAACTGATAGATGGCGCCCAGGAGGAGGTCACCAAGTCCTCCGAGGCCAAGCGGTGCCTCATGACCTACGGGGGCTCCTAGGCACTCGAGTCCCACTGGCTCTAGCCGCTTCACGGGAACAGCGCCAACAAAGAGAGAAGCCAAGGCGACGGCGATGCTTGATCGGCTAAGCTCTAGGAGGATGCCCGACTCAGCTAGCGGCAGCGATGGCTCGGTGGTCCCTCCTTCTAGGCGCTCGACCCCCCAGATGGGGCTAACCCGATCGAGGTGAGTTCCATCCCTTCCCCACGAGGGAAGGCCATCACCGAGCTATCCGCCCAGAGGCCCAGCGCATGAGCCAAGCTAGATCGCTCCCGTCCTCCACCTTGACAAGGCGCCCAGGATGCAAACATAAAGCTATGTAGTTTTTTCCATTTGCTTACAATTCTTGTACCTTGCATTTTTAAGATAAGTACTAAGTTCGCTTCCTGATTGCCATGAATCCCCCTCCTTCAGGTAAGTGTGAAGTGCCGTGAGGCCCGCCTCATTGGGTCAACCCGGGATTGAGCCGAGGGCCTGGGGTCACCCCCCTGTCTGCCATGGGCCGATTTTCCCTAGGCAGGGATACCCGACACATGCGCGTCGCTCACCAAGCCTGCCTGGCCTTCTCCAATGCCTGTGTGCCATCGAAAGGGCATGAACCCTGGTGTCGTGGGGTTGAAACTGCGACAAGCATGTTGTTCGAGTCGGTGTCAGAGTATGGGATCTCCGGTGGCTCGGGTGGACTCAGGAATACAAGAATCACATAGAGAAGACGTAACTGTTTATCCTAGTTCGGGCCAATTCGGTCCCTACGTCTAGCAGCTAATGATCCTTATACTTAAGAGCACCCAAAATCTCGGGGGTTGCAACAGAGTGTAAACGAAGAAAGTTTGGTAGGGGGTTAGCTCGGTGCTAATCCAAAGATTGCCTCACTGCCGATGGAGTCACCCCCTTGTCGAAGAGGAAGAAGATGATAGGATGCGATGGAGGAGGGGCCCTCGGTGCCCCTCTTTGGGTTGCCTTGCTCTCGGTGCAGAGCAGAGGCAGAAGGAATGCAATGGATTGTCTGGTGATTGAATCAGGATCCTCCCCCTCTAGGTCCGACCTTATCCCTTATATAATGAGATAGGTCGAGTACAAGGTGGTTTGAGGGTTCTAGTCTATGGTCTACGTGCATCAGAGTCTAGGAAGGGCTTGCAGCGGTGCACCATTGATCATCGAGTTGTCTTAGAGCCAAAGAAGCCTGGGCGTCGTTCGGCTGCTCTGTTCTGACACTCTGCATGTTAGGTGGTGTCAGCTTGGATCGGCCTCCCCTAGGTGAGACCTTCTAGAGTCTTCTTGGCGGTGAAGGAGGTCAGCTCTGGGGCTAACGCATGGTCCCAGAAGCTCCTGAGCCCCCAGAGGCCATGGGAAGCTTTGTCTTCTTGTGTCATGCCCCGGACGTGACCCTATCAAAGGAGCAGTTGGTAGGGGCACGCCTAGGGAGCAACGCTAGGGAGCCCCCAGGCATCGGTAGCCTAGGGCTTGTCTTCTTGTGCCTAGGCCTTGGCTACCATTGTTAGCTAGGTAGGAGCCAAGGGCCGGGCTCGGTCGTGCCATAGATAGGGAGCCCAAGGCTCAGGGAAGCCCCCGAGCCCTAGGCAGAAGCTACGGTCGAGTCAAGCTCGGCCGGGTCTCTTTGCTAGAGGGTGCACGTGAGCGTGCCCGATGGGCATAGCCCCCGATCCACCGAGCGATCCTGAAGGGGTCGGTCGGGGGTCTTCTTTGTTCGGGAACCATTGGACCCATGGCTTAACATACCTGTAAGTTGGGATCTCATCAGGAGCCCTCGAGCCCTTCATGGCCTCATCTGGCGTGATGGCAACGAAGGGCTGAATTTGATCTTCTTGGTGACCGAACCCTCCTTGGCAGGGACAGCTTCCACTGGCGAGAGTACAATGCCTGGCTTGGGGCCTTCTTATCTAATGTGATGGATAGTGCTTGGCTGTCAAGGCTGAGCGAAGATGATGCTGATCCCTTAGCGAGTCCATGTCGCATGGGTCTTTGACTTGAGCGAGAGCTCGGCGGGCTAGTCTAGAAGTCACCGACCATAGGCCTGGAGCCTGCCGTGGGCCGGGTGATCAAGAGCACTGGGCTCTGGCTCAGGGCCATCTGATCATCCAAAGCTCCACACCCTTCTGAGGGTTGTGATAATAGGTTTTGATCTTCTCAAGCTGACCTTCTAGGGACAACCCTCTGCAGCCATAGATCAGGGAAGTGGGAGCGCGCTGAGGCTCGGACAGAGGCCCCTATTGGGCCCACTACTCAGCGGCTCCCGACCCAACTCTGGGGAGTTGGTTGGTTTTTGGGGGATGTGCCACCCGAGCACCCATTGATTGAGGGGTCGGGCTACTCTGTCAGGGGAGCTGGCGTAGCCCCCGAGGCCATTGTGGGGCCTCCTTGCCACCAAGGGGGCGGCTTCTAGGCGTGTCCCGTCTGCTGATGCCTTGCGCAGATAGATGATGGTGTCTAGGCTATCATGCCTGGTGGAGGAGTTATGATGCGCGCGTGCCCCTATGCCATCCTGTCTTGTCTAGGAGATGGGATGTTGGGGCCATGTGAAGTAGATCTGGTGGAGGAGGAGCCACGACACTTGGTGCATGTAGATCTAAGCCATCGATGAAAGCTAGTGGGCCTAGGGGGAGGCGGATCCCCCCAAGTCCTGTGAGGAGGCATGCGTGGAGTGGGCAGCGCACATGGCGAAAAGTGGAGCTGGGACTTACTTGTTGCCAATGGTTCCCTGACTCCACCTTCACTGTGCGACCATCCTCACACAACCACCCAGAGGCATGCTGCGGGGATTAAAGGGACACCTAGCCAGTTCCTCAGGGTCCTTTGTAGCCGCTGATGGCTGATCGGAGGGCCCAGAGCCTCTCATAGTGCACTGCCTTTGGCTATAAAGGGAGGCCTCCGAGGGATATGGTGTCTTCAATCCCTTCCTTTGGCCCCTCTCTTCTTCTTCCTCAGATCCATCTTCTTCGGTGATGATGGCGGCGGCGATGAAGTGTGATGCCTCCCTCCGAGTGAGCTTGGTGTTGTTCGCCAGACGACTACGTCTTTGAGGGTTGAAGGACTCCAGCGAGGGGAAGGCCTCGACGATGCACGTTGGGGGTGAGGGTCGGCACCAAGGGACGCTGTCCTTTCCCCATGTGCTACCTCCCTCGGTCCTTCCCCATCCGTGCATGTCGCCATGGCTCTTCCCTGCCTTCTTCTCCTATATGTGGATCGCTGGCCCCCCTCTTTTATCAGCAGAAGAGCACCTTGTCCACCATGGGGGTCACAGGCTGACATAGAGCTAGAGCCCAAAGAGGGAGAGGACATGGCCATGGCCCAGCTCTCCTCCTCCGACACTTTCTTCATCGTCGCTTCTACTGCGAAGTCATTCCTGACTTCTAGGATGGGAGAGTGGTGCCTGGGCCTCCCCGTGCTTGTCTTCGAATTGCATGACACCGACCAAAACCTAGTCCAAGGTTGGGGCAATGGTGCAGGTGGCTTTGGGGTAGCGGTTCTTACCACCATATACTGTAATCAGGTTGTTCCCAATTGATGAAATAAAATTGCTTTCATGTGTAATCCCATTTTGCTCGAGTCCTGCATAGAGACTTGATCCCTCATTGGGCTAGGCTGTTATGACAATGGCCTCATTAGCAAAGATCGCCTCGCCCGTGTTGCTAGCGGGTAAGTCCATGAGAACCCTAGGTTTATGGTCGTTCCATGCCCTAGTCATGTCCCCCAGAGGGGAGATCGTCGACTTTTCGACTGAGCCACTGGTATAGTTCCCGAGCCCATCTATCAGTACTGAGGAGCTCACCGCCTCCCTCATTTGGTCACCATGAGTGGCTCAAGTCAGTACTTCAGACATCATTCATCACAATGAACAAGGCGCTTCTAGGTGCCCCGGCTACAACCACATGGGCTCGCCTACCAAACGTCCCTCACACTTTTAGTTGTTTTGGGTGACCTTGAAGCCCAGTGGGCCAGCCTTGAACCCTAGGTGATGCCTCTTCTAGGGGGGGCCCTGGACTAGCATGCGATGGGATGGAACAATTTGTTGAAGGATTGGGAGATAGGCAGAGATCTGCAAAGAAAAGAAATGGACACAAGAGAGGGAAAAGAGAACATAGCTGGTAACGCGATGGCCTAGGGCTGCTTTATTAGCGCCTTGCCAATGTTTCACCTGCTCCTCCTGCTCCATCCACCCATCCTTGCCTCGCTTGGGGGCCTTCTGTAGTGGTCCTCCTTTAGAAAAGGTCAGGGAGTGGTTAGCTCTTGCGATCCTCTTGTGCGGCCAAGCCATCGTTGGGATGGCTCGGGTCAAGGAAGACAACGAATAGAGTAGACAAAGGGTAAGTGAAGCAAGAGGGTTGGGGGGTCAAGACTTATCTTGGTTTTTGTTGTTGGAGACGTAGGCCGGCGAGGGAGGTCAGCAGGCGGGCCTTGGCCTAGGAGGCATCACTTCTAGGCGGATGTCTCAGTGATGGCCTTCCCTCATGGGGAAAGGTCAGAACTCAGCTCAATCAGGTCAGCCCCTTCTGGGGAGCTAAGCGCCTAGATGGAGGGGCCAGCCGAGCCACCGCTACCACCAGGGGTCTTGACCGCCTTGCCGATGCTCGGTCGGTCGAGCACCATCGCTGTCTTGGATGCTTCCTCCGTCGGCGCCCTCCCTACGTCATGGCTAGGGCCATCGAGAGCACAGGGGGCAATGAGCATGGCCACTTGGGCGACGTAGTCTTGCTCACAATAGTAGGCTTGCTTGAAGCTACCCTTGATGGTGATGACCCCCTTAAGGCTAGGCATCTTGAGCTTGAGGTAGGTGTAGCTGGGGATGGCCATGAACTTGGCGAAGCATGGTTGACCGAGGAGGGCATGGTAGACACCAGGGAAGTCAACGACCTCAAAGGTTAGCAGCTCCTTACAGAAGTTGTCCGGCTGGCCGAAGGTGACGTTGAGCTGGATGCGCCCGAGGGATACGGCTTCCTTCCTCGGCACAATCCCATAGAACAGCGCCTTGCTAGGCCTCAGACTGCTTCGAGGGATGCCTATCTTGTCGAGGGTGCTAGCATAGAGTATATTGAGGCTGCTGCCCCAGTCCATCAGCACCTTAGTGAGGCACGTGGTGCCCACAATCAGGTTGACCACGAGCGGGTAGCGCCCCTGATGGGGGACGTGATCGGGATGGTCTTCTTGGTCAAAGGTGATGGCTACCTGGGACCACTGGAGCCACATCAGGGCGCCGAGGGTGTGGACGACATTCACCTCATGTTTGGTGATGCGGCGCTGTCGGTGGGATTCATTCAGCTGGGAGCCCCCGAAGATCATGAGGCAGCGCTCGGCCTTAGGGAACTCATTATCTTCCTCCCAGGTGCCATCTACCGGGTCACTGACCTTCGAGGTAGGCTTCTAGGCCTTGCCCTGTTGGTCGAGGGTGCTATGAATGTAGCCCTTCATGGTAGTTCAGTCCTTGAGAAGATGCTTTGCCTACCCCCTATGGAACGGGTAGGGGGGACTCGAGAGCCTTCTCGAAGTGTTTTGGGCATGCAACGCACCCACGGGGCTAAGGTCTAGCAGTGCGGTCAGCCACGGCGACCATCTCCTCCCCGTGGCACTTTCGGTCCTTGCTCCACCTATCATGGCATCGATGGGATGAGGTGGGATCTTTGGCGCTATCACCATTGCTGTGGTGGCCAGTTATCTTGGCTTTCTCGCTGAAGTTGGCCTGGACAACCTCCTCGTGGCCGAGCACATGGACAAGCACCTCACAGGTCATGCCACAGATGAAGGCGTTGTTGACACAAAAATGTGGTGATGTGATCAACACACAGCAAGCCAGAAGATCTGAGTGGAACGAGATCAGAGATCTGCCTGGCTTCAACACAGAATGAACCGATTCTAAAAACCTAACAATGTGCCAATCAATTTGACCTGCAATTGACGAGGAAAGAAAATCTTATCAGTAATTTAAGGTGGAACATTTCGGTGTTGCTCCAGATAGTTCCAAATGTATGGCTAGATAGCCGATTGAATAAGGCTTATCGACTAAATAGTCGATATCCGGTGGATCCATTAAATGAAGATCTTTAAATCAAGTATTATCGGCTAATATTAATTGATAATGTTATGAATAAAAAATAACCGATACTCATGGATCATAGTAGATTTATGATGACTGATTAATCTAAACAAAAACAAGTACAATACACCCAAATAAAAAAATCAGAAGATCTTTCCTTAAAATTTCACTATATATGACTAAATGGTCGATTGATGTTATCAATCGATTACAGAGTTGATAATCAGCAAAGAAACGATATGAGAAAAAATCATCGGCTAAATAGAACATAATCTGTATAAAGTGCGAGCCGATAAATTTGATGAAAAGAGTATAACATACGAACAAATCGACTGTCTAATATAAATGAATCTACTAAATCTAATCTATTATCATCAACAGTGAGGTTCGATCGGATCGATGCAGCTATGATAATGATAACAAACTAAAGCCAAAGAATTTATAAAACTATTTATATATTGTTGAGATTCATAAAAACATGCTATATGCAGTGAGAGTATAGGCAATCGGCTAAATAGCCTATATAGTTATAGCAAACAAACATAGTACATATCTTGATCATGAACAAAACCACTAATTGATAATTTCTAATATAAAGTCTTACCAGTGAGGTTCGACCGGATCGATGCAGCTATGGTAGTGTCGTTAGATTAGATCTCATTAACTAGTGAGTTTATTCAAGATTGAAACATGTCTTTGGATACATGCTATATTTGATTGGAATAGAGATAAAACAACCGATCTAGTAGAATTAAGCCATCAATTATAAGATTTAAAGTATGACCAGATCAAAGGATGACCAATTAAGATGATATGATGCCAATCTATCTCTATCTCAATTGAGTGATTTGTAATAATTAATAAAACATTAATTATAACAAGATCGATAACTAATGAATCAACAAAAAACAGTAAGAAAAATCTTACTAATCTTAGCAGATTTGATAACTGGTGATATTGTATTAAATAACAAGTTATTTAACACAAGATCTATAACTTTGATCTATATTATGATTCGTAAGAGATCAATCATCTGATGCAGCCTTACAAACAATGATATGGATCGATAACTAACTTATATTATAGCTCACAAAAGATCAATTAGTTGATGCAGCTTTACAAGCACAATACAAGTTGAAACGATACTCACTAGCAAGCCGGAGGTCGATCAGTCGTTGCAGCCCTATTTGCTGAAGAACTCGTCGAGATCTATAGTACTCCTACTCCTAATGCGATAGCGAAAGCCAGAAAGATTATATTGATTGAGTGTTTATTTTTTCGTACAATAATCAGGGTCTAATATTTATACCCGAAACCTAAATATGAATCCTACTCAAATACGACTCACTACAATTCTTGGAATAAAAGAAAACATCCTAACTTAATAATAACTTGGACCCTAATTTTCCTTATTTGTAGAGTCCGACACATCTTCCTGGCGCCATTCAAGAATCACCCATTGACGCCGTCTGTTGACATCATCTATAAAATAGCCAATTCTGACATCGCATCTAAATCAGCTGCTACCAATTCATATCTAATCGATTCCTTGATGACACAATCCTTGAAGTTTCGAGTTCCTGCGTTCTTCTTCCTAAATTTTGGTGTAAACAGGTGTTGATCATGTCAGCGTCAGTGATGTTTGGGAGATCATTGTGCTTCTTAGAGAAGCCCTGAATGTACTCCCAGAGGGTCTTGTCGGCCCTTTGCTTGCAGTTGCGGAGATCCCAAGAGTTCTCTAGGTGGGTGTATGTACCATAAAAGTGGTCGATGAAGACCACACGGAGATTGCCCTAGCAGAGCTCGAGCTGCTCGAGCCAAGCTCTAGTTGAGGTTGATAGGAGCAGAGAAAGGTATCAAACAACGCAGTCGTTGTCTGACCCCCCATCCTTCATGATGATGCAGTAGTCCTTGAGTCAATGGTCTAGGTTGGTCTCAACGTTGTACTTGGATATGTGCATCGGTGGCCCGAAGTGCCTGGGGTAGGGGGCTACCCAGATCGCTGCCCTAAACACCAGGGGGCCAAAGTGATTTAGGATGGGCCCCCACCCTTGGGCATGGTGCCTGGCCTCGATGGTGTCACGGACATTGCGGTCATTGTCGATCCAGTGCCATGCGGGGGACGCCAAGGAGAAAGGTTCCTCCTTTGCTCCTGCCGAGGCTTGGCATCCTAGGTCCATCACCGGTCAGAGCTATTGCCAAAGGTGTTGCCACTGCTCCCCACCATCTATGGGGTGTGAGCATTGGAGCACCCCCCATTGGCGGTGGCCGTCGTCTAGGATAGCTAGGAGAGTGCGGCGTGGCACCGAGAGCAGAACTCTTGGCCTATTGCTCGAGGGCGACGCGGAGGAACCGCTTTGCCTCATTCAACCGCTCATTGGTCTTTGGGTCTAGCATGTTGGAGATATCTTCTAGACGGCAAGCGGTTGCTGCCATGTTGTATGCCAAGGCTTGGGATTCTGAGGCCACGGGGAGCCACCGTGTGGGTGTCGTCGTTGTCGCCGAGAGGGTGCATGGTTTACTGTCGCACAAAGTCCTACCTTTGGCTCTCGAGCTCTGCCTCGGCAGCTTCTAGGTCCACTTGCCAAGTGCGCAAGTGGTCTGCCTTCTCCTGAAGGTATGCCGTGTGGCTGTGAGGACTCTGGTCTGATGGCATGAGCCCGATGCCTCGTCAGCAAGATCGATCGCTGTCGACATGGTACCACATGCACCATGGAGCGAGGGGACGTCAGTCCCTACTGCTCTAGAGAGGATGATGCTTCATGGTGCCTCGTGACTGATGAGGTGCTCTAGCTCTAGCTAAAAGGACACCACCGCATTCTCTATCCCGAAAGGCAGGTTTGGGAGGTAGTACTAGAAGCGATCAAGCGGTGGGAGCACCTCACCGGTGGTGAACTAGTGGTGGACGTTAGCCAGCATGTAGAACACCTGCTGATGTCATCTATAAAATAGCTGATTCTGACATCGCATCTAAATCAGCTGCTACCGATTCACATCTAATCGATTCCTTCATGACACAATCCTAGAAGTTTTGAGTTCCCGCGTTCTTCTTCTCAAATTTTGGTGTAAACACATGGCCCTCAATTTTGGGATAAAAATGATTTTATTCCAAAATTTCTTTTTATCTGCTCTCCGTGTTGTGACTGCTCACTCCGAAACATACGCATGACTCTTGATTTCTTGGGCTAAATTCTATATAATACCCCAACAGTTTTATTTCCAACTTGCTCGGCCTGCTTACTTTCACCTTTTCTCTAGAACAAGCTTCAACAGTAAAAATCACAACCACCAAAGCCTTAACCCTAGCTGATCTTCTGCTCTACCAAACTGCTGTTCAAGCCACCTTTCTTAGATTCAGATCCATTTCGACTGCAATGGCGACTAGCAATCACATTCCTAAGGTATGCCTTCAGATTTATATCTTTAAGTATTAGCCGCTACTCTGTATTTTTCTTTCTTCTTAAATTCATCCCAACTGGTTTCTAGGAAATGAGAAACAAAATTTTGATTCCATCAGTTGTTGTTCTTAATACCTACTATCTTGGACCTATGGGTGATCCTGATCTATCTGATTTTATCAACCAAGAAACCAACCGAATCCCCTTCAAACAATCTGTAATAGATTTATCTTCATGAAACACCAAAACTCCTTTTAGAAACTTGCCCAAAATGCCTCAAGGATGGAGAGATTGATTCCGCTGGGTATCGAAAAAAGCCGGAGATTGGAAAATTTCTGATGTAAACCAATGCTTGACACTCTCACTGTCTAGAATTGAGAGAAATAATTCACTTCTGATCTCTGCATCTTATTTTTGGTTCAACACTTTGAATGCTTTCGTTTTTGGTCATGGTCCAATGACCATTACTTTGGCCAACATCTACATGTTAACCGGCCTTAGAATAACAGGATCAATGCAACCTTATGATTTCTTAAGTGCTAGATCTAGGAAATTAGCCAAAATATTGGACTGCACAGGATGGACAAGTTACATTTTGAATCATATTGGGGATGGATCGACTATTGATGATAGAGAACATGTAGCTTTCTTGAATATGTGGCTGGAAAAATTCATCTTTTGTGGGTCATCCTATGGTCCAACCTGTAATCATAAATACTTTGTAGAGCGTTTGTCAACCGGTAATGGAATCCTCCTTGGAAAATATCTGTTGGGATCTACTTATCATCTGATGCACCAAGTAGCTGCCCAATTGCTAAAAAATGAACCAGTGCATACCATCAGTGGCCCTTGGTGCTTGATACAATTATGGCTAAATGTGTACATGTATAAGATTGTAAGACCCAATCTCAGGAATCTGTGCTTCCCTTCTTCCAACTCTGCTGAAGATTATAAAGGAAAAAAGGAAGAACTCGACAGTATATGAATTATGGTGAAGTTACATCAGTCATAACAATTGCTATTGATGTAGGCCACCTTTTTAAGAATTTTTACAGAGGGTTTGATGCAAACATCTTGGCTTGGCTGCCTTATGATGAAGATGAAGATAATGATCTAATTCTGCCAGTTAAATTCTGGTTTGAATCAGGCTGTTCAGATGAAACAACTGCTGTAATTTTCGGTTGCATCATCAAACCCTGCGTGCTGCCTACCGAATTTTGCCATAGTCGTGGCAAAATGGTTATTGGTGCTTTTCTCCTAGATAATCTCCCAACTTATGAATTCTATGACCCCTCTTTTGTGGCCCGTCAATTTGGCCTTGGTCAACTACCCCCTCGGCTATTCTTTAAGAATACTCTGAATTCAAGAGAAGGTATTAGTAAAATAATGGAAGCTTCTAGAGTCTTTCAATTGGGGTCAGATCTTCCTTCTCTTTGTCTGCATGAATGGACAAGAGCCACCTTCTCTTCAAACCTGTTTGACTCCTGGTGGCAAGAATGACACTCTCACCTCTTCTGTAACTCAATTCATCCTAACTGTTTAGCCCTAGATGACGACTTTGCTTCTGATAGTGAGGTAACTCACCATTTTCCTTTTAGAAGGATTATCAAGTTCTCTTGTCAGTTCATCTAACAAATTTTTTGTAGGATACCAAATTTGATCCCCAAGTGTGGACAGGAAAGGGCATCCCATAGAATATTGTCCACCATGTCCAGCCTCAAGAACGGGATCAAATGCACCCACTCTAAAAAAGTTGATGAAAACCCCAACTACCCCAATAATACTCACATATCAGTCTTAAAAACGCAAGGCAACCCAAGGTGTAACTCAGAAAACCACCACTAGGAAGAGACTTTGTAGAACAAAATCATCAATTGCTCAGGTAAATTAACTTATCTTCCCTCTTAAGATGATATTAAACTTCTAATTCAATTTCTTTCTTACAGTCATTGACTATCGCATCTCAATCTGCTTTGGGTGCTGAACTACTATCCTAGGCACTTAAATCATCATCTGCTAATATCTCATCGGCTAATCCTCCCAGGGAGCCAATTACAATTGAAGCAACTGATGTTCCTGATAGATCCTAGATGACAGAAGATGAGAACCTCTCTACTTCACCACCTGATACTACCAAGGTATCTCCTCAAGCCTTCAATCTTATGCAGTCCTCACTCTCCTCTGATCCTTTTTTTATCAGACACCACCTAGGAAACGTCTCTACAAGAGCAAAGATCTAACAACTCACTAGTTGAAGAGGACCCTGTTGACACTGATACTCAAACTATCGATTCTCCAGCTCGGCAAACAATCGATGGTAAGAAATTCATATGCTCATCTTATCCTTCTATAGCAATTATAAATGGAAAAGCTTCTTGATGCCTGCAGACACTAGCATCCAAAGCCCAGAGCCGATTCAACCGGATGTTGAAAAAGATGTTGACACATCATTGGCTATTCCTTTTTCCTCAGCTAGGGTCTCTTTCAGAAAAGGTATTGTCTCCCTCTCACCATTCATCTCATTGTCAACTCATTTGCTATTTCTAATAAGACTTCCCTTGTTCACATATAGGCACTTAACTCTCCAGCTTTGAGCTATTCTTTCAACCTTGAGGAATATATAGATGAAAGCGAGACAAGCTCATCAGCCATTTCTTCTCAAGAAATCTTATCAGATGAGACAAAAAATCGGCTAAAAGATATGTTGCCAATGCTCAAGAGGAACATAGTCGATTTAGTCCAGGATGCAGATCCAATGAGAAGAATCTTCTTAGCCATTAAGGATGATCTGCCCCCAAATCTTGCTAAAGCCTTGATACCTCTGTCCAACATCGAAGATCAAGCTCCCAAGTTGAAAAAGGCTCAAAGAAACCTGACTAATCGTGAAGCTTTGATGGCTAAGAAGAACTCTAACAAGCAGGAAGCTAAAGAATTAGCACAATTGATCGACCATCTGAAGAATTCTCCTTCCAAAATTGAACCAGAACTGACTCAACTGAGAATTAGGCGTACTGAGCTCGAACAGGAATTAGAAAGTGTGAAAACTACCATTGACCATCATGAGTCCAACTTGACTCAGATCCCCAATTCTATCAAACAGAAGAAACAAGAGATGCTGACTATGGTTAAGGAAGGCAAAGCTATTCGCAGCAGTCTTAAGAGCATTCCCGGATCAGCCAAAGAAGACAAACAACAAATTGCAAAAGTTGATGCTATTCGGCTAAAAGAACTTAAGAGCAATTCATGATGCTCTTAACTTGTAATTTATGTCCTAGCATCTATAGTATATATTCTGTATAAACCAGATGATAACTGTACTTTTCTTGTTGGTCTACAATACTTTTTGGTTTGGCTAGAAGAACCGATTTAAATTAGCTGATTCCTGATTCTGACTTTGCTCTGACTTAACTGAATCTGAAAATTGCCCTTATTACAAAAACCCTTCAAATTCCTTCTCAGTCATTAACACCTCGTTCCCCTCATTATTAACGAAGTGGCGCTTCCCCTTCCATTAATTGGGGTTGCTTTCACACATTCCAAGATACCTACCATCTCACCTTCGTGGCTATAAATATCAACCAAGGGCCTCGGCCTCAAACATATCTGTATCTAAAATTGTTTCTCACTCTCTCGCATCTTTCTACCTTCAAGAACCCTATAGCGGTATGTTCTTCTTCCCCTCTCAAGATCCAAACCAAAACCCATGGCTAGCGAAGACAACTGCGACAAGCGCACAGCGGAGGAGGTCCCAAAGGAGAACATGTCAATGAGCCAGCGCCTCCACCACATGAGGTAAGGTCAAATGCCTTCTATTCATGACAACAAATCATCTTCTAACTTGTTTACAGGTTCATCCTGAATTACAGACTCCAACCTCTTCCTCCTAGCGCCGATGGCCCCTCCAATGCTACACCTACCGCCGCCCCCCACGCTGGATTTGTCGTCGGACTCCTTTGACTCGTACATCGGTGATGACACCCGGCGCTTCCTCCAGGAGTGGAAGGCTACCAAGGACCATTATTCCAAGGCAACTCAGAAAAACAGTTATCTTGAGATCTGTCTTGAGGCCTCCTAGGCCACCCTCCTCACCATAGAGGAGGAAGCCAACGCCACTCGGGCGAGGTTGGCCGAGTCTGATGCCATGGTGGTGGGTAAGCCTAGTTCCAAGAAAACCCTCATTCTTATCTTCACTGCCCCTTTCTTGACAATCTTCTTGCCTCTTTGATTGCTAGCCCTGACGGTACAGTTGGAAAACCTCCAACTGGCGGCGAACGCAGCTACGGCGGCTGTCAACGCCCAAGGGTCCTCTGCTCATCAACCGTCTGCACGACATCCCAGTGTGCACCCAGGATGCCCTCCATGGCATTCATCGTGGCATAATGGTGGCTCTGGCCACGGCGGAAGTCTAGACCAGGTACGACCTCTGCACCATGGAGCCAGGCTTCCCAATGGCCGATGATCCTGACATGCACAAGGAGCTGATTGAGGACTTCAACTACGCCACGACAGCCATTGTGGATATCACACTAGCCCAAGATGTTGTGAACAAGGTTTTTGATTAGTTTGTACTAGCAGCAAATGATGAATGAATAAAGTTTTTACCTTTTCCTTATGAATTCATCTTTGAAACTACCATAATATGAATCATGATTGTCCTTGTGTGTGTTTTTGCTCTATAGGCGATACATATCGTATCGCTTTTACCCGTTTGGTTTATTTTTTTTTTTTTTTTTTAAAACTAAAGGCGATACCCTCCTGGTACCGGCTATTAGAGCCGATGACTAAACAAATCGGCTATCAAGTATTAATCCAAACACTAGGATAATACTTCTTTAGAAATTTTCCAATGATTGCTCTATCAAACTCCTCTTCCCCTTCTAGCATTTCTTAAATATAAGTATTGCTAGGTGCATGATGTTTAATCCGATAAGGATCTTCCCAATTAGGCGACCATTTGCCAAACCTACTGTCTTTAGACCGAATTGGCAATATTACTTTCCAAACTAACTCTTCTTCATAAAACTATTTATTCTTGACCTTTTTATTATAATGTCTTGTAACCCTTAATTTATTGGCCTCAATATTTTCAAGAGCGTGCAGCCGATGACAACTTAAGTCCTCCAAATCATCCATCATAAGGTTTTTATAGACTTCAGCTATCAAATCATTTTGCAATGCAACACATCTTGATCCAGTCTGAATCTCCAAGGAAGAACTGCATTATGCCCATATACTAACTCATAAGGTGATGATTTAATCGATCCATAGCAAGCCATCCTATATGCCCACAATGATTGATTAAGTGTCAGGTACCACTTCCTTGGTTAGATTAAGTGTCAGGTACCACTTCCTTGGTTGCTCTTCAGTTTCCTTCTTAATCAACTTAATTAAAATTTGATTGGATGCCTTTGCCTGACCATTAACTAGAGCATAATAAGGAGAATAATTTAGTAATTTAATTCCCATACTGGCAGCAAAATCTCTAAATTCTTCTGATGTGAACATTGTCCCTTGATCAGTAGTAATAGTCTGAGGAATCCCAAAACGATAAACAATATGCTCCCGACAAAATCAACCATATTCTTTGAAGTTACTGTTTTCAAAGGAATCGCCTCAACCCACTAGGTAAAATAATCTGTTGCTATTAATATAAACTTATGCCCTCTACTTGAAGGTGAAAAAATCTAGCCAATCAAATCAATTCTCTAGCATCGGAATAGTTATGGCTTAATTATTGGGTTCATAGCTGATGTAGACGATTTCTGAACGTTACCAAAACGCTGACAATTCTAACACCCCTTGTAATATTCAAAACAATCTTCTAATATTGTTGGCCAGAAATATCCAGACTTATGAATAACCCATTTCATTTTATAAGTCAATTGATGAGCTCCGCATATTCCTTCATGTCCCATCAATACTCTTGCTTCTTCTTGACTTAAACATTTAAGCAAAACTCCATTGACTGTTTTGTAATACAACTAATCATCTAACAAAACATACTTAGTCGATTTATATCTCAATTTTTGGGTAACCTTCTGTGATGGATTCTTGAGCTAATTCGCTATTTCAACTCTCCAATCATTAGCCAAGGTTTCACTACTTAAGATTTCTTGGAATACTCGATAGCCTAACGCATTATGAGCTAACCGATTGGCCTCTTGATTATATGCTCTTAGAATATAATGAAGAGAAGTATGAGGAAACTCCTCAAGTAACTTTCAACATTCATCGTAGTATCCCTTCATAATATCATATTTACATTCATATAGGCTGATCAACTGATTAATAACTAGCTGTGAATCTCCAAATATTTCAATTGACTCCGCCTTTACTTCCTAAAGAAGTTGAAGTCCCATAAGAATAGCTTCATATTCTGCTTGATTATTGGTGGTCATTGGTTTGGTTTGAAAGGCAAGCTCAAAACTTGCCCCCTGAGGTGAAATAATAACAATACCAATGCCACCACCTTGCTTGCACGATGATCCATCAAAGAACAATGTCCAAGGCATAGGTCCACATAGCCTATGCTTGGTTTATGGTGTTGAGTAATAAAATCGGCCATCACGTGCCCTTTGACTACTTTAGCCGATTCATACCTCAAGTCAAATTCTGATAATGCAAGAATCCACTTTCCCATTCTCACATTTAATATCAGCATTGACAACATGTGTTTGATCACATCGGCTTTAAACACAATTGTACACTCAGCCGATAATAAATAATGTCATAATTTAGTGCAGGAGAAATATAAGCATAAGCATATCTTTTCAATAGGAGAATATCTTGTTTTTGGATCCAAAAGTCTTCTACTTAAATAGAAAACAACTCGTTCCTTTCCTTCAAACTCTTGCATCAAGGCGGATCCAATCGTTTGGCTATCGGTCGGCACGTATAACTTAAAAGGCTTACCCTGCTGAGCAGGAACCAGCACAGGTGGAGATTTCATATACTTTTTATCTCCTCTAATGCTTTTTGTTGTACGTCATCCTATTTAAATTCTTGATCATTTTTTAACTTCAACAAAGGAGAAAATGACATAATCCTTTTTGACATATTTGAAATAAACCTTCTGATAAAATTAATCTTACCAAGCAGAGATTGTAATTCTATTTTATTAGTTGGAGGTACTACCTCATCAATTGCTTTTATATTTTTCTAACAAATCTCAATTCCTCTCTCATGAACTATAAAACCCAAAAATTGTCTAGCTGACACACCAAAGGCACACTTATTAGGATTCATCTTTAAACCATGTTTTCTTGTGCACTCCAAAGTCTCTCGTAGATCAGCCAGATATTCTTTGCACCCTTTGGATTTCACCACCACATCATCAATATAGATTTCAACAATCTTACTAATCAACTTCTAAAAAATATAATTCATTATCCTCTGATAAGTTGCACCAGTATTCTTCAATCCAAAAGTCATCATAACCCATTCAAATAAGTCGATTGCACCAGGACACCTAAAGGCTGTTTTTGCTATGTCCTCTTCAGCCATAAAAAATTGATTATAACCTGTATTACCATCCATAAAACTAATTACCTTGTGCCCGGCTATTGCATCTACCAATATATCGGCTATTGGCATCGGATAACCATCCATCGGTGTAGCCTTGTTCAAATCTCTAAAATCAATACAGACTCTCAACTTCCCATTTTTCTTATACATAGGAACTACACTCGATATCCACTCTGCATATTGGCAAGGTCGGATAAATTTTGCTTCTAGTAGACTTTCAGTCTCCTTCTTAATGTCATCAAGAACATTTGGATTAAATCTCCTTAAAGCTTGTTTAAATGGCCAATATCCAGGTTTGATTGGCAACCAATGTTCAACAATTGATTGATCTAAGTCAGGCATTTCATAATATTACCAAAGCAAAACAAATTTTAAATTTCTTTAACAAATCTATCAATTCTTGTTTATACTCAGAATCCAATTTAGCACTTACATACGTCGGCCTAGGCCTATCTCCAAGACCAATATCTATTTCTTCTATCTCAATGGCCGACATAAAGCCATGTCTTAGTTTACCATCTGTACCATCTATTGGATTATCCATTAAAACAAACTTTCAGAGCCGACTGCTCGAATCGGCTATTGGCCTTCATTATTGATTCTAATGAAGCCTCCTTTCCATCGCTTGCCAGAAAAACACTCAAAATCTTCTAGTTCCTAATACATTGGATCAAATGTTGCTATACTCATAGAATCATCGAGCATGAACTAGCTCAACATTGTCACCATGCCACTAAATCAAGCATTGATGCATAGTCGATGGTACACAACAATTGGTATAAATCCAATCACGACCAAGGAGTAAAACTGTATGAACCCTTTCCATCAATGACAAAGAATATAGTGAGCAAAGTCTTACTTCAAATTGTCAATTCAAAATTTATTGCCCCCTGGTCTTGGATGCATTACCCCCAAAATCCTTAAGCATCATGTCAGTCTCAATCAGATCTTCTGGTCCTTTACCAAGCTTGCAAAAAGTAGTATAAGGCATCAGATTAACAAAGACACCTCCATCTACCAACATTTTACTCATCGGCTTCCCATCGACAAAACCTTTCACATATAAAGCCTTCAAATGTTGATGCTTAACTGGTTTATCAAATATAGCTTGCTGTATCAATGTCAACTGGGCTGCCATCTCTTCATACCCTGATTCATCAAAATCCGAATAGACTTCTTGATGTGCTAGAGCTTTCAATTCAAATGGTAAAAGAAAAGCCATTTGAATAGTAGCCGATAGTTGACCTTTATCGGTTGTTTGTTTAGCACACCATACTTGTGGTTTACTAGATTTCTGAGCCTATTCTAATTCTCTCCTTCTTAGGCGTTGTACTCTTCTCTTCCGACTTCTTGTCAAACCTCCTAGACAACACTGTCCTTCTTGCCAAACATAGTATTCATCATCTTCTTCTTCATAATCGGCCCAGTTTTGATCAATAACTCACTTTCCAAGCCGATCATGAATGCTTCTATTTTTTAAGCGTCGATCCACATCATTATGTTGATATTCAATTCGATTATGGATAGACCGGTGATTGACTTGAGATTGCCTAAACTCTCAATATTGTTCGCTACATTTTGGGAAATTATTTCTAGTAGGCAATCTCAAACCTTCATTCCAACAATGTCTAAAGAAAAGGCAATTCTAATGTGACTCAGTTTGTTCTCTTTCATATCTCTATTCTTTTTGTTGACATTGATATTACTTCTCTTCTAACCAGCGCTGATAATCTTTCTCCTTCTGCCATTGCCATTTATTCAATAGAATTCAAGATGTTACATGTGGTCTCATTGCACCATCTCTCGATATTTCTCCCTGCTCATATCGGCTCTTTTATTGGTCACGACACCTTTTAATTTCTCTATATTCATCACCGATATTTGCATCACTAGATCAACTATCCTAGCTTCTCTTGCCCTAGCTAATGTCAAAACTTTAGTTTTCCATTTGAACAACTTAGCATTAACCATGTTCTGATCCTTTACGAAAAGATTATCGTCAACTTTCATTTTTCGAGCTGCATCAAATTTAAGATTCCCTTGATGAATAGCCCTCTGAATATGCTGCCGAAAAATCCTACAATCATTAGTAGTGTTATGGTACTTGCAAAACTTCTTATTCTTCAACTGATCGGGAGATAATATAACATGATTGGTAGGCATTTTAATCTGTCCCTTCTCAAGCAGGAAATCAAAAAGTTTGTCTGCTTTTGTAACATCAAAATCATAACTTTCTACAACTTTTTTTCCCAAGGATTTGGAACCATTATTATCTTTTTACCCCAATTCCATTCAGCTATGGCAATTTCCTCTTCTTCATCATCATCATCGACTAAATATGGATTATAAGCTTCAGTGATTGCTGCATTCTTCTGGAATCGGGTATATCTGCACATATTCTGGAATTGGCTATTAAGTGCTGCCACCCATTGAGCCAATTGACCTAAATTATCAAATTCTTGTCCAAACAACTTTTCTCTCCATGTTGGCAATATTCCTTGAATGGCCAATGCAGCTAGCTGATCATCAATCAAATTCAACGAAAAGCATAAGTTTCTTATTTCTCGGAACCTCTAAAGGAACTCAGCACCCGATTTATTAGCTCTTTGCTTTATAGTTGTCAAATCTGTGATCTTTCTTTTCTCTATCCTAGTGTAGAAATATGTATGAAATTTCTTTTCAAGATCACTCCAATTGGCAATAGAATTAACCGCTAGTGATGAAAACCAAGTGAAAGCTGGTCTTGACAGGGATAAAGAGAAGAAATGAACTCGATGTGCTTCTTCAACAGAGGCTTCACCCAACTGAGTAAGATATTGACTGACATGTTCTATTGTACTTGTGCTATCTTAACTAGTGAACTTACCAAATTCTAGAAGCTTGTAGTTTGTAAGAAGGGCCACCAAATCATACCACTCTAGATATGGACGTTTGTACAAAAAGGTCTACCCTTTTGATTTTAAACCAAACTGATTTTTTATTATTTCAGTTACTCTGAGCAACAATTCATCAGCATTTAAGTTTGGATTTCTTGGCAATTGCTGACCCATCTGCAGATTGAAATTCTAAGTGCCTTGATATCCTGGATTTGGAATCATATTGAGGGTATTATAATATGAACCATAATGATATCCTTGTGGAATATCTATCTATGTGGTCCCTTGCTGATTTACTGTTTAAAATCCCTGATTGAATACATTAGGATCTGTATCTCTATGAATCCTTTGAACCGATGGTGCTATTTTTTGAGCCGACGGTGGTATTTGGCCTGATGTACCAAAATTAACCATCTAATTTTGAACTTGCCCTGTTGGCTATTGCACATGCTACACTGATGATCTAGGATTATATTGCATTTGATTAGTAGTAGCACCCTGAATTTGCTTAGATGAATTCTGAATTGCCTGGGCATCATCACTCTTAGCTAGTGCTGCTTCTTGATGGCTAGTACCGACTTGATTAGTCCCCTGAGTCGATGGATGTGGAATATTGTAATAAGCCAGTCCAACCTGATCAAGTGGAAATCCATGAAACACCTCCTTCATGATATTGTGCAATGTATTCAAGAAAGTTGTATTATGATTCAACATTGCATCATGAACAGATTTGTTGACAGCTTTTACAAAGAAACGCATATCATTAGCTTCGTCTGTATCTGACTGTCCATGCATCAAAACTCTCGGCAGTGGATATTTCTAAATAACTTTATTGTCACGTGTTTTGGTGTATGACAATAAGCACTTGTTCTGAAACTCCTCTATAGCCTTACCAATGACATCTTTATCCTAATCAGGTAAGTCTTCATAAGGTACCATAAGATTATTCTTGTTGTTGTGAACCACCATGACGATTGTGCTCTCACCAGGCATGCCAAAAAGTGTGTTGACACAAAAATGTGGCGATGTGATCAACACACAAGAAGCCAGAAGATCTGAGTGGAACGAGACTAGAGATCTGCCTGGCTTCAACACAGAACCAACCGATTCTGAAAATCCAATGACGTGCCAATCAATTTGACCTGCAATTGATAAGGAAAGAAAATCTTATCAGTAATTTAAGGTGGAACATGTCAGTTTTGCTCCTGATAGTTCCAAATGTACGGCTAGATAGCCAATTGAATAAGGCTATCGACTAAATAGTCAATATCCGGTGTATCCATTAAATGAAGATCTTTAAATCAAGTATTATCGGCTAATGTTAAATGATAATGATATGAATAAAAATAACCGATACTCATGGATCATAGCAGATTTATGGTAACTGATTAATTTAAACAAAAACAAGTATAATACACCCAAATACAAAAATCAGAAGATCTTTCCTTAAAATTCCACTATATATGACCAAATGGTTGATTGATGTTATCAATCGATTACAGAGTTGATAATCAGTAAAGAAGCGATATGAGAAAACATCATTGGCTAAATAGAACATAATCAGTATAAAGTATGAGCCAATAAATTTGATGAAAAGAGTATAACATGCAAACAAATCGACTGTCTAATATAAATGAATCTACAAATAATCCGAATCTAATTTATTATCATCAATAGTGAGGTTTGATCGGATCAATGCAGCTATGATAATGATAGCAAACTAAAGTCAAAAAATCTATAAAACCATCTATATGTTGATAGATTCATGAAAACATGCTATATGCGTGAGAGTATAGGCAATCGGCTAAATAACCGATGCAGTCATTGCAAACAAACAGAGTACATATCTTGATCATGAACCAAACCACTAATCGATAATTTCTAATCTAAAGTCTTACCAGTGAGGTTCAACTGGATCGATACAACTATGGTAGTGTCGTTAGATTAGATCTCATTAACTAGTGAGTTTATTCAATATTGAAACATGTCTTTGGATGCACACTATGTTTGATTGGAATAGAGATAAAACAACCGATCTAGTGGAATTAAGCCATCAATTATAAGATTTAAAGCGTGACCAAATCAAAGGACGACCAATTAAGATGATATGATACCGATCTATCTCTATCTCAATCGGGTGATTTGTAATAATTAATAAAACATTAATTATAACAACATTGATAACTAATGAATCAACCAAAAACAGCAAGGAAAATCTTACTAATCTTAGCAGATTCGATAACTGGTGGTATTATATTAAATAACAAGTTATTTAATGCAAGATCGATAACTTTGATCTATATTATGATTTGTAAGAGATTAATCAGCTGATGCAGCCTTACAAACAATGATATGGATCGATAACTAACTTATATTATAGCTCACAAGAGATCAATCAGCTGATGCAGCTTTACAAGCACAATACAAGTCATGATGGTACTGACAAGCAAGTTAGAGGTCGATCAGTCGATGCAGCCCTATTTGCTAAAGAACTCACCGAGATCTACAGTACTCCTACTCCTAATGCGATGGCAAAAGTTGGAAAGATTGTATTGATTGAGTGTTTGTTTTTTCTGTACAATAATCAGGGTCTAATATTTATATCTGGAACCTAAATAAGAATCCTACTCAAATACGACTCACTACAATTCTTCGAATAAAAGAAAACTTCCTAACTTAATAATAACTTGTACTTTAATTTTCCTTATTTATAGAGTCTGACACATCTTCCTGGCGCCATTCGAGCATCGCCCATTGACGCCGTCTGCTAACGTCATCTATAAAATAGCCGATTCTGACATCGCATCTAAATTAGCTGCTACCAATAAACATCTAATCGATTCCTTGATGACACAATTCTAGAAGTTTCGAGTTCCCGCGTTCTTCTTCCCAAATTTTGGTGTAAACATGCGTTGATCACATCGGCGTCAGTGATGTTTGGGAGCTCATTGTGCTTCTTGGAGAAGCCATGAATTTACTCCCAGAGGTTCTTGTCGGCCCTCTGCTTGCAGTTGCGGAGATCCCAAGAGTTCTCTTGGTGGGTGTATGTACCTTGGAAGTGGCCGATGAAGATCGCACGGAGATCGCCCTAGCTGTGGATGCTACCAGGCTCGAGCTGCTCGAGCCAAGCTCTAGTTGAGGTTGACAGGAGCAGAGAAAGGTATCAAATGACGCAGTTGTCGTCTGACCCCCCCCCATCCTTCATGACGAGGCGGTAGTCCTTGAGTCAATGGTCTGGGTTGATCTCAACGTCATACTTGGATATGTGCGTCAGTGGCCGAAAGCTCCTAGGTTAGGGGGCTGCCTAGATCGCTGCCCTGAACGCCAGGGGGGCGAAGTGATCTGGGACAGGGCCCTCACCCCGTCGCTCAGGGGTACAGGGCTGCGCCTGAGCATGGCACCTGGCCTCGATGGTGTCGCGGACATCTTGGTCATTGTCGATCTAGTGCCACACAGGGGGACACTGAGGAGAAAGGTTCCGCCTTTGCTCCTGCCGAGGCTTAGCGTTCGAGTCCGTGGCTGGTCGGAGCTATTGCTGGAGATGTCACTTCTGCTCCCCACCACCTGTGGGTGTGAGCGTCGGGGCACCCCATATTGGCGGTGGCCATCGTCTAGGATAGCTAGGAGAGTGTAGCATGGCACCGAGAGGCTGAACTCTCGGCCTGTTGCTCGAGGGTGACATGGAGGAACCGCGTCGCCTCATTCAACCGCTCATTGGTCTTTGGGTGTAGCGTGTCGGAGATATCTTCCAGACGGCAAGTGGCAGCCACCATGTTGTATGCCACGCTTGGGAAGCATAGACCACTGGGAGCCCCCGTGCGGGTGTCGTCGTCGTCGTAGAGAGGGTGTGTGGTTTACTGCCGCACAAAGTCCTGCCTTTGGCTCTCGAGCTCTGCCTTGGTAGCTTCTATGTCCACTTTCCAAGTGCGTAAGCGGTCTGCCTTTTACTGAAGGTATGCCATGTGGCTGCGAGGACTCTGGTCTAATGGCATGTGCCCGGGTGCCTCCTCAGCAAGATCGTCGCTGTCAATGTGGTACCACATGCGCCACAGGCCGTCGTAGTCAACATTGTTGAGTCATACTCTGGTTTGTTCCCCGAGAGGACCTCGAGGAAGGCATGGAGCAAGGGGACGTTAGTCCCTACTGCTCTAGAGAGGATGATGCTCCACGGCGCCTCACGACTGATGAGGTGCTCCAGCTCTAGCTAAAAGGACACCATCGCATTCTATATCCCGAATGGCAGGTTTAGGAGGTAGTACCAGAAGCGATCAGGCGATGGGAGCACCTCACCGATGGTGATCTAGTGGTGGACATTGGCTAGCATGTAGAACACCTAACAATGGTTCGACATGGTCCTAGGCCGCACCAGATCTGATGGACCAGAACCTCGAGATCTGCTCGCAAGAGCCCTAGTGGAGGGGGCGACACCGGGGGCTCATTGCTCCTCGGTGTAGCCCCTTGGAGTGGATGAAGCTCGCCATAGCAGTCGGCGATGTAGGCTAGGCTCACAATGTTGAGAACCTAGCGCAGAGCGAAGGCACCAACCGTGACGGAGAACTCACTGGGGAAGCGGACACTGTCGTCTAGGGCGGTGCCGCTTGCTCCAGCGACGAGGCGGGTGGCTCTGGCCACCATAGAGCAAGAATCGCACTTGACGCTGTCCTCTACCTAGCGCACTAGCTATCGCAGGGTCTAAACCATAGCAAGCATGTTGTTCTAGTCAGGGGGTCTTCTTCGTTTGGGAACCATTAGACCCGAGGCTTAACATACTTGTATGTTGGAATCTCGTCACCTAGCCACCCATGGCATGGCCAAGGATCACGAGGGAAAGGAATCCAAATACTGATCGAAGAAAAGGTCGGGCACACTCGGAAAGCAGAAACTACTACGGTAAAGAAGCGACAAACATACAGAGTTAGTATTTACAAAACATTAAATTGTTCTAGAGACCACACCACGTGATCCGACCACTAGACACACACTGGTTGATATCTTTTTCTCTTGCAGGAATGGGGGCGGCGCAGGACACTGTCATCACCCTTCGCGGACCGGCGAGGTCCATGGAGGATGTCCTCTAGAGGCACTGATGCTAGGATAGCATCGGTGGCTTCATCTAGGTGAGGCATCAGAAATGCCACGTTAGAGCGGTGGACGTGCATGGGGAAGACCCTCCCCACCTCATGAATGTCCACTAGGTCATGGAACTAGAAGGGAACTGTAGCCTGCGCTGAGGCCACCCCCTACCTAACACCATCCTCCATGGCCTCACGGAAGCACTCTGGTGCGGTGTAAAGCCATTCATTCACCTTCGCCGTGTTGTCGTGGACCCCCCTAGGGGAGATGGTGTGGTAGGTGCCTAGAGCTGCAACCTAGGAGCTCCCTCAACTCCACGCCCTAGGAGTCGAGGTGGGCTGAGAGCCTGCCCGTGTCCTTCTGGATTTCTCAAAGCTGCCCCCCAGATGGCAGACCTCCTCCCTCAACTCTACGTCAACAAGGGTTTGAAATGTCAAGGTCGACGTAGGAAACTTGACCCAAGATTTGGTACCTACGGAAAGCAAAGAGTTAAGGGAATGACCCGCACCTCCGAGCTCGACCCTCGAACATGTTGCCTCCACCTGTGCCAAGTCACGCACATTCTCCACCATCACCACTGCGAGCCACTCCTCCTTGGCCTCCCTTCAGGCATCCTCTGCATCCTCCACTGTGTCCTCTCGCTCCTTCCACAAAGCCTTGATCTCTATAGGGGAAAGTAGGGGTGAGCTGCCATGCGAGGGCACCCCCCATGAGAGGGCTCACCGACCTAGGTCGACTGCTGATGCGGAGGGTGGTAGCATATGGGACCTACGGCAAGGGGGCTCGCCGGCGCTCAAGGAAGTGACCTTGATGACCGTCCTCCCAGCGAATCCTCTGCACGCAACATAAGCATCGACACCAACAACGACAAAAAGAAAGAGATGGGAAACGAGGATAGGCCTTACATGTCGTGCTGGGGCAATGACGAGCGGGCATGACTCTACCCATGCTTGGGAGGACTCCTCTGGTGCCTCTATGACCCTCCACCGATCACCCCTGCATGGGGTGTGAGAGCCAAAGTCACTGCTAGAGGAGGACTAAACACCAGCGTCAGTGCATTCGGCGTCCCCGTCGGTGCCATGGCCATCCACTCCTACTCAACCATCGAAGGTGGGCCGGGGGGCTCTAGACCATTTCAGTGAGGGGATGTCCTATAGGGGAGGATGTGAGGCACTCAAATGTGCAGGGCCAATACCCTCCCTTGAAAAGTAGACGTCGATGGCCACAACCATCAACTGCATAAGCAGCTCCCACAAAATGGGATAAGGAAACTCCATCATTGGGTCAATGATCCCCTGGGGCTGCCACAGCGGATGCACCCTCTCCCTTAGTGGGAGAATCCGGCGATGGACGAAGGTGTGCACCACCACCGGCCCGATCAGCCCTTGCGCCTTCAGGGCCTCAACGACCCCCATGAGAGCAAGCATCTCCACAGCTTCCTCCGCTAGGGGAAATAGTCGGCACATGTTCAGAGCAACACCGCCTGACCTCTCATCTGAGAAGGAAGGGAGCACTAGGACCATGTTGGGGAGGTAGAACCAGTTCCTCTGCTAGCACATCTCATCGTCAAAACCCAGCGAGCAGGTGAGGGTGAGATACTGGCCAGAAGCATGTGGTCGCACATAGATATGGGCACCCCCCATCGCCGGAAAGGCACCGCCGGGGAATGATGGGACCACCTAGAACACCCACCTCCACAGCATGAAGTGAGGCTCAATCTCCAGAAAGGCCTCGCACAGCATGATGAAGGTCGCAATGTGGAGGATCCCCTCTGGCATTAGGTCATGGAGGTGAAGGTTGTAGAAGAACAGGAGGCCACACGCGAAAGGGTGCAAGGGGAGGCCGAGCTAGCCTATGGAAGTTAGTGAAGGAGATGATCTCCTCATCCCTAGGCACCGACATGAGCTCCCTGGCAGCAGCAGGACACTAGCCCACCACCAAGACATCCTCCAGTGCTAGCCTGTCCTTCCTCCATCTTCTAGATCTCCACCTCGGTGACCATCGATGGCCCCCATTCTGCCATGGGGGACAAGGAGGAGAGCAGTGGTGGCGAGCGCATGCATGCGAGCAGGGCAAAGCAAAGATTTTTGGGAGGGGAAGCCTTCACCAAGAATAGAAGGTAACTTCCCTTTTGCTTCTCTGCTTCACTTTAGTACTCTGGGAGCAGTGGACACCCCGCTCCCATGATCCCTCACATGATCATGTAGCGCAGTGGTGGTTGTCAGACATAAGGCAGAGGCAAACTGCCACCTCCCTATCATCCTAACCCTTTGGGCTGACCTGAGCGCACCGTCCACTCCGCGCACATCTTCTCATGGGACTTGAGGGGACCCGACTCCCCACGAGCCCATCGGCTACCATCGATGGCTTGGGTCCATGTGCACCAAGTGTCATGGCCTCTTCTTTACTAGATCTGCTCCACATGGCCCAACGTCCCATCTCCAAGACAAGGTGGGACGCCACGGGAGTGCAAGCGATAACTCCTCTGATAGGCACGGTAGCCTAGGCGCCATCAACCACCTACGCAAGATGTCAGAAGGTGAGGTGCATCCAGAAACCACCTCGGCTACTGGCATTGAGGTCCCACAATGGCCTCGGGGGCTATGCCAACTCCCCAGACGGACAACCTGGCCTCTCGATCGACGGGCGCCCGGGCGGTATGCCCCAAAACCAACCAACTCCCTGGAGTTGGGTCAGAAGCTGCTGAGCGGTGGACCCAACGAGGGCTCCTGTCCGAGCTCGGCGTGCTCCCTACACCCTGACCCATGACTGCTAAGATTAGTCTAAGAGGATTGGGGCCTACTTTCGAAGCCCTCAGAAGGGTGTGGCACATCGGGTGATCAGGTGGCCCCGAGCTAGAGCCTAGATGCTCTCAATCACCTGACCCACGATAGGACTAGATTGGAAAGGTGGGTGCCCCAGGACCAAGGTTAGCAACTTCCAGACAAGTTCGCTGAACCCTCACTCAGGCCATAGACTCGTGCAACATGACCAAGAAAGGGGCCAGCACCATCATCGCTTGGCCCCGATAGCCGAGCGCCCCCCATCACACTTGGAAAGGGCCCCATGAAGGGCATCACACTCATGTTAGTGGAGGTCATCCCCGCCATGGCTAGCTCAAACACTAGAAGACTGAATTCAGCTCTTCATTGCCATCATGAATCTAGTCAAGTGAGGCCATGAAGGGTTTGGGGGCTCTTGATGAGATCCTAACAAAGGGGTATGTTAAGCCTTGTGATCAAAGATTCTCGACCGAGAGACACCCCGACCAACCCCTCTAGAATTGCTCGGGGGCTATACCCATTGGGTACGCTCGCACGTACCCTCAGGCCAAGGAATTAGGTCAAGCCCGAGCTCACCCGAGCCCTAGATCTCGATCGATGGAAGCCTGGACCCGATCCTTGGCTCCCTCTCGGCCTCTGACACCAGCCAAGGCTTGGGCACAAGAAAGTACACCCTGAGCCACCAAGGCTTGGGGCTCCCTGGTGCTGCCCCTTCAGCACCGCTCTATCCACCGCTCCCCCAATAGGGTCACACACGGGGCGTGGCATAAGAAAACAAACTCCACCATAGGCTCCAGGGGCTCAGGGGCTCCTAGGCCCATGTGTCAGCCCATCAAGCTAGCCTCCTTTGCCACCAAGAAACCTCCAGAAGGTGCATCTGGGGGAGACCGGTCCAAGCCGACATAGCCTGACACTCAGTGTGTTAGAACAGAGCAACTAAACGACGCCCAGAGATTCTTTGGCTCTACGACATCACCAAGGTCACACGACACCACTGCAAGACCCTCCTGGATGACTCCGGCGCATGTAGACCATAGGCTCAACTCCCCCAAACTACTAGGTGCCTATCCTACCTCGGAATATAAAGGGGAGGTCGGATCCTAAGAGGGGGGTGGACGATTCCACGCAGATTCATTTGAGTCCTCACCGTTCCACTTGAGCTTGGCACCGAGAGCTCCTCCAATGCATCCATCATCTACCTCCTCTCTAGTGAGGGGAAGGCTCTATCGGCAGTGAGGCAACCCTAGGACCAGCACCGAGCGATCCCCTACCAAATCTCTCTCTTTCTCCTGTACACTCTGTTGTAACCCCAGATTTTGAGTGCTCTTAGTATAAGGATCATCAACTACTAGACGTAGGGCATCAATTGGCCTGAACCAAGATAAACCATTGCATCCCCTATGTGATTCTTGTGTTCTTGAGTCCATCCAAGCCACCAGAGACACTCACTCTAACACTACCATGAACAACAATGCTTGCTGCACTTTCGAGCCTGCCACACCATCCCTAGGTCAAGCGGCTGTGCAGGGTCTAGCTTAGGTGCCTCATGCCATGGCGTAGTCAAACGATGTGGTCGTCCCACCCATCGCCACATCCAGTAGGGGTGACCCACCACCAAAGTAGCTGGCATATGTCGTGGACCCTTTGTCATCAATGCCGAGCGCACGACGATAGGACTCCACTCCAAGTGCATGCTCTGGAGTAGTGCCACGAGCCTGCTGACGTGCAGGCATGACATGGATGGGCTTGAGATGTTGTTGATGCCCATGCGCTAGGTGTCGGCAGCGAGGCTCGTTGGACCGGCCTTGTCCATCCATGCACGCCAGGGTGTTCACCCCAGCACAATCATATCCAACTTAAAGATCTCACCATGTTAGGCCTGCGTGATGAGAACACTACCACCACCAAGAAGGGGTGCACGCCCACCTGCGTCCCGGCGACCACGATCGTCACCATGGGGTTCAGGTTGGTGGCCACGTACAAACTATGACTTCATCGTTGTGCCTTTCATCTCGCCCATGCCGGCCCAACCATGATCATTGCCAAGGGGTTCGAGTCGGAGGCCATGTACGACTCGATTGTCGTGCCTTCTGTAGTTTTGTCTTGCCCACATCGGTGGTGAGCAGGAGGTTCGCGTCGGCAATGATCTCCTGGCTGTAGGTGGCCATGTTGGACACGTGCCGCTCGCATCATGCATGACGAGGCCCTTCTGCACATGACAATCTTGCCCGACACCTTCGGCATGAGGGCCCCGAGCATGCACAGATTACCCGCGACCGGTAGACGATGGGGCTTGGGACATTAGGGAGTAGCTTCGTAGAGTACAAGGAGATGCATGTGTAGTTCATGTAGTTCTATATCTATATTTATATTTATTTATATTTATATTTATATTTATATCTATACTCATCTTTAATATAATAATAATAATAAAGAGACAAAATTTCTATCTATTTTTTTATATATGGCCTATCCTAACTAGTTTTGTGAATGTGTAATTGTCTCTGTCATATGCCTATGCCCCTCCTATTTTATAATGACACATTTTGGACTTATTAACAAACTTTGGTAGTTAGAAATTCTAATCCTAATCCAAATAGATTCTTTGGATCCTAAGTACCTAAATATGGATCCTAATTTAGATATTAAAAAAACTATACTCTATATGTTTCCCGGTTATTTTTCTGTCTTTGAGTAACCGGTTTTGTGTCCGTTTGATTTGGCCATGAGAGATGTTGTGCATCGTCCGATCTAGTGTTCTATTGAGCGGCTTCATTTGTTTTGGGTGGCATGTGGGGCCCACCTGTATGCGTTACTGTTTTGATTTTTGGGAGCCACGCCCAAAGTTTTGGGTTCTGTTTCCCCCTTTCTCCATTTCATTTCGCTTCATCTTCCTCGAGGCGAGTCGAGGTGACTCGCCGCTCCGCGCGTCGTGGCGATTTGCTGGTACTCATGGTGGCGATGCGGCGCTTCCCATCGCGGCGACGCGATGCTTCCCATCGTGGCAACCAAGGGGCCTCGGGTGGACCGCCACTCGCTGCCTCCCCATCGTGATCGACTTGTTTTCTCCTCCGGCTCGGCGACCGGCATGTTCTGGTGTTTGTGGAGCTAAGTTGTCTCACCCTTTTTTTGTTAGATATTCTCTATTTGTTTTGTTGATGTACGGTTTGGAATTTGTGTTGGAGCATGGCGGATCTATTTGTGTGATGGTTTTGTTATGGATTAGATTGGGTGTTTTGATGTTGTGGATGTAAAATAGCGCAGATCTAGGGTGGACTTCCTCACTCATGTTCAGGTTGTAGGTTCAATTTTTAGTTCTAGGTTTCCCCATTAGGGGTCGATGTGGGGGTCCTAGGTCTCGTGTTCTTTTTTGGGTTATCTTTTCGATCGTCTTTGTTAATCAGTTTTCTGGTTTATATTATATGTTGTGTTTTTATTCATTTTCTTATTTTGTGCTGTATGCATGTTAGGGTTACATGTTTTGATGCAGCTTGATTTTGTTCATTTTTTTGGAAGTGCAATAGATCTGAACTATTTTGATTTTTTGTATGCAAGTTCTGAGATCAGTGATGTTGTATCAGTATGATTATTGCTGATTAGTGTAGCGCAATGTCTCAATGTTGTTGAGCTCTTTTCTCTGAAGCTAGTGAAGCCTACTTTTCAAGTGACTAATCCAATTCTGTTTTGTGATCTAAAGTAAGCGACTAACCCTGAATGTTTTGAGCTGTGAGTTGTTTAGTTTGTGATGATGTTATAGGTTCTCTTTTTCAAGTGCTGAATTCTGTATTATATCAGTTTTTGTTAACTGAATATAGAGCAGAAATGATATAGCAGTTTTTTTATATTTTTATTCTATGTTAATTCTGTTTACACCAAAATTTAGAAAGGAGAATGAGGGAACTCGAAGCTCCTAAGATTGTATCATCAAGGAATCGATCAGATGTGAATCGATATCGGCTGGTTTTGATGTAGTGTCAGAATCGGCTATTTTATAGATGACGTCAGCGGACAACATCAATGGACTATGTACAGATGGCGTCGGGGAGAATATGTCGAACTCTACAAAAAAGAAGAAGATTAGAGTCCAAGTTATCTTGAGTTAGGAATATTTTCTTTTATTCCAAGAATTGTAATGAGTCATATTTGAGTAGGATTCATGTTTAGGTTACGGGTATAAATATTGGTCCCCGGTTATTGTAAAAATAAGGCAATTGATCAATCAATATAATTACTTTTTTTGGCTTCACACCAACCCTTAGGAGTAGGAGTACTGTAGATGTCGACGAGTTCTTCAACAAGTAGGGCTGCATCGACTAATTGACCTCCAGCTTGTCTATGGTACCGTCACGACTTGTATCATACTTATAAAGTTGCATCAGCCGATTGATCTTTTATGAGTATAATATAAGTTAGCTATCGATCTATATCATTATTTGTAAGGCTGCATCAGCTAATTGATCTCTTATGAATCATAATATAAGTTATCGATCTTGTGTTAAATAATTTGTTGTTTAATACAATATCACCAGTTATCGAATCTGCTAAGATTAGTAAGATTTTCCTTGCTGTTTTTGGTTGATTCACCAGCTATTGATCTTGTTATAATTAATGTTTTATTAATTGTAACAAATTGTCTGATTGAGATAGAGATAGATCGGCATCATATCATCTTAATTAGTAGTCCTTTGATCTGGTTATTTCCATCTAGCTGATGAAGTTTCTTCATATTACTTATATCTGGGTGTATCGTACTTGCTATCATAAATCAATCATGACCCGTGAGCATTACAGTCCTTAACAGTTGATTCCTCCTCGTATCGGCTATCTAGTCGATCCCCCTATTTGGCTGCTCTCAAAGCAGCATACTTGGAACTATCGGGGAAACATCGGCATGTTCCACTCTAAATTACTGATAAGCTTTCTCTCCTTGCCAATTGTAGGTCAAATTGACTGGCACGCCTTTTGAATTTTTAGGATCTACTGGTCTTGTGTTGAAGCCAAGCAAGATCTATGAGTTGACCTCGCTCAGATCGTTTGGCTGGCTATGTGTTGGCTGCATTGCCACATTTTTTTGCACCAACACTCTTTTTGGCACGCTTAGTGGGACACACAATCGTCATGGCAATTCACAACAATAGGGACATTCTTGTGGTGCCTTATGAAGACTTACCTGATGAGAATAAAGATGTTATTAGTAAAGCTATAGAGAAGTTTCAGAATAAGTGTTTGTTGTCCTACACCAAGACACATGACAATAAAGTTGTTTAGAAATATCTATTACCAAGAGTTTTGATACATGGGCGGTCAGATATAGATGAAAGCTGATGATAGGTGTTTCTTTGTAGATGCTGTAAACAAATCTATTCATGATGCCATGTTGAATCATAATACAACTTTCTTGAACACAATCTACGATACCATGAAGGAGGTGTTTCATGGATATCTAATTGATCAGATTGGATCGGCTTATTACAACATCCCACATCTGTCAACTCAGGGGACTAATCAAGCCGGTACTAGCCATCAAAAAGCAACACTAGCTGGCAATGATGATGTCCAAGCAGTTTAGAGCTCATCTGAGCAAGTTCAAGGTGCTACTACAAATCAAATACAGTATAATTCTAGATCATCAGTGCAGCATGTGCAACAACCGACGGGGCAAGTTCAGAATCAGATGGTTTATTTTGGCACATCAGGCCAAATACCGCCGTTGGCTCAAAAATAGCACCATCAGTTTAAAGGATTCATAGATGGATCCCAACATTTACAATCAGAGACTTCAAGCAGCAAATCAGCAAAGGACTCAACAGATAGAGATTCCACAAGGATATCATTATGGCACAGATTATAATACCCTTCATATGATTCCAAATCCAGGGTATCAAGGTACCCAAAATTTTAATCCATAGATGGGTCAACAATTACAAAGAAATCCAAATTCAAATGCTGATGAGTTATTGCTTAGAGTAATTGAAATGATGAAGAATCAGTTCGGTTTAAAATCAAAAGGGCAGACCTTTTTGTATAAACGTCCATATCTAGAGTGGTATGATTTTATTGCTCTTCCTACAAATTACAAGCTTCCAGAATTTGCTAAGTTCACTGGTTAAGATAGTACAAGTACAATAGAACATGTCAGTCGGTATCTTACTTAGTTGGGTGAAGCATCCATTGAAGAAGCTTATCGAGTTCGTTTCTTCTCTTTGTCCCTGTCAGGACCAGCTTTCACTTGGTTTTTCATCATTACCAGTCAATTCTATTGCTAATTTGACTGACTTGGAGAATAAATTTCATACATATTTCTATACTGGGACAGTAGAAAGGAAAATCATAGATTTGATGACCATAAGGCAAATAACTAATGAATCAGTTGTTGAGTTTCTTCAGAGGTTCCGAGAAACAAGAAATTTGTGCTTTTCATTGAATCTGACTGATAATCAGCTAGCTACTTTGGCTGTTCAAGGGATGTTGCTAACATGGAGAGAAAAACTGCTTGGGCAAGAATTTAACAATTTAGGTCAGTTGGATCAACGAGTGGCAAAACTTAATAGCCAATTCCAGAATATGCGCAGATATACCCGATTCTAGAGGAATGCCACAATTGCTGAAGCTTATAATCTATATTTAGTTGATGATAATAGTGAGGATGATGAAGAAGAAGAGATTGCTACGGCTAAATGAAATTGGGGTAAGAAGATAGTAATGGTTCCAAATCCTTGGGGAAAAGGAGTTGAAGAAAGTTATGATTTTGACGTCACAAAATCAGACAAGCTCTTTGATTTATTGCTTGAGAAAGGACAAATCAAATTGTCCACCAATCATGTTATATTACCTCCTGATCAGTTGAAGAATAAGAAGTTCTACAAATTTCATAACACGACTTTTCAATCTACTAATAAGTGCAGAATTTTCCGACAACATATACACAGGGCTATTCAGCAAGGGAAGCTTAAACTTGATACACCTCGGAAGATGAAAATTGATGATAATCCTTTCCCACAAGATTAGAATATGGTTGATGCTAAGTTGCTCAAAGGGAAGACTAACGTTCTAACGTCAACTAGGGCACAGGAAACTAGAACAGTTGACCAAGAGATGCAAATATCGGCTGATGAATATAGAGAAATTAAAAGGCATCGTGACCAACAAAAGAGCCGATATAAGCAGGGAGAGACGTCAAGAAATGGGGCGATGAGGCCGCGTGTTACATCTCGAATTTTGATGAATAAATGGCAATGATAGAAAGAAAAGGATTATCGGTGTTGGTTAGAAGAGAAAGAATATCAGTGTCAACAAGAAGAGGAGAGGTATGAAAGAGAACAAGCTGAATTACATTAAAATTGTCCTTTTTTAGACATTGTTGGAATGAAGGTTTGAAATTATCTACTAGAAATAATTGCCCAGAGTGTAGTGAACAATATTGGGAGTTTAGGCAATCTCAAGCCAACCATTGGTCTATCCATGCTCAAATTGAGTATCATTATGATAATATGGATCGGCGCTTAAAAAATAGAAGTGTTCATGATCGACTTGGAAAGCGAGTTGTTGATCAAAATTGGGCTGATTATGAAGAAGAAGGTAATGAGGAAGAGTATGTTTGGCAGGAAGGGCAATGGTGTCCAGGAGGTTTAACGAGAAGTCAGATAAGAAGGGTACAACGCTTAAGGAATAGAGAGTTAGAATAGGCTCAAAAATCTGATAAACCTCAAATATGGTTTACTAAACAAACAACCGATAAGGGTCAACCATTGTCTAATATTCAAATGGCTTTTCTTTTGCCATTAGAATTTAGAGCTCCAATAGATCAAGAAGTCTATTTAGATTTTAATGAATCGGAATATGAGGAGATAGTTGCCAAATTGATAGTGATATAGCAAGCTATATTTGATAAGTCAGTCAAACATCGGCACTTGAAGGCTTTATATGTGAAAGGCTTTGTTGATGAGAAGCCAATGAGCAAAATGTTGGTGGATGGAGGTGCTTCTATTAATCTTATGCCATATACTACTTTTCACAAGCTTGGTAAGGACCAGGAGATTTGATTGAGACTGTCATGATGCTTAAGGATTTTGGGGGTAATGCATCCAAGATCAGGGGGGCAATAAACATTGAATTGACAATTGAAAGTAAGACTTTGCTCACTATATTCTTTATCATTGATGAAAAGGGTTCATACAGTTTACTCTTTGGTCATGATTGGATTCATGCAAATTGTTGTGTACCATTGACTATGCATCAATGCTTGATTCCATGGCATGGAGATGATGTTGAGCTAGTTCATGCTAATGATTCTGTAAGTATAGCAACAGCTGATCCAATGTATTGGGAACTAGAAGATTTTGAATGTTTTTCTGGCAAGCGAAGGGAAGAAGGCTTCATTAAGATCAATGATGAAAGCCAACAGCCGATCCAAGCAGTTGGCTCTGAGAGTTTGTTTTAATGGATAATTCAATAGATGGTATAGATGGTAAACTAGGACATGACTTTACGTCGGCTGATGAATTAGAGGAGGTAGATATTGGTTCTAGATATAGACCTAGGCCGATGTATGTAAGTGCTAAGTTGGATCCTGAGTATAAGCGAGAATTGATAGATTTATTAAAGAAATTTAAAGATTGTTTTGCTTGGGAATATTATGAAATGTCTGGTTCAGATCGGTCAATTGTTGAACATCGGTTGCTAATCAAACCTGGATATTGGTCATTTAAACACGCTCTAAGGAGATTTAATCCAAATGTTCTTGATGATATCAAAAAGGAGACTGAGAGATTACTAGAAGCAAAATTTATTCGACCGTGCTATTATGCAGAGTGGCTATCGAGTGTTGTTCCTGTGTATAAGAAAAATGGGAAGTTCAGAGTCTGTATTGATTTCAGAGATTTGAACAAGGCTACACCGATGAATGGTTATCCAATGTCAATAGACAATATGTTGGTAGATGCAGCAGCCGGGCACAAAGTTATTAGTTTTATGGACGGTAATGCAGGGTATAATCAAATTTTTATGGCTGAGGAAGACATAGCAAAAACAACTTTTAGGTGCCCTGGCGCAATCGGCTTATTTGAATGGGTTGTGATGACCTTTGGTATGAAGAATGCTGGTGCAACTTATCAGAGGGCGATGAATTATATTTTTCATAAGTTGATCGGTAGGATTGTTGAAATCTACATTGATGATGTGGTGGTAAAATCCAAATGGTACAAAGAACATCTAGCTGATTTGTGGGAAACTTTAGAGTGCACAAGAAAACATGGTTTAAAGATGAATCCTAATAAGTGTGCCTTTGGAGTATCAGCTGGATAATTTTTAGATTTTATGGTCCATAAGAGAGGAATTGAAATTGGTCAAAAAAGTATGAAACCAATTGATGAGACAGTACCTCCGACTATTAAAACAGAGTTACAATCTTTGATAAAATTAATTTTATCAGAAGATTTATTTCAAATTTGTCAGAAAGGGTTCTGCCGTTTTCTCCTTTGTTGAAGTTGAAAAATGATCAAGAATTTAAATGGGGTAACATACAACAAAAGACGTTTGAGGAGATAAAAGAATACATGAAGTGTCCACCTGTGCTGGTCCCTCCTCAGCAAGGTAAGCCTTTCAAGTTGTACGTGTTGGCCGATAGTCAAACAATTGGATCGGCCTTAATGCAAGAGTTTGAAGGAAAAGAATGAGTTATTTTCTATTTAAGTAGAAGGCTTTTGGATCCAGAAATAAGATATTCTCCTATTGAAAAGTTATGCTTATGCTTATATTTCTCTTGCACTAAGTTGCGACATTACTTGTTATCGACTGAGTGTCTAAGGCTGATGTGATCAAGCATATGTTATCAATGCCAATATTAAATGGGAGAATGGGAAAATGGATTCTTGCATTATCAGAATTTGACTTGAGGTACGAATCGGCTAAAGCAATCAAGGGGCAAGTAATAGCCGATTTTCTTACTCAGCATCATAAACCAAGTATTGGCTATGTAGAACTAATACCTTGGACATTGTTCTTTGATGGATCATCGTGCAAGCAAGGTGGTGGCATTGGTATTGTTATTGTTTCACCTCGGGGGCAAGTTTTGAGTTTGCTTTTCCAATTAAACCAGTGACTACCAACAATCAAGCAGAATATGAAGCTATTATTAAGGGACTTCAACTTCTTCATAAACTAAAGGCTGAGTCAATTGAAGTATTTGGAGATTCACAATTAGTTATTAATCAGTTGATTGGCCTATATGAATGTAAATATGATATGCTGAGGGGATACTATGATGAATGCCAGAGGTTACTCAAGGAGTTTCCCCATATTTCTCTTCAGCATATTCCAAGAGCACAGAATCAAGAGGCAAATCGGTTAGCTCAAAGTGTGTTAGGTTATTGAGTGTTTTGAGAGATCTTAAGTAGTGAAACCTTGACTGATGATTGGAGACTTGCAATAGCCGATTATCTCAAGAATCCATCATAGAAGGTTACCAGAAAACTAAGGTATAAATCGACTAAGTATGTTTGTTGGATAACCAGTTATATTACAAGATAGTCGATGGGGTGTTGCTTAAATGTTTAAATCAAGAAGAAGCTAAAGTATTGATGGGTGAAGTACATGAAGGGATATGTGGAGCTCATCAATCGGCTTATAAGATGAAATGGATTATTCATAGGTCTAGATATTTCTAGCCAACAATACTAGAAGATTGTTTTGAATATTACAAGGGGTGTTAGGATTGTCAACGTTTTAGTAATATTCAGAAATCACCTAGATCAGCTATGAATCCAATAATGAAACCTTGGTCATTTTGAGGTTGGGGAATTGATTTAATTGGCCAGATTTTTCCACCTTTAAGTAAATGACATAAGTTTATATTGGTAGCAACATATTACTTTACCAAGTGGATTGAGGCAATTCCATTGAAGACAGTAACCTCAAAGAATATGGTTGATTTTGTCAAGGAACATATTGTATGTCATTTTGGAATTCCTCAAACTATTACTACTGATAAGGGGACAATGTTCACATTAGAAGAGTTCAGAGATTTTGCTGCCAGTATGGGAATTAAGTTATTAAATTCTTCTCCATACTATGCTCAGACTAATGGCCAGGCAGAGGCATCCAATCAAGTTCTGATTAAATTGATTAAGAAGAAATTTGAGGAGCAACCAAGGAAGTGGTACTTAACACTCAATGAGGCATTGTGGGCATACAGGATGGCTTGCCATGGATCGATTAAATCATCACCTTATGAGTTAGTGTATGGGCGTAATGCAGTTCTTTCTTAGGAAATCTAGACTGGATCAAGACGTGTTACGTTGCAAAATGATTTATCAGTCGAAGTTTACAAGAATCTTATGATAGATGACTTAGAAGACTTAAGTTGCCATCGACTGCGTGCTCTTGAGAATATCGAAGCCAATAAGCTAAGGATTGCAAAGTATTACAATAAGAAGGTCAAGAGCAAATAATTTTCTGAGGGAGACTTGGTCTAGAAGGTGAAATTACCGATTGGATCTAAAGACATCAAGTTTAGCAAATGGTCACCTAATTGGGAAGGTCCTTATCGGATTAAATGTTGTGCGCCTGGCAATGCTTATATTTTAGAAAAGCTAGAAGGAGAAAGGAGTTTGACAGAGCAATCAATGGAAAGTATCTAAAGAAATATTATCCTAGCATTTGTATTAATACTTGACAACTGATTTATTCAGTCATCAACTCTAATAGCCAGTACTAGAAGGATATCGCCTTTAGTTCAAAAATTAACCCAAAGGGGTAAAAGCCGATACAATATGTATCGCCTATGGATCAAAAATAAGCACAAAGACAATCTTCATAACATTATGGCAGTCTCAAAGATGAGTTCATGAAGAAGGCAGGACTTTACTCATAGTCTGTTCTTAGTACAAACTACTCAAAAACTTTATTTATAACGTCCTGGGCTGAGGTGATGTCCACGATGGCCACTGCGGCGTTGCCAAAGTCTTCGATCAAGTCCTCGTGCATGTTGGGGTCATCGGCCATCGGGAATCCTGGCTCCATCGTGCGAAGGTCATGCCTAGTCTGGACCTGCGCCGTGGCTAGGACCACTGTTGTACCATGGTGAAGCCATGGAGGGCAATCTCCTGGACGCGCGCCGGGATGTCGTGGAGACGGTTGTTGAGGAGAGGGCCCCAGGCGTTGATGGCCGCCGTAGCCACATTCGCCACCTATTGGAGGTTCTCCAACTGGCTGCACCGTCAGGGCTGGCAATCACAAGAAACAAAGGGACTATCAAGACAAAGATAGTGGAAATTGAATTAAGGATTTTCTTGGAGTTCATCTTACCCGCCACCAAGGCGTCGGACTTAGCTAGGCACACCCGAGCAGCGTTGGCCTCTTCCTCGGTGGCGAGGAGGGCGGTTTGAGAGGCCCCGAGGCGGATCTCAAGCTGACCATTCTCCCGAGTTGCCTCAGAGTAACGGTCTTAGGCCGCCCTCCACTCTCGGAGGAAACGCTGAGCGTCGTTACCGTTGTAAGAGTCGAAGGCGTCCGATGATGAATCTGGCGTCGGGGCAGCAGCAGATGCGGCGGTAGAAGGCTCGCCGACCTTGGGAGGAAGTGGCCAGAGGTTATCATTGAGGATGAACCTGTTGATGCATTAATAGGTGATTCTTGCTATGGATGGGAGCGTTCAGTCTTACCTCATGCAGCGAAGCCGCTGGCCGACCGGGACCTCCTCCTCCGAGAGATCTTCCGCTGCGCGCTTGCCGACGATGATCCTCTCCTGCCATGGGTGCTGGTCTAGATTATGAAAGGAGAAAGGAACTGCTACAGGGTTTGTGGGTTTGAGGCTAGGGCCCTTGGCTGGTACTATAGCTACGAAACGAAGTGGCAGATATCTCGGTATGTGCAAAAGGCAACCGTAATTAATAGAAGGTGAAGCACCACCCCACTAATGACGAAGAGAATGCGGCATTGATAACTGAGAATGAAAGATTGAGGAGTTTTCTTAGTGGAGGCCATATTTTTAGACTTAATTAGATTCAAGTCAGAGGTCTAGAATCAGCTATTTTCAAATCGGCTCTTTAGCTAAGATAAGAGATACAATAGATCAGCTGAAATATGGTTATCATTGGTTCCACACAAAGTATATATTAAAAATGTTGGTATGCAGATTACAAGTTTAAAACATCATGGATTACTTTCAACGCTTTTAACCGGATAGCATCAACTTCTATGATTTGTTGCTTGTCTTCTTCGGCTGATCCGGGATGTTCTCGAGGGTGCTACGGATGGGTTTACCTTCTTTGACCTTGATCAACATTTCATGTTTCTTCTGTTTAATGGCATTGGGTATTTGAGCCAGATTGGACTCATGGCGATCGATGGCAGCCTTCACGTTCTCTAGTTCCTTCTCGAGTTCTGCATGCTTAACTTTTAGTTGGTTTAGCTCTGGTTAGATCCTAAGGGAGGAGTTCTTCAAGTTATCGATTAGTTGTGCTAGCTCATTGGCCTCTTGTTTGTTGGAGTTCTTCTTGGCCAATAAAGCTTCGCGATCAGCTAGGTTTCTCTGAGCCCTTTTCACTCTTGGAGCTTGATCCTCAATGTTGGATAAAGGTGTTAGAACTTTAGCAAGATTCAAAGGCAAGTTACCCTTAATGGCTAGAAAAGTTCTTCTGACCGGATCTGCATCCTGGACCAAATCAGCTATATTCTTTTTGAGCATTGGCAGCATGTCTTTTAGCCAATTCTTTATCTCCTCTGACAAAGCTTCTTTGAAGAGATGGCTGATGAGCTGATTCCATCTTCATCTATATACTCTTCAAAATTAAAAGAGTAGCTCAGATCTGGTGAGTTAAGTGCCTGCTGGTGGGTAAGGAAAAATTTTGTTAAGAAATAACAAGTTATTTGAAAATAAGAAGAATGAGGAGACACAGTACCTTTTCTAGGGTAGTTTCTATCTGAGGAGAAGGAACAACTAATGATGCATCAATGGTATCTGGTTGAATCGGCTCTAAACTTTTAGTAATGGTATCTGCAGACATCAGGGAATTTTTTCAAAAAAGATTATGTTGGTTGCAGGAAGATAAACTAGGTATATAACTTTCTTACCATCAATTATCTACTAGACTGGAGGTTCGATAGTCTGGGTGTCAACATCAACAGAATCATTTTTAACTGGTGGACTGTCAGACTTCTGCTCTTGCATGAATGTTTCTTCAGGGAGTGTTTGACATGATAAATGGTCAGAGAAGAGTGAAAATTGAATAAAATTAAGAGTTTTGAGAAGATACCTTGACAGCATCAGGAAGTGAAGTGGAAGGGTTCTCATCTTCTGCTGTCTTAGAAGCATCAGTTATTTCAACCAAAATCATCTCCTTTTGAGGATCGGTCGACGAAGGTTTGGTCGGTGTTGATTTAAACGCCTAGGATAACAGTTCAGCACCTAGAGTAGATTGAGATACAATGGTTGATAACTGAAAAGAAAGGAAATAGAGGGTAATGGCTAATACTTGGAAGATGGGAACTTGAGAGCATACCTCAGGGACGTGGTCGCTGGTTGCCATTACCGCCAAAATGGATCCGAATCTGAGGAAGGTTACTTGAATAACAGCTTGATAGAGCAGAAGATTTGCTATGGTTAAGGCCTTGGCAATGGCGGTTTTGGTTGTTGAGGCTTGCTCGAGAAAAAATGGGAAAGCGAATAGGCCGAGTGAGTTGGAAATGATACTGTTGGGGTATTATATAAAATTTAGGCCAAGAAAGAAGTTGCGCGTATATTTCAAAATAAACAGTTGCGACACGGTGAGCAAGTAAATAGAAATTTTGGAATAAAATCTTTTTTATCCCAAAATTAGGGGGCATGTGTTTATACCAAAATTTGGAAAGAAGAACGCGGGAACTCGAAGCTTCTAAGATTGTATCAACAAGTAATCGATCAGATGTGAATCGATATCGGTTGATTTTGATGCAATATCAGAATCGGCTATTTTATAGATGACGTTAGCGGACAACGTTAATGGACTACGTACGGATGGCGTCGGGGAGAATATGTCGGACTCTACAACAAAGGAAAAGATTAGGGTTGAAGTTATCTTGAGTTAGGAATGTTTTCTTTTATTTCAAGAATTGTAATGAGTCGTATTTGAGTAGGATTCATGTTTAGGTTCCGGGTATAAATATTGGGCCCCGATTATTGTAAAAATAAGACAATCAATTAATCAATACAATTACTTTTTTGGCTTCACGCCAACTCTTAGGAGTAGGAGTATTGTAGATCTCGACGAGTTCTTCAACAAGCAGGGTTGCATCGATTAATTGACCTATGGTTTGTCTGTGAGTACCGTCATGACTTGTTTCATACTTGTAAAGCTGCATCAGCCGATTGATCTTTTACAAGTATAATATAATTTAGTTATCGATCTGTATCATTATTTGTAAGGCTACATCAGCAGATTAATCTCTTATGAATCATAATATAAGTTATCGATCTTGTGTTAAAGTACTTGTTTTTAATACAATATCACCGGTTATCAAATCTGCTAAGATTAGTAAGATTTTCCTTACTGTTTTTTGTTGATTCACCAACTATCGATCTTGTTATAATTAATATTTTATTAATTGTAACAAATCGCCTGATTGAGATAGAGATAGATCGGCATCATATCATCTTAATTGATCTAGTCATGCTTTAAATCTCATAATTGACAACTTAATTCGCTAGATTGGTTGTTTTATCTCTATTCCAATCAAACATAGTATGCATCTAAAGACGTGTTTCAATCTTGAACAAACTCAATAGTTAATGAGATCTAATCTAATGACACTATCATAGCTGCATCGACCTGGTCGAACCTCACTGGTAAGACTTTAGATCAGAAATTATCGATTAGTGGTTTTGTTCATGATCGAGATATGTACTCTGTTTGTTTGCTATGCCTGCATCGGCTATTTTAGCCGATTTGTCTGTGCTTTCACACATATAGCATGTTTTCCATGAACCTGTCAATATATAGATGGTTTTATAGATTCTTTGACTTTATTTTGATCGAGACATGAAGCTGTATCGATCCGGTCGAACCTCACCGTTGATGGTAACATATTAGATTCAGAGCGTTTGTAGATCCATTTGTACTAGACAGTCGATTTGTTCGCATGTTATATCATTTCCCGTTAAACTTATCGGCTCAATGCTTTATACTGGTTATATCCATCTAGCTGATGAAGTTTCTTCATATTACTTAAATCTGGGTGCATCGTACTTGCTATCATAAATCAATCATAACCCACAAGCATCACAGTCCTTAACAGTCGATTCCTCCTCGTATCGGCTATCTAGTCGATCCTCCTGTTTGGCTGCTCGCGAAGCAGCATACTTGAAACTGTCGTGGCAACACCAGCATGTTCCACCCTAAATTTTTGATAAGCTTTCTCTCCTTGTCAATTGCAGATCAAATTGACTGGCACGTCTTCAGGATTTTCAGGATCGACTGGTCTTGTGTTGAAGCCAAGCAAGATCTACGAGTTGACCTCGCTCAGATCATCCGGCTTGCTGTGTGTTGGATGCATTGCCACATTTTTTTGCACCAACAGATTCAGCTACTGGAAAATGTTGATTTAGATCTGTTATTTGTTTATTCAGCTACTATGAATAGTGAACATTGCAGTTTGGCAGCCGTGAGATGTGAAAGTCTCTCTGTCACTACAGATTATTTCAGACTTTTTCGAACGTTCCTGGCATCTGGTTTTGATTTTTGTTTGTGTGAATCTGTGTAATGCGTATAGGCAACAGGTAGCGCAGATCTGGGGGTTATTTTTTGTAACTCATTTTCAGGTTCTAGGTTCTTTTTAGTTTTGTTTCATTCCATTTATAGGGTTTGTTTTTAGGGTGGGAGATGAGGGAGTTCCAAGCTGTTTTTGTTCTTAGGTTTGTGCGTAGGTTTGGGTTGGAATGGTTGGATGGATGCAGAGATACATGATAGGTTTATTGTTGCTGATTGTATCTATGGTTTTGTTGTTGTCAGATTTTGTTTTGATAATTTGTTTTATGCAATTTTCGAATGGGGGTGTCATTTTTTTGAATGTAGATGAATTTGTTAGAAGAGCTCGGTTTTAGAAAGTTAAGTAACTATTTTTCAGAGGTATTTTTTCTGAATGTTGTGATTTAATTGATGTTTTTGCTATCTACACCCTTGATAGCTGAATGCTACCCACTGAATACCTGAATGCTACTAGTTTACTGTGTTAGTTTCAATTATTTTTCTAGTTACTTTGATGGCTGAATGTCACATGCGAGAGTGATGTGATACCTGATACTTTTCAACGCTACCTGATGGGTTAGGTTTGGATATTTGGTTTTTTGCTTTGTTCAACTGTTGTCAGTAGATAGATGTGAGAAAGTTTGTGTAAATTTTTATGGCTGGAAGTTGACTGTTATTTTTTTTTTTTTTTTTTTTGGTTTGTCCTTTTTTTGTGGGGCACATTGAAACTGGGCAGGAGTGAAATTAGATCATGCTATTTTTTTGCTAAGGAAGCCTCGCAAATGTGATGTTCTGACCAGAGCATCTGATCATTTTTTCGACTGTTAATTTGCTTGCTTAGGTAGTAGTAGAGCTCTATATATACTTGTTTATGTAGTAGCAGACCTCTAGAATCTATATTGTCTTTTCTATTGATTATATATGTACTGACTTTTTCATTTTTTTAGTTAATGATGGCTTTTAGGAGGCAATGTCTCCGTGTTGTAGATGAAAGCACTCGTGCAGACCATTGTCATAAAGGAGCCGAACCTGTAAGTGTTTGCTCTATTAGTTATATTTTGATGAGTTAAGTTTTTTTTAGTTTCAGATACCTGATAAGTTCCATGAATTATCTGTTGATTTTTTTAACAGTAGCTTGTCTTCGTATTCTTTTTTTCAGGGCTTGCTTTCTACTGCAAATATAAATCTATTGGAGCAATTCGTTGTTTTTTGCAAATCAAAGGTATCATTTTTTATTTTATTTTTCATTTTTGTTTGCAACCATTTTTTATTTTGTTTTCTACATTGTTATAGAAAATGAATGAGCATAATGGAGCCCCCCAAAGGAATCAATGGAGCTCGTAATGATCAAGGTGAATCAATTGGATTCAGGGAGAAGCTTAACATGTATTTTGGCGAGTTCTTGCCTGCAAATGTAAATATTTTTTTTGTTGTTTCCATTTTTTTATTTGTTATATTAATGGTTTAGCTTTTTTCTTTGTTTAGGTGATTGATGAGTTATGCAAGCTTGTACATGAGAATACGTATGGGAAGTGTAGTTTCTGTTTGTTGCCTACTGAGAGTCTAGTTCTCATTGTTCTTCAGATCCTCTTAGACGCTGCACAGAGTGCTGATAAGCCGAAGGAGAACAATGTTGCTCCCCCTATCTTTGTTCAAAAGAACAGAGTTAATGATAATGATAAGTCTGATCCATCTATTTCAAGAGGTATTAATTTTTTTTGTGCCTGCTGCATTGTTTTGTTATCTTTTGTTGTTGTTAGTGGAATTAGTTTTTTATACGTGCCAGACAGGCTTATTTTTTTGTATCATGGTTTTCTTTTAAATTCTCTTTTAACATTACAGGTAATTTGCACTGTTCAGTGGTCAAGGAGCAGTCTAACAAGCGCTTTGCTGAAGGAAATTTTGAAGCCAGCAAGCCTATCGGAGATCAAAAGAATGTTCACACCACTGTTTCTCGCCCACAGGTTGTAGTCTTTTTTTGTTTTCTCCTTTTTGTTTAATCTGTTTTGGTTTGTTATCAGTTGCTCATTTCAGTTCAGTTTTAGTGATCATTTCATATCTGTTTTAGTGGTATTTTCTGAATGTGAACTACTGGTCTACCTGATGTTGTGATCTATCTTATACCTGAGTGCTACCTGGATATCTGAATGCTACTAGTTACTGCGTTGATATATCTTAGTTTCAGTTAAATTCGAGTTACCCTGATACCTGCATGCTACCTGATGTAGTGTTAAGTTTTGAGTTCATTACAGATGAATGCTTCTGTGTGATAATGTGAGAGTTGTCTAAAACGCCTACAGTCATTTCCACTGCTTTTTTTTCCATGGATTGAATGCTAGTGCGTGTTAGTGTCAACAATTAGCATTTTAGTTGTGATGGATGTTGAGTGGTTTGTATGTGTTAGACTCAGCATATGAGTGTGTTTTTAGGCTGCTTTTTTGTCTTGAATTTTAGTAGATGTTGCATTGTAGATGTTATGCGTGGGTTTTTGGGAGATGTTTTGATTGATTCAGCATATCTCGAGCATGAAAAGTATGTTTTGAGAATTAGATATTATTATTTTTCGATTTTTATTTCCAGAATTCAGCTGCATCTAGAGGACCTCCGGGTGTTGCATATGGCAAGTCAATGAGAAGTCCTTGTTTGGTCCTAGACACTCCTGTAGTTCTGCATCAGGGCTATCGTGAAGTTGATGAGTTTGCTTCTGTGCCAGGTTTTATTTTTTCCTTAATCTTTTTTTATTGTTTTATTTTTTTAATGAAGTTTAATGGTTTTTTCTTTTTCTGTTCTCTAGGAAATGTTCTTATTATGAACAAGAAAGCTAAAATTGAAGCTCCTAAGGTAAGCAATTGTTTATCATTTTCGTTTTATTGTGTGTACTAGGTGTTTTGTTTTATTTATATATTTTTTTTAAGCCACCACCTGATGTTGAAGTTTTGGGTGTGTCAAGTTTGAAAGATCGCTGCATTTAGTTAGGAAAGTTATCTGATGAGCTATGTAACAGAAGAAATTTTAGTACTATGGCAGCCCATCTAACAATTGATTTAACTGGTGGTATTCCAGAAGCCAGAAGGTTTGTAGTTACTGATGAAGAAATGGCTTATTACGAAATCATTTGTGGACTTGCTTATAGTCAATGGAGTTGGTATGCTCCTCTTTTTAGTATCTGTTTTTTAAATTTTTGCAGTTCTTTTATGTTTTATGAACTTAATGATTTTTTTTGTCCTAGCTTGAAGGCAGTTGAGTTTTCCAAGACTAGCATTACCTATTGTTCTTTAGGCCAATCTGTTGAGCCTAGGGGGAAAGTTGACATTTTTTTTGTCGCTGGGATGTGTTGTAAATTTTTTGAGGATCAACACCCAAGGCAGTCGAAGAAACATTTTTTCTATCCAAAAGTTGGGGTAAGTTTGTGATTGTTGCATTATTTGTAACCTTTTTTTGTGAGGAGCAGCTTTTTCTTTTTTTCATGTTGAAGTTGAGATGTTTTTGTGGTTTTATTTTTTAGGGATGTCTTTATACGTACAACTGCTTGTATGACATCAACACAGTGAAAAATTGTTTTCTTGGAGCCAATTCTGCTCACAAGCTTCATTTGTCAGAGAAGGTAACCTTCCTGCTTGCTTTTTTATTTACTTTGTCATTTTTTTGTATTTATTTATTTTTCTTGTTGCAGCTTTGCTTTCCTATTATCTTGCACAAGCATTGGTTTGTCTTCATTGTTGATTTGAAGAACAAACTGTTTGTGTTTTTGGACTCTTATTTTTCTGGTGATCACAACTTCCAAATCGAAGCAAGGACCAAGCTCGTAAGTATTTTTAATTTGTTCATTTAAAAAAAATTACATGTTTGACTTGTTTCGTTTTTTAGAAAAAAAGATTGACGCATTCAAGAAATGTTGATACCAATATGCTGAGGGCAGTGTAGATGTGGACACATTCTCCATGTTATATCCTCCAGTGCCAAAACAGAATAATGTGTGAGTCTACCTGAATGCTACCTCATGTACTGTTAACATTTAGTTAATTTCATGTGCTATTTTTTTGTGAGCTCTTGTTGCTGTATTTTGAATAGAGGTTAGCAGCATTTCTTGTAGATTGTCGATTCTTTTTCTTGGCAATCTTCTCAGTGTAGTACATTTTTTTCAGATTTTTTGCTATAAATGATAGGACTATGTTATGCATGTGTTGAAGGTCTGCTGTTGTAACCTTCATGGTTTTTATTGGTTTAGTTATGCAAATGGTGGAAGCTTTTTGCACCTTTTTTGGCCTCTCGGAGATGTGTTGTGCATATCTATAATTGTCAAAATAGTTTTGCTTTTTTTTTTGTGTAGTAGCAACTCAGTCAGTAATTGCAATCACTTAGCCAATAGAACATGAGAGATGCAGACCTTTTTGTTCCCTTAATATTGGAGATTTTGTTGCCCATCAGATTGGTTGAATTAGCTGTTGACCTCTTTTTTTATTGGAGCCATTTGTGCTTATGTTCCTTTGTTTGTTTAATGCCATATGAAGTCTCATCTATCTAATGGGCAAAATGGGATTGGCTCATGTGTTTTAAAAAGCTTTGCTAGTTGCCTGGTTTTGTTGACATCACTTGGCATAGCTTCTTTTTTTTACAAGGCACATTACATTTTTTTGCATAACCCGGTTTTAGTGTGTTTACTTTGTTTGGGTCGTTTCATCCTTTGTCACAAGCGAGTTGGATTGCTTGTAGCATGGTTTCTGTGGTGTTGGTCTGTGTATTTTTATGGCTGTTCTCCTATTTTTTCTTCATTAATATAGAGTTAATATAATGATGTGCAGCTCTCTTCCATGTTTGTTTCAGTGTTGATTGTGGTGTGTTTGCTTTGAAATTCATGGAGCTATGGGACAGAAATGTTGATCTCAAGGATATGTTTGATCACTCCGACATTCCAAACATACGTATCAAGCTTGGAGTTGACTTATTCTTCAGTAAAGGAAATTGTATCGACAAGTCTCTACTGATGAACTTGTATAAGCAGGTAAAACTTGGTTTTCGTTGTACATATTTGTTCTGTTACTTTATTATTGAATTTTCTTTTTCTTTTTCTTTCTTTTTTTGCAGGGTGTAGATCCTCGTGTCTGCAATTAGTTTTGATTTTCTATCCAGGCTCGTAGATGTTTTTGTAACTAGTTAGAATACATGGTTGGAGATTTGTAGAGCAGTTAAAACTGTTATGTTTGGACACAGTACTTTTCACATGCCATTAGCACTTCAAATTCATTTTGTGCATTTGTTGCACATTGTAGAACTAAATCGTCTATTACAGTTTGTATCTCTATTATAGAATTTACATATAACTCATAATCTTTTCTAGACTTGTCTTTTTTGTTTCTTCTATTCCATCGCTGGTACTCCTTTAATTGGTTTTCTTTGTATCTGTTTTCTTTGTTGTTGATTTCTTCATCTTCTTGGAATTGGGCTTGGTCGGTGAACCTGCGATGGGAAAGAAAAGACAATCATTATTTCAAAATTGTAATTACTTAGTAAGTATTTATTTAGTTTTTTTATTTTAGAAATTTTATCTGAATTTACATTTGATGTTGATTTCTTTTTCTTCTTGTTCTGCTGCTGTTTCACTTTCTCCCTAACCTGTTCTATTTGAGTCTTCATTATTTTTGGCAATATTGGTCTCCCCTTCTATGTTGCTTTATCTGGATCTTCAATTTCATTTTCAGAATTGTTTTGTTGTCTATCTGCATTTCCATTTTTTTTGTACTTCCTGATTTGGTGTTTCTTCATTCTGACCATGATCACTTGCTGGAGGTGCTAGCAATTTGTCTAGGTGCACTTCTATCCTTTCCATTTCTGCCATAAGGTACTCTGTTGCTTCGTCCTTTTTAGCTGCTTTTGAATTCAATACTGTAGATTTTCTTGACATTATATTGAATCTGAGTAGTGGGCTTGTCTGAACTGTTTTCTCTTCTCTTCTTTCTTTGATCATTCTCATATCTTTTTTCTCCATCTATCTATTATGTATTTATCTGGTATCTTGATAATTTCTTTTTCTATCATCACTTTTAGTATGTGAGAACACAACATTCCATCTTTGCTGAATTTGGTGTAGATGCAGGTGAACTCCTCTTGCCCTTCGGTGAGGTTAGTTAGCACTATATACTTCCTTGTCCTTTGTAGCTTATGTACCTAGTTACCTCTCTGCCATACTTCAAACACTTTGCCTTCTTGAATTTCCTTGTAAGTCATTGTTGAAGTAGCACTCAGTTGCACCTAGAATTTCTTGTATATGTTTCTGTTGTACGATTCTTGTGCTTGCTTCTAAAAGGTGTACCCAAATAGTAGTTCTTTGGGCCTTTTCTGATTGCTGTAGTGGTCTTCTAGGTTCTCAGCTCTATCTATCGTGTCTATTATGCGTTGGTACTCTCCCAAGAAACTGATAATACTATATGTTTGGACCAACATTGTCTTTAAATCTTGCGTTTGTAGCCTCACTTCTTGATGTGGTTTGGATGAAAGGGAAGAAATCATGTTTGTAGCAAACTGGGATGAATCTTTCCCTTGTCTCCCACATCTTTGTGAAGTATTTATTGTTCTGTAGCTCTCTTTCCTCAATCATCTTCCCCCACAAGTACTCGAATTCATCCTCTGTTACACAATTGTTAACTATGTCTTCAAATTCTTCATACAGTCCTTCTTTTGCAACAAATATTTTGATATTCTTTGAGTAGCACTTTGTTTTGATGTGAAACAAGCAATTCATGTGCCTTGTGTTTGGCAACACTTCCTCAATAGTTGCTTCCATTGCCTTATCTTGATCTGTTATTATAGTTTTTGGGTGCTTGCCTCCCATAGCCTCTAGGAAGGTTTCAAAGACCCATTTGAAAGTTGTTGTCGTCTCATCATGTAGGAAACCACATCCAAAGACATAGGTTTGTGCATGCCCAGTGATACCCACAAAGGGTGCAAATGGCAACCTATATCTGTTTGTCATGTAGGTTGTGTCAAAGCTGACACAGTCTCCATATTCTGCGTAATATTTCAGTGATGATCCATCTCTCTAGAATATATTTTTGACTTTGTTATCGTCATCTAATTGAAACTTGTAGAAGAAGCTAGGATCTTCTCTCTTCCTGTTCCTAAAGTTGTCTAATACCTTTATCATATTTGACCCCCTTACTTCTCTATTAATTTTTGTCCTGAAGTTGCTAACATCTTTCTTTTTTTACTGGAAGTGATGTGACTCCTCTAAGATAGGACATTATAGAGATCATTTTTCTTGTTGGAATGTTGTTATCATTCAATGTCCTAATGAGCGCTTTCTCCATGTCCATCATATACTTGTGCCCACTAAACTGTTGTTCCCTGTGCCCCGGCTGCAGTTCATGGTTGTGATCTAAATCAAGTCTGATAATCTTCCAAACCTCATTTCCTTCTTTGACAACCATAACACATGGGCAGTTTGTTTTGACCACCACACTTGTCTTCCTTTTTGGTCCCTTTTGTTTCTCGATGTCTTTGTCCACTGCTACTTCCTACTGATCTAATGTCTTTGGTTCTTCTTGTTTCCCATATTTGTTACACTTGACTGTAATTTTTGTGATCTCATTGTTTCTTTTCTTGCTTGAAGTTCTAAAGACATCCGCAACAGCTGTTTCGAATCCAGCAAGGTATGCATAGAAGTTGAAATAGTGCTGAGCATCATCTTTTGTTTTAAACTGCATCCCTAACTGTGGGGTGTATCTGCTGTTGATGTCAACGTTGTTGCCTTCGGATGCTGCTAACTGTTCTTTCATGATAAAATCATCGACTTCTTCAGTGAGTTTCTAGCTCCCATTAGGCTCTATATTTTCTCTGTCTTCAGCTGTCATAAGTTCATTAGTTGCTGATTCTATATTTGTTTCTGTCAGTTCTGATACTATATTTGACAATCCTTCTTCCATTACTCTTGTAGGTTCTTCTATTTCTTGAATTTCAATATTCTTGAAGATCCGATTTTGCCATTTCTCCTCTTCATGATCTGATAAGTATTCCTAACCCTAGTCCCTGTTCTGGTACCCGTGCAAATTGATAATGTAATTAGTGTTCTGTATTAGCAAAAAAAAAATGTATTTTTTTGTGTGTTGAGATTCTGTACCTCATATTCGGATGTTGAGTAATTGAAATTTTCATTTGTTTGTTGAAGGCTGTGCATGTCGTCTACAGCTATCTGCAAGGCACAGTGTTAAGAAATCAGGTTATTGACTTTTTACTTTTTGTATTTTTACGCCATATTTGTCTTGTGCATAGTAGTCCATTATATCTCTCTGGACTTGTAGATTTTCCTACATTTTTTAATATTAAATCAGTTAGGGAATTGTTTTTAATGAAAATAACTGCTAGTTGTACATAATGTTTTATATTTGTCTGTTTACCTGTAAAATCTATGGACCCAACAGCAAGCTTGTATATGATCCCTGCATTTCCTGACAAAACTGAAACATGTGCCAAATTTACTACATCAAAACCTTTTTTGTTCATTTTATTTGCATTTTTTTTGTATCTAAGCAAAAAATTGTGGAAGTGTAAACATGTCTCTTACCGAGTACATTTCCTCCTATGAGTTCCTGATTTGCTCCATCAGTAATCCTGTTAAGCTCTCCTGGCATAATTTGTGGAAGATATCAATTTTTTTTTTTGCTATCATTTTTGTTTAATGTGTAATGCATTTTTTTCTAGGTGGGTTTACCTTGGTGCTGCTATGTATTTGAGAAAGGTTTGTACTGCATCCATCCATTGTTGATGATTGATTGTTTGAACTTGCCCCATACATAGCTGTAACTCCTTCTGTTTTGGCTGTCTGTGTTGATGCCCTTCATTTATCTGTAAAAGAATACATTATTTTTGTTTTTATTTTTTTCAAATCTTGCTTGTAACATTTTTTTATTCATTTTTGCATACCTGCAAGTTGAACATCAGCCCCAATTGCCTCTGCCAACTGGTCATTGGATTGCTCGAAGATCCTGCCGCAAATGGATTTGTTCCAAGGTAGCCATTTTCCTCCTTGTTTTTTTATGCATATATGAATTTCAGACTTTTTTCCATTTTTTGAAATGTAGAGCATGGTAATCTTAGTCATTTTTTTTAGAATGTACCTGCAGTTGATTTCTTTGTATTGATGTTGTTGTATCCTTGTTTTTTCTCTATCAACCCTTTGTCTCTGGATCATTCACAGTGTAATCAGTTAGTCAGTATTTATTTTTGACATAGGTATCTGTTTTTTGAATTTTAGACTAAAGAAACTTTAATATGTGAAGTAGGCAGTATGATTTTTGTGGCAATGTACATAGTTTTATAATAGAATCAAATTTTATTACTAAGATTGTAACTTTTGTGTGCAGATTTTCATTAGTATGCGTGTGCTTACCTCTTCTCGTTGTGCATATCCCCGCAAGTGAAGCCTTCTTGATGGATCTGGATGATTCATTTTGTTTCGCCAGCTCCCTCCCCCTGCCCTCCCCCTTTTCTCTCCTCAAGCCCGTGTGTTCAGATCTGGATTTGCGTGGTTGTTTTTTTAGGTTAGTTCCATTCTTCACAGATCCTTTCCCCCCCTCCTCCCCGATCTTCTTGTATGCCAAGTTTTTTTTTGCATTTTGGCCATTCATTTTTTTATATTTTTTATGCGTCTTTTTTTACAGAAAACGGATGCCTTCATTTTGGGCTTTCTTTTTTTGTTTGGGCCTTTTTCATTATGGGCTTTTATTTTATCTTTCATTTTGGGCTTTTTTTATTTTTTGTTTTGTTTTGGTGGCCGGGGCATTTACTTGTACCGTGTTTTGTTTGACGGTTCCCCCATCTTCTGAGCGGTTTCTTCTTCTCGATGTATTCACCCCCATTTACTCCCCACCGAGGAGTCTTTCCCCTTTTTCCCACCTGCGCTTTGTGCCTTTTGAAGTCTCCTTCTTTTCTCCATATATAGTGCACGGGGCTCTCACCATTTGTCTTGCATGCATCCATCTCTCTCTTTTTCTCTCCGCGAGTCTAGATACTGCATGTAAGTTCTTGAAACGCTAAATATCTTTTCCTTTGTTTATGTTGTTTTCATTTCTTCTTAGATGTTGAAATTTCTTTTTTTAAATTTTTTCGATGCAGTTGTCAGTGTTTAAGATTCAATTTTGTTTTTTTTTTGTACAGATTTGGTGAAGGTATGTGGTAAACTAGGTTAATAGATCATAATGCATATATTTTTCTTTTGGATCTTTTTTTATTCTCCTGTTGTCCTATATATAGTCTCTCTTTTCTTTTGTTGTCCTTAGAGGTTTGATTTTCTTTTCATTCAGGTTTAGATTTTTTTTGTTCGGTTTGTTTTTTGTTTAGGTTCAGGTTAGTTAGTTTAGTTAATCTTTAGTCAGTGCTGTCAGGTTTAGATTTTTAGTATTATAAGTTTCTTTCTTTTTGTTTCAGTTATCCTTTTATTTTCCGCATAATCTAGTTTCATTTTAGGTGCAGTATCTATTTTCAGTTTAGTTTTAGATATTCAGTATTATAAGTTTTTTTCGGTTGTTGTTTAAGTCAGTCTTTTAATTTTCAGTGAATTGAATCTATTTTCATTTTTCTGTGCATGCTGATTAATTAGTTTATTTTTCATTTATTTCAGCCCAGCATTTGACTGGTGGTCTTTATGTTTTGTTACTACTGTCCTTTTGGTCTTTGTTGAAATCAGTTTATGACCATGTCTTTAGTTTGGCACAGAGACATGGTTCTGTTTATTTGTCACTATTGTCCACTTGTTTTTTTGCTGAATTCAGTTTATTTTTATTTTTCTGTGCATGCTGATAAACCTGTGCCATTTGTGTGTGCTGTCTCCACATTTCATGAACAGCTCATTGAGAAGAAGGAGGCCTCATCTGCTATACCCACATTAGGTCAGCTCCATGAGCTCTGTCATCTCCTTCATACCTGATTTTTTTTTTTTTGTTTTGCTTTCCATGTGCTCGTGTTCCCTCATAGTGATATAGCATCTTTAGGAGTATTATAACTTCTTTTGCATGAAGTTCATTGAGTTCATTTTTCTTTGGCATGCTGTTTTTTTCTCTTAAAAAATGAATGTTCTGCTGCTCATAATCTTAAGTTATCTCAAATAGATGATCTTTGCTGACCCAAAAGCCCAAATAGGTAAAGGCATCTGAATGTTTGCCGCCATGAGATTAGGTGTTATATATCTAGCTTAACTATTTCCTTTTTTCTAAAAACTGAATGGAAATTTGTGTTAGTTGTATGTGTTATGTGCATCTTTTTTTCCTTTTTTTAAATGGCTGCTTGTGTTCAGCAACTTAAAATGTCAAGTGTATATATGGATGTGTTCTTGGAACAGGACCAACTGGAACTGCATTTGTTGTTTTCCCAGAATTTTGTGAACATGTTTCTGTGTCTTTGTTTCTGTCTGTTGCTTTTGATAGCTACCAACTATTATTTTTTATTTAGTTTCTCTTGGAATGAGCTATGTAGTCTGCATGTGTTGATAGATAGTCTTTCAGTTTTAGTCTTGGATGTGTTTCAGATTGTTCATCAGAATTTGACTATAAGTTATGTTTTGTTTAGCCAAATCCTTTTGAATTAGATACTCATATAAATCTACGCAGAGCATACTATACTGGGAGTGCTACCTATTAATACTTATATTTGTTTTTTTCATGAGTTTTTTTAACTCATGATTTTTTTATTAGATTGAGTTTTTTTTTTGCTAGCCCCTACAACCGCGACCGTTGTATCCGATCCAGCGAGTTTAGATTGAAGATTTGCGTTATACACGACACAGGAGAGGCTCATACGTTAGCAGCCGCATATGGTTGCGTCAATTTCGCTCCCCATCTCCTCCCCCGCCTCGATCCCCACCCACCCCTCGTGAAGCAAATCCTGCTCCCATCGTCACCTCCAGCAAGTCCATCACGGGTTTCACAGAGGTGGTGCTGACTAAGGATGATTACTGTGCCATCTGCCTTAAGTTGTTAGCCGACCGAAATCAGGAGGACGACGCAGGTAGTGCAGAGGCTGCCACAGCGACGCTCCAGGCCATGCCCTGCTCCCATGTCTTCCATCAGCAATGTATTTTTGAGTGGCTCAGTCGAAATATGTCATGTCCTCTCTGTCGCCACCAGCTTTGTAGCACGAATGACGACGATGATGTGGAGGAGGAGTAGTAGTTTTTAATATATATATATATATATATATATTAATGAATAGCAGCCATGGTTGCATTGTAATGATTTATGTTGAATGCTGAAATATAAGTATGGTTTTGATTTGCATATTGAAGATGTTTGAGTCCACCATGTATTGTTTTAGTCGGGTAGTCTTATGATTAGTTTTGAGTCTGCTATATTTTTGGATCAACTAATGTTCTAAACAATTGTTTTCAGCTTTTCTTTATCATCAGCAGGAGAGCTACTCCATCATGAAGAGCAAGGTAAGCTAATCTTTTTTAGTTAGTTCAGTTAGTACTTCATTTTTAGTTTTAATTTGTAGGTATTTCATTTTTAGATTGATTCTCTTATTTCATTTTTTTTCATTTCCATTTCAGATGTGTTTCAGTTATAGTTACCTCTTAGTTAAGTTCTCATTTGTAGTTAAGTTTTTTGTTATTGTTGTCTCCGGTTAGTTCCTTTCAGTTCAGTTTCATTTTCATTTCAGTATTTTGTTGTCTCCAGTTCAGTTTCTGAATTATGTCTGTCTGTCTGTTAACTCTTTTAGTTTAGTTTTAGTGTTGTCTCAGCTAGCTTTTTTACTTTTTAGTTCAGATCCTTTTGTTTTGTTCTCCATTTATATGTATATGCAGTTTTTAGTTTTAGTGTCGTTGAGTTTTGTTGTTCAGGTTATTATGTATGTCCATGTCCATGGGGATTAGTAGGAGTAGCCGACTAGGATGTTTTTTCAGTTTATTTTTAGGTTGAGGTTAATTCAGATGAAGCAATTTTTCAGTTTTATTTCCTGTAGCTCTAGTTCTATTGTGGTACTTGTCTAAATTTTTTTTGTCAGATGTCAGATGTCCGATGTTCCTACTCGGATTTTTCAAAGTTCACTTACGTGGATAGGCCTTTGTCCAAGTACGTTTTTGAGATGCTTGATCTTGAAATTGGTCCGCAGAGTCATTTGATTGCTGCTCCAAGGGTGGGTGGAGTTAGTGGTCTTTCATCTCAAGATAAAGTGATGAGTGTTGCACGTGCTTGTAAGGAGCTTATTCCTCATAATTTTGTCAAGAAGTTGAAATTCTGTTGTGATGAGGCTGACAGGATAGTGTATTGCCTTACTACTGATGATCAAGTTTCTAAAACCTATTGTGCTTATTATGTTCGAGTTGGTGAAGTTAATGTCACTTTTTGTAAAGTCAGTAGTATTGTGACGAGGGAGAATTTAGTTAGAGCATACTTTGATGTTGATATTACTGTTAAGGTATGTTTCTTCTGCTTTTTTTTTTTTTTGCTTTATATCTGCAATTAACTCAAGTTTACATTGTGTTAGTTCTATTCTTCTGCCTTTTGGTTGTATTCTTAGTTTTCAGTTATTTTGGGGCTGCATCCCCCTGGCTGCTGGATGCATTTTTTCAGGCTATATTGACAGGCTGATTGCATTGTTTTGCATAATTTTTTTTTAAATGTACTGTTAGTTTGCTGTTTATTTATTTCATATTTTTTTGTACCTATTTATTCATTTCTGAATTCCTTTCATTCACTTGCACCGGGAAATTGTTCTGGTGCTACTCATGGAAACGAAGTTGTCTCCTTGTTTGTTTTTGAGAATGTAGACTTAGTTCCTGGAGAGCAGTCAAGCGTCGTCGCTGTGAAAGATGTGGACACTGAAGACAAGGTGAAGCTAGTTGCTAGGCTTGTTATTGTCCCCAAGTACAAGTATGCTTTGGATCCGGTCAATCAAAATGTTTATGTCTTAGCTGAGAATGTCGAAGATGCCGATTTTATGAGTGGACGTTCTTTCCGAGTGGATGGCAAAAATGTGTTATTCTGCCGTGTCCTTAAGATGGAAAAGCGAGACAAGGATGATAACCTTTACCAGTCTGCTGTCTGCTTCCAGGTCTGGCCTCTTCAACATTGGCCTGGCTTCACTTTTTGATGATCAAGATTGTCTAAAGATTCGGTTTCATGTAGTATTTGAAATTGTCGTTAACTTTTTTAAGTTGAGACTTGTCATTAATTAAGCTACTATTGGATGATTGGTTTGAGTATATGTACCTTTTGATTTTCAGTTTTGTTTTTATTTTAATCTATACGCTTTAGCTGTTTTTTTCTTTACTGTTATCATAGCTTCAAAACAACTAAAAGTGTGTGCATACAGGATTCGGTTGTTTTGCTTTTATCAAATAACCAGTTGTTTTTCAAGGACAGAACAACTGAAGTTTCCCCCTACAGAATTTGGTTGTTTTGTCCTTTCAAAATAACCAGTTGTTTTGAAAGGACAGAAACAACCGAATGCTCAGTAGACATCTGTTATCTAATATTAAAGAGCCCAAATTCATCACGAACCAGTATGTAGGAGCGACGGACACAAATTCACCTACAATAAAATATGCAAACCAATCCTAATTGGATTCCTTTAAAGTCAAACTGACATGTTATTATGACATGACAAACAGTGATCCTCTCCCACACGTGAAGAAGAATACAACGCGACCACGGGCACGCACGAGTTGGGCTGCCAATATGCACGTGACGACGACACCCAACATGTTCACAAGATTGTCAGATAAGCTGAGCAGATTCGCCTGCGGATTCTCGCCATCGGTGATAATGCCGCCACCGCACCACGACGATGAGCCTGCGTCAGGGGCTTGTAGGTTTGTTGGCCATGCTGGTTTCAGCCCTGCCCTCCTGCTCTCCCACCATAGAAACGACGAATCATTATCATCATCATCATCATCATACGCGTTGTGGAGCTCACGTATCGCCGTGCCGCCGCGGACGAGATGCTGGAGGATCCAACGGCGGAGGGACAAGGAGTCGACCCTCCTATGCGTCGTGTTCCCATCGCATCACGGATACATGGTCTTCTCCCTCGCCAAGGACCGCATGCGTGACGACGTCCGGCTGCGCCCGGTCACAGGACGCCGAGTCGTGCCATCCCCGTACATTGGGGAGGTGCTCGCCATGGACCATGTCGTCTTTCGGGCACCCATCCCGTCTTGTCGACCGGTTCACCAGCAAGCCCGTGCCGCTCCCGGACTTGCCCGTCCAACTCTGGTACAAGGAGCCATCGTCGTTGTGCGAGCCCGAGGCACCGTGCGTGCAAGGGCGCCCGCACACCGACAAAGGCTTCGCATGGGACTGGTTCCTGCGCGGTGTCATGATCGCGCGGGGCGATACGTGTTTTTCTGAGAGGGCGGCAGCGTGTCGATGAGACTGTACCGTACCGGTGAGGCAAAAAGTAAAATTATTTCTCTCCTATAAAACCTTCATTTGTTGCCCACTTGCCCCATACAGCCCCAACCTCCCAACCTCTGTCCTCTCGCGCAAATCATAGAGGAGTCCAGCGTCTCCAGAGTTTGTGTCCAGAACCAAAACCTTCCGAATCATAGAGAGAAAAAAGAACATATATAAAAATCACCACGCCTCTCGGGGTCGTCGCCCAGAGCAGGGTCTCTCGGGGAGCTCATTTTTCGAGATCTCATGGTTTAATTCTGAAATAAATAGAAATAGATCCCAGTCCCTGACGAAGGATCAAAAACTGAAACTGAAACACACGTACAACAATTTTTTTTTCTGAACACAGTAGTGTGATTCAATATTCATGCAGTGGAAACGATCTGAGTGTATAAGCGGACAAGGTACGTACGTTAGTACCAATGCAACTTGGTGTCATGTTTTCTTTGGCATATTAAGCTATGTTAACCTGTCCTTCAGTCCACATCCTGGTCATGAAATGCTGACAATAATATAATGTGGATGATGGACTCGATAATACCCATATAATATGCTTCTACGGCGGAACACACTATATATATATAATTTATTTTCTATTTCTAGGGAGTAGTTACTCATGTGTATATTTCTAGAATTATGACGTATATGGCCTGACGAAGTGCATGTAGATGAAGTATAGGGTACTATATATGACAAGTATGAATGTATACTTAGAGTATATGGTTATACTTATTTTATATGCTACTATCATAATATTATATAATATATTAAAAATATGTTCTCTTTTGAAAAAAAAAATCACGTAGTTAAGATCTGGAGTATCTTAATATTAGTATGTCAACATACTTAAACTGATAAATGAGTATGTATACATACGTAACGTGATTTATTGATTATGGGAGTAATTACTCCCGAGAGTATATAAAATGCACTATATATATATATATATATATATATAGAACTTGGCGTTGGCGGACGCCGCGAACACCACGCCCAGGACGTCCACTACTGAGCACGCAGGCACGAGGCCAGAGCACGAGGCCGGAGCGTGGACGTCGGAGGCGCAGCCCACTGGAGGCGCAAGGCTAGGGCGTGGCGCCGAAGCGGGCCGACGGAGGCGTGGGCGTCGGAGGCGCAACCCCCGCGACGACGTGATGCGCGACGGCGGGTGCGGGAGGCGGAGATGGTGGCGGGGACAGGAAACAGAAAAAAGAGAAAGGGAGAGAGGAAGAAGAAAGCGGTAGGGGCAAGAATGTCATTTCACCGCTGTTCTCTCTCCTCAACCGGCTGCAACCGGTCTGCGATGTCATGTGGCCTAATTTCACCGAACAAGAGTATTTTCTGGCAAACTGCTCAAAACGAGATGTCCGCCAGCAAACGACCATCACTTTGGATGTCCGGCAGACAATTGTCCATTTTTATTTATATTCTCTCCCTACCTTATCCTATCTCCCAACGCCAGCTGCTCCCTGCGCCGGTCTCTGATCCCTCCCCACGTCGGCCCAAGTCCTGGTTGTGCTGGCCTCCTCGCCCCGCTGTGCTGGCCACCTCGTCTGACCTCCCACCTGCCCGCGCCGGCCTTGTCGCTCTACCTCGCTTCTCTCGACGCCGGTGGCTCACGGATCGCCAGCCAACGGTCCCCATGCCCTGCGCCTTGTTGTATCAACGGCAGCCCTATGACCGAAATTAGGCGACCAAAATCACGACAGAAATTTTGCCTCTTTATTATGTTACATATTAGGTGCAAATCAATCAACTTGTGCAAATTTGAAAACTACCAATCAGGACCACTAGATGTTAATCCAATGGATAGGGTGAGGGAGCTTAAGTGTAAAAAAGGCCGGCGGGTGGGGGGCTTAAGCGCAAAAAAAATCCCACCTCTCACCCCATCCATTGGATCAACATCTAGTGGTCCTGATTGGTAGTTTTCAAGTTTGCACAGGTTGGTTGGTTTGCACCTGATACGTTGCCCTTTATTATTAGGTATAGATTTAGTTTTTTTCTTATAAATAAGTCACAAAATTACTATAACACTTTCTGTTAATTAGTTTTTTATTGATTAATCTGTTTGCTATTTGATTGATCTCCAATTTACCCAAATTGCTTTAGATTAGAAAATTCATGGATTCTTGTTCGTTATTTTTCGTGTAGTTATATACAATCTTGTAATTTTGTATTGATTCATATAACAAATGACTGTAACCTTTACTGTTAATTATTTTTATTAATTAATATAACAAATGATTTCTGCCTCAATGTGCGCATAATCATCTCTACTATTCTCTACTATCTCTACTATAAAATTCTAGATACACCCAAAATTGCGTCCCCTACTGAGGAGCCTAACCATTGTGTACCAAATAAAATGAACCTAGAATTTCAAGATCATTAAGGCCTTGTTTGAATGCATGTGTATCCACCTCAATCTATGTATATTGCAATGGAATAGAATGGAATTTAGTTCAATTTCACTCCAATCCAGTTCAACATATGTGAATTTAGATGAATACATACGCATTCAAACGTGGGCTAAAACGTAAATGTATGGTCTCTAATTTTCCCACGAAGGTTTCAACTGGATCCTACGTCTAGAATTGTTTCTGTCAAAGGCTTGAACGCTCCTCCCGCGCCATCCCCAGGCAAGCGCAGACAACCGCGGTTCGATTCCCTCCTCCGTTCGTCCGAAAAAGAAAAGGAAAAAACTGTTGGCCGGACGCCGCCAACCAGCAGATCAATCTCCTGTCGGTCCCTGCCCAGACCCCCGACAACTCTGGCGAGCAGACCACCTGTCCGGAACTCCTGCCGGCCGCCGCCAAGAACCCCGCCGCCGGACGCCCCAAGGCCTGCTCGGAACCTCCTGCCGCGCATGCAGATGCCATCGAACACAGGGGATATACTAGCACATGCAAGAACGTGGTTAATTAGCCGAAAGATTAACTAAAACAACATATTAAGTTGCATACATCACCTAATTCAACGCCAAAACTTCAGTAGTTAGGAGAGACACTTATATTTCCAACGGTTCATACATGTGCACGAACATACCGGCAGCCACGATGATAAATAGGAGCACGCCTGCACAGAGAATCCTTTAAATCCTTTAAAATAAGATACCACATGGATATATTTGAATAAAATTTTATAAACAAATATTTATCTTATGAAGATAGAACAATTTTCTTCTATTGAGCATATATGATGTTCTAAATTTAGATAAAAATGATCCGTCTTCTTCATAGAAACAATGTTCTTAGTTTAGAAAAACAGTATTCTAGTTATAGGTTAATGGTGTTCTATCCATGAAAAGATAATTACAAAAACTATAAATATATAGAAACAGGAAATAAAAATACCATAACATAAATAAAAATAATAAAGTTTAGAGCAAAACAAAAAGGAAACAAAATAAAATACTATAGCTATTTTGGTACGTGATGTAACTCGGACAAAAGCATCACATGGAAAAAATAACATAACAAAAGCATAGAATAAATCACAAGGAAAAAAGAAAAAGCCACGTAACAGAGGTAAGTTAAAAGATCATCACTATGATATTACTTAAACAATCTAAAATATACCATAGAATATCTCATGGGAACTCAAAGATAATGGTGGAACATCCATTTATAATATATCAACATCCTAAAAATATGTGGAGCATCCGATGTATAATACGTGAACATCACAAAATTATATAGAATATCACATGTATATTGTATGAACATCACATGATAATGCATGAACATCACAAAATACATCACTGAATATATCATAGAACATCGTATGTATACTACGTGAATACCACATGTACATTGCGTGGACATCACAAAAATATATCACGGAACATCACATGTATACCATGTGAACATAAAAAAAAATGATAGAACATCATATGTATACTATATGAACATCATAAAATACATCGTAGAACATGATGTGTATACCACGTGAACATCACAAAATATATCATAAAACACCATATGTATACTACGTGAACATCACAGAGTATATCATAGAACATCACATGTATACTACTTAAACATTACATGTATGCTATGTGAACATCACATATATCTCATAAAATATAGAAAACTTAAAATAATCAAAATAAAAAATAAGAAAATAAATCAAAATGAAAACAAGAAAATCCAAAGAAACATTAAAGAGATAGAAAGGAAATGAAATAGAAAAAGAAAAAGAAAACATAAATATATAAAGAAAATAATGAATTATATAAAATAAAATAGTGAAAGAAAAACAAAAAAGATAAAAGAATAAAAAACTATAGAAAAAATAAAATAAAGAGAAAAAGTAAATAGAAGAATGAAAGGAAACAAAAAAAAAGAAAAAATAAGAAAAAATAAAGAAAATAAAAAAGTAAAAAGAGAAAAAAAGAAAAATAAGTAAAAATAAAATAAAATAAAAAACAAAATAAAAATAAGCTAAAAAAGAAAAGAATAAAAAAGAAAAAAAGAGAAGGAAATAATAAAAAAAGAAAAGAAAAGAAAACAGACACCAACTCACAGAACGATGCAGGCCAACAAGCTAGCAGCGAAAAAAAGTCAAAGCGTCTTCGAAGGCCCAAATAGCAGCCCAATTAGGAATAAAATTAGACAGCACATAAATAATCAGCCGGAGCTCTGGTCTTGGCGCGGTCCGCAGTTCCCGCGCTGGTTTGTTCAGCGCGCGGTCCCGTTCGAACGTTTGGACGGGATGATTTCCGCCGAGTCAAGGGCTCAGGGCCGGCCAACGGAGCAATTTAGGAAAATAGACCTCATCCCATTAAGTTTAGATGTTGGTGTTTAATGATCAACAAGACCAAATTAGACTAATGTATTTGCTACTGATTATTTTGTAGTCTAACAGGGTGCAAACATGACTTGGACGAAGGCGACGAGGTGATTCAATGATCAACATCTCAAGCTAGGCATTAGAAGCACAATGGAAGACCCAAAAGATCAAGCAAAGTCCAAGCATTGAGGATGGAACCAAACTAGACGCAAAGGTCACGAAGAAATGAAGCGAAGGGAGCAGTCCAGGTGCTCCGGACCCTATGAATAGTGCCAGTTCGGTCACTAGGGTATGCTCTAGAGAGCTCTGCGCCCTATGAATAGTGTCAGTCCAGAAACTGTGAATAGTGCCAGTCCAGTTGCTAGGGTATGCTCTAGAGAGCTCCGGACCCTATAAATAGTGATAGTCCGGACCATCAGTCTCGATCTGCAGTCCGGTTGGAAACTTAGGACTAAGCCTGCCAATGGGTTTGGTAATAATGGAGTTTTCGGGTTGGGTTGTGCTATGGAACTGTTTGGCCGGGTAGTAATGGGTTTAGAGGTCAAACGGGTTGGGTTTGCTAGCAAATCGGGTTAGGATGGGTTTGGTTTCCCCAATCCTCCGGTAGCGTCCAATGTCACCATAGCCGTGCCAGCACTGGACCTCACCGGGCTTGGTAACGGTGTCAAGGCCCCTGAAGACATGGAAGAGGTGTTGCACGGTGGTGGCGGTGGCCTACATGCGGTGCCTCCGGCTACGGTGCACCGGCCAGCGGAGCCGGCACCAAGTGCACTCGGCGCCTCTTGGCCTCCCACTCCGTCCGCACGGCCACAGCTATGAGGGGGGTTCTCCCGTACCGGATGGAATGACACCAGCGTCATGCTCTTGACCAACCTAAGCCGCTCCCAACTAACACGGATCCCTCAGGAGGGCATCGTCTAACACATGACCAACGAATAATACAATAATGATTAAAGATCTAGAAACCTTTCACAAATAGAATATAGCGAAGTACTGAAGTTTGATGTGAAGTCTATTTCCATCCATAGTTAATATCTCGAGGTCGCTCATATATGAATATCATATCAGAGTTAACTTGTAGTTCATATTGGAATCGCCCATTCCAAGGTCTACTATGCAGCGGTGAATAGAGCACTGGCTCAAATCGACCGAAATGAGATTACCTGCAAAACAACTTAACGGCAACACCATGAGTACATTTTGTACTCGCATGACTTAATTCCATGATATAGATATTTGGTGGGTACAAGGGTATTATCAGGCATTTGTACATTTGCAGAAAAGCATGGTGCTTATTAAAGGGTAGGCATGCTCATGGTTCATAATTTAATTAATCAGCAAGTATAGGCCCATAACGAGCAGTAATTAGTAAAATAATTAAAAAGGGTCAACATTGTATTCCATCACTACCATGGGTATAGAAAGTAGGAACAACCAAAAGGTTCTATCCCGAGGGACTTCAAGCTTTCAAACTCTACAAAGGTGTATAAATTGTACCCACACAAAAAACGGGATGAACCACCATACCCATGCCCGAGTAAGGGTTGCCTCACGTCTTCAACCTTTCCCCAATTCGTCCTGAATGTCTCATGAAAGGTTCGACTGGTTCCCGGTTAATGCTACCACCATCTAACCGGCGCCACCTTCTTACCAGTTTCACGGATAGACCGGTTGCAATTAGTTACTCGGCTTGTTGCCCCCATATGCAATATGTGGTCTGTACGGGTGGTTACTCGGACTCACATATCCCAATGCACGGTCGTTAACTACTCCATGAGCTACGTCACTTGAGATCCCGCACTAACAGTGACCTACCCCTTGCATCAACAAGAATTTACCAAATTGATCATCAAGTTTATATTTCAAATTGAGATGAGTCCTTAGTCAAGATTAGGGTAGTAAATAGGTTGTAACCCTCATTCATTTTAGTGATTAATTATCCCCATGTAGCATCCTACACATGCAAGCATGAGTTCCCTTCTCATACTCGACTTCTAATGTTGCTAAGCAAATAAGAAATTAAACGTTCCAAACCCTATTGATTAAGTGAAGGCTTTAATTAGTTACTGAGTAATTCTAAATTAGTGAAGCATCATTAAGTTTGTTAATCACATTTGCATGAAATGCATAACTCATAATGAAACATAATAAGTATCCAAAATAGGGCTTATAGTATGCCTGCTTGGTTTTGCCATTCCCGACGATTAGGGAGAACGATAACAATTCACGCACGATCCTCACAAGTTAACCAAACCTGAAAAAGAGGATTTGAGATTTGGAGATAACTACGCGATTGATAGGGATATCTAACTATGCTCTTTCATTACACTACTCATTAGCTAGTGTGACTAGGGTTTATCGAACTCTAGGGTAGGGTTCTAGACTTTGGATAGTATTTCTGTCATTCATCGGACACTCCGTCACATGTGGCAGACGCTCCGCTGGGTTGGCCCCCGAGGCTAACAGTCTCTGTTTTGGCTCTAGTCTGGTTGACGGATGCGCTGTCATGGGTCATAGACTCTCCATTACCCGTGGAAGGTTCCATGGAACATTCCGGTGGTTTGGGACTTAGGCAATTTTGGTGAGCTTGTAGTTGGCGGATACTCTGTGTGAACTGACGGACTCTCCGATGGGAACTGTGAGTTCTTGGGTTTTCTGGTTATCCAAGCTTATAATTCAGCGGATACTCCATGACATTTCACGGACACTACGGTAGGAACTGGGCACTCTCGGGTTGTTGGGTTGTTGGCTTAATAAATCAGCGGACTCTCCGCCGAATATCGTGGACACTTCGCTGGTTCACACCGAAGGGATATAAAGTTCTAGTAACTAGGCTAAGGGAATGATAGATGCTCTGTCAATTTTGATGGACTCTCTGTCAGTTGGGCGACAGAATAACCTATGTTCTTGAGTTCTTGGTTGGAGGCTTGGGGATTTATTCCTAGATGTAGGATTGAAGCCTTCATGCATGTGCAAGATAGTCCTAGCATGACTTAGGTAACTTACTAGGCTTAAGATATCTAGGGTTTTGGCTTGAGCTAGCTAGTGCAGCTAGTGATTCATTAATCTACTTAAAATCCTAAAAGAGATGGAGAGCTTGAGATTGGCATTACAACTTAGCTTGGGGTTTTAGTGAGTTCCTTGTCACCAAGATTAGAGATCAAACACTTGACATCTTTGCTTCCAAGCTAAAGAGAGATTCCATCATTTCCTTGAGGTGATAATCACCAAGCAATCCTCATGATCCATCCTTGCAAGGGAAGAAACTTAAGTTAGGTTTTGAGGATTGATCTTAAGATAATGAGAAGAGAGATCTTGAGCTAACCATGAGAAGAGAGGTTGTTGAAGCTCAAGGATTTGATCCAAGGCTGATCTTGCTGCCCTTTGTAGACTTGATTATCTTCTCCTTCTTTATCTTCTCCACTTTCTCACTCTAGTTCATCTTTTCCTTTCTCTTGTTCTTCATTCTAGAGAGAGGGATTGAAGGGAATGAGAGGTGAGTGAGTAGAGCTGAGGTTTAGCTGCTAAGAAATATCTCCATTTCGTGCTGACATGTGGGCCATGCCCCATAACGGAAAACAACTCATTTTCTACTCAATCTGTTGTCTCTGCCTTTTCATCGGATGGTCCGGTAACTCTAGTGGACTATCCGGTAAATCACTGTCCTTGCATAATTGAGTTAAGGACTAGGGTTTTTGGCATTGGGTCAATTTCAGGGTTCACATAATTCTTGCTTAACTCAGAGATGGTAAGTGGTCCTTGCTCCACATTCCTCAAGAGATGTTTTCTAACGGTGACCTCTTGGTTGACTTCAATTGACTAGAGGTTGACTTGCTTGACTTGGGTCATTGCTAAGAATTAGAACATGTAGTTGGGTGAAATGGTGCCACATCCTTGATCCAAGTACTAGGGATCTCCATAGGAGCACGATTGGTCGTGTCTCCGATGACCAAAAAATGAGAGCTTACATTGTAACGAACTCGAGTTGTTACAACAGCCCCAGGCTCCGGTGACACGACTAACATTGCTGCCACCTCGAGCTGCACCTGCACTACCCCCGTGCCCCTGTTGCTACTGCTATCAGCTTCATCAGCCGTAGCAAAAAATAGCCATAGGGAAGAGGAGTAGCAGCAGGAAGGAACAAACATAGTAGCAGCAGGAAGGAACAAACGCAGGGAAGAGGAGCAGGAGTAGGAAGGAACGAAGCAGGTAGGTAGGCAAGCGCAGAGTGGGTAGAGTGGGCTAGGTTGGGTTGGGTCTTAGTTAATTTTGAATGGGTGGGTTGGAATCGAAAAAAAATTAATTAGATTTGGAATTGGTTGGGATCTCACCCATTAGTAGGGCTACTTAGGACCATTGATAGTCCGGGCCAGAGGTTGTGCAAAGGTCAAATGTGTCAATGACCGCTGGAGGGAACCAAGCCGAGGAAGCATGGTCTGAAACCCCCTCAGAGTCTAGTCCAAAGGTGCGCAGAAAAGCCCTCTAAGGGGACCAATGGCTCTATTTGGTTGGGTGCTTATAAATACCCCCATGGCTAGCCAAATTGAAGGTGTGAGAGGCCAAGGAATTGATATATGAGTTGAGACTCAATTTTAGTTGCTCTAGCCACCAAAGTGCTTAGTGAAATATTCGGTGATAAGCGTAGTTGCTTTGAGAAGTGCTTAGGTTAGTTAGACCACGGCTTATACACTTGCTCTAGGTTTAGGCCTAGTGTTTAGTGAGGTTTGCACACCTCTTATCATTTGGTGCTTGCGCGCACCGTTGTTGTACTCGGCGGGGCTTGCAGTCTTGCGAGACCACACCAACCATGCTTGTGGTGTGGCCGCCACCGTGTACCAAAGAGAACAGGGCCCGGGCGGTTCAATCGAAAACTTGATAGTGAAGACGGCGGGGAGTGGTCCGGGAGTGGCTTGCCAGAAGGCACACGAGAGACCCACTTGCGCGTGGGGAAGGCCTAGGACCATCCATGGAGTAACTTGACCGGAAGTTTGGCCCTTGTGAGGAGCTTCAATGAGGACTAGGGGGAAGCTTGAGCGCTTCTCGATACCTCGGTAAAAATACCAGAGTCATCAATGGGAGTTTGCATCTCTACCTTATCTTTACGTTCCACATTTATATTGTAATATTGGTTGTGTGCTTTACCTTTCCTAGCTTAGTTGATAGGATTGGAACCTAGGTTGCATAACTCTTTTGCGGTAGAGATAGCAAAACTATAGTTGCACATTTAGATAGTTTATTTATTTGTATAGGTTTTGCTAAGGTGAAAACTAGAGGCCATAGTTAAAAATAGATTTTTATGTTGCCTAATTCAACCCCTCTTCTTAGGCATCACGGTACTTACACAACACTACACACTTCTTGTTAGCCTTTCTCATCTCTATTTTGTCCCTTACCACATATAGTGGCAAGATCCTACTCCTTCTACTTGTTTCATGTCATCACGTGTGATCACTATCCCCATCTATTGTTGCCCATTGCTCTGTGCTCATCGTTACCTATAATGATTTCCTTTATCATAAACCATATGCTGAGCAACCGCAACCCAAGATCAAAAGATGAGAGTGTGGTTGTGGGCCTTCCCTGATCAGCACAAGGTGTACGGCTTGGTTTTGGTAGCTACTACAACCTGATTGATGTTCTTCCTCCTCATCTTCATAGGCCTTGAGGTTTGCCAACCTTGTCTTTCATCTTCCATATCTGAATTTTTGCTTTGAATAGACACATTATCCATCAAGTCTTCCTCTATGCCTTTCTCAGCCACCCTAGTCTCTAAGTTCTGCTCAAAGAGTAACCCTTGCTTCCTTGCAAGAGACACCTCTTTCTTGTGGCACCCATCTAGTTTTCAATCCCCATAAGAGATTCTTCTTGAGTTAATCCCTTAAGAAGCTCCCTTCCTAATCAAAGAGATTTAGAGTAGTAGGCCACTTAGCCTTGTCCATTAAGTAAGGACCATCACTCCCATAGACTATAATCTAATTAGAATTTGTTGGTATAAGATCCCTAATGTCATATTCAACTTTGTCCTCCTTGGAGTTCTTATCCAACTCAGATACCAAACTACCCATATTAGAGTCAGAAATATCCAGTCCCTTCTTAGGTTGATCTTGCCTTTGTACTTCAAAATCCTTGTTGGTAGTCTTGTCCATTGTAACCATCCCAATAGCAGGACGAAAAACTTCAATGGGGGTCACAACAGAAACTGTTGTCCTAGACTCACTAGCCCTTTTATGCTAACCTTCTAATTCCTCCTCCATAGATCCCTCATGACTATAGTCCATCTCTTTGTCCAATTTTACTAAATATATCAAATTTGTTAGAGCTTCTTTTAGATTTGTCCCCTGTATGCTAATTATCACTATCATTATCGAATTTGTCATCACCTTTCCCTCCTTTGGAAGAACCCTGACCTCCTTCCACCTCAAACCTCAATAAGAAGCCTATTCCATTAAAAAAGAACTCTATTGTACCTATAAGAGCAACTGGGTTCCTACATCTACCTTGGACCCTAACTGGACCAGCTCTGGTCAGGCTTAGATCATCAACCACTAAAGGCTCAGCAACTAAAGTAACTATCTCCGTAATAGTCTCCACTTCTCTAGCCATATTTGGAACATTATGAACTTTAATCCACAAAGTTTGTACCATGGAAGAAGTCTCATGATCCCTTTCTGTCTTCTCTATCCTTCCCTTCAAACCATATAAGGACATCTCAAACCATAAGAGTTTTGCAAAGGTATCTAGAGATCCTTTGTTAGGAAACACCACCAGCAAATTCTTGATGATCAACCTTCCTAACCCTGAAGTCCCACTTTTCCATCACCAGATTCTTAAGCTTCCTATCCATTTTTTCCTCACATGCTTCTCTTTCTAGCACAGTGATTAATCTAGTAGCTTGATTGGCTTTAACCTTAATTAGCCTCAAGAAAGTCAAATGCATAGAAGCCATGGCTAGGAATCCCAATCCCATACATCTTAAGCTTCTTAGCCTTAAGGATCTTACAATTTACTACCATATGACCCTTCTGTTTACACTTGTAACGCACAGGCTCGTTTTGGTAGTCAATTTGATGATGTCTCAATCCCAGACATCAAAAACACTTGACTCTAAAATAAGAGTTGGGGCGTGTACCTTCAATATGGTTCATCCCGCGGTCCCTAAAACCGTCTCTCTAGTTATCTTGGCTAGATCAACGCTGATTATGATTCTAGCTTGGGCGATTGGTGGTTTAGTGACATTGGTGGTGGAGTAACCATAACACGCTTGGCTAAGTGTTTGAATCAACGTATCTGATATGGACGAGTTGGATAGCAGACAACTAGCAAGATAGCCCCTTTGGGTATCCAAAACTAGCCTGGCCCATATCCACTTGGGGACCATGTGTGGTTCAATCTTTCATCACCTGCATTAATCGTGTCATCTTCAACCTCCCACGCTTCATGTACAACCAACTCCTTCAAAGAGCCCATGCATTGCGCTCCCCATTGAACCTTCTGTTGGTATTTCTTAATGAATGCAAAAAGATTCCACAAGCGCACGGAATTACTGTTGTAGCTTTCACCCAGAAGTATTCAGGGTATTGTATTTCCACAGGGAACAAAGGTACTTCTTCTAGCTAGTTCATCCAAGGACAACACAAGGGTCAAGTTGGAAAGGTTAGAGATGGATTCCTATGGCTTTTGGGTCTAAAGACAGGTAAACTCTACTTTCACTTGCTTACTTAGGGCATCGGAGCGTACCTGGTCTATCAGGCGATACCGGCATATGAGTCTACACCGTATCCGAACATGGGGGATTATGAAGGACGGACAGGGCTGTCACCACCTGCCGTCTACCCCTCAACCATGGGATACGAGGTAAATTAAGGTAGCCAACAGCCTAGACACCATGTCTATGCTATTGACTACTACTCTAGCGTGCGCAGGGTTATCCGTCTTTATCAGGGCCCTCTTCTAGAGCATCCACCATGGGGACGGACGATGAACCCGCAAACAAGAGTAAAGCTTAACTAATCAAAAGACTTATAACCATAAGAACCATGAACACTCACTTAGTGAATACTCTGTTGAGGCACAAGTGTTGTCGAGGTACAAGCTCGGGAAGACACCGACAAGTCCGGCACTTCCCTGTAGTCTTCCCTCACATCTCTCCTAAACACTCAACTCTACTAGCTATGGCCTAAGCCTTGGAGTGATGCTCAAGTGTGGTGCTCTTTCCCTTGGTGTGTTGTTGAAATGAGGGGGGAGAGAGCCTCCTTTTATAGGTGGAGAGGAGGGGTGTCTTTGAAACATGCTTCATCTCCACATGGAAAACACGAAACCGACCTCCTATGGGCCGTTTGTAGGGAATATTTGGAGGGAATCCCAACCTCACCATCATCAACATCTCACTAAAGATGGGCCCGAGGCGTTTGAGATAGGGTGCACCGCAACTAGGCCCGAATGGCCCCATCTTCGGTTGGTTATCTTCATTGGGCCTCTAGATGGGTCCTGCAAAGTTTTGCACCATTTGGAGTTGATTTGATATGGATTTTGGCCTTTTTCTCCACCTAACTAGGCCCTGATTTGCCTGGTAAGTGGGCCTTCTCCCCTTAGGCTTATGTCGGGTGATGTTACGCCTTGTTCTTTGCGTACTTTTGTTGTGTTTCTGGTGTTATCCCGACATATCCTCCTGCAATTGATGAACCACCAAAACTCATGGAACTTTGTTAGTTATGAGCCCTATTTCTAAGTTTGATGTTCATTTGTATGTATTTTATATAAATGTTGGCGGTAAAAAGTGTGTGTTAAGGACCACCAGCAACTCCCCCACACTTAGCCCTTTGCTCGTCCTCGAGTAAAGTTTAGGACTAAGATGGGTCATCTCCTAGAAATGACATCTGCATACAAATTATTCCAAGCTTCACCTGCACTTGTGAACTTTGAAGTGTCTACCACATTATCTTGGGTAATTGAATAATGGAACAGCATGGATTTAAATCCCCTTGCATTAATTAGTTCAGAAACTTGGTTTTTCATTTGATTTTGGAAATGTAAACATAGCTTAACTCCTCAAATGATTCTCTCAAATCACTCATATATGTGTTTGGTTCCTCACCAAGGCATATCATAGTGTTGCCTTCTTTCTTTCCTACTTCTAAAAAGCTTATATGGATCTTTGGGTATGGAAAGATATGAAGGCATACTTACTCTGCATATTTTGTTGAGTCAAAACTCAGATCCAAGGAGAAAGATTTCATACCCTTAGATCAAGAAGTGCAAGTGTGTGGATAAAACATTTCTAAATCTATACTATACTCCTTTTGTATGAGTGATCTCTCTCTAGCTTTTTATTTAGAGACATATGGCTATCATCATTTTTTTCTTCTTTTTATGAGCCTTCATTGTGCTCATTCATTTTTTCAATACCTTGGGACCTTCATGTGTCCCTTTTATTTCTTTTTCTTCTTGGACCTTCATGTGTCCAAATATTTTTTTTATACTTTTGCATAGCCCATGTCTCTTAAACCACATATTAAGAGAGATCACTATCTTTTTAAAGCATAGAGTATTTTTTCTAACAAATATTTTTTTGTCTACTCCTAGTGTAGGAGCAGAGTTTTGGGTGAATGGAGGCATGTTTTAGCGTATTCACAGTGTAGGAATTGCTTATGTATGTGGGAGTACGTGATCTTGATCTTGGGGGCATGATAACTTTCTCAACAAGGGTCAACAAGACTTGACAAAACTCGATGCAGGAATAAGTAGCATAAAATTGGAGGTTTTAAGTTCTAAACACTAGATATGGCTTTGGTGGGAATTTGCGTGTCATTGAGGAGCATGCTATTCAAATTTTGATTTTGCAAAAAGTAAATCCCAAGTTCTTCACTTGAGAGAGCAAGGTTCATTTCCATCCTACTATATCACATATTCCAATTACTTAGATAACATGGGGTCCCTGTGATGAATTGTTCACAAGTTTAGGAATATTAGCGAGGAATCAAGAGTATACAAACTTAATCAAAGGATAGCATGGAGGTTGAGCATCATTTGTTTTGTATTTTAAATTTGTTTAGTTTTAAATTTTGAAATTCTAGAGAGATGAGGGGTAATGTTGCACAAACCATCGTTGAAGATGGAGCTGTGGAAAGTCAGAGATGGTTTGACTAAACCAGAGGTTCAGCCAATCCTTTCTGGAGTCATCTGTTTCGTCCTTCTACAAGTTGGATCATTCGATGTTTTGTGCAACGTGTTGGTGGGAGATCCCAAATGTATGTTTGTTATGCATGAGAGATCTCCCCACACTTAGTCTTGTACCTGTTTATTTAATAAAGAAAAACAAAACAAACAAGGACTCTACTGGCTTGAACATCGGGGAGCCTAAATTTATTACTATTACTATTATTTATTTTATTTATATTATTATTTATTTATTTGTTCACCCAACATTTATATAACTCAAGCTCACTAATCAAAATTCAACATCATGTCAAAGTTTGATTAAAGAAGGCTATCTAAACCTAAGCACCATGCTTAATTTAAAAAGCCTATGAGTGTACCTTAAGAATATACCCAAACTAGAGCATTCATCATAATCAAGGGAAGTATCACGTTATATGAGCAAGTTATTTTCTCATGGGGATAAATATGAGTGAAAGAGTTGGTGAACATTTATTACCTTTGCATACCTGAGTGTATTTACCGCCAGCATGTGTGGATGGAAGTTGTGAGACTGCTGCAACGGTGGCTTGATTGTGATGGTGAGCAAAGGTTCTAGGAGGAGATTCATCTTTTTCTCTCTCTCTCTCTTTTCATCTATATATTTTTTCTTTTCTCTTTTTTTCATAATTTCTTTTCTCTCTTTTTCTACAGCGAGATAGAGCTGTTATCGTCATTTTTTTGTTTTTTTAACCAAGGTGACCTTTGGTGTGGATGGAACATGTGGCGAGGTTTTCACCATCCTCCCCCACATTTGAACTTTTGTGTAAAAGTCAAGTGTGCAGTGTCGAGGTCTCCTCTTGAGTGTGTTCCATCTCCAAAGGGCATCATGGTGTTTTGTTGATGCAGCTCTCATGTTTTCCAGCATTGTATGCCCCCTAGTTCTTCTTATTCTCAACCTGAAATGGTTAGTGCCAAGAATACCCGAAGGTGCATACTAGCTTGAAAACATGTTATTGCTTTTATTAAAAAGGAAATATTTTTTTTATGATAATCTTTTCTCTTTATAATAATCCGGGCTATCTTCTGGCAGTGCTTAATTTATGGTCTTAAACTTGACCGCGAGAACTTCATCTTGCAGCTATCAATGGTGGTATAGTTTCTAGCTTCACCACCAAGCATTTAGCAATATCACTCAAGCTGCAAGGTTAGTGCCATAGTGCTACTATGAGATTTGAAATGTTTATGATAAACGAAGGCATCCACAACCATCATCTTAAAAAGTTTGCAAACGAGGAGTGATGGGTGGTTGTCTTCCTCGTAGCAGCAAGTGGCACTAAGCACAATGAACTCTGGAGACTCCAAAAGTAAGCATGAAATGCGAGGGGTCTCAAAAGACAAACCCTCATGCTCAATAGCGAAATCCTTCTTTTTGGTCTCTAGAGTAGGTGCTTTAGGAATGTCCATAGCATAGAGGTTTTTGCTTTCAAGAACAACATTTTGATAGCTAGAGGGACATGGTTCTGGCTCGAGTGAGGGTGGTAACATATGTTCAGTTTCACTAGAAAGTCTAGATGAAATGAATGGGAAAATCAGTTTCGCCTCCTCGAACGGGTCATGGTTGGGATTATGCTTCGCCATGGGACTTTCAGGGCAAGGGATAGGAGTGGCAGAAGCAGTTTTCCTAAACTTCTCATCAAGGCTCCCATGGGAAGGTTTTTCTTTGACAAGATTTTCTAGAGGGTAGTCTATGAGTAGATCAAATTCGAGGATAGCAAATATGTGGAAATCTATGAAAACCTCAATTTTGTCAATTATGACCGGCACGTCCCTTGTGATGCCAGAACACTTGAAAATAGTCCCAAAGGACTTTTGAAGAATTTATTGGTCAGAACTAGTGGCATGTTACCCAAAAGGTTTTTCGCTAGGAATTCTGACATGATACTAGTCCTGACTATGGGGTTGTGCAGGGCTTCTATGTTCGTTCAACTTAACGAACAAGGCATGGTCGTGGAAGGTAAAAGAATTTGAATTGCTTTGAAAGAACGTTTCACTTCCATTAACCATTCCTTTGATGGTTTCGCTCTAGGAGAAACTTCCTTCGCGTGCTTTTCGTGTCGTGATATGTTCGAGGTATTGTCATAATCCTCGAATCTGATAGGGAAGTCTAAAGGATGAAGCATTGTTTCTTTCGATGTTCATAGTTCAGGTGAGGGCTCATAAGTCAAACCTAGGGATGGTATGAGTTTGGATTCGACTAATGAGGACTCCTCAACACTCGACATGACTTTAGCCTGGAGGGGTTTGGTTTTTATAATGGAAGAAGTGTGTTTGGCTATGAAGTGCTCAAGAAATACTATGTGTTCCGTCATAGTTTTGTGTGTGAACTGTCCTATGGCAGTCATATCTAGTCATAGGTCAGCATTTATGTCAAGACCCGAACAAAAGAGACGCAAAATCATACCATCAGGTAATGACAAGTTTGGGCCAGCATGTATTAACATTGAAAACCGGGCCCAGGCTGCACCTATAGACTCCTCACGCTGCTCAAAGTCGAGGATTGCCCTTGGTAGAGAGCCGATACGGGACATGGGAAAAAATGCAAGACAAAACTTCTCTTTAAGTTCATCCCAGTCCCCATTCATACTTTCTACAGCAAATGTGTACCATTACTTCGCCTTTCCTGTGAGAGAGAAGGGAAACAATTTCCACCTTAAAATTTATTGTGTCATGCCCAAGATGCTCAGGCATGAACACATTTCCTCGAAGTCTCGTAGGTCATGGTGGAGGTTATCATTTTCGTGCCCTGAGAAGGGTAGTGCCCGAACCATGGCTATTAAGCCAGAGTGGAGTTCATAGCCAGATGAAAGGTTTGGTTTTGAAGAAAGAGATGGTTCATGGAACGCCCCCTTTGAAGCAAAAAGGTTATGAATAGGAGTTGAGTTCATGGTGGAAAAGATAAAAGAAAATATTTTTGTTTTTATAAAAAGAAAAGATACAGATATGAGGACGAACTAGGTTCAAAGAAAATAGCAACCGTTCCCCGGCAATGGCCCAAGAAAGCTTGTTGGTATTTCTTAACGAATGCAAAAAGATTCCGCAAGTGCACGGAATTACTGTTGTACCTTTCACCCAGAAGTATTTAGGGTATCGTATTTCCACAGGGAACAAAGGTACTTCTTCTAGCTAGTTTGCCCAAGGACAACACAAGGGTAAAGTTGGAAAGGTTAGAGATGGATTCCTATGGCTTTTGGGTCTAAAGACGGGTAAACTCTAGTTTCACTTGCTTACTTAGGGCATCAGAGCGCACCTGGTCTGCCAAGCGATACCGGTATATGGCTCTATGCCATATCCGAACGTGGGGGATTACGAAGGACGGAAAGAGATGTCGCCACCTGCCGCATACCCCTCAACCATGGGATACGAGGCAAACGAAGGTAGCTGCCAACCTAGACACTACGTCTATGCTATTGACACTACTCTAGCGTGCGTAGGGTTATCCGTCTTTATTAGGGCCCTCTACTAGAGCATCCACCACGGGGATGGATGACAAACCCACAAACAAGTAAGAGTAAAGCTTAACTAATCCAAAGACTTATAACCATAAGAACCACGACACTCACTTAGCGGATACTCCGTTGAGGCACAAGTGTTCATCGAGGTACAAGCTCGGGGAGACACCGACAAGTTTAGCACTTCCCCGTACTCTTCCCTCACATCTCTCCCAAATACTCAACTCTACTAGCTATGGCCTAAGCCTTGGAGTGATGCTCAAGTGTGGTGCTCTTTCCCTTGGCGTGTTGTTGAAATGTGGGGGGAGAGAGCCTCCTTTTATAGGTGGAGAGGAGGGGTGTCTTTGAAAGATGCTTCATCTCCACATGCAAAGCACCAAACTGATCTCCTATGGGAGGTTTGTAGGGAATATTTGGAGGGAATCCCACCCGCACCGTCATCAGCATCATTAATGGCACCACCTCACCAAAGATGGGCCGAGGCATTCCAAACAGGGCTGCACCCCCACTAGGCCCGAATGGCCCCATCTTCGGTCGGTTGTCTTCATTGGGCCTCTAGATGGGTCTTGCAAAGTTTCGCGCCATTTGGAGTTGATTTGATATGGGTTTTGGCCTTTTTCTCCACCTAACCGAGCCCTGATTTGCCTGGTAAGTGGGTCGTCTCCCCTTAGGCTCATGTCGGGTGATGTTACGCCTTGTTCTTTGTGTACTTTTGATGTGTTTCTGGTGTTATCCTGACATGTCCTCCTATAATTGATGAACCACCAAAACTCGTGGAACTTTGTTAGTTATGATCCTTATTTCTAAGTTTGGTGTTCATTTGTATGGATTTTATATAAATGTTGGCGGTAAAAAGTGTGAGTTAAGGACCACCGACAACTTCGATATCCTAATAACCATGGATGCCTCCAACCGCCGGCAAGCCTCTGCGAGCTCCTCCATGGACTCATCCTTAATTTCCGAACATAACTGATGTTGTTTGATTTACTCCGCTAACTAAATGTGCACAAACTATTTAACCCCTTTGGTCATTGGCTGATACCCAGTTCGTCCTTGAATCCCCGTTTGCAAATCCGTAGGGACTAAAGTCAATCGGCGCGTTGTCCCTTTTTCACAGAAATCGAACTTTGATAGAGTGTAGGCCAAACTTCCGCAAACAAATGGATATCACCTGAAACCGCCTTGGGCAAATCAGAGCCATCCCCGACAATTACTCTGTGTTGTTCCTCATTCGCAGTTCTAGAATTTGACGGAAATCAAACTCCCCGCTGAGAAACGTGATTCCGATCAGCCCCAATCTACCCGCACTATCTCAAACTCTAGCTCCTCACGCCATGGTCGATGATCGCTCCCCCACATACCAACCCCTAAGCCCCTCTCCGGTCATAGAATAGAAGCTTTGCCTCTGAAATTGATGCCCTACGATAATCCTAGAGTTCTCGTGCGTCCGCTCCCCGGAGTCAAGTTTGTTGGCGACGACACCTGCCTCCTTGCCGGGACCTCCTCCCACGGCGCCGGCAGAACCCCAAGGGTGGAAGGGCTCCGGGGCCATCTCCAAGAGCAGGGTCTCTTAGGTCGCTCATTTTTCTAGATCCCATGGTTTAATTCTCGAATAAAAATAGATCCTTGCCCCTGACGGAGGATCAGAAACTGAAACACACACATACAACAATATTCTTTTTTTTCTGAACATAGTAGCGTGATTCGATATTCATGCAGTGGAAACGAGTGTATCAGTGGACAAGGTAGGTTAGTACCAATGCAACTTAGTGTCATGTTTACTTTGGCATATTTAACTTGTCCTTCAGTCCACATCCAAGGGAGGACCTGCTCATCGCTGACGATAATGTGGTTGATGGACGTCATGCATGAAACTTTGGTTGTGAATAAAACACTGCTGAATACAATCATATTTCCGGACTCTTGTGCTTCTGTTGGAAAACACTAGGAGAATAGGATCAGAGAATCCCGTATGTTTATGCTTTTATTATTCTACGGTGGAACACTCTAGGCATATGATTTATACATATATATTGTCAGACTTCTCTCACTCGATCGTCCACCAACCTGCTCGCTCATTCTTTTCTTCAACTTCCAAAAACTTTCACCAGAAAAAAAACCAATGGTGCCTTCAAAAAAGAATCTATCTGCAGTCATGCTCCTAATTGTCATCATGGCCGCAGGTATGTCCCTGCACATATATGAACTGTTGAAAATATAAAACTTAATATATGTTGTTTTAATTAATTAATGCTTCTGCTAATTAACCATATTCTTGCATGTGCTAGTATGTTCAATACCTGCATGCACGCAACGGTGTCCGGACCTACCTCTTTGCCGGCACCTGAGCGGCAATTATCATGGACCCTGCATTGGCGACTACGGTTGCAGTGACGTATGCAAACATGAAAGCTTTGACAACATATGCGGCGATTGTGACTGGTTTAAGTGCTACTGCTATACCGCATGCTCCTCTGAGATTGTAGCGGTTGCTAGCGCTCCGATCCAGCCATGATGCAATGATCCCAGCCTGGCGTTTCTTAAACAGTATAAATCATCCCTTCCTAGCGGGCTCTTATGTACTAATAATATATATATAGTGTTTTTTAAGAAACAGGAGGGGTTACCCCTGCTATATCGAGTTAAAAGGAGAAGGATGTAATACAAGCATCAAGAAACAAAAAAAGAGAGAGAAAGAAGATCATAAGGATTACAAAAGGGCAGCTAGCCATTGCTCAATTAGGGGAAAGTAACCTTTCTTTTCTCTAAGAACAACCAAGGAGTTTTTTTTCTTGAAAACTGCTCGACAGGCATGCCAAATTAGCTCCTCATCTTCAAAAAATCCACTCATTACTTTGTGTTTGCCTAGTGGTACTTACCGGTATTAGCTTACCTGTCTTGTTACAAATGAAATTGTTGGACTTGTGGATCAAAATAAATTTGAATTATCTCGAGCACATATATATACTAATGCGTATTCCTATACGATTTGTCCCACCAACATGTCGTGGATTTTGACGATGAAAACAAAAACGATCCAAATATGATGTTTAGAGCCATAATAAATCTGAACCTGCCAGTGAGAGAAAATTGTTAGAAGTTGATCTCCGATTAGGCTTGATGAACGAGTTCTAAGGGCCATGAGCCCACCACTCCTAACAGACGCACAATGATATTGGAGGTGCTGACCGTTTCCCACTAGCTCAGTCCCATTTGATGCCATGCCATAAGAGGGATTCCGAATGTCCGCAAAAAGGTGAGCAAGGACACCACTATGGAAACGAGCCATCTCCCTAATCTACCGATCGAGAGGGCATCGCAGTCGGGTGAAGACCGATGTCCAATAAGAAGGTGGCACGTGACCGAAGCACCCCAATGTAATCGGCGGTAGCATCTCAGGCTGGGCACTTTTAAACCGAAAACTGAAAACCGAACCGAACCGAAATATCGGTTTTTAGTTTTAGTTTCAACTTCGGTTTTTACTCTGGAAATTTCGGTCACCGGCTTCGGTTTTGGTTTCGGGGTCGAACAAACCGACCACCCGAACAAACCGAAGTATCAGAAGAGCACCGAGCCACCGAGCAGTGCAGGTAGCGTACCGCACAGTACTAACAGCAGCAGGCCATCAGCCCATTAACGGCCCAAGGCATTATTTTACTCCTAAAAAACAACCCTATCGGCTCGGGGCTGGCGGCGGCTAGTTGCCTCGACGACGGTTGGCAGCGCGGCCGGCCTCCTCGGCGACGGCAAGGTAGCGCGGCAGGCCTCCTCGGCTACGACGGAGTGGCGCGACTGGCCTCATCGGCGACGGCGGCACGACGCATCGAGTCGCCATCTGCGCCTGCGGCCTGCGCGACCGCCGCAGAGCTCGTCTTCTCGAGCCGCTGAGCGAGGCAAGCGACCCTTGCTTGCATGTTTTGAGTGGCTGGACGGAACCGGACAGTTGCATTCTTCGATTCGTATTCTTCTCCTGGCTTCTTTTTTTTATTAGATCTAATCTGGAGAGCCATCCGACCCTTGCTTGCTTCAAAAGTAAGTTGGGCATGTTCGCTGGTGGGTGTTGGTGTTGGTTTGGGCTGACTGCCGCTGGTTTTTTCGAAAGGAAAACACTGTTGACTGGCTGGTTTGGACTGGCTGAAATCAACAAGCGAACAAGCTGGTGGCTTGTTTTGATTTTTTTTAACATTCGTGGGGACATGTAAGAGTAGGAAACGAGGTGGATCTGTGGATTTGTGCTGAGAAATTGTGATCTGTGCGCTTCACTGTCTACCTGTTTATCTGTGATGTATTCCGTCGGTTTGTTCGGTAGAAACAAAAACCGAACCGAATACACCGACACCGAACTTATCGGTTTGTCCTTCAATGAACAACCGATCGGTTCTTTACGTCTTGGAACCAAAATTTTTAAAAACCGAACAAACCGGACCGAACTCTTGGTTTAAACCGATTGCCCAGGCTAACAGTTCTGTGACGGTCATTTTTTCATCACGGATCAAGCCACTTTTATGACCAATAGCTCGGGTTCATCACAGTGCAACCAATATGACGCTCGCTTTTTTGGCGAATAGATTTTCATCACGAATTTGTTAAAAAAAGTTTTTATGATGAATATTGATTCTTCAGCGACGAAAGTCGCTCGTCATGTATGTTTACATCCCTACTAGTGGATAGAGAGAGTGGGCGCGAGGGAAATGGAGTGGAGTGGAGCTAATAAAGGGTTAGTGGTTAGGGGCTGCGGCGTATGCGAGATAGGAGTTAACGGGATTCAAATGTTTTTCAGGCCCGGCTCCCATGTCACTATCGCATGATTTAAAAACTTCAGTGATACTATCACTATCGGATTTTAATACCACCCGGCAGTTATATACTTCCTCTGAATTATAAGTCGTTTTTGACTTTTTTGCTATATCCATTTTGCTATGCATTTAGATATAATAATATGTTTAGATACATGGTAAAATAGATGAATAAAAAAATCAAAGTGACTTATAATTTGGAACGGATGGGGTACGGTCAAATATGTGCATGCAGCCCGTGGGCCAAAGGCCCGGCCCAAAGCACGGTTATGGGGCACGACCCGAGAACGGCACGGCCCGAACCCTAACCGGGCCCGTGCCGGCCCAAAGCCCGTAGCAGGCCGGGCTTGGGCTGAGGCCTCGGCCCGCCGGGCGGCACGGCACGGCCCGTTTTACAATGGCCGGCCCGGTAGAGGCCCGGTAGCTGGAGGGGCTATATAAGCCCCCCCGCGGCCCAGGCAGATCCCCACCTTCGGCTATTCCCCCTCACTCCATCCGCCCGCGCCCGCAGCCATTCGCCCGCCACCCTCGCCTCTGAGCTCTAAAACCCTAACCCTAATCCCCACCTCGCCTCGCCTCTACTTGCCGATCGCCGCCCCACCACCCAACCACCAACCACCTCCCGGGCTACAGCTGCCGCGCTGGGATGTTGAGATCTCCTCTTCTCTGATCTCTCCCCCCTCCTCGTCTCACTTCTTCCTCCCTACCTCTCTGACCGGATCTTGGGATCTCCTTTTGTCTCCCCCCTCTTCTCCGTCTCGTCTTCGTCTTCTTTTCCATTTCTCCGGCGCCGGGCTCCGTCTCCATGCAGGCAAGTACCTCTAACCCTAACCCTAACCCTAACCCTAGATCTAGTAGGCAATTACACGAACCCTAATCCATTTCTCGGTGTTTTTGGTTCGCAGGTCGCCGGTGTGTAGGTGTAGCTGGTGCCGCAGGAGACGTTGAGGGACGGTGCTGGTTGGGTGGGTGCCATCTGCCATGGCCGGCTCTAAGTCCGCTGCTGGTGATGATGGTCCAACCATCAACGATGAGCTCAGGGCCACAGGGCAGATCCCTGATGACAAAGACGACATGGGAGATGCTGCTCATCTCTTGTTCGGTAGGAGTGCTGCTTCGACCAACCGAGACGATGCAACTTATTACTACTGCCACCAATGATCTGAAGATCTCTGGCTTCGTCCACCACTAGTAAGCGCCGATCCCCTGTCTGGGCTAACTTTGATGAAATCATAGAGATAGTGGACGGTGAGGTACGTGTTGTTGCTATTTGTAAGCTCTGTAAGTCTCGTTTGTCTGGTAAATCAGTTAATGGCACTTGGTCATTTGAAAAGACATATGCTCTCATGCAAGAAGAAAAGCAGAAGCTAATTTGGTTCAAACTAGGCTTGCTTTGAATCTGATGGGTCTTATAGGAACCGGGAATATAGGCCTGATGTTGCTAGAGTCGAGCTTTGCCGTTTGATTGCTAGATTAGATCTCGCTTTTTATCTATTGGCTTGACAATGATGCTTGGGATGATTACATTCAGCGTGCTCACAATCCTAGATATAAGAGAATGTCTAGATTCACCACATCTAGAGATCTTTCTAAGCTTTTCAATGAAAAACTGCATCACCTAAAAAATGAAGTAATGCCTGGTGTGTCTTCTGTTTGTTTGACATCTGATATCTGGTCTGGCAATGCTAAGGAAGATTATATCACTGTTGTTGCTCACTTCTGAGTGGGAACTTAAGAAAGCTGTTATTGGCTTTAAACTGATTGAAGTGACTCATAGTGGTATTAACATTGCTGAAATTATTGCTGGTGTGCTTGGAGATTGGGGCCTACTTGACAAAGTTTTCTCTGTTAGCCTTGATAATGCATCTGCTAATACATCTGCTATGCTTACTTTGAGTCCTCTGCTTGCTGGTTACTTGGGTTATGATATTGACCCATTGAATCCTAGTAAAAAGATCTATCATGTTGTGCATCAGAGATGTGCTTGCCATATAATTAATTTGATTGTTAAATCTGGTTTGAAAAGGCTTAAACCACACATAGAGGTTTTTAGGACTGCCATTAACTTTCTGAATTCATCTAATCATCGCATTGCACAATTCAAAAACTACTGCATTGCTAAGGGTATGAGGCCTCGTAAATTTGCTTTGGATATGGATGTTAGATGGAACTCAACCTACCTTATGCTAAAACATCTCATGCCATATAGATCTGTGTTTTCTGTGTTCATCAATTCTTAGTCTGGCTATCCTCTATTGAATGAACAACATTGGTACATTGCTGACAAGGTATTGCAGTTCCTTGAGTTGTTCTATGATTCAACTGTTGTACTTTCTGGTGTTAATTACCCCACTAGTCCTTTGGTACTGCATCACATACTTGAGATTGCATCCCATCTGCATGAATTTGAACATGATAATACTCTTGCTGCTGTAGTTGTGCCAATGAAGAATAAATTTCTTAAGTATTGGAAGAATATACCACTGTTATACTCTTTTGCATTTATTCTGGACCCAAGGGCTAAGTTGAAAGGTCTGGGAAATATGCTTGACTTGCTTGCTCTAAGTAACAATATGAGTTACATTGATTACTTTGCTGAGGTTAAATCTGAGTTGCATAAACTCTATGACAAGTATGAATCTAAGTTTGGTGCTGCTAGGCCAGCTAGAACCACCCATCCATCTGGACTGACAGGTAAGAGAAAGCAGGCATGGGGCAAAATTTTTGGAGGATCAGTTTCTTCTGGTCCTTCAAGTGCATCTGCAGGATCTATTGTGCCTCCTGGTCTCTCTGAGCTCACTGTTTACCTTGACAGTGACAATGTTGTGGCATATGATGATGACTTTGATATCCTCAATTGGTGGCATGAGCATAAACTAACCTATCCAGTTCTCTGTACCTTGGCTAAAGATATTATGACTGTTCCTGTATCAACTACTTCTTCGGAGTCTACCTTTAGTCTTACTGGCAGGATCATTGAGGAGCGACGACGGCGATTGGGCGCGGACAGCGTGGAGATGCTAATCTGTGTCAAAGACTGGGAGCTAGGTGAATCCGGTGGACAACACACTGTGGAGGACAGAGAGCTAGAATAGTACTTCAAAGAGCAGTACCTTGATGATGGAGCTGGTGGATCATCTACTGCTGGTGATGGTTGACTGCTGAGAGCCTGAGAGGCTGTGAGTGCGACTTTAGTTGTGAGAGTTGAGACATTTGAGCTAGCTGGTTTGTAATAACTTTGAACAATTTGAACATTTTAATTTATTGAGCTGGCCGTACTCTTTTTCTTTCTAGGGTTTTATCTTACGAGGTGTGAGTTTTACCTAGAAAGGTTTTTAATGAGGCGACATTGCACAAACAGCTCAAATCTTTTGTCATCTGGTGTTTCTGTGATTGTTGAATATGAATATGTGAACCTGTGATTGTTTGAAGTTTGAACCTGTGATTGTGCTGTTTGAAATATGGTGTTTACTATGTAACGGGCTATGAGCTGGCCCAATGGACCAGTGGGCCACGGGCTCAAAGGGCTGGCACGGCCCGATATTCGGCCCACGGACCGTGCCTGGGCCGTCCAACAGGCACGGTGGACTGTTCAGGCACGACCCGGTGGCCCGACGGGCCAAAAGGGCCCGAGCCCGATCAGGCCATGCCTGGCCCGGGCTCGGGCCGTGCTGGCCCGTTGCTCATCTTTAGGTACGGTATATCAGTACCACTATCGGGTGATATTTAAGCAGAACCTGCAGTGATACCTTTTTTCTTACCACCTAGCAGTGATACTTCTATTGTGCACACCAGGAAGAGAAGAGAGAAGAGAAGACGAGAGATCTATAACGATGCAGCGTGCCTAATTTACAATGTAGCATCCGTATCCTCTCTAACAAAGGCAGCATGTGGTTCCCCTGTGGTAATTGTTTCCGGGCTTGTGCTTCTGGTGGAAACCACTAGAGTGATCTCGTGCTTTAATGTGGGGCTCTGCCTCTGTAACCGTTCGCATATAAGCCTTTCATAAGATCTTACTCTTTCTTATTAATAACAGTTTGATTTACATGTCGTGCTATACGAGCCCTCCAGTGTCTTAAATAAGACTCCTATTCAATCTTAAATAAGACTCCTATTCAATCTTAAATACGTCTCACAGTACGTTTAAAATTCCACCTACCATAAGTCGCGTTTATTTTAGGTACATGAGTCAAGTACATCTTGTATCCTTGACATGCACCATCTTTCTTTTCGAGAACTGCTCCAATACTCCTCTTCTAAGGATTGCACTGATCTCAAAGCAATCAAGCTAATTAATTAAATTAAATAATTTATTAACTACTTCCTCCTAGGTCCCACTTGGGCCTGTCCCGTCCAAACTCACCCCGTGGCCCGTGCTATGTGTTGAGCCCAAACTCATCTCTTCTCCAATTCCCTTCGTTTGGTCTTGGGTGCCCGTTCCAAGCGTTTCCCCGTGTGGTCCGAGTTCCGTCGGGAGCTCGCCGCTGCCTCCGCCCTCGTTTTCGTGTGCCGGCAAATCAAGTACACATTCCTCCTCCCCCGATACCCTTTGTCTGGATCTTGCGTTTCACCGTACGTTGGTAGCCAATAAGGAGTGCACCTCCTGGACACCTCCATATCTGTCATGGCGTCATCGACGGTCATCTACGGCGGCGCCTCCGGCCTCCTTCTGGATCCCTTTTGTTTGATAACCCCTTTCCATTTCGCGCGATCAATTCAATTCCTGGAGATGATGATTTGGAGTTCATTTAGTCTGGGCATGCGCTAGGTTTCGACGGCCGGACCCAAACAGGACTATAAACATAATTAAGAAAATATTTAATTAATTAGCCTGGCTACTTTTAGATCTGTGCGATTTTTAGAAAGAGAAGTATTAGAGCAGTTCTCTTTTTTTCACGTTCATTTTATGTAAATGAGTCAAGTACGACTTCTGTCTTTGACATACACCAACTTTTTTTCTTGGACTTCCTGAAGGCACGTCAATACGAATGCAACTAATAAAAAAATTACATGCACTGCATAAGCTTTAAGTCTAGCCCCGTGTATGTATTAGCAATTAAAAAGAAAATAATAAAAGAGCGAGTTTTTTTGAGGGGCTCTCCCTCTATAATAACCGTTCGATATATACGCCGTGCTATATGAGCTCTCCATCACACGTGATCTTACACTACTAGAGAAACGACCTTTTGATCCAGCTCGAAATTTGGCTTTAGTCTCGGTATATTTCACGCCCGGGACTAGAGAGACCTTTAGTCCCGGTTTGTAGCTCCAACCGGGACTAAAGGTCCCTGCCCAACGGCTACTGCGGCAGGCTTTTGCTGCAGGGACCTTTAGTCCCGGTTGAAGCTACCAACCGGGACTAAAGGTTAACTTTTACTTCCGATTGGTCCCTCCAACCGGGAGTAAAAGTCTACTCCTGGCTGGAGGCTCCGTCCGGGACTAGAAGGACTTTTAGTCCCGGTTGCTGTCTCCAACTGGGACTAAAGCTTCAAACTGTAACCGGCAGTCTATATGTGTGTGCGAGGTGTGCCGTGTGTGTGGTCGCGGTGTATCTGAATATACTACAGCAGCCAAACTACTGAAGAGTGCCTGCAACCGTACTCCAGTTTACTACCTCACGTGTGGTACCCTATTCAAATTTAGTCCCGGTTACCCTTTTGCATGGGTCCGAACGAAGGTAAACGACGGCTACCCTTTTCGCACACACATAATTTAGTCCCGGTTGCATGGGTCCGAACGACCGGCACTAGCTAAGCTCCCACCGGCACAGCAGCTTAGACCAAATCAATTAGTCCTGGCTGGTATTATGAGCCAGGACTAAAGGTATATCTTTAGTCTCGGCTGCTAATACCAGCCGGGACTAAATGTCTTTTAGTCCCGGGCGTTTATAGAAGCCTCGATGGGCCGGCCCAGTACGCAATATGCTGAAATTGCTGGCCAGTCCCACCTATTAGCACCACCTCGCTTGCTCAGAAAAGTGAAAGCTAACTTAAAAGCTCAGCTCTCGAACCATGCAGCACGAACTTGAACATGATCTGCTCTATAGGATTGTACCGTTGATCCTTCACTAAAGGTCCTTCGTACTATAGTTTATACAAAACGTTGAACATTATAAACGTACATATATTCTAGCAGCGTAGAATGCGTATTCAAAAAACCAAAACGAATCATCAATTAAAAATAGGGAAAAAATAGAAATAGAAACAAAAAAAACTGGTAGCAGCGTGAAAATAGAAAAAAAGGAAAATAGAAATAGAAACAAAAAAAAGGTGAAATAACCTTTAGTCCCGGTTGGTATGATATTACCAACCGGGACTAAAGGGTGCCGGCCCCGTGGCATGTCAGGAGGCACCTTTAGTCCTGGTTGGTGTTACCCACCGGGACTAAAGGGCCTGACCCGGGACTAAAGGACCCCCTTTAATCTCAGATGCTTGCTCCCGGGTGGGGAACCGGAACTAGAGGGAGTTCTCCACCGGGAGTAAAGCCCGTCTCTGTACTAGTGTTACTCTTCCTCTGTAACAACCGTTTGATCTACACATCGTGTTATATGAGCTCTCCGTTATCCATGATCTTCAATGTAAGATGTAAGACTCCTATTCAGTCTCAAATACGAATTCCTATACACATATTAAAATCACGATTTTTTTCCTTTTTTCCGCGCGCGTCTGTTAATAATCTGAACATACGCAGGCATCGCATAGAACGGACCCGGGAGATACAAGGACTCGATAGCACACGGCAAAAAGATGGATTCCGTAGTCATCCCCTTAGTCATACAAGCATGCGGATGATGGAAGGAGTAGACAGGAAAATGAGAAAAGAATTCTGTAGCGCCTCCCAGTCATATGATGATGTGGATTTATATTCATATCTATAATATTATCTTTATCTTTTATTTTTTACCTAATTAATTAAAGAGCCAAAATTTAATCTTATTTTTTCATTCACCCCTCCTAACTATCCAAACAATAGTTTTTTATTTCCAAGAGAGAAAGGGATAGAGCCTGATGGCATACAATGATAGATTAGAATTACGTATTTTTATGGGCCTTTGTTCAAAACTAACGGAACTTGATATTTAACTATAGCAATACATAGATAAGTATATAAAAATTAAAATTATGATATATTATCCGAACAATAGTTTTTTTCCAAAAGAGAAAGGGATAGAACCTGATGGCATACAATGATAGATTAGAATTACTTATTTTGATGGATCTTTATTCAAAACTTACGGAACTTGATATTTAACTATAGCAATACATAGATAAGTATATAAAAATTAAAATTATGATATATTAACATCTAAATATTCCTATGCTTTGGAAGAGGATAAAAAATCTATCAAAGTTGTATTTTAACTCGATACGAGCTTAATAGAACCACTAGTGCAGGACTGGCTAGCAGTCCTGGTTGGGAAACCCCCTCTAGTCCCGGTTTCCTAACCGGGACTGCCAATCCATCTGCTAACCGGTATTGAATGGGAGCCATTTAGTCCCGGTTGGTTAAGGGGCCACCAGGCCGAGCTCGAGGGCGGGCACTTCCAGTCCTGGTTGGTATAACCAATTGGGACTAAATATTATCTTTTTGTTTTCTTTTTTTTAGTTTCTTTTCATTCAATTTGTTTTCGTTTCAAATAGTTTTCATACACGTATTATATGCTATACTATTGTACGTCATCCATAAATAAGAACGAAACTAATCAAGTAAGAGCTTATATATTACAATAATTTAAAACAAGTCATTACAAACTAGATGTCCAACTTAAAATATTCCATACTAGATGTCCAAGTACACCCCAAAGTTCATGCAAACATAAGTAGCTAGAAATGCCTTTGACTTTCTCGTATTATCAACTCGGCGAAGTGTAGATTGCCGATGTAGTATCCACAAATATCATTGACGTAATTCAAGGCATTAAATAGTGCACTCTCCCTTGCTTCAAAAGTACGAGCACAGGGTCTATTAACGACGGTTAGCAGTGGCTGAGTAGTCGGTGGGTCAGATGATCCCCTCTTAGTCGCAAGCAGCTTTTCTTGAAATCCTGTTGTAGTGCGTGTTGGCCATTCGACATATTTCCAATCGTAACCCTATGCATACATTATTTGGTTTAGAATGGCTTCAAAGATACAATCTGCGTAGCTTAAGTCATAGTCCTCAACCTGTAATTATATTAAGTGTTGGCAGAAAAAATAGATATGAGAACTAAGCTTTCCAATAATAACAAATCTAGATACAAACTATGAGTTCGACTTTGACTTACCACATCATTCCAGTTGTTTTGACCCATCCTTTCACAAAGGCCTGCGACATCATGATAAGATCCCGCATCCATAGCTTGTATCGACATGGAGGAATAAGTAGGCAGGGTGTACCCAATATTCGTAAGCTTATTTACACATGCTAGGACAACATATTTTTGTGCAACAGCCTTATCAGGTGCCTTTACTCCCACCTCCGAGATTTGTACAACACCTCTACCCCTCCTAGCGGCGATGGAAAAGCCAACTCAACATTGGATGAATCGACCATTATTTACCTCAAAGCTCTCAACATCCACAACCTCAACCCCAAAATTTGAGAGTGTCTTTTTAAGCCAAATGATTGAGTCCATTACCTACATTTAAGAAACATATATATACATATTAGAACAATATATTTTGTACAAGCATAATTAAAACAATTGATTTATTGAAAACATGTATCGTTGCTTACTATGCTAGGATGATTAAACGGTACATTCGGCAACACTGGATCCAATCCACGAGTAATTGTAAAGCCCCAACCTAGGACAATCGGTTCAGGGAGACGTCTAGCCATCTCTTCTCACTATAGTTAATATATCAAAATTCATATCACTGGAGTCAATATGAATTCATACACCAAAATTCATATATATCACTGATGTCAAAAATTTTCATATACCAAAATATCAGACACTAAAGTCTATATATCAAAATTCACATATGTAAACCCTATATCAAAATTCATATAACTGGACCATGTATGATTTTTGTAGGAATATTGTTCACAAAGAAAATTTTCCTATCCTATGGTTTGGTTCGCAGGAAACATGAACAATGTTCCATAGGAATTAACTCCTTTGCATGCCAATTCCTAAGGATTTCGTAGCATCCAATCATACCTCTTAGTAAAATTCCTATGCAAGAAGAACAAGAAACCAAGTGGTGTTGCAGCTACATAATGGCGGTTCTTGTATGTAGAAGAAATGTTTTAGCCATGTCTGATCAGCTACTGAAAATGAAACAGCTTCTTTATGGCTAAAAATCCCTTAGGATTCCTATGATTTTCCCATGAGCTATCCAAATGGCCATTCCATCAAAATTCTTACAGTTTTCAATCCTCTGTTTTGCTCGGTTAGGGGTGATTGCTCGGTTTCACACAGCACGAAGGAATGAGAAGGGGTTGCAAAACGAGTATTGCCACGTACCTGGCGGCAGACGAGGATGAGGATGAGGCTGGCCAGAGAAGAGGACGAGGGCGTGCTGGAGAGGAGGACGAGGGCGGCTAGAGATGAGGACGAGGGCGCTGCTTCACGCGCGCCACGAGGACGAAGTGGAGGGTGGCCGGATTGAGTCGAGGGCGAGGAAACCACCAAGCACACTGGAGCCGAGGACGAGGGCGAGCCACGCATGCTAGAGACAAGGACGAGGGCAAGGTCAGTCAGCCGCTGGAGGACGAGGACGAGGGCGCCATAGCCGCACGCGCCTAGGAGACGAGGATGAGGGCCCGCCGCGCGAGCCAGAGACGAGGATGGGCGAGCCACGCACGCCGGAGCCAAGAACGAAGGCAAGTCCGACCGGCCACCAGAGGACGAGGACGAGGGCGCCGCCGTACGCGCCGGGGAGGCGAGGATGAGGTTCCACCGCATGAGCCGAAGAAGAGGGCGAGCCGCGCGGCGGAGCCGAGGGACGAGGGTGAGGCTAGAGCCAGAGAAGACGGCTTGGTCGGATCGGTGCACGGCAGGGGTGGCGGCACGGCGAAGTGGTGGATCCGGCGCTTGAAAGGAGAAAGAAGAGAAGACACGTGTATATATAGGGTCGGTACCCTTTGGTCCCGGGTTGGGCCAGCAACCGGGACTACACCTAGGACTAAAGACCTTTTACTCCCGATTTTTGACCCAACCCGGGACTAAAGACAAATTTTGGCGTGCGGTGAAACTGTTGCCTACCCGGCAGTTTCGTTTCCCACCCATGCAACCATTTTTAACATTTCCTTTAATATAAATAGGCTGAAAATTGGAAATTGTGTAGTAAAAAAATATAGCTCAAATGAAAAAGTTATTAACTACAAAGTTGTATAACTTTTGGAGATCTACAACTTTCGTTCAGTACATTTCTCCATTTGAGGACATTTTAAAAATTCAAATTTCAAATTTGAGAAATTGATACATAAATTTCCTTGGCAAAATGATTTTAAATCAAAAAGTTATCAACTACAAAGTTGTATAACTTTTCGAGATCTTTTAATTTGGACATTTCTCCATCCGATGAAGTGGTAGTAAACATTGTTCAAAATTTACATATCTCTCGCCACTTTATCAGATGAAGAAATGACCAAAATGAAAGTTGTAAATCTTGATTAGTTCTACAACTTTTATGTTCATGAATTTCCCAGCTGAATTCATTTACTGCTTCAAAATATTATTTGAACTTGCCATTTTTTAGAGAATCAAATTTTGAATTGATAAAACAAATTCACATGAAAAGATGACCAAAATAAAAGCTGTAAGAACACAATAAATTTATAGAGCCTGATTTTTGTATAATTTTTGAGATCTACAAATAAACCTAATGAACATAATTAACTTGCATACAAACATAATTAAAATATCTATACAAATAAACCTAATTAAAGTACATAACGGTTCGAATAAACCTAATTAAACATAACAATACGAATAAACCTAATTAACATATGAATCCTACAAACCGGCTGCAGCCCTAGCCTGTCCCCACTCCTAGTAGTGTATGTCTCGGATACAGTAACCACGGTCATTGTCTATGTAATGCAAGGCTGGCACTAAAACACTCTCTCTTGCCTCACAACGCCGAAGACATGGTATCCCATAGATGTAGCCTATTGAGGGACTATCGATGGCCTGGTTCTGCATAAATCTCACGCAATACTGGATACCAGTTGTCCTCCTCTGGCCAGCACTTCCATGTAGTCCTAGGCGTGCCCCAGTCGCTTAGTAGCTTGCGTAATAATGGGCTGCAGGCCACTTGCAGCATAGGTGTAATCATGGAGCAAATTCTGCAAGTGAACAAACAAAAAATATCAGGAAGTGCTCATATAATAATAAGAATAAATAAACATTACTCTCATATCATACACGATGACTAACCACATCCATTTGGTTGAATGTCGCATGTCTCTCGCTTAATCGTGGCACGTTCAGACTATGCTCACGTAAAGCTTCTATCTTCAAGAATGAGAAATTAGGTATACGGTAGCCAATTCGCTCATTTGCCTGCAAAGAAAGCAGCACAACATCGATCTGGGTGCCTGTTTGGGTCGTCATCTATCGTCCAGTCTGCACGATGTCTTAGCGTACCTCATTATTGTACCTAATTGGGATGTCAAAGGCGAGACTACACGTCCATAACTTGCTTCCTTCATCATTCACGACCACATTTGTCATCGTCTCAAAGATGTCCCACACCCCGAGCAGCCATAGTGTTGATTCCAGCTACTTGACCAGTTTTATAGTCTGTGACATATACAACAATCATATTATGAATGAATGTATATATGAAAAAATTATATTCGCATGCAAAACTTAAAATATTCCATACTATTGATGGGTCTAGGTGACGAGGAACGGCCCTATCTGGCGATGGCGCGAATGGAAGATCGCCATGGTGAAAACCTGGTTCCTGTGGCTGGGGAAGTCCGCCACCATTCATCATAACTAAAAAATTTGAAAAATCATCCCAATAAATATAGAACCCCCATATAAATATTCCATGCAACAATATATATTAGAGAAACATATAAAAAATAAATTATCAAGATATATATATGCATGCCAAGTAAACATAAACATTTTGCACATAATTTTTTTAACGATTATTAACTCTCATCAAGAAATAATGCTGCTAACAAAGATCTCGAAAACTATAAATATTTAAGGTTATGTATAAATGATGTATAAATAAAAATGAAATCCACCGTTATTATTCCTAATCTAAAAAACCTCATATTTTTATGCTTATTACTAAACCATGAAATGATCTACATTATTAGCAATGAAAGATTAGAAGATGAAGTTGCTAACCTTTAGAAGATTGAAGATGAAGCCGGCGGCCGAGAGCAAGAACTTGCTCCCCCAAGCAAGAACACGGATGAACATACGCACACAAGCAAAGACCAAAGATTTGACCTGTGTCATGGGCTAGGGGATAGTGGAAGCGGGTATATATAGTGGGGACCTTTTAGTTCTAGTTGCTGGAGCCTACCGGGACTAAAGGATCAACCTCTAGTCCCAGTTGGAGCCAAAACCTGGGATAAAAGGCTAGCGGGACCTTTGGTCATAGTTGGTGGTTCCAATCGGGATCGAAAGACGACCTTTAGTCCTGGTTTGAACCACAGAGCGGGACTAAAGGTCCCTGCTATAAAAGCCTGCTGCACTATCCGTTGGGCAGGGGATTCTAGTCCCGGTTGGTGGTTCCAACCGGGACACAATCTCCTATTACTCCCGGGCTAAATTCTGGCCGGGACTAAAGCCAAAAACCAAAAGTCTGTCCAATTACTATGTCATTGCCAATGTTGTCATCATAAAATAAATTATAGATTTTAAATTTTATAAAAAGGATAAAAACATAAATACGTATGTATCATTTTCGTCATTGTTTCTTATCGACATTTGATAGTTTCTTAATCCCGTGCAACACAAGGGCATATTTGCTAGTTTAATTTAATTGCCAAATATAAATAGGTGTCTGCCCCTGATGGAGGATCATAGGATAGGAGAATCCCATACATTTGCTTCTACGCTGGCAAACACTAGGATCCCATGGTTTATTCCTGAACAAATAGAAATTCTCTATCCCTGATAGCAGGTTGTAAGAGGGCCGAATACTCATGTAGAGGAAAGAGAATAGGAGGGAGAAGGGAAACAGGTTGTAAGTTTACAACCATCTAGGCCCTATTTGGATCCCTTGGGATAACAACTATAGTTGCTAAACTTTAGCCCTTTAGATCCAAACAGGAAGGCCAACGAGTAGGCTAAAGTTTAGCCAAAGCCTCAACTAGTTGTTAGCCAACTAGTCCACCAAACCCAACTATCAGGGGCTAATGTTCCACTCGATTGGAAATAACACAACGATATCCCTTCCCCACATGACCCTATCTGATTCACTCGGTTCCCCTTCCCTCCAGCATCCTTCTGCGCCACCCGTGTGCATCTCTCTAGTCGTCGCCGCATTTCCCCTCCTTCTCGCATTCGCCCGCGCCACTCACGCTGCATGTCTCCTGGCACGGCCGCCCTTTCCTCTGCTCTGGCCTTTTCTCCGGCCCGTTGCCGTCTTCCCTGAGTTCATGAAGATCTGACAACGATGATGTAGCCAATGTCCTGTAGCGATGAGCTTCCCTCGGTCGTCGGCATTAAAGGTCTCCCTCTATAACAACCCGGGTTTTCGAGCATCAAAAAATGTTAGCTTTTTAAAAAATTTCCGTCAATGTGTGGATCATATAGTCTCTAGGTCACACCTAAGTCAAACTATGGAGAGCTTACTAATAAATCATTGCATTCATATAGAATTGATTGTCGGAGTGTGCCTGTGTTCTTGAGTTGGTTGAGTTTGGGTTTCCCTTCGAGTTGGAGTGCACAAATCCATAGCAAAATCCTCTCGAATCAATTTTGAATTCATGTCTAACCTCCTTTTGAATCTCTCTCAAATTCATTGATTCATAAATGGGAAAACCCTTTTCCTTTTTCTTGGGCCAACCCCCCTCTTTCTCTTCCCTTCCTCCATCCACCAGCCCAGCTCCTCTTCTCCATCCTATAGCCGGCCCAACCGGCCACCTGCGCCTCGCCTCGATGTCCGTACCCCGAGCTCCGCATCCATCGCCGCGTGTCCTCGCCTTCGCACGAACGATGAGGATCGTCGCCCTACCCTAGAACCCTAGCCGCGGTGCCTATAAATATCGCAGTCGTCGTTGCTCCCTTCTCTCCCTATAGCCATCGCCGCACTCCTCTGCTCCCCTTCTTCCCCTTCGTACCGCCGAGCCGTAGCCGGCCATTGTGTCACCCTAGCACGCCACTGCTCTCCTTCCTCCAAGCAGCGCCGACCACCGAGCAGCTTTCTGTCATGTCACGCCTCGCCATCACGACGTCGCAGCCAGCCACATAGCTCGCCCGCAACACCACCGGTGCCTCGTTGAGCTCCAGGCCACCAACACCACCGTGAGCTGCCTCCGTGTCCATGACCTGCCTCTGCGCCACCCACCTACAACACGCCACCATGCCGGCCGGACTCCCTCACTGACACCGCGTCCCCCTCTTCATTGAGCCACCTCGTCCCTACGTCTCCGCTGCCAAGGCTGCGATGTCATCATCCACGCCACCAGAGGTCCTCCTCGCGTTGAGCTACGCCCAATCCCGCACGCCTGCCTCCCCATCCATGACCACGGAACCACAACACCGAGCCTGCCCTCTCTGCCTCGTCGTCGTCGTGCTGAGCCAAGCTGTTGTTGAGGCCACGACGACCTTCTCCTTCCACCTCACCGGAATGCACAGCAACAGCAGCAGCAGCCCACCTTCACTGGAGCTCCATCTCTGTCATCGGTGAGCCACCAGCACCAAAGTTTCCTCCTTTTCCCCTTCTTGCAGTTACTCTTGTCTGAACTTGGCCTTGGTGCCATGGTTTCTCACTGCCGCAGAAGAGCCATGCCGTCCCCGTCGGGAACCTAGGACGCTGACCACCTCGCCGAAGTTCCTCCTCCATCGCCGATGAGCCCCTAGGGCCAAGCTCCTGTCTTTTCTTCCTTCCCATCACTATCTTGCTGAGCCCGGCCTTCGTGCCACTATTTCTCACCATCGTAGGGATGCCATGGCCCTATAATCCTCCTCATCCTCGACCATCATCAGGAGCAGCAGCTACCAGACCTCGCTGACCAGCCCCGGCTGCCTCTAGCAAGCTCCTGCCAAGCCATAGCTAGCCGCAACCAGCCATAGCTAGCCAACCGCTAGCCGCAACCCACTGGAACACGCCGCCATAGCCCTCTGCTTCCAAGGACAACCCTTTGAACCTAGTCGATGCCATCCTCGACATTGGCAAAGCCCTTGTTTTTCATTCCTTTGCTCTTTCATACACTTGATACATGATCATCTATCTATACCGATATGAATGCCTGTGCGTGCCTTTGTAGCCAGTCTATCTCTTGTGCTATGGATATGTGCTACTCCATGTCATTTTTGTGTTGTCGATCCTTGTGTTTGTTGTGTTTGTTTGCCTGTGGATCAAGCCTTCGAGCCAGTTGGGAAGCGATGTGCTTGTTCGTTGCCATCATGGGTTCGCCTCGCCATGGACATAATGCCGACCATCATGCCTTCCCTCGTGTCTTAATTGTCTTCGTCGAACTACGATTATTAGCGACCCTATTTGGCCCTAGGATGTGGCCATTGTGGACTCGATGTCATTATCGACGCGGTTATTACCTGCACATTTCGAGCCCTCTATGACCTAGTCTAGTGGGAAGAATTAGGGGGACGACAAATCGTGGAACAACAGATGTCGACTCCTGTAGGTGAAGCTCATGGCCGCGAGTTGCCTCGCCATGACCATCGGGCTCCACCTCTTTTGTTCTTTCATTCTCTTTTGCTCTTCTTTTCTTCCTAACCACCTTGTATGCTTGTGCCACTTAGACCGTCGCATTTCTATGGTTCTCGCGGTGACAACCGCACCGCTATGAACCCTAGGAATAGCAAAGTGTCGATCAAGGTGCACATAGGTCGTGGTGCCCTACGAGTTGGATTTGAGTCTCTATTCTTTCAACCTCCATCTATTCCCATGGCGTGTTGGTTGGGAGAATGCAGAGACCATTCTTCTATCTTCTCTTCTCCCCTCTATCGATCCTTATCGATGTAGTAAGACGTGGATTGAACTTTTTGTTCCAATTTCTTCGGTTCATGTCTATTGCCATGACGTGTGGATCGAAGTACCGTGGAACCAAAGTCCCTTTCGCTTGTTTGTGTCTGTTTGGTGTTCTTTTATGGCTCTCTTGATTCCATTTCCTTTAATTCCCATCGACAGCTATGGCAAGTGAATCAAAGGAAGGTGAATCCCTTTCCCCTCTCTTTTGGCTCTTTCATGCTCAAACCCCTTGTATGCTTGTACCTATTTTAGACCTTAGCGTTCTCTAGGTTCTAGACATGACAACCGCACCACTAAGACCCTAGGAGTGTCTTGGTGCCATTTAGTGCACGTGGGCCGAGGTACCCTACGAGTGGATTTGAGCGCTTATGTTTTCTTGTGTGTCGCTCCTTCCAATGTCTATCTTTTGCCGTGGCGTGAGGATCGGAAGAAGCAGACCATTGCTCCTCTCTTCTCCTCTCGTTCCACCCTCTCTTCAGTTCTCATCAATTACAATGGCGTATGGATTGAAAGAGACCGGAACTGCTCCCTTCTTCCCCTTAGCCCGCTCTATTTGATCCCATCCTTAGCCATGACGATCGGATCAAAGACCGGACTATCACTTCTAGTTAGCAAAGCAAAGGTCTATGTCGTGTTCTCGGAACCATGCGAGTCGACTTGGTCGACCATTGTAGTGACATCTACACCAAGGATGTGACATGGACATGCCTAGCCGACTTTCTCCTTTTTAAGCCCGAGGATATGGACTCACTTCGTGAGCGCTAGCCTTGTTTTTCGTGGTGTTTGCTTAGGATTAGCTAAGGTTTTGGCCATTATTCTTGAAGCCATATAAATCAAAATGATTGACCCGGGAAGTACTGGCTAGGCTGTGACTTGCGCTTGTGCTTAGCAAACAACCACTTCCTCCTCTTTTGGCCCAAGGATCAGAAATCCTACGTGAGGGCTAAGTCTTTTTCCCTTGGTGTTCTTTTGGTGTTGATCTATCTTTCTGTGTCTTGTTGCCTTTTTAGAGTATTGATTGCTTTTTACCCTGGTTGTCGCTCTATCGAGGTAGTTGCATCGAGGATAATGTTGATCGGACCGGAACCCGTTGGAGGAAGGAAACATGGATGACAGCAGGACATGGAGGAGAACAACTACGAGTGCATTGAGGATCTCAGAGATGACCAGTCAACAGGTGCCACGTCCCACCCAACCTCGTAGAATCCTATTAGACATGCAATAATGTAGCTGCTAATGCTTTATTTTATGTAATTGAACTATGATAGGTTGCATGATAGAATTGCTTGAAGCCTTTACCTTGTCGCAACCTTTACCCCTACACACCCGCTGTTAGGATAGATGCTCGCTTCTACTTACTACTTGCTTCTACTATGCATTATACCTGTGATCTGATGCTTGGTAGAGGATTGTTTGTGAGTGGCTAAGGCACATGGTGCCGATAATATGGTAACAATGTGATATCAACTTGGTGAGATCTTGGCGTGCATCTTGGGTGTGTGGTGAGGGTTGAGTCGATTGGACAGGATTCTACGACGAGTCTTTGGACAAGTCCTGTCAGGGGGATGTGACCTGGGCATTCCCTATGAGAGGTACCTATGGCGGGTACATGTGAGATGAGGAGGTCCCGGGGTGGAGTGTCTTTGAGGGATGAAGCCCCGTGATGGAGGTGCCGTCGAGGCATGGGGCGTTGGTTGGCCCCTTGAGAAGATGTCCCATCTGGTCCCCCTAAGGACTGGTATGTCGAGAGAACCGGATCATAGGACCTTACATACACTACTCGTCCCTGGTTGGGCGAGGGACAGATGTTGACCTCCTAGGGCGGTGCCACTACTGTTGGGTTGCTAGCGGATAGTGTAGGGAGGCATGGGCATGGGACCCACAGTCTCCTAAGACAACGTAGTGACCTTTGGGGCCCGGTACTACGTCTCATAGTCTCAGCGTGCCGGTGGACTCCGGGGTGGCCCAAGGCTGAGTGGCAGGGTGGTATCGCACTAGTTTTGGAAGACATCCCGGTATCGGCCTAGACAGGGACCTCCGTCGATGATGGTGATCTTGTGGATTTCTAGATGTACATGCTCTGCAGAGTTGATTGATCTATACATATAGCCGCGTCCGCGGATATGAACATTCCTATGACCTACGCTTCCCTTGATTTGTGAGAGGTGTCCTTTCTTCTTCTCCCCCCTGGGTTTGGTGTTGGTTTCCGGCTTTGGCTGTTGAGGCAAGGCACGAGAGGGAGTTGTCCTTGACATCTAGAAAGTGAGAGTGTGGTGAGATGTATGTGATGGGATGGGTGAACGTGTGAATGAGATAGGTTAAAACTTGATGAACTATTATAAAATATGGATGAACTTGCATAGGAAACCTATAGCCATATATAGGTCTTTTGATCTACCCTTGCATTCCACTTACCACAAAGCATATGCAAAGCATAGGGTGGGAGCCAATGGCCAGTACAAATCATACTGAAAGATATTTGGCAGGTTTTGGATATCATCTACGACGATGACAATGGAGATTAGAAGGATTAGTTGGTCTCGTTCCTACGTTCAAGTTTGGTTGAGGAGATGAAGTCTACGCCCACTGACATTCTACGCCTACTCTGATGATTGCCCGTGAAGGAGGAGCCTTCACCCACCGACGCACTACGTCTACTCTGATGCTGATCTATGTGGGCTTCGGTTAGTATAACGGTGTACTTAGGAGTGTTACCCAGTGTTGTAATGCCTTGTAATCTTGTATTTCCGCGATGTATGATTGTGATATCAGCTGAATAAAGATAATGTGATATCTTGGTCTTTCTGGATTTATCACATTATGATGTAATATGTGGATTTTTCTATGAGGAAATTGTGGATCATTTCACCCTCCATTGCCATGAATTGAAGCCCCCCAATGCCGTCGAGGAACTGCATCTCCGCTGCGACTTGAAGCCCAGCACGTCGTCGACCTTTCCCAAATCCCATGTCGTCGTCTTGAAGAACTCCGACCGCCAGCACCGTCGAGCTACCCCAGCAACTCAGGGGTGTAACAATCTATGTATTCAAATAGTTCTACTTCTTAGCCGGTGGATCCAAACAGGGTTGGACTAATCACTAGTGCTAGGCCCTGTTCGGCAGAACTTATTGCTGCTGCGGCTGATTTGTAGGGCTGATTTGTTGTGAGAGAAAAACATTGTTCCATGACCGAAAAAAGTAAGGCTGATTCTGGCTGATAAGCTCAAGCGAACATGGCCCTAGTCCATCCAAACAGGGCCTTACGCACAAGAAACAAGAAACTCTTTGAGAGAAGAAAACGGGTCATGTATTAATAGTGAAGAACTAACTACTATATGAGTTGGCTAAGAGATGAGCTGCAAAGATCTATATAGCTAGCTGTAGGCTGTATTATTAGGCTTGCTTTGACGGAGGATTAGAAACTGTAACTGAAACACGCACATACAACAATATTCCTTTTTCTGAACAAAGTAGTGTGATTCGATATTCATGCAGTGGAAACGAGTGTATCAGTGGACAAGCAAGGTAGGTTATAGTACCAATGCAACTTGGTGTCAGGTTTACTTTGGCGTCCTAAGCTATGTTAACCTGTCCTTCAGTCCACATCCATTGAAGGACCTGCTCAACAAATGCTGACAATATATAATGTGGTTGATGTGAAACTTTGGTTATGAAAAAAACATTGCTGAATACAAACATGTTTCGGACTCTTGTGCTTCTGTTGGAAAACACTAGGCGATCTCAAATAATGAATAGGATCAGAGAATCCAGTATATTTATGCTTCTACAGTAGAACACACTAGGCATGTGATTTATTTAAGTTTATATATTGTCAAACTTCACCTTACTGCATACTCCACCAATCTGCTTGCTCATTCTTGTCTTTAACGTAAAAAACTTCAAAAAAAACAGCCAATGGCGTCTTCAGGAAAGAATCTCTCTACATCCGCTCACGGGCGGATTCATATAGGTCCGACTAGGTGCGGCCGCACCCAGACCAAAATGTGAAATACGCTGTAGTATACTGGTTTCTACCGTATTTGCACCCGTGTGATCCAAGCATCTGCACCCACAGGCCCACAGCCTAACTCAGCCAATAGAGAAAGCCCACAGCAGCCCAACAATTACCCAGGTAGCTAAAGATCAGCTACTCCGCACGGAAGAAGGAACCGTCCACCGGCGCTTCGACTCACGCCTCGCCTTCCCTCCTTCGCCCCTTGTCTCCCTTCGTAGTTTCCCCACGCCCATTCTCTCACCTCGACGCGAAATGGCCAAGTCCGGTGGCACGCGGTCGGCCGGTCGATGGCCGTGACACGGCTAGCCGCCAGCACTCAGCGCACGTTCACCAGGATTGCAGTTTGTCCGCTGCCCTGTTCTATTTCCCGTTCAATCTTGATCACAAGGCAAAGTAAGCAACTTCAAAGGTTCTTCATTTTTTCAATTTCCATCAACCGGAACATACAAATTGGTTTCAATTTTATAGTTCTTGCCTTCTTGCTAGTTTGTCCAGATTCTAGGATCTGACTTTTTTATTCTAGAAAGATGCATATATTTGATCCCAAAAATTCTAGAAAGACCATCTAGCTCTGGAGATTTAAGAGATCGTAGCCAGAAATTTTGCCTCAACATTCCAGATGTGATTTTTACTTTTCAATTGATCATACTATTGACTCTTTGCTTAAAATTGAAGGGTTTGTTCTTTTCTATCTATGCCAATGAATATCTTGTGATTGAGGACTGCATTTTGTCAATGCCACATCAATCTTTTTTACATATAGTTGTTTCATTCTCTAACTATATCTTATACTCTTATAAAAGCAAAACCCTACTAGCTATTTATCTCAACATACAAGCTATCCAACTAGGCAATGCACTATGAAATACAATCAAAATCCACTAAGCAAAACCCACTAGCTATTTATCTCAACATGCAAGCTGTCCAACTAGTCAATGCACTATCACGTACAATTAAAATCCACTAGCACATGCAACCCACGTCAGCAAGACACATAAGCATTTTATTGTCCACGTCATCATATCACGCAATTCACTAATCTGCAATTCCCGCAGCAACGCACGGGGTATGCTTCTAGTTTTGGTAAATGGTAAGCACTATTAACGCTATTTCATTATTATTATATATCATTATTTGCTTGTGTTCAAATATTGAAGCTAAAATCTTGCCCGTAGCGCTATTAAGTCACACTGTACTGTGAGATCATATATATCTAAGTAACTGTTAGGAAGGAACGCCCCCCCTATTTCTCTAGCTCCACAACTGCTTCTAGTTTTGGTAAACGGTAAGCACTATTACCGCTATTTCATTGTTGTTATATATCATTATTGCTTGTGTTCAAATATTGATGCTAAAATCTTGCCCTTAGCGCTATTAAGTTACACTGTACTGTGAGATCATATATATCTAAGTAATTGTTATGAAGGAACAGCCTCACCCCCCACCATATTTCTCTAGCTCCGCCACTGGTGCTCCTAATTGTTATCGTAGTCGTCGGTATGTCTGTATCTCTCCTATCAGCTTAAGGAAGAAGAAAGTGTGTCCGTGGATGACGTGTGGGTCCCACCTGACCCGTGCGCAATTTCAATCAGGGGCACAATGGACCATTTGCATGAAAACAACCCATTGCTGGAGCTGGAGCTAGATTGTGTGCCAAACGGTATCACCTGCTCCATGGTGGAGTTGGTGAAACGGAGCTGCGAAAACGGGAGTGGAGCAGTCCCAAACACCCCCTAAGTCGTTTAATTTGGCGTTGAATTAGCTGGTTCATGCAATGTATATTAATATGTTATTTTGATTAATCTTTCGGCTAATTATAACCATGTTCTTCCATTGCATGTGCAGATGTGCTAGTATGTTCAATGCCTGCATGCACGCAGGGTCGGCGTCCATCGGATGCTTTTTGCGAGGACCTGAGCGGCAATTATCAGGACTGTGCTTTGGCGACAACGGCTACGGTTGCAATCGTGTATGCCAAGCTGAAAGCCCCGACAACTTTTCCGGCGCTTGTGGCCAAGACTTCAAATGCTACTGCTATACCTTCTGCTCCTCTCAGATTGTTGCTAGTGCTAGCGCTCGGATCCAGCCATGATGCAATGATTCTAGCCTGGCGCGCGTTTTTTAAATAATATAAGTTATTCCTTCCTGGCTTTTATGTAATAATACATGTAGTGGTTTTTTAATAAACAGGAGGGCTTTTTTTAAGGGTGTGGAGGGGCCGAGGCCCCTACAGTTAAGCTATATTAGATAAAAAGGATACAAGTATCCGTACAGGCAAAGAGCTAAAAAAGAGCAGGAGCAGGAGCTCAAAGCTAGAATTAAGAAAAAAAAAGTAAGGAACAAGATGCTATCCTTTTTCAAGATTACAACCAGTTTTGGATCCATAGAATAATTTTTTCTGAGCAGCTCTCTTTGTCTCTTAACGAAGTTAGAGCCATTTCCTTATTGAAAGCATCTTTACTGTCTTGAAGATTTGGACTAATTCCTTTGAAGATTAGATTGTTTCGCGCTCCCCAAATAGTGCAGCACACATAATCATTACGGCAATCATGGAGAACTCAGAGTTCAGTTGATATCTGAGCTGTGTACTTACTTGTGGAAAAACAGCCTGATTTGGGACCTGAATATTGATAATAATGTTCCAGCAAGCCATTGCAAAGGGCATTCAAGGAACATATGTGTGACCGTTTCTTCGGTTGCCAGGTTACAGAGTACACAATTGTAGGATTCCAGATGCATGTTTGTCCTTCTTAGGATGTTTCTTGTACTTAGTCGATCCTTCAACAATAGCCAAAAGAAAACTGAGTTTTGGTTGACAGAACGTCTTCCAAAGGCAACTGAAGACTGGGTGCACTGGCTGCAAAGATATTAGATCCCCAGACATATCCCCAGGAATAATAATCATCAGTGAGCTGCATGCTATCCAGGGTGTTAGTGAGGTTTACCATTTGAGAGTGAGCCAAGTCTGACAGGGGTAGATGGAAGAGCTGTCTGATCTGAGCTTGGTCTTTTGCCTTTCCGACAGAGATTGATTTGTTTTTTTGCAAAAGAGAAAAGTTCAGGAAACTTCAGTTTAGCTGGTATGTCTGACTAGTTATCTTCCCATAGTTGACATGTTTCTCCATTTCTTAAGCTAAGTCTTTGTAGTCCTTTAAAATTTTCAGATTACCCCTCCACCAAAAGCTTCCTTTCATCAAATTACCAGGCAGTTTGCCATTTGGATAAAGCTTTTCCGACACTAAGTTCACCAAAGGAACATCATGCTTATTATAGAATTTGTGAAGGTTCATCTTTAGTAATGCCTCATTTTGCTTTCCTAAATCCAGAACTCCCAATCCTCCCTCTTTTTTGGGTAGCATGACCATTTCCCAGGCAACTTTGGGTGGTTTTTCTGTCATTTGCTTCTGACCCCCTCCATAGGCAATGTTGATTACTGTAGGAGGCAAGGTTAAGGTGCACATGTAGATGGTTGGTAGAGAGGAAAATACAGAGTTTGTTAGTTCCAATCTGCCAGCTTGTTAGAGATAAGCTGAGACACTTGCAAGCCTTTTCTCACATTTGTTTATCATAGGCAGGAAATCATCCACTTTAGGCTTAGTGATGCCCAAAGGTAATCCTAAGTAAGTGAATGGAAGAGAGCCTTTATCACAACCAAAAGTTCTTGTGAGATGATATAACTTTTCCTCACAGATATTAACGGGGACCATCATTGATTTTTGGTAGTTGATCTTCAATCTAGTTGAGGCAGAGAATGTGTTAAGGAGAGCTTTGAGGAAGAACAATTGATTTGTCTTGCCCTCAAGGATGATTAATGTATCATCAGCATACTGCAAGATGGGGAAATTTATGTTAGTGCTTAGAGGGATTGGAAGATGGAGCAGTCCTGTCGGTATTTTGAAGACAAACGAGTAAATTTATAGTATATGTGTCGCGCTGCTCAGGGAAATCGATGGCTGGCACTCCAAACACAGGGAATTATACTAGTTCGGGAGGTTCCCTACGTCCAGTTGAAAGGGGCGATTCAAGTTCGTATTCCTCAATTCAAGTGCCCTAGGATGTTACAACAGGCAGCCCGGAGGCTAGAAGAGAAGAGGTGGGGGACTGAGCTATGGAGGATCCTCAACTATGTTGGCCTATCCAGAATCCTTTAGAATCCTATCAAGAATGGAGGCCTGGCTCCCCTTATATAGCCTCGGGGCTGGGTTACAATGAGAGAAAAAGAGAGAGGTGCCCTCGACCCGATTGGTCGGGGGTTGAAAGGTCCTTGTTTGGTTTTGGTAATTGAGTGACAACCTAGGTGAACTAATTGTGTTTAATGTGAGATACACAAGTGATTAGTCCATAGGTACATGTGTGTGAGCAACATATGCCATAGAGGTGAAATAGCTTGGAGATGTTGCAAAGCTCACTCATGTGATGAAGGAGCTCATTGCATATGAGACATGACATTGAGTCATGTGATCAAGGTGGAGAAGATCAAGACAAGACTTGGCTCGATGGACCGATTGCCGGTGTGAAGGGCAAGTTGAGTGATGACTTGGCGCCGATGGACCGAGACAACGGTGAAGAGCAAGTGAAGTTAAGATCGATGAACCAATATGGTCATGTGATTATATGGAGTGGATTATTTCATTTGGTGGTTGGTTGGTGCATGTGTTGCATCGACATCGAAGGAGATGAAGTGGAATGCGCAAGGCAAAGGTATAACCTCAGACATTTCATTTCACCAGTCAAAGGTTGTGTAGAGAAGTGCATGACCGGATTTAGGATAGATGGCCATACTATTAAGAGGAGCAAACTTGGTTGCATATCGTTCATCTAGTGCCACTTGAGCGATCTAACCTTGCATACGTGTTAGGATCGAGTGGCGTGGTGAATTGAGTGACTAATCCTTTGGGAAATATTTGTCAAAAGCTAACACACGTGCACAAGTAGGTGAACACTTGGTGGTGTTAGCACATTTTCAAAGGTGTTAAAAAGGTGAAGAAATGGAGGCAAAACCGGGCTCGGCGTGCTGCCCTAGGCGCACCGCCACCCCCTGTCTGGTGCACCGCCACCCCTGTGGCGGTGACCGGCTGAGGAGGCCGAGAGTAGCAAGTTGGAGCTAGCAACGCCGTGCTGTGTCCATGGGCACCACCCCTTTTTAGCCGAGAGGGAGGAAGCAGGGCTGGTCACCGCCATGGTGATGGCGGTGCACCACCCTAAATTTCTAGAGACATGGTGTTTCGGGTGGCTGGCTGGGTGATCACTGCCACCCCTAGGGCGGTGCCATTGTCACCCCTGTCAGCCACTGGAATTCGACCGTTGGAAGGGGCATCGCCGTGTCCTATGCCAGGCATCACCGTGTCCGGTGTCCTCGCAGAAACCAGCAGCTTTGCTCCAACGGCTCTATTTGGCTTGGGGGCCATAAATAGAGGTGGAGCTCGGGCTTGGGCTGGTTGCTGAGCACCCTTAAGCCTTGGTGGCTTGTGTAGGTGTGCTTAGGAGCCCTCTAACTCACTTGTGCTTGATAGTGATCATCCAATCGAGTGAGTGAGCGATTCTAGTGCGATTGCATTATGAGGTTGCATCGAGTGGCACTAAGTGATCGAGTTGCAAGCTAGTGGTGCTTTTTACTCTTGGAGGTTACCACCTCCAAGATGGCTTGGTGGTGGTCTCCATTGAAGCACATAAATAAGATTGTGCGGTGCTCCGGAGAAGAGATTTTGAGGGGTATTGTGCTCACCCCGCGGGAGCCACGAAGAGCAACTCTAGTAGAGCGAGACGCGAAGGGCGACAAGTGGTCTGGTCGTATCAAGTGCTAGAGCTTGTGGTAAGCACTCCACGTGGGAGAGTGTGACTTGCGGGTCACCACTAGCAAGAGGACCGGCAACAACTTTGGAGCTTGTCTCAACAAGGATTAGCGTGTTGGTAAGCACGTGATCCTCAGGATAAAATCATCGTGTCATCCTCGTCTTGTAGCACCCGGTTTTAAGAACAAAACCAGATACACACCATATGTGAGCTCAGGAAGTCAAACCTCACATATAGCTACAAATAAGGGTAATATCAATAGACAATGCTCAATATATAACGTACTTAGTATAAAGAATATAACCTTAGATAGCAAACGATGGAAAGACAACTCCGATGTTTGGGTGAAGACTCCAATTCTACAGGGACAACTGACTGGTTGATCACAAGCCTAATTCTTTCAAACTCTAGCAACCTGGTACCCATCCGGGATTTTTATCCAAATAATTGAAAAATAAAGCAAGCGTAAGTACATGTCGTACTCAACAAATATAACATGGGGGTCATGAGGCTCAAAACGCTGACACTGGTTTAACTACGATTAGCTTTTAATGGTCATAATTTTAGCATAGGAATAGCAACAAGTTTATCACAAGCTCATATAAACACATGATCAGGTAAACATGAATAATGAATAGCGTAAATAGTAATCATTAGTAAGCATCTTTATCATCAGTATCATCAGTGTCCATCATCTATTCCGTAAGGGTTCCAAGGCCGCTTGTGACTGTGAGCACGGCTGATATACCAATTTTACACTCTGCAGCGGTTGTACACTTTCACTGTAAGTTGTGATTTACCCTTTCGCCCGAGGTGATTAGCCCCTTGACCCACTACCAAGGAAGGTTGGTAGGGTTCACTATGATGCCTTTCAAAGGTTCGTCTAACAAGTTAGGGCCGCTAAGGTTTCCCCATCAATAAGCATGAACCCCCCTCCAAGGAGTGACTAACAAAATACAAAGAAACCAAAGTGCACCCTCTTGGAAGGCCGAGATCATACAAATCGGAGCCCCTCTTGCGCCATAAAGGTAACCACTAACAAGCTAGAAAAGGTCATCATACTGAGCTAAAGCCAGAGCCATATAGCCCTCATAGTTATACTATAAGTCTCGGATGATCACTTACATATAAGTCCTTAGGGAGAGGAATCTAGAACATTTAGAAAGTAGCTAAACACTCCAGCCCCCTGTTTTCATGTTGCTAAAAAGCATCTTTTAGTGTTTATTGCATATATCATTAGTCAAGTTACAAGATCATGGTTGTAGTTGAGCACTAGCAAAGCTACCCAATGCAATACCCCATAGGTATCAAGGCACAAGGTACAAAGTACTAGGAAATCCTTAGGTATCAAGGCACAAGGTACAAAGTACTAGGAAATCTTTAGTGACAGTCAAGGTAGACACATGTAGTATGAATTAAATGATTTAAGGTGTATAGGACAACAAGGATGATCACATGCTATACTTACCTTAAACTTAGATCCTTCTTCAAGTCCAAAACTTTAAAGATCTGCTTCTTGATTCACCACGTATAACTTACCAACTGGACATGATTATAAAGCACCACACAAGCATTCATGCAATCATACACGAAGCAAACAACAGATCTAAATTAGAACAGTACACCAATCACAAAAAAATAAGTAAAAGAGTTTGAAACACTATTCTACGCATCGTTACGAACACACAGTCGCGAGAGGCACGCTAATCGGAGATACGGTTTGAAAGAAACGGCGACCGAAAGATCTACTCATAAAAGAAAATATAAATTATAAGCTTCACGTGTTTTAACTATATAAAAGCTTATATAAATTGAATTAAGTCAAGTTTAGATTTGAATTATAAAACTAAAGTAAAACAAATCATATTTTATTTATAAATCTAGTTGCATAATTATTATTCAAGTTAGAGCTTAAACCCTGAAATTCCAGAGTAAATAACAGAATAAAAATTATTACTAACGCGTAGATTACGTCGTTACGAATCTAACGCAACTTAAACGGGTCAAAACGGGGCTAAAACGTAGAAGATATGAATTAAACAAGATTTTCTTTAATAAAACAATAGATTAAATCTAACCTTAAATTTTAAAAGTTGAAAACATATCTAACAGTAGTATGAACATGTAGATTATGAAATTACGAACCTAACACAAGTTGAACGGGTCAAATCGGAGTTAAAACGAAAAAGTTATGGCCTTAAGAAAACTAGTGACAAAACTGTAAATAGATGAAAATGTATTTTGAATCTAATCCGAAAGAAACTACGTTTTCAAAAGAAGAAAACATATTGTGGGAATATGTCATGGACTACGGGTTAATTTGCCAAAAACAGAGGGTCTTTTTAGCAAAAAGAACAGCGAAGGGGTATGTTCTAATCTAGGCCATTGATCTCAACGCGGATGGCTCAGGATGATCGTAAGTATATGTGTATTTCTATTGTATTTCTGGATTTGTTCTCTTAAAGGAAAATAGCCACAAAACTCATGCATGACCTCATGTGATGTCATCAAGCTAGCTAGCAAATTGAAATAGGGCAATGCATGCACGGCTCATGGCCGGTGGCGCCATGTACGGCGGCGACCAGAGCTCGCCAGAGCTCGATGAAAACAGCGCAGAGGCCATGGTTAACTAAATGAAGAGCACCAGGAGACAGAGCGGAGGATGGCATGCTCACCTAGGTGTTTATCACAGACCGAGAAGGCTTGGCGGCATCACAGGACTTGAAGAGGAGGACGATGGCTTCCTGCGTACCACGGCGGCGATGTGAGAGCAACAGAGACCAAAAGATAGAGAAAGAGAGTATTGGGGCTTCATCACCTTGAAGCAGGGCTCGGCAGCGGGTCACGAACGGTGGTGAAACGGTAGGCGGCGTCAACGGTGACGACGGCATGCTTGCTTTCTCGGCGAGATCCAAAGTCACGCAGAAGGCGAGACTAGGGCAGCCCCTAGCAGCGTAGATGCAAAATACGAATGCGGCCAGGGCTTCGGCTTTTATAGAGCGGCCTGGCGTAACGCGCACGGCAGGGGAGGAGTCGGGAGCGTCATAGACACAGCCTTGGAATGCGCGAGTGCGAGTCGAGTACGACCGGAGGTAAAGGATAGAACTGACAGGGATGGCCCACCTGTCGGTGAGTGCAGGAGCGGGATCGGCTTGTCATCCAACAGCGAGAAGAGAGGGGACTCAGTGTCCACGCAGGCTGCGGCCGAGTTGGGCCAAAACACGAGATGGGCCTGCGGGGTAGCGCTGCTGGGCAGGCGGTGAAGCGGGGAGCGGGAAGCGGGCCGCGCGGCTGCTGGGCTGCGGTGGAAGGAGCACCAGCGTGACTTGGCCTAGATCACTGGCTGGGCCTGCATAGCGAGAGGGAAGGCCGAGCTGGGCTCGCGCGGGAGAAAAAAAGGATGGGGAGGAGCAGGCCCACTGCTGGGCCGAAAGAGAGGGAGAGGGAGAAGAGTTTTTCCTTTTCCAAATCTTTTTCCTATTTTGTTTTCAAAACCAAATTCAAATGTAAACCAAATCAAATTCAAATAGAGTTTAAAATACACTTTTCAATTCAAATAAAAATGAGTAATTTTGGTAAGTTTTCAAAAATAAAATTTTACAAGTTTTTAAATGCTTTTATTTCCTAATTTTCTTTTCTTTTACTTCAAAGCCAACTTCAAAAGCATTTTAAATTCATTTCGAATTTTGGATTTAACCACTCATTACAATAAATCAAATGCACCGGCATGTATGCACAAACATATTGCTACCTTATGATAAATTTTAAATTAATGAAAATTTTTATTTTCCTATGTTTTCATGAGCACATAAATTCAAAAATTATCTCATTTTACATCTACTTCAAAAGGAGCAAATTTTCGGGTGTTACACGTCTTCCCGTTGGTTTGCAATTCCCTTACACAAGCTTGTAATTACTTTCACACTCATTGTGTTTGTGTAGTTACTCTTGTAATTAGTTAGCTTGTGTAGCTTGCTAATTACCTTTTTGCTTGTATAGCATAAAAGTAGCTCCCTTTTGTGACTAATTCGGTTTGAGTGACCTTGTTAGTCACATTTTTTAGCTTGTGTAGCTAAGTGTTTTGCGCTCTATAATTTGACTTGTGTAGCCTTGTTATTGAGCATTGCTAGTGAGCTTAGCTGGCTTTGGGCTTTTGCTTACTAGCATGTGTAGGAGCTCCCCGGTTGCTTGAATACTAGTGGTATAGGTTTGTGTGACCTTGCTCCTAGAATTGGTTAGATGAGCTCTGGCTAGCCCGGCACCTTAGTTGCTTGTTTAGGATCTTTTCAAGGTGCTTGATAACTTAGATAGAGGGGTATAGTCTTGGCTAGACTAATAATTTTAATTCCACATTTGTTATGGTTAGCCGACGTAATTGTTTATAGAAAGGACTATTTAGTCCCCCTCTAGTCCGCCATCTCGACCCTACACGTGGTATCGGAGCTAGGTCTCTCATTTGTGGTCTTCACCGACCCAAGAGGATGGCGACTTATGGGCTAGATGTTGAGTGTCCATACATTTTTTATGACACACACTTTACATGATGGAAAAATTGGATGATATGCAATTTTAAGTTTATTTACCATCAAATGTGGTGGATGGTAGATGTAAGCTTTTTTCATGTGTTCGATGAAGAGAATCTAACTCAAGCACAAGAGAAATGTCTAGATCTCGACATCTAAGCTCCTAACATCTTGTATAGATCTTTGGATGATTGCATATTTGGTGAGATCATTAACATGAAGACCGCCTATGAGATTTGGAGTTATCTCAATGAGAAATATGGGATGGTCTCCAATGATGATAATGAGCACAAGGAGAAACATGAGGATGTTGAGCATAGCCACAATTCGGTGATTGTGGAAGATTGCTCCACCTCATGTTCAAGTGATGATGATGATGATCAAACCACAAGATCACTTGACAAGATTGATGATGATGCCACAAGTGATGCAAATGATGATGCTACTCCATGCACACTTGTTGATGATGATGGCTATGAGAGTGATGTTTCTACATGCTCTCCAACTATATCACATTGCTTCATGTCACAAGGTGACACCAAGGTATCTAATGCAAATGTGATTAATCTTAATTCATATGAGGAGCTTCTAGATAGATATGGTTGCATGATCAAAGCTTTAGAAAAAGAGATGGCTAAAACTGAGAAATTGAAAATTGAAAACTCTTTTCTAAAGAACACATGTGAACAACAAAGCATCTACTTTATGTTACTACTTGTTCATATGAGGAGCTAAAATTAGCTCATGAGGAACTTAGTGTTGCTCATGATAACTTGGTACAAGACCATGCTTTTCTCACTAAAGAGTTTTCCAATGAAAAGATTAAAACTAGTGAGAGCTCATCACATGGGTCAATTGATTAATCACATATTGTTGCTAACCCTTGTGATGTAGGCAAGAAGCATGTATCCACCTCTTGTGATGATTTATTAGCTATTCCATGTTCTTCACATATAGATGCTTGTTCTACTTCTATGTCTTGTGAGACTAACATTTTGAAGGAGAACATTGAACTCAAAAGTGAAGTGAAGAATTTGAGTAACAAGTTAGAGAGGTGCTACAACTCCAAAGTCACCTTTGAGCACATGTTGAAGACTCAAAAGCTACGGTGACATGAGTGGCATTGGCTTCAACAAGAGCAAGATCAAAGGCAAGAGATGAGGCAAGAGAAGATATGAAAGAGAGATGAAGAAGCAAGAACAAAAAAAGCTCTCATTTCATGTGCTTTAAATGCCATGAAGTGGGACATCTTGCAAATGGTTGCCCAAATGAAGAAAAGTTCAACTTGAAGAAAGAAGAAGAAAGGCCAAAGCATGTCAAGTGCTTCAAGTGCCGCACATGGGGTCATTTCACCTCTATGTGCCCAACCAAGCAAGTGGTGAAGCAACAAGAAGAGCCTCAACTAAAGCCACAAGTTGAGCAAGAAGAGAAGCCCCAAGTTCAAATCAAGATCAACCATGAAGATGGTGGAGATTTGATGCTGAAGAAGAAGAAAACAAGAAGGGGTGGAAAGGCAAGAGAAAGAGCAATGCGTCCAAGGATAAATCAAGACGCAAAGAAAGTGAGCAAGAACAAAGAAGAGAAGATGAAGATGATTGCTCATAGCAAGTGCCATAGTTGTGACATATTGGGCCACCTAGCTTCGGGTTGTCCAAACAAGCTTGAAAACAAGGCTCAAGCAAACAAGGAGAAGCAAGGCAATGAGAAGCACCACATGAGCAAGGAAGAAAAGGCTCAATCAAAGAGGAAGGGCTACTCCACTACACCACAACACCGCTTCACCGTCAGACATCTGACGCTAAAAATTATATTTGGCGATGGATGATCTGACGCTAAAGATAACTCAGAGACCATCTTACGCTAAATCCTCATTTAGTGATTTAGTGTCTGTCACTATAGGTATTCATATTTAGCGTTGAACCGTCTGTCGCTAAAGCCAAGTGTACCGTCAATATGTCTGTCGCTAAAGAAAATGGCCCACGCTGAGCTCGCGTGCCCCACCTCTATCTAGCTCGCTCGTGAAGCAATTTCGCATTTAGCCCATCAGTGATTCGGCCCGTCTCAGCCCATCTTGAAGCATACTCGCATTTTGCTGTCTGGTCGACTTTCAACGGCCGAGATACACGAAATGATGAATAAAACACAGCGCTCTCTTCTTCTCAGTCGAAACCCTACTGCCCTCTCTTTCTCCCTCACGCAGTCCCCCATGAACTCCTAATCCCCTGGTCTTGCGGTGTAGGCAAGTATGGGACGAGCCCCCCATCCCCCCTCTGGAGGCGTGAGCTTGCAGGACGCGGCCCCTCCGGCGGCACACCACTCCGGTGGTGCGTGCAGGCTAGGGACGGCTCCCTGCCTACGCATCGCCACTGGTCCCCTTCCCCTACTCGTCTTCGTCCACGCTGGTGGTGGTGGGGGGCATCTAACCCAACGCCACCGAACCCTCCTTTTGCCCGGTTCTGCCCCGCCGTAGTCCTCCTCCTCTCCTCCGGATCCTCCATAGACGATCGCTACTCCTCTCTCGCTCGAGCGGGCTTGGAGATCCGTCCGTCCCAGTGAGTAGCGATCTCTTCCTTCCTGGTAGTCCTAGCTCGCTTGAATGGGGGGACGGATTCCTTTGTTGGAAGCACGAGATTGGTTCCGTTCCGGGTCAAATTTGGAACCTCCTTCCTCTCCATTTAGATTTATTGTTTCGGTGTGGATTTGTGTGGCACTGTAGTGTTTGTTGCCACTAATGTTCCAATCTACCCAACCATGCATGGCCCTGTTAGAGATTGTAGTATTCCACAAAATATTTTTCGTGCCCAACTAAAAACCACCCCTCTTTGCTGCCCCTTTTGTTTTGTGACACATTCTACCAGGGATCATTTGCTGCGGAGGTTTTGCTTAGGAAGATGGCAAACATACGTGCACTTCTGGTCGGGTAAGATTTTATATGATTGACGTTGCCAACGAATTTGTGCAAATTTTGATGCTTTTCGAGACAGCTATTTGACGATGTGTAATGTTGATTTCCCACAGCTTATCGTGGGCAAGGGGTTCCTTAGCAGAGGCGGGCAGATGTGCGTCCACGAGGTATATCATTGTAGACTTTACCTCAAGGGATTGTTTGGTTTTCTACTGTTGTGTTAGTTGTTTGTCACTCCATGGACTTATGCTGCCACCAATTTTAACTCTAGGGTTAACTGATAAATTGTGAACGTGGACCAGCACGTGTGTAGCTTACATGCTTTATTTACTTGCAACTGATGATTGTTGGAATATGGTTTTATTTATGAAGTATATTGTTTTCTGAAGTATGATTTCTTTCTAGGCCATCACTTCTAGCATCTCTGGGCGCACATTACAAGGTAGGGCCAAAATACTAATCCTTTTCATCCATTAAAATTGCTAACTGCATACTTATGTGGCGTCCTTATTGCAGATCCCCATGCCAGCCCGTTGGTTCTCATCTATAGGTATAACCACATGTCTATTTGGAATCAGGGTGCATGCATTGGTCTGTATTTTATAAATAGACCCGAGTGGGTTATAGTTGACCATGCTTGTTCTGCATATTCATATGTATCTGTGCCACTTTGTGACACTCTCGGTATGTTCACAACACAGAATGACTATACTATAGTTCTCTTGTTCATTTATGATTTGTCTAGTGACAGTTTTTGTGTATTGTACATTTGTACTTTTAGGCCCAGATGTTGTTCAATTCATCATGAACCATGCAGCTGTGGAAGTAATATTCTCACTTCTCTCTTTCAACCTTCGACAATTAAACTAAAGTGGATACCCTTATTTCTCAATGTACCCAAACTTAAGGAAATTTTGATACAACTGCATGGCAGCCATTTTCATTGTCATTAATCTGGAATGGCCTAAGTCAGATTTATGGATGCACTCAACTATATGTATCCCATGCCCTTTTGGTTCCCTGTTTTCTTCTTGTTCTTTTTCCTTGCCTATGTGCTTCAAGAGTTTGGCCCTTAGAAAGTTGGTGTGATTTCACACCTAAGCCGCACATATGTACTTATGTTATTTGTATTATGTTCCTAGATTTTATACGTGGGATGCCATGATTTCTTTACCATCCTTTGTTGAGTGGAAGTTAGATATGTGGTATGAATCCAAACTTACATGCTTTGTGAAATCTGGTTTCTTTATATACAAAATATGTCTATGGCAAAGGTGCACAACCTACCCACAATAGTACATAGGTCTGTTTCTCTGCTCACTAGCTAGGCATCTACAAATACAGAGTTTTTATAGCTTTCCCCTCAGTTATATAACACTTGAAAATATGAGATATATTACCTTTGTCTAGCCTGCAACTCCAATGGAATGCAAAACAGCTTTACGTGTACACTTATATTTGTCATCGCCTTTGTCCATGCCAGCTCTGTTCTGTATTGCATGCATATGTGCTGATGCCCTTGACACAGTTTATATTTTGGTTCAGGTTGGTTGGATCTGTGTTCCATTTCAAGAAATAAATTGATAAGGTAAGCCAACTAAATTAGGAAGTGACATGAACCTATGTTCTCCCATTCAGTTCATCTCAGATTTTAGGCTCTAAGTTAACCTTATATTGTACCGAAGATGGTGTACATTTCAAAATTTGGTTATCTGGTTTTATCTTGCTACACATTGGATGATTAATTCATACAATATTTTAAGTGTCATCACATTTTTTCTAAAAAGGTTTCTATATTGCCAAGTGAATGCATTATTAGAAATTAACAAATATAACTTAGAAGTTCTGACTAACAACAAAGAATTTACAATCTATAGATTTAGCATGAGACATGGTACTCCCAATCAAGTTAGCCTAAGCTGTTTCATTCGGTTGCAAATGTTACATGTGTAACATTAATTTTTTAGTGTACCACATTGAACTTTACAAGATGAGCACTAATCCATGTCATATTTTCACTATTCAGATACTGTGCAACTTTCTACTGATTTTTCGTGCTGCAACTTCCTGTCCATTAGCTGCCAGCGCTTCATTGGCATCCCTTCCCTGTCACTAATCAGTCTAAGAGTTTTTCAAACATATTGAACACAGCTATATATTTCCATCCTAGCTCTCCAGCGACCACTTTCTATTGCCCTGCTCGCCTACTTGAGCAAGATCAACAGAAATGGGGAAAATTGAAGTTAGTTACATTTAATTCAAGTGAGTACCTAAGTTTGAGGGAAGGCCCTTAAATTGAAAGGTCCTCAAATTGGAAACATGTATATATGTGTTTGAGGTACCTAAGTTTGGTTTTGCATTGATCTAGAAGCATGACAAGCAAAGAGTACAAGGCCATTTGATTGTGGAGTGTACTTGGCACATATTTGGTACTAAAATTGAAGATCAAGACCAAGCTTAAGATGAAGATGAAGTTTAAGTTCAAGAGATTATTGGAAATCATTTAGTAGAAAGAAAAGGACTTAAACAAGTATAAAAAAGACTTAAAGAAGGATTTAAGGTTACACATCTAGTTAAGTCCATCATTTGGATCAATCAATCAAGCTATTTCAAGTGAGTATAAAAATGGTTCTTTGGAAAGAGGTCACTTCCCCCTAGTATAGGGGTTTGCCACCTATGTGTAGGTAAACCAAGTGTGGTACTTGGAAGGCTAACATGGAAGTGGTGATCCGAAGAATATTTGAGATGCTTAGTTGAAGCAATCAAAAGGGTTGATCAAGAAAAGCAAGCAACATCCAAAAGAGCGCTAGCCATGATATTTCAAGTGGTATTCTCACATTGATGCTCTCATGCAAGCAAAGATGAAATGAAAAAGCAAGCAAACCACAACAAGAAAGTGCACTTGAGCATTAGTGGTTCTTAAATCATATAGGTGAAGAATGGACTCTATCTATAATGATTGGTCTTCACTAAGCTATAAATTGGACTTCACATTGCTGTTGGAGTAATGAATTGGAATCTATGTGACTATTCTCTCCTCCAAGATAGCAAAGGTATCATTGTATTGTGCATGATCATTTCATTCCTTACTAGTATGCGGTTAGTGCATATAGTACATGCTTATTAGGATCATGCATGATAAATGAAAATCTTTGAAATTCATAGCCTACCACTATTGCTTGAATGATTAATGGATCTAGTGGTTAATATATGAATTTGTTCATGAGGTAGTGAACCCAAGTACTTGATTTAATTTGGATTGCTAACAAGTGACAAATACAACATTGGCAAGATAACCCTTGTAAGAGGTGTGAAGAAGCTTGTCATTGGTTCAAACCAGACTTGGAAGCTTAGGCAAATCAATTTAGTTTAAGTCAACTTAGAAGCTCATAATAAGTAACAAGAGTACAAGCACAAGACAATAATACAAATGAATATCTAGTTTGATTGTTTCAAGTGGTATCTAGACTCAAAATATTTCATCAATAATTCACAAGTAGTGTCTATATCAACAAACAAGTGATATCCTACAAGTGGTACTCATGAAGATAGCAAATATTCAAGAAATATTTTTTATTAACAAATCAATCAAACACGTGGTATCACATCTCTACACATGGTATCATTCATACAAGATGGTGGTTCCATAAGTGATCCTCAACTTTAAGTGATCATCAAATGAAGAATGCATCCCTCACTACAAGAGCTCAAGTTTAGCAAATGGATGACCCATGCTATGACATAGGGGGAGGTGTCCCACAAATTGGTATCAAGGTCACAAGATCCTACACATGGTGTCTAAATAGCCATACATGTAGTGTCATTCCAATATTTGGAAATGTCCATTAAAAATGCAGGATTCAAGCCTCAACCATCTACCCCAAATGCAAGCCTTTGCATCAATAAGAAGCACACCTTTTATGGAAATTGATAACAAAGGGGGAGAGATTGTATAAAGATATGAAAACCTTGGGAGAGATTGAGACAAAGATATCATGGGAAGTTGGATTTGGACATGGACATGGACAAAGAGGGAGCAACATTGAGCAATTGAGAAGGATAAAAAATTCTTGGACAAGAGAAGCACACAAGTAGGGGACACAAGCTCATGAACTTTTAATTGATTGCATTTGATATGTGCATAGTCATGTGCTTGCTTGCATTGCATAAGTTTTTAAATTTGATATGCATGCTTGTGTGTTGAATGCTAGTTATAGAACTTGAATAAAGATTTGATAACTAGCATGCATAGGATGGTAGCTAGACTTGTGTTTTTACAAGTGGTACTAGAACCTTGCTTATAATGTTGATCTCATGGGGTTTCTAGTATTTTTGTTGTCTAGCTACTCGTGATGCTAAGGATGGTGTTAAAAGTGCAACTACGATTGGTATCACACTTCAAAGGTTATTCTATACACGTTAGCATCACTTAGTAGTGGTAACACTCCCACAAATTTCATATTTATGCATGTGTGCAAACTCGAAACCAAATCATTTGAGCACACATGTAGGGGGAGTTATCACTAGCAAGTCAGGTTTTATGATGCTTATCAAATCTTAACATAGAACTTAAATGTTGAATAAGTAGCATAAAATCCAAATCAAGTTTGCAATTTACACTTATGTGAAGTGCTAGCTTGAAACGAGTTTAATTTTCATATCTTTGTAGAGCTGTCATCAATTACCAAAAAGGGGGAGAATGAAAGGTCCTTATTTGATTTTGGTAATTGAGTGACAACCTAGGTGAACTAATTGTGTTTAATTTGAGATACACAGGTGATTAGTCCACAGGTACATGTGTATGAGCAACATATGCCATAGAGGTGAAATGGCTTAGAGATGTTGCAAAGCTCACTCATGTGATGAAGGAGCTCATTGCATATGAGACATGACATAGAGTCATGTGATCAAGGTGGAGAAGATCAAGACAAAACTTGGCTCAATGGACCGATTGGAGGTGTGAAGGGCAAGTTGAGTGATGACTTGGTGCCAATGGACGAAGACAACGATGAAGAGTAAGTGAAGTCAAGATCGATGAACCAATACAGTCACGTGATGATATGAAGTGGATCATATCATTTGGTGATTGGTTGGTGCATCTGTTGCATCGACATCGAAGGAGATGAAGTGGAATGCACAAGGCAAAGGTATAACATAGGGCATTTCATTTCACCAGTCAAAGGTTGTGTAGAGAAGTGCATTACTGGGTTTAGGATAGATGGCGGTACTATTAAGAGGAGCAAACTTGCTTGCATATCATTCATCTAGTGCCACATGAGCGATCTAACCTTGCATACGTGTTAGGATCGAGTGGCATGGTGAATTGAGTGACTAATCCTTTGGGAAATGTTTGTGAAAACCTAACACACGTGCACAAGTTGGTGAACACTTGGTGGTGTTAACACATTTGCAAAGGTGTTAAAAAGGTGAAGAAATGGGGGCGAAACCAGGCTCGGCGTGCTGCCCTGGGGGCACCGCCACCCCTTGTCGGGTGCACCGCCACCCCTATGGCAGTGATCGGCTGAGGAGGCCGAGAGTAGCAAGTTGGAGCTAGCACCGTCGTGCTGTGTCCGTGGGCACCACCCCTTTTTAGCCGAGAGGGAAGAAGCGGGGCAGGTCCCTGCCATGGTCATTGCCATGGTGATGGCGGTGCACCGCCCTAAATTTCCAAAGACGTGGTGTTTTGGGTGGCTGGCTGGGTGGTCACTGCCACCCCTAGGGCGGTGCCATCGCCACCCCTATCCAGCGACCAATGGCTAGTTTCTAGTTTTTGGAAGTCAACTGTTGGAAGGGGCACCGCCGTGTCCAGTGCCCTCGCAGAAACCAGCAGCTTTGCTCCAATGGCTCTATTTGGCTTAGGGGCTATAAATAGAGGTGGAGCTCAGGCTTGGACTAGTTGTTGAGCACCCTTAAGCCTTGGTGGCTTGTGTAGGTGTGCTTGGGAGCCCTCTAACTCACTTGTGCTTGATAGTGATCATCCGATCGAGTGAGTGAACGATTCTAGTGCGATTGCATCGTGAGGTTGCATCGAGTGGCACTAAGTGATCGAGTTGCAAGCCATTGGTGCTTTTTACTCTTGGAGGTTGCCACCTCCTAGATTCCTTGGTGGTGGTCTTCGTTGAAGCACGCAAAGAAGATTGTGTGGTGCTCCGGAGAAGAGATTGTGAGGGGTATTGTGCTCACCCCATGGGAGCCACGAAGAGCAACTCTAGTAGAGCGAGACATGAAGGGCGACAAGTGGTCTGGCCATGTCAAGTACTAGAGCTTGTGGTAAGCACTCCACATGGGAGAGTGTGACCTGTGGGTCACCACTAGCAAGAGGACCGGTGGCAACCTTGGAGCTTGTCTCAACCAGGACTAGCGTGTTGGCAAGCACGTGAACATCAGGATAAAATCACCGTGTCATCCTTGTCTTCCTGTTGGTTTGCAATTCCCTTACACAAGCTTGTAATTACTTTCACATTCATTGTACTTGTGTAGTTGCTCTTGTAATTAGTTAGCTTATGTAGCTTGCTAATTACCTTCTTGCTTGTGTAGCATAGAAGTAGCTCCGTTTCATGACTAATTCGGTTTGAGTGACCTTGTTAGTAACATTGCTTATCTTGTGTAGCTAAGTATTTTGCGCTCTATAATTTGGCTTGTGTAGACTTGTTATTGAGCATTGCTAGTGAGCTTAGGTGGTTTTGGGATTTTGCTTACTAGCATGTGTAGGAGCTCCCCGGATGCTTGAATACTAGTGGCATAGGTTTGTGTGACCTTGCTCCTAGAATTGGTTAGGTGAGCTCTAGCTAGCCCGGCACCTTAGTTGCTTGTTTAGGATCTTTTCAAGGTTCTTGATAACTTAGATAGAGGGGTGTAGTCTTGTCTAGACCGATAATTTTAATTCTATATTTGTTACGGTTAGCCGATGCGATTGTTTATAGAAAGGACTATTCACCCCCTCTAGTCCGCCATCTTGACCCTATAGGGGTGGCTAGCGAGCTTGCTGGTGGGACCTCTAGGTCTTGTCCCTGCTCTTGTAGCATGTCCGAGTATGATCATGTGGTCTTGCTCCCCCACGCCAAGGCACGACGTGCTATGGCAGCATGGCGCTCATCATCATGGTGGTTCACCTATTGTCCTGTGTAATCGTAGGCATACAGTATGTGTCATGGCGTTTGTCCTCGCTTTGTCTTCTGGGGGTACATTGTGGCACCAGTGGGGGAATAAGACGACCCCCTCTGGCTGTAATGGTACCACCCATGACCTCTTTGAGGTCGTGGGTCTTAGATCAGGGTGGAGGAGCCTAGCTCTAGGTTGTGTGACCCATGCCCGAAGTAGGTAGCTCCATATGCCCTCCTCTCGAGTGGGGCTACATCATGGATGGTGTAGAGCTGACGCCGTCGAGCCATGGAGCGGTCATATCCATGCAGGCATGGTCAGAGGGATGGCGGTCCACCCTAGGACCTTGCGGTCCGAGGGGCAGTCGTCCTTTCCTGTATTGGCGCATCGTGCAGGGCACATGTGCATCCTATCGGGGTAGGCGTACTTAGTACTTTGCCTTCCCATGGTCCTTTGCGTGTGGCCAAAAGCCTTCCCATGGTCCTTTGCGTGTGGCCAAAGCTAGGGCGGTGCCATGTATGGCAAGGTAGGATGGTCGTAGCAGGCCATATGCTCTGCGACTGGGGGTAGAGAGTTCATGGCAGGCCATGGCTGCTGGGCCATGGCCTATTGGGCCATCCATAATGCCTTATTAGTCCATGTCATTGGGTACCCCGGGTTTATAACCCTGATAGTAGCCTAGAGCGTCTCCACGATTGAGAAGTAATTGCGGGGACGCTAGTCTCGGTGGTCCTAGTGTGTGGGCACGAGGTCATGGACTCACTTGCATGAGTGTTTAATGAGGTAGGTGGCCATTGCGAGTTGTCTTGCTAGGCCATACTTATGACGATCGAGGTACGCGCCTGCTAGTTGCTAGTGACCTATGATGCCCTTGGCCTCCGTGCCACTGTCATCCATCGAGTCAGTCTGATGGCATGCGTTGTGCGGCTCGAGATTCAGACAGAGCTGTGCAGTCTTGTCGGTCCTGCCTGAGGTGGTACTGAATTTGCTTTCTTTGGGGGATCTTGAAATCCCTAAGCTCACGTGGGACCTAATAGTGGCTACCCCATTTTGTGCCACACGGCCTGGGGTTCACGCGGTGCATAGTCATGAGCGGGCCTATAAATAAGGGGTTCCTGCATCAAGCCACCCTTTAGCATATTTCGAGCTAAGATCTTCAAGGTAGACTCAGCTAGAAGTAGGACTCGTTTAGTAGGTAGCTGAGGCTTGAAAGCGGGATATGGCTCTCTAGGGGCCAGCTACGTCCATTGGACGTCAGCGACGCTTCTCCTAACAACCGGTGCTAGAAGAATGTTTGTGAGCAGGGGGTGCAAGATGGTGCAGCTAGCGTGTCCGCAGCCACGTGACCTGGCTTCGACGCTTCCTAGTCCCTTATAGTTTAGGAGTGCGAAGTGCACGCTGGCTGAGGACGTCTTCGACTTCCTTCTTAAGTCCATCGGCATGCTGATAGCTCGACTATTAGAAGATGCGCGAGGAGCAGAGGAAGTTTTGTGCCACTGCATCCTATCATGTCACTCTTGTCGTGGAGGACATGATGGTGACGTACTCTCACTCTAGAAGCTGGCTGCCCTAGAGCAAGGTGATTCTACCCCGCTCTTTCCCCCTGTGTGTTGTTCCTCGGAGGTCACAGTGCTACAGGAAGGCTTGCAAGGTGCTTTCCCGCCTTGTCCTTTTGAACTTGTAGCAGGTGCCTCCGAGGCCTTTTGTGGGATACCACCATCGAGGTGGTATCGTGTTTTTGGTATCTTGTAGGCGGCTTGGCCGTGTCGGCTTTGTAATCCTTTACCTTAAATAAAGATAAAGTTTTCCTTTCGAGTGTTTTTGTTTCTCCTATGGATGGGGTCAGCCCCCGAGCCATTTGGTCGAGGCTTGGCCTCGTGTCCCTTTCCCCAACCCAATCTATGGTCATGGTCATGGAAGAGGTCGTGTACACTACTATTGACGGTAGATAACAAACATTATAAACCATCAATATAACTTGTATAAGGGTATGAAAGTAATCACCAACAAAGGTTTAGGGGTTTAAACTAACAAATTCCACGAATTTTGGTGAATCTGTATTTTCTGCAGGGTTTATCTAGAAAACTAGCAATGTGGACCTATATGTCAGAATTAATCGCGCTTAATCATTTCATAAACAACTCTAGAAGGTTCTAGAGGACACCAGAGGGCACCACACCACGGCAGAGGGTGAGAAACCGCTAGGTGGGGCTGGCCGACCCCACCTGCAGACCGGTCGGTCCCCCTATCCCATCGTCAGCCTCTGCCTTGTTTTATCGGTTCTCCACCTTCTCCTATGTTGCATCTACGCCATCTATTCAAGTAGGTTTGATCCAAGGGCTCAGGATTGATGATCTAGCCTATATATACTAGCCCCTGCCACCCCATCATCAAACCCTAATCAAATTATTTGAGAATATAGAAACCCTAATCATCTTTAGAGCTCCACCATATTCTAGGGTATAGCTAGCTAGGCTAGGTCTAGAGGGAGTCAAGCTTCGCTTGGATTCCTGATCATGTCAAGAGCATGGCTTCGTATAGCCTTTGTACCCCCTCTCTTTTGTATCTTTCATTACTTTTATATGTTTGCTACAATTGTTATGACATTGTTCCTCATATTAATCATGTTCCTAGTTATCATGCTCATCATCTCCTTTGATTATATGCTTAGTATAGTTAGATTAGCAACATGTTTAAGCACAAGTTCGTATAGCGCTCGCTCCAAAGTATAAGGGGTGAGTGGTCGACATTGTGTAAGTGTGGTGCTTATACGTTGTTTACCTACGGATGCACAAGGGGTGAGTTAGATTAGCAACATTGTGTAAGCATGGTGCTCATACTCGGGACGATCTTTGACTCCGAGCTTTTGCAGGGTGACATACATGATTTTGGGGAAGCCTTCAGCGTTCAAGCAGTAACTGCTAACCCAGGCTCCTACCATACTGGTGGGTGGTTGCAAGGGAGGATTGAGCAAAAAGCTTGCTCAAGAGGAAGGGCTAGGTGAGCTAGAGTGCACCGAGTGGTGGTACCAATGGCTAGGCTAGGCCCCTTTTGTAATGGCAGAACGGTCAGTTGTCCTAGTGTAGTCCACCTTTAGTTTCTACGCGGGGTAACTACAAATAAATTAGCCAGAATTTTTGTGCGCTCGAGGCGAGCAGTGTCCGAGGCCATTAATGACTAGTACGGCTGTAGGGCAAGGATCCAACAAGAGCGTAGAAAGGAATACGGAAAGACATGAGTCACGACAAGCGTGAACCATAGATTAACGCAGAGCACGAAGTCACAGTGCAACAGTAACTTATGGACAAGGACTGGGTGGTCATGCATAAAGCGACACATGTGACACCAATGGATGGTGCACCTACAAGCAATACAAGCACGACAACCAAGGCAGTACCAACGCGATGGACTTAAAGGTCATATACTACGCGAGAGTCAGTCCACCAAAGAAAGCCTAGTTAAACCTATTTTGAATGCTTACCCATAACAATAGGGCTACTTATATACTTCGTAGACAAACACCCTAACTTTTTGCAAAAATAGGTTTTCATATTTTAATTTAGAAAAGGGTTTTGAAGCTTTATCTCCTCATTTATGCTCTGATACCACTAGTGGCAGAACCACCTAATCTAATGCCCTCTCAACGGTACTTATCCTCCACTAGACACTAAGTACCCAAGAGAGTGCACTAAATCGTGTTGTTCCGTTGAGCACACCCCAAGGGAGAACTCAAAAATTCACATTTTTTCTATCAGGATCATAAATGAGAGAATAAAGCTTACAACATTCTTAACCATTTCTTACATCACTTTATTACAACATTAGAGTACTTAAACAAGTTGAATGCAATAGCAGAATTAAGACAGTTTTACCTGTAAAAGAGTTTATACATTTTAGGTTCACATTTTTATCTTGCAGCGGAGAACAACATATTATCAGAGTTACAGCGAAAATAAGATTAATGGTGAACCATTAACATAGTGAACATTTATAAACCAGATATGATGACAGATCATAAAACTTTTTTTCAAAAAAACTTTTAGCGAGGGTTATAAATAAACAATATGGTCGTAGCATGAAAGGAATCCTCTCTGAGCCGATCAGGAGGTCTCCACATACAAGAGTCAGCTCTATGTATCCTCCGGTCACCTGCAACAGGGGAAATAAAACCCTGAGTACTCAATTGTACTCAGCAAGACTTACCTGACAGGAGGAAAATAAAGACTCCAAGGATATGCAAGGCTATCTGGCTTATGGGTTATTGCATCTGCAGGAAGCATTACTAAGCATGCGTCCTTATATTTAATTTTATTAGCAGTTATCATTAGTTCATTAACTAACCATTCTATGTAAGCACCTATGCTACTTTTAAGCATGTGGTAAGCAATTAGAACCATTTTACCATCTTTCATATTCCAGTTCTTACTACGGTGCTAGACCATAGCCAAGTCATACCATCTCATAGAAACGGCAATTCACGAATCAATGTATCCCAGTTGGGTACCCCGAAACACACGCCCCATTTGTACCCCAGGCACAAACAAGACCAACCCATTCCACTCCTGTCATGGGGTCCAGGTCCCCGCCCAAACTTGGACTCCATGCCCCCACACTTCAGACTCGGTCTCAACATGGTGCTTAGACCTCCACCTTTCCCTGCCTCCAATCAGTCGGTCCGGAAAGAGCCGGAACCCACGACAAGAGCACAACGAGCCTTCCCGCTCCCATAAGCAAGTATGTGCTCAGGATAATAAGTCTGTGACCTGACTACCATCCACAGCAACGGTGTAGCACCTGGTTTTAAGAACAAAACCAGATACACACCATATGTGAGCCTAGGAAGTCAAATCTCACATATAGCTACAAATAAGGGTAATATCGAAAGACAATGCTCAATATATAACATACTTAGTATAAAGGATATAACCTTAGACAACAAACAATGGAAAGACAACTCCGATCTTCGGGTGAAGACTCTAATTCACAGGGACAACTGACTGGTTGATCACAAGTCTAACTCGTCTAGACTAGCAATCTGGTACCTATCCGGGATTTTTCCAAAGATTTAAAAAGTAAAGCAAGCGTAAGTACATATCGTACTCAACAAATATAACATAGGGTTCATGAGGCTCCAAAGGCTGACACTGGTTTAACTATAATTAGCTTTTAATGAGTCATCTTTTAACAACTAGACGACAACAAGTTTATTCGCAAGCCCATATAAACACATGATCAGGTAAACATGAATAATGAACAGCATAAACAGTAATCATTAGTGTGCATCTTCATCATCGGTATCATCTATGTTCTTCATCTATTCCATAAGGGTCCAAGGCCGCTCGTGACCGTGAGCATGGCTGATATACCAGTTTTACACTCTGCAGATGTTGTACACTTTCACTGTGACTCATGATTTACCCTTTCGCCCGAGACGGACAACCTCTTGACCCATTACCAAGGAAGGTCGATAGGGTTCACTATGAAGCCTTTCAAAGGTTCGTCTAACAAGTTAGGGCCGCTAAGGTTTCCCCATCAATAAGCATGAACCCACCTCCAAGGAGTGACTAACAAAATACCAAGAAACTAAAATGCACCCTCTTGGCAGGCCGAGATCATACCTGTCGGAGCCCCTCTTGCGCCATAAAGTTAACCACTAACAAGCTAGAAAAGGTCCTCATACTGAGCTAAAGCTAGAGCCATGTAGCCCTCATAGCTGTATTGTAAGTCCTAGATGTTCGCTTATAGATAAGTCCTTAGGGAGAGGAATCTAGAGCACCATAAAATAGCCTAATGCTCTAGCCCTCTTGTTCCATGTTGCTAAAAAGCATCTTTTAGTGTTTATTGCATATTCCTTTAATCAAGATACAAGATCATGGCTTTAGTTGAGCACTAGCATCATACTACCCAATGCAATACCCTATAGGTAACAAGGTACAGGGTAACAAAGTATTAGGAAATCCTTAGTGGTAGTCAAGGTGGACACGTCCAGTATGAATTAAATGATTAAAGGTGTATAGGACAACAAGGAAGATCCCATGCTATACTTGCCTTAAACTCAGATCCTTCTTCTATTGAATTATAACCTCCAAAGGACTTCTTCTGGATCACCAACTTCTTTTATATCACCAACGCAAAGCTCATCGACTGGACATGATCATAAAGCACCACACAAGCATCCATGCAATCATACACGAAGCAAACAATAGATCTAAATTAGAATAGTACACCAAACATAAAATCAAGATGAAAAGTTTGTAAAATGAATCTACGTCTCGCTACAAACACACAGACACGAAAAGCACTCTAATCGAAGCTATAACGAAAAAGTTATGAATTAAACAAGATTTCCTTTAACAAAATAATAAACTAAATCTAACCACAAATTTCAAAAGTTAAAAATATATTTAACAGTAGGATGAACATGTAGATTACTCAATTATGAATCTAACACAATTTGAATGGATCAAAACAGAGTTAAAACGAATATTTTATGGCCTAAATAAGACTAGTGGCAAAACTGTAAATAAATGAAAGCGTATTTTGGATCTAGCCGAAGAAACTACGTTTTTAAAAGAAGCAAACGTATTTTGAATCTAATAGAGGGATTTTACGCTTTCTGAAAGAGAAAACGTATTCTGAATCTACTAAAAAGAAACTACGCTTTCGGAAAAGGAAAACGTATTCTTAAAGTGCGCCATGGACTGTGGGTTATATTACGCGAAACTACAAGGGCTCTTTTGCAAATAAACCCGGTGAAGGTGTACGCGCGATCTTGGACCGTTGGATTCAATCTGGACGGTCCAGATTAGAAAGAAGGGGGAGAGAGAGTCATCGGCCGGAGAAGAAAATCGGCGCGGCGGAGCTCCATTACCGGCAGCGAGAAGCTCCTCGGAGCGCTTGGTTTGGGCCATAGAGGCCACGGTTTGACGAGCCGAGAGCACAAGGAACAAGAGGAGAAGACAGCGAACTCACCTAGGGCCTTCTTGTGGTCGATGGCGGGTTTACGGCGTCGGGCAACGCGGTGGCGACGGCGAGAGAAGGAGAAAATCTAATTTACTACACGAGGAATTTTTCAAAGAAGGGGCTCCTTATGGTAGTTTTGGTGTGCTTTACCCAAGGGGTTGATACATATTTATAGGGAGAAAAACTTTCCACATCTACATCAACTAGCAATATGGTACTAATTGATGTTGCACCCTCCACATTTACTAATGGACCTCAATAATCATTAAAGCACATTACTAAATAAATGCATGGGCCTTTGAGATTTATTAGGATTATTGCACATGGGCTTTGAGAGTTGGTTGGAAAATGAGATATATTATTTATTTTTGAAATTAATTAATTTTTTGAATAAAATAATTCCAGAAAAGTCTAGAATTGATATTTAAGCCACGAAAAATACTCCGAGACCTCCGAAATAATTCTAGAAAAGTCTAGAATTGATATTTAAGCTACGAAAAATACTCTGAGACCTCCGAAAATTTAGAGAAAATTCCTAGAGACACTTTGGAACATGATGAACCCAAATAATTTGGAGCTCATGAAAAGATTGTTGGGAACTTGGAACATAAAGATTAAGGTGAAGGAGGTAGAAATTAAATTCTAGAAAGAAGCTGGAGAATTCCTAGAGATAGATATTCGTCTGCTAAACATATTTTAAAAAAACACACATTTTCCATATAGAAACACAAGGTGCGACCGGCATGAATGCAATAAACACGTTTCTACCTTAAGATAAATTTTAATCTAATGAAAATTTATTATTTCCCAAAGTTTTCATCAGCATAAAAATACAAAATTAAATTAGTTTAGCTCCATTTCAAGAGGAGCAAATTTTAGGGTGTTACAAATGGATGGTCATCAATCGACATAGGTGAAACAAGTGCAATCCGAGTCTTGCTCGAATGCCTAACCAAGTCTAGATCTAAAGTACTATTCTGCCCGGTCTTCGATTATCTTTCATATATATTCCATATGATAGTAATATAATAACAACAATAATATATTTCCTATATCTCATGAGTGACAGGACTTCTACTGGATCCTATAGCATAGCAATCTGCATGATCCTAACATACTAGTAGGACTTCATAGGATAAGGATATATATGCAAGTGGTTTTCATTCAACTCCTTAAAACTTAATGCACAAGCATAAAATAAAGTGCAGAATAATAGGGGTTATGCACCGGGGCTTGCCTGGTAAGATATAACCAAAGGTTAGCACTCCATCATGGTGACACAATCACCGAGGCACCATCTTTTCTATTTCCCTAGTCGTCTCCATGATCCATCGTTGTTCCTATTATGATATACGTGGATGCAACGCAGAAAACATAATTAACCAGCGAATACTGCAACTCTAAAATACGATTACGCTCCACAAGCTAACGAGCTAGCTTTAATGGCTAACGTACTAGTCTACGTATCCACGTCGTCGAGTAAGGCTTTGTCTCCGGAAAAAATGCTTTAGTTCTAAAATCCCAAGGTGTTTCGGTATTTTATTGATTAAATATATTTTTTCAAACTAGGGCTCCATTAGCTACCCTAGCAAACTAATTATTATGGAGCTACAAAAATTACAGTGAGCACCTAATAATATTTGAAATTTACTATGAAAGTTTTAGAGCCAACACTATCACCCATTTATCACAACAATTCCTACAAGTTTATATCTTACAATATTAAGTATCTTAATTTAATTAGATAACTACTAAAAATATTATAAAACTATGTGAACAAAATATACTAGCAGATAGATCATGATTTTAGGAACCTAACAAAATTAGTTTCACAATTTTTGGCCAACTACATAAATTTATATTGCATTTATAAGTTTGCCTTAGAAACTAAATTAAGAAATGCTTAGAAAAAGGAAAAGGGCCGGCAGCAACCCATTCTGGCCCGGCAGCCCAGCGCGGGCGCGGCCTCACACGGGTCACGATGGCCCAACATGGCCCAAGGCTAGGATGCCCACGTGTGGTGGCGGCTTTGCAGAAAAGCCCCCAAGCTTTTAGAGATTAATACGACTATTATGCGCACTATTCTTACCGTCAGCAACCTTGCAACCAAACCCTTGGATGTTTTCACCTATACCATGGGGAGATCCCTGGGATCCCTGCGCATGCCGGTGCGGTGGACGACGGCCTAAGGCGGTTACGTCGGGCAAACCAGACTCGCTATGATGGAAGTAAGAGGCCGACTACCATCTATGGCTAAACACGCGAGGATGGGTGGCTGTTAGAGGCTTAGAGACGCACTGGCGCGAGCTGCGGCGGTGAGCGGCTATTTGCGGCGGTGGCATGCTAGTTTTGATAAGCTAGAGCCGCCAGAGGACTAACACATGAGTGAGTGAGCATGAGGAGCTTGCCCGTGGTGATGGTTCGGTCAGAGGCGGTCTGAACAGGGCTGGCCACAAGCGACCGAGCAGGGTGGCGACGCTCTGCGATGGATACTGGCATGTCACTCCACCGACGACGAGCACCCTAGGCAAAATAGCGTGAGCACCAAATGGAGGAAGTCAAGGCAAACTCAGGGTTACGAGCAATTGAATTGTTACCGCTCCAACATGCCTTACCCCCAAATCCACATACTGCGGGGACGCCTATGGCCGGCGGCGAGCAAAACCTGAAATTGGCCACGGCTAGACCACCGCTGGACCCGACGAGAGTGGGGCGTCTAGGTAACTCTCCATATTACTCACTGGTACAAGGAATTGGGCTGGGAGGGCTTGAGTTGGTGATTATGAAGGGGAGAGGGCGGCGCATCGCCACTGCTACATCACACGACACGGTCCCAGAAGAGGTGACCCGACCGCAACCCGGTAGGGTACGATAACGCGGGGACATGGCCGCACGAGCGAGGGAAGGAGGCATGTCAGTTAGTGCATAGACTGAGCCAAGAGGGGAGCCAGTGCGTGGAGCACTTGAATGCGGTAGCCGGGCCCAAGCGGCTCACCGGTGTCGGCTAGTGGGACAAGGTGAAGCAGGGAGGCATCACCATCACCCTGTAGCTAGGGTCGGTTGACCCAGACACGACGAGCGGTGATACGGACCCATGGTAGGTGAATCGCAGGGCAGGGCGACCACCACGCGAGCATGGCAACAGTGCCCAGGACTGAGATCACAACATGCGTACTTCCTCCAAAACCACATCAACTCAGTTACCTTGAAAGAGCACTGCTCCATCAAACCATTGTGGATTTCCCATTAGAACACAAAGATATTTTTCCCAACGAGAATATTCGTTGCAAGAGTGGTACGATGGTGTAACTTGGTAAAGGTACTTGGTCAACAACCTCGATACCAGCGCGTGTCGAGTAGCGTCACCATGTGACAGTTGTTCCACAGGGGCCCTCGGTTTTGTCGCGGCACCATAAGCTATTGACCAGGCGACTATTACCAACTTACATGTAATGAACGCAGTGGGGTCATAGACCATGGAATCAGAGGAGTATTGCAAGGGAAGATTCAAAAAGCAAGGGTTCCTTTCACAACAAGGGACAAGAAAATCAAACCCCATAACGGATTTAATTTAAGTAGATTCAATTGTTCTGCGGTGACATCCACAATTAGTTGATACAGTGTCCTCTGTTATCCAATCCTGACTATTCTGCTTGCATTGGAATGGTTGCTTCTCTCGTAAATGCTGGACGTCGTCTCGAGAACCCTAAGCAAGTCTAATGGAACCTAAGGGTAAATTGGCATATCAAACACAATGGAATAAACAACATGCACGTTCCAAATGCCCTTACACTGATACAACGTACAGGCACTTACTCTCCCACTCTCAACACATTGTGTGCCCGCTACGACCAGATGATCATCATCTTAAAGTTTCTGATTCGATTTTTGAACTCTCAAGAACACTAGTTAACAACATTTGTTTTCAAAAATTAAAGTTGCATTTTCAACTACACCACTTGCTCATCATCTTTACTTAAGTACTACACACAAGTATATTTTATTTTTGTTTATAGAAATTGTTTTTCGTACCAAACAATTAAAACTACATATTTTATTCTTCTTGTTAGGATTTTCATTAGCACATTTACGCACTGAGTAAATTAACTTAGATGTTTATTTGATTTCTCTCAACCATAAAGTGAGTCGCATAGGGTTTGCTTACCATTTCATGTGTGTTTTAATTTTTTTTTTAACTCGAGAACTTGTTTTGCTAGTTTCTCTCGGGCCTCAATCTCGTTGCTAAGCAAGCTCGTAACACCCGAGGTGTTACAATCTTCCCCCCTTAAAAGAATCTCGTCCCGAGATTCAGATCAAGAACCAAAAGGGAAAACACGTTCACATTTCATAGATCTGAAGGTACATAGGAGGTTACACGGCTTCGCCCACTAAAGCACTCAAGGATTTTAGGGACTACATGGTTACGCACAACCACTAGCTCACTCTAGACATCGGTGAAGACGAGAACAATGGAAAATCAATAAGAAAACGAGTATCCAGAACATGGCATACACCCAACAGACCCAAAAACAAGAGACTGAGAGATAGATCATCGTGAACCCTTAAACCAAAATTAACCAGAGGTGGACTTGAACTTCTTTGATGAAAACCAGATCCCTTCTTCTTCTCAGATTACACAACCACCTCTGACTGGTGACCCTAGTTTTATGAGCGACGGCTAGATCTCGTAGCTCTGCTTCAGGTTTGAGGGGATGGGGATGAAGGAGGAGAGCAAGGGCATCTTATAGTGGTGAACGGGGGTGGGGACACAGTGCATTGGGAAGTGGAGGCGGAGTGGATGGGAAACACTGGTAGGTCATGAGGTGGGGAGAACGTTGGCCATGGTGCGCTCCCTGTGCGAGCTTGAGTGGAGAGAGGAAAAAGGAGAGGAGAGGGGGTTCGCTCGATGAGGAGACATGCAGGCGGTCGTGTCCCCAAAAGAAGAAAAAGGAGAGGGGAAGAGGGGTATGGTACGAGAGTGAGGGCAGGGATCGATAGCCGATAGGGTGCTAGGAAAATGGGGAAGCGTACAATGCATGAGTACGGTAGGTGCGGCATAATATCGTGGTTATGCAAGGATGGGGTGCTAGTGGTCCCTGACACTGATGGCATCCACAGGGCACGCCACAATAGTGAACTGGCATGCATAGCGTGGTCGAGCTGAACATAGGGCTTGGGACATAACGTCCACTCAGGCTTTTCCAATCACTCCCGACTACCCGAGGGCTAACTTTTCCTTGTTCTTCTTTTCCTTCCCTTTCTTGGCCACAATATGCGCCAATCCTTCGTATGGACCGAGATCACAACATGCGTACTTCCCCCAAAACCACATTAACTCAGTTACCTTGAAAGAGCACTGCTCCATCAACCCATTGTGGATTTCCCGTTAGAACACAAAGATATTTTTCCCAACGAGAATATTCTTTGCAAGAGTGGTACGATGGTGTAACTTGGTAAAGGTACTTGGTCAACAACCTCGATACTAGCGCGTGCCGAGTAGCGTCACCATGTGGCAGCTGTTCCACAGGGGCCCTCGGTTTTGTCGTGGCACCATAAGCTATTGACCAGGCGACTATTACCAACTTACACACAATGAAGGCAGTGGGGTCATAGACCACGGAATCAGAGGAGTATTGCAAGGGAAGATTCAAAAAGCAAGGGTTCCTTTCATGACAAGGGACAAGAAAATCAAACCCCATAACTGATTTAATTTAAGTAGATTCAATTGTTCTGTGGCGACATCTACAATTAGTTGATACAGTGTCCTCTGTTATCCAATCCTGACTGTTCTGCTTGCATCGGAATGGTTGCTTCTATCGTAAATGCTGGACGTCGTCTCGAGAACCCTAAGCAAGTCTAACGGAACCTAAGGGTAAATTGGCGTATCAAACACAATGGAATAAACAACATGCACGTTTCAAACGCCCTTACACTGATACAACGTACAGGCACTTACTCTCCCACTCTCAACACATTGTGTGCCCGCTACGACCAGATGATCATCATCTTTAAGTTTCCGATTCGATTTTTGAACTCTCAAGAACACTAGTTAACAATATTTGTTTTCAAAAATTAAAGTTGCATTTTCAACTACACCACTTGCTCATCATCTTTACTTAAGTACTACACACAAGTATATTTTATTTTTGTTTATAGAAATTGTTTTTCGTACCAAACAATTAAAACTACATATTTTATTCTTCTTGTTAGGATTTTCATTAGCACATTTACGCACTGAGTAAATTAACTTAGATGTTTATTTGATTTCTCTCAACCATAAAGTGAGTCGCATAGGGTTTGCTTACCATTTCATGTGTGTTTTAATTTTTTTTTTAACTCGAGAACTTGTTTTGCTAGTTTCTCTCGGGCCTCAATCTCGTTGCTAAGCAAGCTCGTAACACCCGAGGTGTTACAATCTTCCCCCCCCTTAAAAGAATCTCGTCCCGAGATTCAGATCAAGAACCAAAAGGGAAAACACGTTCACATTTCATAGATCTGAAGGTACATAGGAGGTTACACGGCTTAGCCCACTAAAGCACTCAAGGATTTTAGGGACTACATGGTTACGCACAACCACTAGCTCACTCTAGACATCGGTGAAGACGAGAACAATGGAAAATCAATAAGAAAACGAGTATCCAGAACATGGCATACACCCAACAGACCCAAAAACAAGAGACTGAGAGATAGATCATCGTGAACCCTTAAACCAAAATTAACCAGAGGTGGACTTGAACTTCTTTGATGAAAACTAGATCCCTTCTTCTTCTCAGATTACACAACCACCTCTGACTGATGACCCTAGTTTTATGAGCGACGGCTAGATCTCGTAGCTCTGCTTCAGGTTTGAGGGGATGGGGATGAAGGAGGAGAGCAAGGGCATCTTATAGTGGTGAACGGGGGTAGGGACACAGTGCATTGGGAAGTGGAGGCGGAGTGGATGGGAAACACTGGTAGGTCATGAGGTGGGGAGAACGTTGGCCATGGTGCGCTCCCTGTGCGAGCTTGAGTGGAGAGAGGAAAAAGGAGAGGAGAGGGGGTTCGCTCGATGAGGAGACATGCAGGCGGTCGTGTCCCCAAAAGAAGAAAAAGGAGAGGGGAAGAGGGGTATGGTACGAGAGTGAGGGCAGGGATCGATAGCCGATAGGGTGCTAGGAAAATGGGGAAGCGTACAATGCATGAGTACGGTAGGTGCGGCATAATATCGTGGTTATGCAAGGATGGGGTGCTAGTGGTCCCTGACACTGATGGCATCCACAGGGCACGCCACAATAGTGAACTGGCATGCATAGCGTGGTCGAGCTGAACATAGGGCTTGGGACATAACGTCCACTCAGGCTTTTCCAATCACTCCCGACTACCCGAGGGCTAACTTTTCCTTGTTCTTCTTTTCCTTCCCTTTCTTGGCCACAATATGCGCCAATCCTTCGTATGGACCGAGATCACAACATGCGTACTTCCCCCAAAACCACATTAACTCAGTTACCTTGAAAGAGCACTGCTCCATCAACCCATTGTGGATTTCCCGTTAGAACACAAAGATATTTTTCCCAACGAGAATATTCTTTGCAAGAGTGGTACGATGGTGTAACTTGGTAAAGGTACTTGGTCAACAACCTCGATACCAGCGCGTGTCGAGTAGCGTCACCATGTGACAGTTGTTCCACAGGGGCCCTCGGTTTTGTCGCGGCACCATAAGCTATTGACCAGGCGACTATTACCAACTTACATGTAATGAACGCAGTGGGGTCATAGACCATGGAATCAGAGGAGTATTGCAAGGGAAGATTCAAAAAGCAAGGGTTCCTTTCATGACAAGGGACAAGAAAATCAAACCCCATAACTGATTTAATTTAAGTAGATTCAATTGTTCTGTGGCGACATCTACAATTAGTTGATACAGTGTCCTCTGTTATCCAATCCTGACTGTTCTGCTTGCATCGGAATGGTTGCTTCTATCGTAAATGCTGGACGTCGTCTCGAGAACCCTAAGCAAGTCTAACGGAACCTAAGGGTAAATTGGCGTATCAAACACAATGGAATAAACAACATGCACGTTTCAAACGCCCTTACACTGATACAACGTACAGGCACTTACTCTCCCACTCTCAACACATTGTGTGCCCGCTACGACCAGATGATCATCATCTTAAAGTTTCTGATTCGATTTTTGAACTCTCAAGAACACTAGTTAACAACATTTGTTTTCAAAAATTAAAGTTGCATTTTCAACTACACCACTTGCTCATCATCTTTACTTAAGTACTACACACAAGTATATTTTATTTTTGTTTATAGAAATTGTTTTTCGTACCAAACAATTAAAACTACATATTTTATTCTTCTTGTTAGGATTTTCATTAGCACATTTACGCACTGAGTAAATTAACTTAGATGTTTATTTGATTTCTCTCAACCATAAAGTGAGTCGCATAGGGTTTGCTTACCATTTCATGTGTGTTTTAATTTTTTTTTTAACTCGAGAACTTGTTTTGCTAGTTTCTCTCGGGCCTCAATCTCGTTGCTAAGCAAGCTCGTAACACCCGAGGTGTTACAATCTTCCCCCCTTAAAAGAATCTCGTCCCGAGATTCAGATCAAGAACCAAAAGGGAAAACACGTTCACATTTCATAGATCTGAAGGTACATAGGAGGTTACACGGCTTCGCCCACTAAAGCACTCAAGGATTTTAGGGACTACATGGTTACGCACAACCACTAGCTCACTCTAGACATCGGTGAAGACGAGAACAATGGAAAATCAATAAGAAAACGAGTATCCAGAACATGGCATACACCCAACAGACCCAAAAACAAGAGACTGAGAGATAGATCATCGTGAACCCTTAAACCAAAATTAACCAGAGGTGGACTTGAACTTCTTTGATGAAAACCAGATCCCTTCTTCTTCTCAGATTACACAACCACCTCTGACTGGTGACCCTAGTTTTATGAGCGACGGCTAGATCTCGTAGCTCTGCTTCAGGTTTGAGGGGATGGGGATGAAGGAGGAGAGCAAGGGCATCTTATAGTGGTGAACGGGGGTAGGGACACAGTGCATTGGGAAGTGGAGGCGGAGTGGATGGGAAACACTGGTAGGTCATGAGGTGGGGAGAACGTTGGCCATGGTGCGCTCCCTGTGCGAGCTTGAGTGGAGAGAGGAAAAAGGAGAGGAGAGGGGGTTCGCTCGATGAGGAGACATGCAGGCGGTCGTGTCCCCAAAAGAAGAAAAAGGAGAGGGGAAGAGGGGTATGGTACGAGAGTGAGGGCAGGGATCGATAGCCGATAGGGTGCTAGGAAAATGGGGAAGCGTACAATGCATGAGTACGGTAGGTGCGGCATAATATCGTGGTTATGCAAGGATGGGGTGCTAGTGGTCCCTGACACTGATGGCATCCACAGGGCACGCCACAATAGTGAACTGGCATGCATAGCGTGGTCGAGCTGAACATAGGGCTTGGGACATAACGTCCACTCAGGCTTTTCCAATCACTCCCGACTACCCGAGGGCTAACTTTTCCTTGTTCTTCTTTTCCTTCCCTTTCTTGGCCACAATATGCGCCAATCCTTCGTATGGACCGAGATCACAACATGCGTACTTCCCCCAAAACCACATTAACTCAGTTACCTTGAAAGAGCACTGCTCCATCAACCCATTGTGGATTTCCCGTTAGAACACAAAGATATTTTTCCCAACGAGAATATTCTTTGCAAGAGTGGTACGATGGTGTAACTTGGTAAAGGTACTTGGTCAACAACCTCGATACCAGCGCGTGTCGAGTAGCGTCACCATGTGACAGTTGTTCCACAGGGGCCCTCGGTTTTGTCGCGGCACCATAAGCTATTGACCAGGCGACTATTACCAACTTACATGTAATGAACGCAGTGGGGTCATAGACCATGGAATCAGAGGAGTATTGCAAGGGAAGATTCAAAAAAGCAAGGGTTCCTTTCATGACAAGGGACAAGAAAATCAAACCCCATAACTGATTTAATTTAAGTAGATTCAATTGTTCTGTGGCGACATCTACAATTAGTTGATACAGTGTCCTCTGTTATCCAATCCTGACTGTTCTGCTTGCATCGGAATGGTTGCTTCTATCGTAAATGCTGGACGTCGTCTCGAGAACCCTAAGCAAGTCTAACGGAACCTAAGGGTAAATTGGCGTATCAAACACAATGGAATAAACAACATGCACGTTTCAAACGCCCTTACACTGATACAACGTACAGGCACTTACTCTCCCACTCTCAACACATTGTGTGCCCGCTACGACCAGATGATCATCATCTTTAAGTTTCCGATTCGATTTTTGAACTCTCAAGAACACTAGTTAACAATATTTGTTTTCAAAAATTAAAGTTGCATTTTCAACTACACCACTTGCTCATCATCTTTACTTAAGTACTACACACAAGTATATTTTATTTTTGTTTATAGAAATTGTTTTTCGTACCAAACAATTAAAACTACATATTTTATTCTTCTTGTTAGGATTTTCATTAGCACATTTACGCACTGAGTAAATTAACTTAGATGTTTATTTGATTTCTCTCAACCATAAAAGTGAGTTGCACAGGTAAGTGAGTCGCACAGGTTTTGCTTATCATTTCATGTGTGTTTTAATTTTTTTTAAACTTGAGAACTTGTTTTGCTAGTTTCTCTTGGGCCTCAATCTCGGTGCTAAGCAAGCTTGTAACACCCAGGGTGTTACAGCTTTGACTTGTAATTAAGAATGACTTAGGAATTATTCATCTAATGTTCTACTTAGCCATGCTAATGCTATAGAAAGGAGTACTCTGAATGGTTATCATTTATCATTACTTATCATATATATTTATCTCATGACTTATCCCTGTTGTGAGTAGAAGTAGGTCATCGTTTATATCTCCATATTGCGTATAAGTTATCAATATATTCCTATTGTCCATCCTTTCATGTGGTAAAAATATAAATAACGATACCTGAAATACTCTCGGGTGAAGTGCTACAATGGTATATTATCTGTATGCTTGCAGATTCCTTTCATATATACGTTCTATCTAGTCACATGAGATAATAAAGTACTTCTTAGTGTCAATCTAGAAGTGTCACCAGGTAGTGTCAATAAGCATTTCTAGCACCATCGCTAGGGATGACAACTTAGTAAAGTGATGCTAAGAAATATCAACAACATTAGGTGACTACATAATAATAATACCAACAACTACTACACGCATGATTTGTAGGGACGGCTCATAACCATTTGTAGGGGCGGTTGTGCCAGTCGTCCCTACCAAGGCATTGCTACAAGTCGCTGATTTGTAGGAATGGTTGGCCAGCCCCCTACAACTCCGTGGCAAGTCGCAAGTCACGGCATTTTTCGCGTGAAAATCACGCGCTTCGCGCCCGACGGGATTCAAATCTGCGACCTCCCCCTCGCGAAAACCCTCCTCTACCACTGCACCTCACACTAACTTTGTCTATTTTGGATTTTTCTTTCCCCACATATTATCCTACATCAAGTTTAAATTGATTGTTTTAGGCCCTAAACGAATTCAAATGAAAAAGTTGTCAACTATAAAGTTGTATAACTTTTCGAGATCTACAACTTTCATTTACATAGTTTCAACATCTAACGCCGTTTACAAAATTTAAATTTCAAATTTTCGAAATTCAAACATGCTTTCTGTTTAACAAGATGATTTCAAATCAAAAAGTTGTCAATTACAAAGTTTTATAACTTTTCGAGATCTACAACTTTCATTTTGGTTGTTTCTCCATCCGAGGTCATTTGAAAAATTTAAATTTCAAATTTGAGAAGTTCAAACGTAGTTTTCCTTCACAAAATGATTTCAAATGAAAATTTTGTCAACTACAAAGTTCTATAAGTTTTTTAGATCTACAACTTTTATTTTGGTTGTTTCTCCATCCAACGAAGTTTGAAAATTTCAAATTTGAGAAATTTAAACATAGTTTTTGTTAACAAAATGATTTCAAATGAAAATGTTGTCAACTACAAAGTTCTATAACTTTTCAAGATCTACAACTTTCATTTGGTCATCTTTTCATGTGACTTTATTTTATGACTTTAAAATTTGAATTTCAAAAAATATTAACTTGAAATAACATTTTGAAAGACTAAATGATTTCAACTGAAAAGTCATTGACATAAATTCATAGAGCAAGATTTTAGAAAATTTTAGCAAAAAGAATCATCAAATTTAAAGTTAGTATGAGGGAGAAAGACTAGTTACAAGTTTTAGCCAGAGATTAAAAAGAGAAATCAGAGTTCTTTGACAATTCAAAAATTGAATTTCAAACAGCATTTTGAAGTAGTAAATGATTTCAAATAAAAAAGTTATAAACAACAAAGTTCTATAACTTTTCGAGATCTACAACTTTTATTTTGATCATTTCTCCATCCAAGATCATTTAAAAAATAGAATTTTAGTACTTAATATTTACTATTCAGCGCCTATTTGTAGGTGCGGCTCAATATAAAGCCGCCCCTACAAATCGGATTTGTAGGGGCGGCTAAATATAGAGCCGCCCCTACAATTAGGGCCATTTGTAAGGGTGGTTCATTTGGAAACCATTTGTAGGGGCTGCTCAATATAGAGCCGCCTCTAAAAAAAAGAGGCGTTGCTACAAATCCTTTCTGTAGTGGTAGACGAGTGGTCGTCGTACTTAGGGATGTGGTCATGCTACGACCCAATCCTCTTTGCTAGCATTTTGTTGGGGGACGACCCATGGGTCCTCGACCTCCTGACCTACGGGTCTCCAACCCATCATATTAATGATCGGAGGGCACGGTGTCCCATAGACCAGGGCAGTTTTTGAGATCGAGGACGTTGAACTCAGGGGGAGATAGTCGGGGCTTGGTCCCGATCTGATTGTGGTCACTAAAACCTTTCTCCCTTGGTCCCTGGTTCGGTTTGTGACCTTGTATCGGGTCTATTTTTTCGCCCAACGCGGGTGAGACCATCCACTGTAACCACGTGGTCGAGCAATGCGCGAGCATCAATGGGTAGTTTGAGTGGAACCCGATTGTCCCTCACAACATAGTGGAGTTCGGCTGTGCCTGTTTGACAGACGTCCCATTAATCATCGACCGTCAATCTCTGGCCGCTTCGGCAGCGGCCAGAGGGCTAGCAGCCTCCCCCCCCTCCCCCCTCGCAAGGAGGGGATCACCGGGCTGCCTTGAAGTGAACGACTCAAACACAAGTTTAGATGATCAGGAGGCTCGACGCCATCTTGATCGTAGCGAAAATTAATTAATTTTTCATTCCAATCCAACCTAATACATGCAGGTTAAGGTTGATATGAGTACAGTCAAACAAGACTTAATTGATGCTAAGATTACTAATTACCATAAATGGCGTGTATTTAGTTTATGACACTCCTATTTTTATCGCTGCAAAGCCTCACTTGTACTCGATTAATACCACACTAGTTCATCACGCGCGCCATCGCGCGCGCCGGCAAGGTAGGAAAGGAGATACCTACATTCTAAAGACCACATGGGTCTCGCAGAGAAATGTTAAATGTGCCCGTGCCTAATATTGGCGGGAAAACCACAGCACTTCATAAATTTCCTGCAGCGATATTAATTCTCGTAGAAATTTTACTCACACATATGCATGTCATAGGAACTTTAATGATTTCAGCATATATATGTTAGTGTTAGCCACATTGTGAGCCGATAATAGATAAAAAATGAAGCTCCACAGCTTGATAACCTGATGGTAATTGACTCAACGAGGAAATTGGAAGCCAAAGTTATGATATTCACAAAATATATCACGGCATTGCGCCGAAATGGCAAGTGACATGATGAGCATTAATTGTGACCAATTTTACCTTCCTTACAACAATATAAGCTAAGCAAATAAAGCAGCTACGAGCACCAACAAAATCAAAATGCATAACACCATTAACAAGGCAATCACTTCACACCTCTCAAAGCAAGCTGTCATACTACATAGTTTGCCACCTTTAGTGAAGGTTCTAGCTAGACATGCTTCTTAGGTCTCACTGAGTACCGATTAACAATAAAAGCGAGCGCTATGCTGCAACGTGATATGCTTGCAGTGATAATTGGCACAACAAAAGCAGAAAGAATAGCTAGTCAATATTACTAAGTACCGACGTTTAGATGCAATGCCAGACCTAAGAATTTGCTCCAGCGTGAGGCATCCACCATTCTGCCGCATCTCGGGCTACACAGACCCGACATGGCGATCCATGACGAAACAGACGTGGCCGCCGACCGTGACAGCACCATGGAATGTGCACACGTTCCGACACCATGCGGAGGCGTGCCTCAGCCACTTCACCTCCTCCTGAACAACCTAGAGCCCGTCCCCTGCGGGCAGGGGCACCCTCTTCACTGCCACCCGGTGCTTGCACCGCTTGGCCGCGCTGTCGCCACCGCCACGAGACAGTGTGCCGGCTCACACCTCCTGGCCGGCGGGCCTAGGCGGGTCGCTCCCGACGCGGTGGGCGAGCCTGAGGTCCGGTTGCGAGGCGAGGTCGAAGGAGTTGCATCCTGGGAAAACCTGTCAACATTTATCGTCACTCAAGGTTAAACAGCTGGACTACATTTTATGGAGTATGCAAAAATGACCAGCTGATTCACATCGAGAACCAAAACATTGCTACCAGGAAATGCAGCAAGCAGCAAATTGGTAGCTACATCTTTAACGAAACTATGTAACGGAACAAGAAAACAGTTCTCACAGTAATAAACCTACATAATGCAGAATGATTTCACCATGATCACCAAGACACTACAGTAAAAGGAAACTATTCTATATTATATAAGAAAAGGAAATGAAGCCACGCTTGCCATGTGGTGCCATCCAGGCTTCATCATACTGCAAAATAGTGCAGCACAAGCAACACTCCAAGCTAAAATACAATGAACACAAGAGCTACTACAAGCAAGCAGAACTGGCAAACAAGCAAGCAGAAATATATTCTTCAAGACAGAAGAGACTGTAGGGCTTGTGCAAACATCAAGAATGGAACATATATAGCTTACCAAAAAGCCATGTCGTTAAGTGATGAAATTACTTGGCAATAGATAGCTTAAAAACATGCAACTAAAAATACAGATTACAAAGCAGTTCAGCAGCAAAGATGGCAACGACTATATACAGAAATGGTCCAATTAATATATATTTTTTTGACAGAGGTAATAGCCAACTTTGATAGAAAGCAGAAGGAAAGTGTCCAACTAATGTACCTACTTTGTACCTAGCTGGGCAATCTCAAGGTTCAGCTGATTAGCATTCTCAAGTTTATCTGCCAAAAAGGAGAACTATGATTTACTTTAACAGTCAAATGTCATTAGTAAAGAAAAAGAAATATAAAGTTCAGTTGTGCAACCTTTAGGAAGATGTATCCCTCCTTTTTCAAAGTCAATGCGCAAGGTAGTTGCTGCTCTTCGAGCTTCCTCTGTGAGCAGGACACTTTCACCCTCAGCTTTTAGTATAGCATTGTACAAAGTAGTGTTTGTATTCAGGTACTGCAGCGCGTTACAGAAATCAAAATGTTACTATAAATTGATCAAGTGATCTGATTTCACATCTTTTGCAATTAGCTAAAGGATGGCAAGGTTTCACAAAAGTGTTAGACAACCTATCATAATACTTTACGATCACTATACTATGCAGACATGTTGATTGTTTAAGCCATTATTACATATAACAGTCCAAGTCCATATCAAGCAATGTTTGATGCCAAGCTCACCTGAAGATGCTCATAAATCCTCATTGATGCGTTCTCTGCCTCCTCCACAAACTCCCTGGCACACACACAATAGGATCAGTCTAGGATTGAATCTAGACATGTGAAACTAACAGAGATCATTATCCATGTAAATAGGACAAGGTTCTATTTTAGGTTTGAGCAAATTCAGGCAACGCGGGAAGGGGGCTGAGCAAAAAATCCCCTTTATCTCCTTTCCTATCTTATCGGCCATCGGTGGAGGCCATGCAGCGGATCTAGTGGAGACAGGGAGGGCTCGCGCTGGATCCGCCTGCTGGTCGCAGATCCACCGCCTCTGTTGCCTGCGCGAGCTCCAGGCCGTGGTCCAGCCTCAGATCCGCCGCCGGGATGGGCCCCGCGGGCGGCCGCTCCAAATCCACCGCCGAGGTTGCCGACGTGACCTCCCCGTCATCATCCACGGCTAGCACGGAGGTTCCTCTGCCGCTAGAGCCCTCCGGCGCGTCAGGGCCTCCGCTGGCTGGCTGCGCGGCCGTGGGGACGACCGGCGACGGAGGGGCGAAACCCTAGGCCGCACGACCCGCTGGCTTGCGTCGCGACGAGGAAGTGGCGTGGCGGTGGTGGTGGTGGCGGTGGAGGAGAAGGAGGAGGAGGAGGAGGGAGGCCGCCGCGACGCGGAGGGCCGGCTACCGCCGAGGTCGTCCCGCGCCGTCGCCTGAGCCAGGTCGCGCGTGGGGAGCGGCGAGCGTCGCGGAGAGGTAAACGGAGACGGGTTTCGTTCTCTTTCTTCTGACGGTACGACGGGAGGCTTCGAGATATTCCAAGGGGGGACTGTAGACGCCGGTGGGAGCAGGCAGGACCGTCGATCGAAGAATCCAACGGATGAAGTATTTCGGGTGACGTGGACGGCTTGAGGAGTGGCCAAACCTCCCTGCTTTGATAATAAGAGATAACTCTACACACCGTCGTAGTATATTATCAAAGTATATACACAGCCACATAAATATAAATGGAACTTGGTCAATAAACTTGCTTTTTTCAGTAAGGCCACGTTCGGTACGTAGGGAATGAGTTCCTAAAACCGTTCCTGGCCGGGATGTAAGCCTGTTCGGTTGGTATTAAAGTCGACTGATAAATCGGCTGAAACTATTTTATTATGAGAGAAAAATACTATAAATTTTAGCTGATAAGCTGATTGATAAGTTCAAACGAACAGGCTCTGTAAAGGCCAGGAACGACGAGAAACGAACGAGGCCTTAATCTATATCGCGCTCGAGCGTTTCTAGCGCTCGGTACACTCAGATTTCCTGGCCGTCGATTTTCTGGCGCTCCCCCCACAGGCCTCTGTTGGCACCTGGCAGGCGGGCTCCTTGCTTGGCTTGGCCCGTACGTGCGGCACGTCTGAACGGGAAGGCTCAGGAGCAGGCGGGGCTTGCTCCTTGTCTGCTTGTTTTGGCCCTGCTCCTGTAAGGCTCCTAACAGCCCAGCTAGTTCCAATTAATTTATTTTTTAATTAGTAGTTGTTGATTATTTTTTAATCATATTTATTATTTCTGTTTTAATGTAAGTTCCATGTTTAATTGGTGTAAATTGATGGTTCGTAAATTAAAATGTTCATAATTACTCGAATAATTATCTGATTTTTTTCTTTTTGATTTTCTGTATGATTTATTTTGTTTTCCTTTGAAATCTTTCAATTTGGCTTCCACCGAAATAATTTGGCTAATTTTTTGTAGTTTTATTTATTACTTTTGCATTACTTTGGAAATTTTTATTTGGTTCATTTAATCTAGCTATTTGTTTTGTTTTATATGTTCATTTAAATTAGAATTAAGATTTGTTTGACCATCAAATTATGTCCACAATTAGTTATTTTTGGCTGACCCAACAATCCAGTGCTAGATAGACACACCCTTTTTGTTTTCAGATTAACTAGTCTCAGACTTTGACAGAAGAAATTCCCGTTTTCGCTTCACTATTCTCCCTCGTCCCTGATTTATCCCCCAAACTCACCGCCGGCGACGGGGCACAGCAGGCCAGTTCTCCTTTCGCCGGTATCTGTCCATCCCCATCCTCCTCCCCGCCTCTGCGCGTACTGGACCACCGTGGAGCGGGCATCCATCCGGCCTTGGTCTATTCCTTCCTTTGCTCGTAAGTAACCCTGATTTTTGCTCTACGAGTTTGTTTCGTTCTCAGCCGAATCCAAATCTCACTCTGCATTTGCGGATTCGTGCCCTATTTACTACTATATTCCAGCCAGCCATCCATCCATTTCGACTAGGTTCGTCTTCTCCATCGCGGAAGCTCAACCCGAGTTGACGCCAGAAGAGAATCGGTGCCCTAGGTGTTCGCGCAGAATTATTTTCCAGAAGATTTGGGGATCGAGTCGAACCCTATGCCCCGATTTAAGCCTGCCGCTGGCCTGCCCCCTTACCACCACCGGGCGCTCACCGGTCCTGGAGCCGGCCATGGGCAGGGTCCAGTCCCCACGGCACATGGGATGATGCACCGGGAGGTCCGTGACCCGTACGGGCCGCCGGGGCCGGGGCTGCACCTACTGCCGCCGGGGCACGGGCCCGGTCCGTTCCCCTACGACATGCTGCCCCCGCTGCCCCCGCCGGAGGTCCTGGAGCAGAAGCTTGTGGCACAGCGCGGGGAGATGCAGAAGCTGGCCGTGGAGAACGACCGGCTTGCTGTGAGCCACGCCTCGCTGAGGAAGGAGCTGGCCGTGGCGCAGCAGGAGCTGCAGAGGCTGCAGGCGCAGGGGGAGGCTGCGAAAGCCGCCGAGGAGCAGGAGATGAGGGGCCTCCTTCATAAGGTTGGGAAGATGGAGGCCGACCTGAAGGCCTACGAAAACGTGAAGGTGGAGCTACAGCAGGCGCACGCTGAGGCGCAGAACCTTATGGCTGTGAGGCAGAGCATGGTGGCCAATGTGCAGAAGCTGAGCAAGGACCTGCAGAGGAACCTCGGTGAGTCGCAGCAGCTTCCGGCACTCGTCGCTGAACGGGATGCTGCTAGGCAAGAAAATCAGCACCTCAGGTCTGTGGCGGATGCTGCGTTTATCCTTTAGCATTAGCATGTATATTGTTCAATATGTGATTGCCTCCACCTTTGCATGCACTATTTATATTTCAGGAATACGTATGACTACGAAAGGAAACTCAGGGTGGATCACTCAGAGTCTTTGCAGACAATGAAGAGGAATTATGACTCCATGGTTACAGAGCTTGAAAAACTCCGTGCTGAGTTGAGGGACACGTCTAATCTTGACAAAAGTGGTATGGAGTTTTGTCGTTTATCAGTTATTTCCTTTATTGCTCTATATATGTTGGCATCTATAGGGACTAGATTTTTTATTTCAGGTTTTTTCACCATGAAACATTTGTATGTGTAGGTTTTTTCTACAATAATACCACCCAAAAGGCCGATGGTATATCTAGCCATCTTTCTGTTGGACAAATTTCTTATGATAGTGGCTACGGAAGTGCACAGGTGAGCCGTGAGCATCTTTAGTTCTTTACTTCCTAGCTTAAAAGTTGTTAAATGTCTGTTTGCTTAAAGAGGCCATTTGGCAGCGATTCTGAAGCCCGTTCCATTCTAGAAATGCCAGAATCTCTGCCAAACGGTTTTCTACTGGACGTTTCATTTCACAAAGCACCAAGAAACAGACCAAAGCTGGTTTCACATGAGAAACGGTCCCTCTGTTCCCACCTCCCCCTTAGCTTCACTCATATTTACTGCCTTTTTCCTCTGTTAAAATAAACTCCACCAATTCTCACTTCTTCCGCAGATGATAAGATTAATCTGATCTGATAGGGTTTGGTTAGTGTGTGCATATATTTTTTATTTGTTATATCATTGGAAGCATATGTAAAGGGGTGCATCAATTAATTTAACCAACATCCTCTCTTCAGAGAATCTGAATCTGGGCAACCTGCCAAACTATTTAAAAAGTGATTCCGATTCATGGAGAAACATTTCTGAGGAGAAACTAATCTGAAACATTTCTTGGAGAATCTGGATCCCTACCAAACAAACGATAAATATGTCCTACCGTTGTGATCATGAATTCATGATTATCTGCCACTACAAGACAGCATTTACTTAAGTGTTTCCTCAATATCAGAAAATCTGTTCATCAAATTGCAATTGAGCCCTTTTGTTGTGATTCTTTCATAATTTAATTTCTACCTTAATGGTTATCACGGTGCATGCTTAAATTGAAGTTGAGGTGTCCTGCTCCACACTTCAGGACATGAATTCAAGAGGGTTCATTCTCAACCTAAGCAGTCCACCCACTCATTGTTCTCTTCCTTGTTGTCTAACAATGCCAACCTTCCAACAAATGAACAATGGCCTCATCTGATTTCAATGCCTCATTTCTCTGTTCATTTATTCCATCCCATTCCCCATTCAGGCATTCAGCCTCAATACTAGATCCTCTCCGCCATCTCCTGGGCGTCCTGCTTGTGCCAGTGCCTCCTGTGACACACACCACCCTCCAGTGCCACCTCAACATGTCATTGAGGGAACATAGAACCTACTAATTCTTACGGAAATTCTTTTGTCACCTTAACATGCAATTACTTGCTCTGTATGGACAATGCTTTATATGAAGGATGCTCAAAATTTTCAGCTGTCATAGTTTGTTAAATCAGCAAGATTTGCCTTATCTGACCATCTTGCTTTGCATGTCTAACATTTGATAGAGCTATACAAAAATATGCCAGATAGTTTAAAGATGGCACATACCCACCATGTCAAGATTCTAGTGTGCATAGTACATAGCGTGTTACTGCTACTATTGAATGATTGAATCAGTGATCTGGATGCCCCCTGTTCTCATATTGGGTAGTCATGGGCCCATGAGCAGTTGCTGATCACAAATGCAGAGTAACTTGCACTAATGCTAGATTATATAGTTTCGTTAAAAAAAAAGCTAGACTATAGTTGGTTACTTTTAAGTTTGTCCCTTGATTCTCTCTTTTCTTTCTTCCTTTTTTCTGGCATGAAGTTAATGGATGCTGCTATCTTGCTGTGTAGAAAATGGATCGCAAAGTAATTAGTCTACCATTTCAAAGCACTCATAATATTATTTCTGCCTTCAGCTTATTGTAACTTTGTTTGGATTCATCTTTATCTAGTGATAACGATATGATTTTGATGTTAATTAAGGCAAGGACAACTCCTACTGGTCTGGCAGACCCTTTAAGTGGAAGCCCTGGAGGGACTGGTCTTCGTTCTGGATTGGATCCATCAAGAGGCAATGCATATGATGGTTCTCATGTTGCCAATTTCAGTTCTTCAAAAACCGGGACCCATGATGCAGCAAGGGGTGCCACTGGCTTTGACTCTTTGAAGGGTTCTGGGTATGATGCTTCAAAGGCACATGTAATTGGACAGGCGTCAGCTACAGCGGCTCATGGGGGCCTTGCTGGTTACTACGGATCCAATCAGGCAACATCGGCTCCATATGCATGGGGACAATCTGCATCGACCTATGGATCTGTACAGGTGCCACCATCTTATGCATCTGGGTCAAACACATCCTACGGCGCAGCAGCAGTGCGTCCCTATGGCTCAGCTCAGGCGCAACCATCATATGGACAAACACAGGCACCATCTGCGTATGGGCACACACAGCTACCATCATCCTTTAGTCTAGCACAGTCACAATCCCCCTTCACTGCTGCACAGGGGTCCTCTCCCTATGGGTTGGCTGCACAGCCTCCGGCATATGGATCTGGGCGAGCAGGCACAAATGCTGGCAACTATGAAGCGTCTCATGGACGTAAATAAATTTGCGGCAAATTTGTAATACTTGGCTACTTTCAAAAGAGAGCTTTGTACACCGAGTTAAAATCCTTTCTGTAGCTACTGAAACCTTGTTGTTTAACTGTTCAGAGATGCCAGAGGAATCTGTTACAGTCGATAAAAAGATTATCTCTGTACATATCGTGATGCATCTTAAGTTCTGGTGCATTTTTTTTGCTCAATAGAGTAGGCCAGTTGGGAACTCAGATTTGACTATTTGAGTTGTGTGCTTTGGTTTTATATCTGGCTTCACCAAGTTATGCCCATTGCCTGGCTGAAATGCTGCATGTACGATATGAAATTCACTCTGCAGATACTGGGGCTGTGCTAACTCTTAGCTTGTTGCTGCAACTTTGTATCAAACATCTGAGCTGGGAAGAAGCTGCTGGCAAAATATCAGGAGATGCCTGCGGCCTGCCTGAAAGCATGACCTTCTAAGGCCTTTTTAATTCCTCCCCTTAAAGTTTACTCTCTATCCTATCAAATGTTTGACACATGCACATAGTATTAAATATAGACTAAAAAATAACTAATTGCATAGTTTACGACTAATTTGCGAGATGAATCTTTTAAGCCTGATTAGTTTATGATTTGATAATGTGGTGCTTCAGTAGCACGTGTGCTAATAATGGATCAATTAGATTTAATAAATTCGTCTCGCGGATTACGGATGGATTCTGTAATTTGTTTTTTTATTAGTATCCGAACATCCCATGCGACACCCCATATAACACCCGATATGACACTTCAAGACTTTATATCCTGAATCTAAACGAGGCCTAAGTGGCCGGATGAATACGCATAATATCCTTTCATCCATGACTTCGCAACAGAATGACAGACTGAAACACATCATTTTACACCCATGATTGTTTACAGTACACCAGGGTACGTTTTCATGCAGGGAAAAAAAAGAGAGGTGCACGAAAAATCCATGGTGAACTGATGTCTTCTGAATCTGCATCAGTGGTCATGGATTAACAGAAATTAGTCGCTGAAATTCCAGCTTGGACCCTTTGCTTGTTGGTGCCGCACCACAGCCGTAGTTCTTGGTGGCCGCACTACTACTACGTCGACGGCTCTAAACCTCCAACAGGAATTCCAGCCGTAGTTCTTGGTGGCCGCACTCTTGTGTCTGATGGCTCTAAACCTCTAACCGGACTCCAGCAGAATAAATTCATGCGACCTACCTTTGCAGAAAGCAGGACAGAAAAAGACCCAAAACGGTTCCAGCTCTAGCTCTACGCACAGGGGAATATATTAGGCCCTATACTGCCTGCCCCAAGGTTAAACTTGCAATTGGTGTAAGAAAGATGGTATTGATTTGATGGAAGGGTATAAAGCGGAAAAAGGGAGGAGGCTTTACAAGAACAGGAGCAGTACAAGTGAAGCTCGTGAGGTAACTGGCCAGCCGGAAAAGGCTCACTGAATAATCACTCTTTTATCTCTGGAGTGCTCCATCTTTACAGAAGGCAGTCTTCTTGCAGTAGTATGAAGCATGGCCATGGCGAGAGTTTATTCAACTTGTGTCAAATCACTCGTGCGGTATGTTTGCTAGCGCGACATATGTAGCTTACTAGCTTTAATAAGAGCTTATCCATTAAACCAACTGAATGATGACATATATAGCTGTGAAAAAAAATTACCACTGTTTTGCTTTTTATGATTTATATATGCCATTCAACATTGATGTTGCCTTGCCTGCCTACACATTTAGGTGTTTTCTATATAATTAGGTTGAATTTCAACCGCTACGACGACGTTGGTGCAGTAGCAACGTACAGATCGGATCAACAAGAAATCTTTAGCCTAATCATATCACTATCTTCTGCCCGCACAATGGAGCCGAGACATCTCTTTAAATGGATATATCACATGCTTTCTAGCTAGGTTCTATATATAAGTAGTTACCATTTGTCGGATTCTGTTATTCTTAATTTGTTTGCTTGGCTCACATGAAAGGGAAATAGGTCATAAACTAATATTAGCTTGATCAAAAGAGGTAAATCTTTAGCATATGAAAATCTCAGCCGCAAGGTCGAGCTAGGATTATCGTCCTGTTCGTTTGGCTTATAAGTCGTACTTTTTTAGCCAACGAATAGTATTTTTTCTCACAATAAATCAGCCAACAGTACTTTCAGCCATGGCTTATGAGCCAAGCGAACATGGCAATATCTTAACACACACACACTTTTCTGTACGTGTACGGCCGATGCCTTCCTTTAGAAGCCATCTACCCCTCCTGTGCCAGGATTCATATTCTGCTGGCAAAATCTCCCAATGACACTTGGACACAAAACATACACAAAAGAAATTGGTGATGGGCACATAATAAACACATATAAAAGAACTGACATGCAGCTTTACTGCACCGAGAATCGATGCAATTAGTTTAGCAGGGATTAGGACCCAAACATATCTAGGGCCTGTTCGGCAGGACTAAAAAATATTGTTCCGACTGATTGTTATGAGAGAAAAATACTGTTCTGGCATGACGTGAACAGTGATTTCGTGAGGGCGAGAACCAGCCAGCCAGCCAGCTTAAAGCCAGCCGAACGGGCTCCTAATTCGTAGCTCCTCGCCTAACATCCCTGAACCCTCTGCCCATCATTAGGATTCTGCCTAAAATTCGTTGTTATGATCGACGCCACGTTGTGATTACAGCAAGAGCACATTACATGTACGGCAGGGACTAAACTAATAAGTATCGAAACAGGGGCACAAAAATGAACGAAGAGACCTCTAGTCAAGAGAGAGATGGCAAAGGCAAGCCCAGCTGTGGGCAGTGGGAGCTGTAGCCTGTAGGCAGCAGCACAGTACTGCAGCTTGAACTGATCTTTTTATGTGAGTAGAATATGATCGCTTTTACATAGCATCATAATGCCCTTTTTGACTGATCCTCATTAGTCAGTAATCTTGAATTATTGTATACTATATACAGATAGTTAGATACGCGCACACATACGTGCTAAAGAGGGTTGGAACTTGGAATGATCTGGTGAAAGAAAGAAACTTGTGCATGCGAGTCTACTTGTTCGGCACCGAAAAATGGTAGATTATTGGAGCACTGTGAAAGCCCGCTACTTTTTATCATGACACGAATTATTTTTGTGGAATTCTGATTAAGGACGCAATGCAATGCAAGATCACGGAATTACGTGCAAATCACGGTTTGCTTCTCTGGGCTTCTCTTGTACAGGAAGCTGTTGTAAAGTAATCTGCTGCTCTCTCCTCTGTACGCGTGGCAGGGGTAGGCGTCGAAAGTGTTTCCCTGCTGCTGCACTGTAGCCGCGGCAGGAGCAAGCATCGAAAGGCTCCCCTGCCGCGCCACAGCAGGGGCAGACGCATATGTAGTCACTGCAGCAGCATGACAGCCTGACATGTGTGTACTAGGATTAGATGGGTAGAGTTATATATATAGCTTTTCACTGCAACTCAGTAAAGAGAACGAGTTCAGTTTTGCCATCTCTTCTGCAGAGATCCGTTCAACGCTGGTGCTTATGTTGTGTGTTAGCGCTCTGTTCTTCCTCCCTTCTTCTACCTCTAGCCATAGTGAGCGAGAACGCCGATGAGCGGTCGGCTCATTCGTGCGGGAGATCTCGGGACCAACGGCTGTAGCCTAGGATAGAATGCATCCGGGGTAAAAAGATCTTGGCGAGGGCCTGCTTAGAATAGTGGCCATGAATGAAGTGACTGAACGTATTAGTGACTCTGATGAGATGCTGGCTTATCCCCATAAGCTTCCTTATCTGAACAGTTCCTCCTCCCTCCATTAATTCCCCGTTCCCTTATCTGAAGCTATTACATTCAGACAGTGTTCTATTTGATCCACGATGAACCACTGTGAAAGCTCAACTTGTATTTTGTTCTCCTATGATTGAGAGTAATATATGTATTTATGGCAATTCTTATCTGAGCGAGGGGTTCATTATTGCTGGACAGCTAGATTTGTTCTGAGAACAACTAGAGAAGCTCTGGAGAATCCTTTTTGGCAACTGAGATTTTTACTGAAATGTGTCGCAGCACGTGCATCGCATTTCAGTTGGAGCTAAGAGGTTGTTTTCACTGAATGGGCAATCATAATTCAGAGCCGCCAATTGGCCAGTCAAAGGAGGGAAAGTGACTGGTGATAGACTGGTAGGTAATAGGGATTAGGGGGGTGAAAATTGTGTGCATGTGAGGCCGCGTTTAGTTCGGCCCCAGATTTGGCGCCGCCCAAATTCGTGGTACTGTTGCGTGCTGTAGCGTTTTGTTTTTATTTGGTAATAATTGTCCAATCGTTGACTAATTAGGCTCAAAACGTTCGTCTCGCAAAGTACAACTAAACTGTGCAATTAGTTTTTGATTTCGTCAACATTTAGTACTCCATACATGTACCGTAAATTTGATGTGATGGGGAATCTTCTTTTTGCATAGTGCCAAATTCTAAAATTTGGATGAACTAAACGTGGCGTGAGTAGCCTGTGAGGGCCAGGCTGTGTCCATGCCTCCCTCCCCTCTTTGAAGCTAGTAGTAGTAGGTAGGGATGGATTCGACCATCCAATGTTTTCCTCCAACAAATCTCCCACTTGGAGCTGGAGCTGAGAGGTTCAAGGAAAGATTCATGCATGCATCTGGTAGCTTCTGTGGTGAAAAAAAAAATTGAAACACCTACCTGGCTGAGGCTGAGTGAACAGATTGAGTTGAACTGGCTGTGGGCTTGTGGCTGCCCTCCTCGGCCAGTCTGATTCAAATCAAATAATAAGCAAAGCATCATAGCCACACAAAGAGTCCATAAAACTCTGGATCATGAACAGGATTCATTCATGAGAAACTATCATTTGAGCAGCACCCAGCAAACTCAAGGATTTCACTGCAGAAATCCTTGCCTAATAAAAGGTCAAACAGCAGGGAACAGCTCCACTCATGCGAGTACTATAGAAAAGAATCTCTTTTCTTTTTTTTCTTGGACACATGCTTATCTTTTCAAATTCAAATTTTAATTTGAAAACATAAGGCTGTAAAAGACCTAGAATTCCTGTTCCACACGGCCACACTGGCATCAAGGAATCTCAGTTCCCAATCTTTTTTTACAAGGAAATGAATCCATAAAATGTGATCAAATGTGACCTGCAAGATTTAATTTTCCCGGCAGATTATACAGGTCACACAAACTTGTCTGTGAACTGTCGTCCTTTCTTTCTTTGTTCTGTGGAATTTTGGAAAAGAACTCCCTGAGGAGGACTGGGGGTAGAGCATAAAATCCTCCTGACGAACGAGCCTTCCCTATCATTCTTTTTCCTTCATGGCAAATGACACTTTTGGTACATAAGAACAAGGCGTGATCGATCGTTCAATATGACACGGATTCACCGGACCTGTTGGTGTTTACATAAAGAAAAAAAACAAAGACCGCCGCATTGCGACAATTGCTTGGAATAATATGCTCTAAAAAATGAACACCCATTAACTGATTGGATGGATTCATAGCAGCTAGCCCTCACTAGTGGAAGCTAGTAGTAGTAGTAGGTAGGGATGGATTCGATCATCCAATGTTTTCCTCCAACAAATCTCCCACTTGGAGCTGGAGCTGAGAGGTTCAGGAAAAGATTCATGCATGCATCTGGTAGCTTCTGTGGTGAAAAAAAAAGTTGAAACACCTACCTGGGGCCGAGGCTGAGTGAACAGATTGAATTGAACTGGCTGTGGGCTTGTGGCTGCCCTCCTCGGCCAGTGTGATTCAAATCAAATAATAAGCAAAGCATCAGAGCCACACAACATGCACAAAGAGTCCATAAAACTCTGGATCATGAACAGGATTCATTCATGAGAAACTATCATTTGAGCAGCACCCAGCAAACTCAGGGATTTCACTGCAGATATCCTTGGCTAATAAAAGGTCAAACAGCAGGGAACAGCTCCACTCATGCGAGTACTATAGAAAAGAACGGCTGTGGCAGCAACGCTGCATGCTGCTCCAGCAGACACCAGACACCAGACACCAGACACCAGCTGCTGCTCATCAGCCGTCGTCCTGCAGAATCCAGCGGTGAGCGGCGAGTGTGAGTGAAGTCTGGCCGCACGCGTGCTCAGGTGCATGCTGTTGCTGTGCGCCACAGTCCCATCCCACCCCGTTCCCATGGCGCGTGCGGTGCGGGTGCGGGTGCGGGTGCGGCGTGGGCCACTGGGCCTCGGTCTCGGCCCATCCCCACCGTCCAAACCGCCCGCCAACTTGCGCGGGCGGGAATCCTTCCCGATTCCGTTCCGCGCGCTCAGTCGTCGGCCCTGCCACGACACCCGCTGCGGTGAGGCTGAGAGCCAATGAGCCACTGCCCAGTGCCCACTGCACTGCACCGCACCTTCCCTCGCCAGCCAAGGCAGGAAGGCCCCCGCTATAAATTGCGCTCGCGCCAACCCACCCCCGGCATCATATCGATCGGAAGCCAAGCCAGCCAACCAGACCAAGCAACACCACCAGCAGCTCATCATCAGCTCCGGCTGCTCCGTCCTCGCGCTCGCCGGACCAGGTCACCAGGCAGGGCGTGCCAAGAACCCGAGCCAGCGAGGAGATGGGCAGCTGCTTCTCTTCTTCGGGGTCGGTGGGCGACGACGCGGCCGGCTACGGCGACGAGAGGAGGGTGAGGAGGGTGTGGCCCAGCGACGACGACGGCGGCGATTGGAACGTCGACAACAGGGCCGCCATCTACATCGCCAAGTTTCACCGCCACCAGTCCGGCGGCGTCTGCACAGACTGCGCCGCCGACCAGCAGCAGCAGACGCCGGCCGCCGCCCAGTGACTTGGCTTGTGCATGGAATCAATCCGAGATGAAGAGTTCACTAGAGTGATGTCTTGTTTCTGGTGGATCCAAATCCGATCCAATCGGTTTTATGCCTGCCTGCCATCGCTTTCACACTTCTTTAATTTCTACTACTAAATCTCCTCCTCTTCTTCTCCCTTCGGTTTCTCTGTAGGACCATCGACCTATAGCCTGTTCGTTTGGTCGTAAACGATCGTGGATTATAAGTCAGAACAGTATTTTTCTCTTATATCAAACCAGCCAGCAATAATAATCCATGATCGTTTCAGCCGAAACGAACAGACTGCTAGCTGCTAATGAATAATCATACCAAGGGATTAGTCTAGATTGTCCAGCCAGTATGTAAATTTGTTCCATACACATATGTGAACTTGTGAAGATCGAGAGTATATGTAAATGCGCTTGCTTTTGTATCGAATTCCTGAAATGCTTCCTATCATCTCCAAATCTCGTGTTTGTTGTTGCATATTGAAGGTACTACACTACAGACTACACTACACTAGCATTGTATCTCTTCACTCATTCCTTGTCTAGTTCCTCCCTAAAAAAATTACACCTTATCTTATCGAATGTTTGGACACATGCATGGAGGATTAAATATAGACTAAAAAAATAACTAATTGTACAGTTTACGACTAATTTGCGAGACGAATCTTTTAAGCCTAATTAGTCCATGATTTGACAATGTGGTGCTACAGTAGCACATGTGCTAATGACGGATTAATTAGGCTTAATAGATTCGTCTCGCGGTTTACTGACGATTCTGTAATTTGTTTTTTATTAGTATCTGAACACCTCACGTGATATTCGATGTGACACCCCAAAACTTTACACCCTGAATTTAAACACGGCCAGAAGCTGAAGGGCTCGTCGGGCACTGTAACACATAGTGATATGTGTTTCGGACCACGACATGAACTCTCAACATGCTAGTCTTCCTAGCTAACAAGATGATGATACAATAATTTAGTTCATATTCATACATGAGCTACATGTGGCCTTCCTAGCAAATTAACAGGCACTTCTCCTTTCCACGAAGCACGGTGGATTTGTTTGGACCCAAGCAAAGTGCAGGCCACATGAGCGGCACTTTAATCTAGAAATCGATGAGAATAAAATAAAGAAGCCGAGTAGATCGGACTTCACAGTTCTCTAGCTGCTTGTGCAGTGAAAGCTCTGACCCACGGCATGCATCCGAGTGACAGTTCAATGCAAATCCTTTCACAAATCTCATTCTTAGAGATGATTACGAGTCACTTGTTTCGAGCTTGTGCAAAAGCCAAGGAGTGTCATTTCGTGCTTTTTTATCAGTCCTTTCTTGTCCTCCAATGCCATTGCCATGCTACCGATCGAGTCGCTAGCTATGCTGGAAGATCATGATTCGCTGCTGATCTGTAGCAAGCTACCTACCTAGATTAGTCTACAGATATTTTTCTGTCTCAAGGAAAAAAATGTTCCTTGCTACCCATCATATATGAGCATTTCTTTTTTTTAAGATAAAGGAAGAGATTTCTAGCCCAAGTATATATACTTAATTTTAATTGCACACACAAACTGAAAACAAGTGCTGTGTGCACAACACCTTTTGTTCTCATGCATGCATGGTTATCAACAGTTGGCACATCTAATTAACTTTCTTAATTCTTTTTAAGAAAGCAATAGCTGTTATCTAACTTGATTTCTTTTAAGAAAAATAGGAAAGAAAAGGCAAACACCTGGTATCTAACTCTACATAACAAATGGCACGCATCAGAAATATGCTGAAGTAATCTTGCTTAGTTTCTTAGAAGGTGGAGCGATGGAACCTTTAATTTTACTATATGCAGCTTCATACTATATCGTCATTGTTTACACCAAAATTTGGAAGAAGAGTCGCAGGGACTTAAAAGCTTCCAAGGTCATGTCATCAAGGAATCAATCGCGTGCAGATCGGTATCAGCTGATTCGAATGCAGAACTGGAATCGGCTTTCTTCAAATAGCGCCAACAGATAACGATAAAGGCTACGATCAGCGCCGGGACAAGACATGTTGGACTCTAAAAAAAGGAAAAGATTAGAGTCTAAGTTATCTTAAATTAGGAATGTTTTCTCTAGGGTTAAAGATTGTGATGAGTCGTGCTTAGATTGGAGTCATGCGTAGGTCCCGGGTATAAATATCAAAGCACGGCTATTGTAAAATGATAGACAATCAATCAAATACAAGTTACTTACTTTTTTCGGCTCCGGCCACCCCTTAGGAGTAGAGTAGATCTCGGCGAGTTCTTTAGCAAGTACGGCTGCATCGATCCGGTCGACCTCCACTGCTTGTCTGTAAGTACCGTCATGACTTATACCTCTGTTCGTATGGCTGTATCGATCCGGTCGACCTCCACTGCGACTCTGGTATAAGTTAGTTATCGACTCTTGTCTAGTTCAAGTAAGGTTGCATCGATCCGGTCGACCTCCACTGTTCGAACTAGATTAAGGTCAAGTTATCAGCTCTATCTAAGGGTGGCGTTTCTTCGGATAGGTTTATTATATTACCGATATTGCTTATTGCTTCCATTATTTACTTAATTACAGTAATATCACTTCGCCCGATTGGGATTGATCTAGATCGGCCTTATATCCTTTTTAACCCATCGTTTGTTAATCTAAATTTGATCTAATCTGCACTTTAAACGATGAGTTATGTTTTATCGGCTGTTTTATATCAATCTTGATCGTGCATAGCGTGCGGTTAAGGCGTATCTGATTTTGAGTAGATTTATTGGCTAGCGAAAACCGTTTCATAGCCCGTTTATCATGGCCTATGTGATTCTGTCTCACACCCCACTGTTAGCAACGTAGAGTGGGGATCGTTATTTGGTAGATCTGTTCCTGAGAGGGCATGACCTTAACTGTGCGCTATGCCTGAATTGGCTGTTTTAGCCGATATCGAGCGCTTTCACGAACAGTTCACATCATGAGATCGTTGAGGTAGAGATAGGTTGAAAGATGTGTTAGCCCCATGATCTTATTATTATATTATGGCCTGCATGATTCTGCCTCATGCCTCACTGATATTAGTAGTAAGTTAGGGTCGTCGAGTCTATTATTGTTTCTACAGCCTACATGATTTGCCCCACTGGTCATAGCGATAGATGAGATCTAATATGTTTATTAGATTTATCTTTATTAAATGATTGAATGATGATGAGCTGTTTCATTTATACAAAAGGGGTTCGGTTACTTGCAGTCATTGGCTTAGCATAAACTCATTATTGTTGACATCTTATTGTCATTGACTAATATTTGTCTAAATAATGATATTCACCCTGAACGATAACATATTCTTCTTACACAACCCCATGAGCTTTAATTGATTTATTTTTATGAATATGCTGGAATCAACTATTTCGTCGATCTCCTTTCATATCGGCTCTCAGAGCCGCACATTCGGGACTGTCTGATAACACCGGCATGTTCTGCCCTAAATTACTAATAAACTTTCTCTCCTTGTCAATTGTAGGGTCAAATTGACTGGCACATCTCGGGAGGAGTGCGTAGGATCGACCACCCCTACGCTAAAGCTAGGTGGATCTTCAGCTGCATCGAGTGAACCCTTCCGGCTTGCTCATGTGCCCTCGGCACGGGACGAAAATTTCATGTCGACACACGTTTCTGGCATGCCCGATGGGACCCCACAATCATCATGGCGGTTCACAACAACAACGACATCCTTATGATACATTACGAAGATCTACCTGATGGAAATAAAGATGTCATCGACAAAGCTACAGAAGAATTTCAAAGCAAATATTTGTTGTCCTACACCAAAACACGTGACAACACAATTGTTCAAAAATTTCCACTACCAAGAGTTCTATTACACAGGCAGACAGATACAACTGAAGCTGAAGACAGACATTTCTTTACGGAAGTTATAGACAAATCTGTTCGTGATGCCATATCAAGCCATAATGAAGCTTTCTTAAACACATTCCACAACGTCATGAAAGAAGCGATTCATGGGTTTCTAGTTGGTCAAGGTGGACCGACTTATTACAACATTTCAGATTCGTCGACCCAAGAGACTTATCAAGTCGGTACCAGCCGTCAAGAAGCAGCATCAGCTGGTAATAATGATGTCTAGACAGTTTATGGTTCATCTGAACAAGCTCAAGGAACTACTACAAATTAGATACAGTATAATCCTAAACCGTCAGTACAGCATGTGCAACAGCCGGCGGGGAAAGGTCAGAACCAAGTGATCAATTTTGGCACATCAGGCCACATACCGTCGTCGGCTCAAAAAATAGCACCCTCAATTCAAAGGATCCGTAGAGACATAGATTCTTATGTCTATAATCAGAGACTTCAAGAAGCAAACCAGCAAAGGACCCAGCAGATAGAGATTCCATAAGGGTATCACTATAGTATAGATTATAACACCCTTCACATGATTTTGAATCCAGGGTACCAAGGCACACGGGATTTCAATCCACAGATGGGTCAGCAGGTGCAGAGAAATCCAAATTCAAATGCTGATGAGTTGCTGCTGAAGGTGACCAAGATGATGAAGAACCAGTTCGGTCTGAAGCCAAAAGGGTTGACCTTCTCGTATAAACGCCCATATCTAGAATGGTATGATTTGGTCGCTCTTCCCACAAATTATAGACTCCCAGAGTTCGCTAAGTTCACTGGCCAAGACAGTACAAGCATGATAGAACATGTCAGTCGGTATCTTATATAATTGGGCAAGGCATCAGTTGAGGATGCCCATTGAGTTCATTTCTTCTCCTTGTCCCTGTCAAGGCTAGCCTTCACTTGATTTTCATCATTGCAGGTTAACTCCATTACCAATTGGGTTGACCTAGAAAAGAAATTTCATACCTATTTTTACATTGGGACTGGAGAAAAGAAGATTACCGATCTTACAACTATAAGGCAGAAGACTAATGAATCGAGCACTGAATTTCTTCAGAGGTTCCGAGAGACTAGGAATTTTTGCTTCTCATTAAACTTGGCTGATGATCAACTAGCTGCTTTAGCCGTTCAAGGAATGCTGCCAATGTGGAAAGAAAAGCTGTTGGGATAAGAATTTGACAACTTGGATCAATTGGCTCAACGAGTGGCAGCGCTCAATAGCCAATTCCAGAGCATACGCAGGGACACTCGATTCCTAAAGAGCACCACAGTGGCCGAAGCTTATAATCCATACTCAGTCGATGACGGCTATGAAGATGAAGAAGAAGAGGTTGCTGCGGCTGAATGAAATTGGGGCAAAAAGACAGTAATGATGCCGAATCCTTGGGGAAGAGGAGTCGAGGAGAGCCATGACTTTGATGTCACCAAATCAGACAAACTCTTTGATTTCTTGCTTGAGAAGGGGCATATCAAGTTGTCCGATAATCATGTTATGTTGCTCCCAGATTAGTTGAAGAATAAAAAGTTCTGCAAGTTCCATAATGCTACTTCTCATTCCACTAATGAATGCAGAATCTTTCGGCAGCATATACAGAGGGCTATTCAACAAGGAAGGCTCAAATTTGATACGCCTCGGAAAATAAAAGTTGATGATAATCCTTTCCCAGGAGATCAAAACATGGTTGATGCTAAGTTGCTCAAAGGAAAGACTAAGGTCCTAACATCGACCAAATCAAGAGAAGCTAGAACAGTTAATCCCAAGATACAAATATCGGCTGACGAGTATAGAGAGATTAGAAGACATCGTGCTAAGCAAAAGAGCCAATATGAGCAGGGGGGAACATCAAAAGATGGGACGACAAAGCCATGAGTTACATCTCGGATCCTGTTGAATAAGTGGCAGCGGCAGAAGAAAAAGGATTATCAGCGTTGGTTAAAAGATCAAGAATACCAGTGTCAACTAGAAAAAGAGAGGTACGAAAGGAAACAAGCCGAATCACATTGGAATTGTCCTTTCTTCAGACATTGCTGGAATAAAGGTTTGAAGTTGCCTTCCCGACATGACTGTCCAGAATGCAGCAATCAATATTGTGAGTTTAGGCAATCTCAAACCAACCGCCGGTCTATCCATGCTCAAGATGCATGTCATCATAATAACATGGATCGACGCTTAAAAAATGAAAGTGTTCATAATCGGCTGGGAAAAAGAGTTGTTGACCAAGACTGGGTTGATTATGAAGAAGAAGGCAATGAGAGAAAATATGTTTGGCAGGAAGGCCAATGGTGTCCAGGAGGTTTGACAAGAAGCCAGAAGAGAAAGGTGCAACGCTTAAGGAATAAAGAGTTGGAACAGGCTCAGGCATCCGGTAAACCTCAAATATGGCGTACTAAGCAAACAGCCGATAGAAAGCAACTATCGGCTAATATCCAAGTGGCTTTTCTGTTGCCATCAGAATTCAGAGCTCCAGCATATCAAGAAGTTTATTCAGATTTCGATGAATCAGAATATGAGGAGATAGTTGACAAGTTGATGGTTGTACAACAAGCAATATTTGATAAATCAGTCAAGCATCGGCACTTAAAGGCTTTATATGTGAAAGGTTTGGTTGATAGAAAGCTGATGAACAAGATGTTGGTGGACGGAGGTGCTTCTGTCAATCTTATGCCTTGCACCACTTTTCGTAAACTTGGCAAAGGACCAGGAGATCTGATGGAGAGGATTTTAGAGGTAATACATCTAAGACCCGGGGGGCAATAAATGTCAAATGGACAATCAAAAGTAAGACTCTGCTCACCACATTTTTCGTCATCGATGGAAAAGGGTCGTACAGTTTACTCCTTGGTCGTCATTGGATTCATGCGAACTGTTGTGTGCCATCGACCATGCATCAGTGTTTGATTCAATGGCATGGAGATGATGTCGAACTGGTTCGTGCTGATGAGTCTGTGAGCATCGCAACAGCCGATCTAGTCTTCTGGGAACTAGGAGACTTCGAATGCTTTTCTGGCAAGTTATGGGAAGGAGGCTTCATTAAGATCAGTAACGAAAGCCAACAGCCGATGCAAGCGATCAGCTCTGAGAGTTTATTTTAGTGAATAGTCACGGCTTCACGTCGGCCATTGGAATAAAGAAAAATAAGCATTAGTTCTGAGTATGGGTTTAGGCCGACGTATGTGAATGCTAAGTCTGAAAAACCTATCAATAGCGATCGACGAAAATATTCAAAGGGACGTTATCCAAGCATTTGATCAACATTTGATAGCCGATTCGTTCAGTCATCGGCTCTAATAGCCAGTACCAGAAGGGTATCGTCTCTAGTTCAAAAAATGAAAATCTTTAAAGACATAAAAGCCGATACGATATGTATCGCCTATAGAGCAAAAAAAAGAATAAAAACAAAAACAGTCATACACAAGGGCATTGCACTGAGACACATTCATAAAAGAACAGGAGTCTTTGTTCATCGGATTACCGTAAGAACAAACTAATCGAAGACCTTGTTCACTACATCTTGAGCGGATGTAATGTCCACAACGGCCTCTGCGGCAACGACAAATTCTTTGAGCAGGTCCTCATGTCCCTCAGGGCCATCGCCAATTAGGAAGCCAACCTCCATGGCGTGGAGGTCATACCCGGTCTGGACCTGCGCCGCAGTTAGCGCCACTGATGTTCTGTGATGAACGCCGTGGAGGGCGATCTCCCGAGCACGGGCTAGGATATCTTGGAGACGAGCATCAATGAGGGAACCCCGAGCATTGACGGCATCTGCGGCCGCGTTTGCCGCTAGTTGGAGAGATTCCAACTGCATCGTCTGGGCTGGCGATCATAGAAAACTATCAAGATAAAGACGGTGGAAATCAGAATAGAAGCATTCATGGAATTTGTCTTACTTGCCACCACGGCGTCAGACTTAGCCAGTCGCGCTCGAACAGCACTGGCCTCCTCCTCAGCCGCATTAAAGGTCGCTTGGAAGAACCCTAGATGAATCTCAAGCTAGCCGTTGTTCTGAATCGCCTCGGAATAGCGGTCCTCGGCCGCCCTCCATTCTCGGAAGAAGCGCCGGGCATCGTCGCCGTTATATGAGTTGGAAGAATTCAACGACGAAGCCGGTGCGGAAGATGTAGCATCAGCGGGTTTGCCGGTCCTGGGGAGAGGACGAAGGCTGTCATTCACGACGAACCTATAGGCGAGTCAGAACAGATCATCATCATGAACAGAGGTTGTCAATCTCACCTCATACGTCGGAGACGCTAGTTCATCGACATGTTCTCCTCCGGGATCTCCTCCACCGAGCACTTGCCTCAGTTGTCGTCGCCGACCATGATGGATGATTGGATCTACGGAAGGAAAGAAAACCGCTATAGGGTTTTGGAAGGCGGAGAAGTGCAAAGGAACAGTTGCAAGTGGAGATGTGTTCAAGGCCAAAACCCTCGGCTGATATTTGAAGACATGAAGCGAAGGAGCGGACGCCTCGGGATGCGTAAAAGGCAACCACAGTTAATAGAAGGCGAAGCGCCACTTCACCAATGCCGAAAAGAATACGGCACTGGGTGATTAAGGCAGAAGATCGAGGAATTCGCTTAATGAAGGCTGTGTTTTCAGACTTAATTGGATTAAGATTAGAAGTCTAGGATCGGCTGTATCAAATCGGCTCTTTAGCCGAAACAAGAAGGGCAATTAAATAACGGAGAGTATGATCGATTCTACACAAGATACGCGCAGATTTCAAGTCTGGAACATCCTGGATCGCTCTCAACACTTCTAGCTGAATGGCATCAGCTTCTGCGATCTATTGTTTGTCTTCTTCGGCTGATCCAGGAATGCTCTCGAGGCTGTTTCGGATGGCTCTACCTTCTCTGACTTTAGCCAATGGTTCCCGTTTCTTTTGTTGAATGGCGTCAAGTATTTGAGCCAGGATGGACTAGTGATGATCAATGGCAATAAGACTCCGGAGAAGGCTGGGGATGGATTACCCTTGATGGCCAAGAGCAAAAGAGCCGGTATGGTCGCCTTATGAACTTGTGTATGGCCATAATGCAGTCTTTCCTTGGGAAGTTCAGAGTGGGTCGAGGCGTGTTATGTTGCAGAATGATTTATCAGTCGAAGTCTACAAGAATCTTGTGTTAGATGACTTAGAAGACTTGAGTTGCTTTCGGCTGCGTGCTCTTGAAAAACATTGAAGCCAATAAACTGAGGATTGCAATTAAAAGGTCAAGATTAAGCAATTTTCTAAAACAGACTTAGTCTGGAAAGTAAAATTACCGATCGAGTCAATGGACGGTAGGTTTGGTAAATGGTCGCCTAATTGGGAAAGACCTTATCGGATCAAACGTTGTGCGCCTAGTAATACTTATATTTTGGAGACACTGAGAGGAGAAGAAGAATTCGGCAGAGCGATCAAATGGGGAATAGTTGAAGGAATATTACCCTATCGTTTGGATTAATACTTGACAACCAATTTACTCGGTTGTCGGCTCTAATAGCCGATACCAGAAAGGTATCGCCTCTAGTGCGAAAATAAACGCGAAGGGGTAAAAGCCGGTACAATGTGTATCGCCTACAGGAGCCAAGCAAACATGGACGAAGTGATGTGTATAATGTGAAGTACGAAACAAAAGAAAAATCACTCAAGATAGAGAAATTGTTTGCTAATATCACCTATTACAAACTATGGGCCAGAAAACACTTTGGCTACTATATCATCGGCCTAGGAGATAAAGGCTACGGAGTTAGCAGCACTGAAGAAATCCTCAATCAGGCGTTCATAATCCCAGGGTGCGCCGCGGCTGCAAAACCATGGGGAAGGAACCGAAGTTCGTGGCCAAAATGGGCTTGCGCAGAAGCCAACGCCATGGCAGCACCATGGCGAACGCCATGCAAAGCGACCTTCCTGACATGGTTCGGGATGTCGTGCAGGCGAACCACCGGGACAACGCCTCTGGCGTTGACGAATCCCGCCGCGTGCTCCGCAGCCAATCGAAGGCTCTCCTGTTGGGCAGACAAATCTAAAAAGATTCAAAGGGGAGATGATCAGAGTTTTGAAGATGAAATTGAAAGAAAGCAAATGTTATGACAGATATCTCAGCCATGATTCTGGCCTCGCCCTTGGCCAACCTATCCTCCACCGAATCGACCTTAGGAGGTGATCGACATCAAACCATGACCAGAGCCAATTCTGTGAGGGAGAGACATTCAGCGAGACCCTGACCATACTGATCAATGGAGGCAAGCAGATCGTCGTTGTTAATCCACCTCCTTTGATAACAAGGGAGCTGGCGACGAGTGTTAACGAAGAGGACCCTAAAGGCCGAACGGAGTCGGCCCTGTCCCCCAAGGCAGTGGGGGCATCACGAGTTGTACCCTCCTGACGAAGAAGGCGCTGACACGATGATGCAGGTCCGTTGAGGGCCTCCTCAGCAAACCTCTTACTGTTCTCCATGATCTCAAACCTACGAAAAAGCAGGAACTATACTAAGGACGCGGAAGGTTTGAGACGAAGCGAGTTGTTTTTCGATCCCCACCTGTGGCCCGTATATATAGCCCGGGAAGGCGAAGAGATAGATTTCACCGGGGGTGTAAAATTGAAATCAGATACGAAAACGGATCGACGCTCTGGAAATTTAGGGAACAGATAACGAAGAGATAACAAATTCAAACTTATTGCTTCCCCAAGTTACAGAATATCGTGGGATGGATACAAAAGATTTACATTAACCAGCAATCAGCCCACCAAGGTTTCTTTGGATTGAAGGGAGGTCGAATCCCCACAGGGCCGAAAGTCATCATAAACTGAGTCACATCGGCCCGTTAATAAAATTATAACAGAGAAGGGGAAAAGCCGCCTGCCTAACGGATGCTCAGCTGATTTCTTGGTGACTGGGAAACCACTGGAAAGAAGCTTTGTGGCTTTTCCGATGGGCAATTGATTGAGCAAACAAGGGGAAGGTGTCCACATATTTTAGCCCTTGCAAACAATAAAACAGCTCTGCGAGCATGGAGAGAAGACCCAGGCGATATCACAAGGATTCTTCTAACCGCAGTAGCTGATTCTCTTGCTCGACAAGGTGCTAAGATGAGCGACACAATCACCCTATGCACAAGAATTCTTCTAACTGCTCAAGATCTTCATAGCAAAAAGATGGACCATGGAGGGTCCAGCGGAGTCAGAAGCACTCGAGGGGGCACATGAAAGAGAAACATAGCTGAATTGTTGAATTGCTCTCGCCAGGGTCAGATAAACATTTTATAGCCGGCCTGGAAGGATAAATCCAAGTACCCATGAAGCAATGATGCTCTCGTAAAAGTTTTGAAGCATGGGTTCATGAGCTGACATAGACGGCGACAAACAGACAAACATTAGACCCCAGATCAAGATTCTCTACCCGTGACTACGGATCAATTGGGAATACAGATGTGATAATTTTGGAATAAAATTACTTTTATCCCAAAATTGCGGGGCATGTGTTTACACCAAAATTTGGAAGATGAGTCGCAGGGACTTAAAAGCTCCCAAGGTCATGTCATCAAGGAATCAATCACGTGCAGATCGGTATCAGCTGATTCGAATGCAGAACTGGAATATGCTTTCTTCAGATAGCGCCAGCAGATAACGATAAAGGCTATGATCAGCGCCGGGACAAGACATGTTGGACTCTACAAAAAGGGAAAGATTAGAGTCTAAGTTATCTTAAATTAGAAATGTTTTCTCTAGGGTCAAAGATTGTGATGAGTCGTGCTTAGATTGGAGTCATGCGCAGGTCCCGGGTATAAATATCAAAGCACGGCTATTGTAAAAAGACAGACAATCAATCATATACAAGTTACTTACATTTTTCGGCTCCGACCACCTCTTAGGAGTAGGAGTAGAGTAGATCTTGGCGAGTTCTTCAGCAAGTACGGTTACATCGATCCAGTCGACCTCCACTGCTTGTCTGTAAGTACCGTCATGGCTTATACCTCTGTTCATACGGCTGCATCGATCCGGTCGACATCCACTGCGACTCTGGTATAAGTTAGTTATCGACTCTTGTCTAGTTCAAGTAAGGCTACATCGATCCGGTCGACCTCCACTGCTCGAACTAGATTAAGGTCAAGTTATCGGCTCTATCTAAGGGTGGCGTCCCTTCGGATAGGTTCATTAAGTTACCGATATTGCTTATTGCTTCCATTATTTATTTAATTACAACAATATCACTTCGCCCGATTGGGTTTGATCTAGATCGGCCTTATATCCTTTTTAACCCATCGTTTATTAATCTAAATTTGATCTAATATGCACTTTAAACGATGAGTTATGTTTTATCGGCTATTTTATATCAATCTTGATCGTGCATAGCGTGCGTTAAGGCGTGTCTGATATTGAGTAGATTTATTGGCTAGCGAAAACCGTTCCATGGCCTGTTATCACGGCCTGTGTGATTCTGCCTCACACCCCACTGTTAGCACCGTGGAGTGGGGATTGTTATTTGGTAGATCTATTCCTAAGAGGGCATGACCTTAACTGTGCGCTATGTCTGAATCGGTTGTTTTAGCCGATATCGAGCGCTTTCACGAACAGTTCACATCATGAGATCGTTGAAGTAGAGATAGGTTGAAAGATATGTTAGCGCCATGATCTTATTATTGTATTATGGTCTACATGATTCTACCTCATGCCCCATTGATATTAGTAGTAAGTTAGGGTCGTCGAGTCTATTATTGTTTCTACGGCCTGCATGATTCTGCCTCATGCCCCACTGGTCATAGCGATAGATGAGATCTAATATGTTCAATAGATTTATCTTTATTAAATGGTTGAATGATGATGAGCTGTTTCATTTATACAAAAGGGGTTCGGTTACTTGCAGTCATTGGCTTAGCATAAACTGATTATTGTTGACATCTTATTTCCATTGACTAATATTTGTCTAAATAATGATATTCACCCTAAACGATAACCAATTCTTCTTACACAACCCCATTAGCATTAATTGATTTATTCTTATGAATATACTGGAATCGACTATTTAGTCGATCTCCTTTCATATCGGCTCTCAGAGCCGCACATTCGGGACTGTCTGGCAACACCGGCATGTTCCGCCCTAAATTACTAATAAACTTTCTCTCATTGTCAATTGCAGGGTCAAATTGACTGACACGTCTCGAAGGGAGTGCGCAGGATTGACCACCCCTGCGCTGAAGCTAGGCGGATCTCCAGCTCCATCGAGCGGACCCTTCCGGCTTGCTCGTGTGCCCTCGGCACGGGACGAAAATTCCGTGTCGACAGTCATATGCCAAATTGCCAACTAATTAATGTGTGTGATGCCTGGTTGTTATTTTCTTTTTCACAGTAGCAACACATGGCTGAGATACAAGCAACTCATTGCAGATTACCACCCATAAATGTTTTTTAGGGCGTACCTGTGAAATGAACCTTGCTACTACACAAACAAACATTCAAATTGCATCCAAGTAAAAATTGTAAAACTTAGCCCAAGTGTTGCTAATTTCTGTCAGCTAGTGAGGTACATTCATGTATTTTTCTAGAACTTTGATCTGTTTCTCTTTTCATTTTTTTCTTGGACACATGCTTATCTTTTCAAATTCAAATTTTAATTTGAAAACATAAGGTTGTAAAAGACCTAGAATTCTGGTTCCACACGGCCACACTGGCATCAAGGAATCTCAGTCCCCAATCTTTTTTACAAGGAAATGAATCCATAAAATGTGATCAAATGTGAACCGCAAGATTCAATTTTCCCGGCAGATTATACAGGTCACACAAACTTGTCCGTCAACTCTCGTCCTTTCTTTCTTTGTTCTGTGGAATTTTGGAAAAGAACTCCCTGAGGGTGACTGGGGGTAGAGCATAAAATTCTCCTGGCAAACGAGCCTTCCCTATCATTCCTTTTCCTTCATGGCAAATGACACTTTTGGTACATAAGAACAAGGCGTGATCGATCGTTCAATGTGACACGGATTCACCGGACCTGTTGGTGTTTACATAAAGAAAAAAAAAACAAGGACCGCCGCATTGCGACAGTTGCTTGGAATAATATGCTCTAAAAAATGAACACCCGTTAACTAATTGGATGGATTCATAGCAGATAGCCCTCAGTAGTGGAAGCTAGTAGTAGTAGGTAGGGATGGATTCGACCATCCAATGTTTTCCTCCAACAAATCTCCCACTTGGACCTGGAGCTGAGAGGTTCAGGAAAAGATTCATGCATGCATCTGGTAGCTTCTGTGGTGGGAAAAAAAAAGTTGAAACACCTACCTGGGGCCGAGGCTGAGTGAACAGATTGAATTGAACTGGCTGTGGGCTAGTGGCTGCCCTCCTCGGCCAATGTGATTCAAATCAAATAAGCATCAGAGCCACACAACATGCACAAAGAGTCCATAAAACTCTTCATGAGAAACTATCATTTGAGCAGCACCCAGCAAACTCATGGATTTCACTGCAGAAATCCTTGGCTAATAAAAGATCAAACAGCAGGGAACAGCTCCACTAATGCGAGTACTATAGAAAAGAATCTCTTTTCATTTTTTTCTTGGACACATGCTTATCTTTTCAAATTCAAATTTCAATTTGAAAACATAAGGCTGTAAAAGAACTAGAATTCTTGTTCCACACGGCCACACTGGCATCAAGGAATCTCAGTTCCCAATCTTTTTTACAATGAAATGAATCCATAAAATGTCATCAAATGTGACCTGCAAGATTCAATTTTCCGGGCAGATTATACAGGTCACACAAACTTGTCTGTGAACTGTCGTCCTTTCTTTCTTTGTTCTGTGGAATTTTGGAAAAGAACTCCCTGAGGGGGACTAGGGGTAGAGCATAAAATCCTCCTGGCGAACGAGCCTTCCCTATCATTCCTTTTCCTTCATGGCAAATGACACTTTTGGTACATAAGAACAAGGCGTGATTGATCGTTCAATGTGACACGGATTCACCGGACCTGTTGGTGTTTACATAAAGAAAGAAAACAAGGACCGCCGCATTGCGACAGTTGCTTGGAATAATATGCTCTAAAAAAATGAACACCCATTAACTGATTGGATGGATTCATAGCAGCTAGCCCTCACTAGTGGAAGCTAGTAGTAGTAGGTAGCGATGGATTCGATCATCCAATGTTTTCCTCCAACAAATCTCCCACTTGGAGCTGGAGCTGAGAGGTTCAGGAAAAGATTCATGCATGCATCTGGTAGCTTCTGTGGTGAAAAAAAAAGTTGAAACACCTACCTGGGGCCGAGGCTGAGTGAACAGATTGAATTGAACTGGCTGTGGGCTTGTGGCTGCCCTCCTCGGCCAGTGTGATTCAAATCAAATAATAAGCAAAGCATCAGAGCCACACAACATGCACAAAGAGTCCATAAAACTCTGGGTCATGAACAGGATTCATTCATGAGAAAGTATCATTTGAGCAGCACCCAGCAAACTCAGGGATTTCACTGCAGAAATCCTTGGCTAATAAAAGGCAAACAGCAGGGAACAGTTCCACTCATGCGAGTACTATAGAAAAGAACGGCTGTGGCAGCAACGCTGCATGCTGCTCCAGCAGACACCAGACACCAGACACCAGCTGCTGCTCATCAGCCGTCGTCCTGCAGAATCCAGCGGTGAGCGGCGAGTGTGAGTGAAGTCTGGCCGCACGCGTGCTCCAGCAACGCTGCATGCTGTTGCTGTGCGCCACAGTCCCATCCCACCCCGTTCCCATGGCGCGTGCGGTGCGGGTGCGGCGTGGGCCACTGGGCCTCGGTCTCGGCCCATCCCCACCGTCCAAACCGCACGCCAACTTGCGCGGGCGGGAATCCTTCCCGATTCCGTTCCGCGCGCTCCGTCGTCGGACCTGTCACGCCACCCGCTGCGGTGAGGCTGAGAGCCAATGAGCCACTGCCCAGTGCCCACTGCACTGCACCGCACCTTCCCTCGCCAGCCAAGGCCGGAAGGCCCCCGCTAGAAATTGCGCTCGCGCCAACCCACCCCCGGCATCATATCGATCGGAAGCCAAGCCAGCCAACCAGACCAAGCAACACCAGCAGCAGCTCATCGTCAGCTCCGGCTCCTCCGTCCTCGCGCTCGCCGGACCAGGTCACCAGCCAGGGCGTGCCAAGAACCCGAGCCAGCGAGGAGATGGGCAGCTGCTTCTCTTCTTCGGGGTCGGCAGGCGACGACGCGGCCGGCTACGGCGACGAGAGGAGGGTGAGGAGGGTGTGGCCCAGCGACGACGACGGCGGCGATTGGAACGTCGACAACAGGGCCGCCATCTACATCGCCAAGTTCCACCGCCACCAGTCCGGCGGCGTCTGCACAGACTGCGCCGCCGACCAGCAGCAGCAGACGCCGGCCGCCGCCCAGTGACTTGGCTTGTGCATGGAATCAATCCGAGATGAAGAGTTCACTAGAGTGATGTCTTGTTTCTGGTGGATCCAAATCCGATCCAATCGGTTTTATGCCTGCCTGCCATCGCTTTCACACTTCTTTAATTTCTACTACTAAATCTCCTCCTCTTCTTCTCCCTTCGGTTTCTCTGTAGGACCATCGACCTATAGCCTGTTCGTTTGGTCGTAAATGATCGTGGATTATAAGTCAGAACAGTATTTTTCTCTTATATCAAATCAGTCAGCAATAATAATTCATGATCGTTTCAGCCGAAACGAACAGACTGCTAGCTGCTAATGAATAATCATACCAAGGGATTAGTCTAGATTGTCCAGCCAGTATGTAAATTTGTTCCATACACATATGTGAACTTGTGAAGATCGAGAGTATATGTAAATGCGCTTGCTTTTGTATCGAATTCCTGAAATGCTTCCTATCATCTCCAAATCTCGTGTTTGTTGTTGCATATTGAAGGTACTACACTACAGACTACACTACACTAGCATTGTATCTCTTCACTCAGGCCTTGTTTAGTTCCTCCCTAAAAAAATTACATCTTATCTCATCGAATGTTTGGACACATGCATGAAAGATTAAATATAGACTAAAAAAATAACTAATTGCACAGTTTACGACTAATTTGCAAGACGAATATTTTAAACCTAATTAGTCCATGATTTGATAATGTGGTGCTACAATAGCACATGTGCTAATGGCGGATTAATTAGGCTTAATAGATTCGTCTCGCGGTTTACTAACGGATTCTGTAATTTGTTTTTTATTAGTATCCGAACACCTCACGTGATACTCGATGTGACACCCCAAAACTTTGCACCCTGAATTTAAACACGGCCAGAAGCTGAAGGGCTCGTCGGGCACTGTAACACATAGTGATATGTGTTTCGGACCACGACATGAACTCTCAACATGCTAGTCTTCCTAGCTAACAAGATGATGATACAATAATTTAGTTCATATCCATACATGAGCTACATGTGGCCTTCCTAGCTAATTAACAGGCACTTCTCCTTTCCACGAAGCACGGTGGATTTGTTTGGACCCAAGCAAAGTGCATGCCACATGAGCGGCACTTTAATCTGGAAATCGATGAGAATAAAATAAAGAAGCCGAGTAGATCGGACTTCACAGTTCTCTAGCTGCTTGTGCAGTGAAAGCTCTGGTCCACGGCATGCATCCGAGTGACAGTTCAATGCAAATCCTTTCACAAATCTCATTCCTAGAGCTGATTATGAGTCACTTGTTTCAAGCTTGTGCAAAAGCCAAGGAGTGTCATTTCGTGCTTTTTTATCAGTCCTTTCTTGTCCTCCTATGCCATTGCCATGCTACCGATCGAGTCGCTAGCTATGCTGGAAGATCATGATTCGCTGCTGATCTGTAGCAAGCTACCTACCTAGATTAGTCTGCAGATATTTTTCTGTCTCAAGGAAAAAAATGTTCCTTGCTACCCATCATATATGAGCATTTCTTTTTTTTAAGATAAAGGAAGAGATTTCTAGCCCAAGTATATATACTTAATTTTAATTGCACACACAAACTGAAAACAAGTGCTGTGTGCACAACACCTTTTGTTCTCATGCATGCATGGTTATCAACAGTTGGCACATCTAATTAACTTTCTTAATTCTTTTTAAGAATGCAATAGCTGTTATCTAACTTGATTTCTTTTAAGAAAAATAGGAAAGAAATGGCAAACACCTGGTATCTAACTCTACATAACAAATGGCACGCATCAGAAATATGATGAAGTAATCTTGCTTAGTTTCTTAGAAGGTGGAGCGATGGAACCTTTAATTTTACTATATGCAGCTTCATACTATATCGTCATTGTTTACACCAAAATTTGGAAGAAAAGTCGCAGGGACTTAAAAGCTCCCAAGGTCATGTCATCAAGGAATCAATCGCGTGCAGATCGGTATCAGCTGATTCGAATGCAGAACTGGAATCAGCTTTCTTCAAATAGCGCCAACAGATAACGATAAAGGCTACGATCAGCGCCGGGACAAGACATGTTGGACTCTATAAAAAGGAAAAGATGAGAGTCTAAGTTATCTTAAATTAGGAATATTTTCTCTAGGGTTAAAGATTGTGATGAGTCATGCTTAGATTGGAGTCATGCGTAGGTCCCGGGTATAAATATCAAAGCACGACTATTGTAAAAAGATAAACAATCAATCAAATACAAGTTACTTACTTTTTTCGGCTCTGGCCACCCCTTAGGAGTAGGAGTAGAGTAGATGTCGGCGAGTTCTTCAGCAAGTACGGTTGCATCGATCCGGTCGACTTCCACTGCTTGTCTGTAAGTACCGTCATGGCTTATACCCCTATTCGTACGGCTGCATCGATCCGGTCGACCTCCACTGCGACTCCGGTATAAGTTAGTTATCGACTCTTGTCTAGTTCAAGTAAGGATGCATCGATCCGGTCGACCTCCACTGCTCGAACTAGATTAAGGCCAAGTTATCAGCTCTTCAGATAGGTTTATTAAGTTACCGATATTGCTTATTGCTTCCATTATTTATTTAATTACAGTAATATCACTTCGCCCGATTGGGATTGATCTAGATCGGCCTTATATCCTTTTTAACCTATCGTTTGTTAATCTAAATTTGATCTAATCTGCACTTTAAACGATGAGGTATGTTTTATCGGCTGTTTTATATCAATCTTGATCGTGCATAGCGTGCGGTTAAGGCGTATCTGATTTTGAGTAGATTTATTAGCTAGCGAAAACCGTTTCATAGCCGTTTATCATGGCCTGTGTGATTCTGCCTCACACCCCACTGTTAGCACCGTGGAGTGGGGATCGTTATTTGGTAGATCTGTTCCTGAGAGGGCATGACCTTAACTGTGTGATATGCCTGAATTGGCTGTTTTAACCGATATCGAGCGCTTTCACGAATAGTTCACATCATGAGATCGTTGAGGTAGAGATAGGTTGAAAGATGTGTTAGCCCCATGATCTTATTATTATATTATGGCATGCATGATTCTGCCTCATGCCTCACTGATATTAGTAGTAAGTTAGGGTCGTCGAGTCTATTATTGTTTCTACAGTCTACATGATTTTGCCTCATGCCCCGCTGGTCATAGCGATAGATGAGATCTAATATGTTCATTAGATTTATCTTTATTAAATGGTTGAATGATGATGAGCTGTTTCATTTATACAAAAGGGGTTCGGTTACTTGCAGTCATTGGCTTAGCATAAACTGATTATTGTTGACATCATATTGCCATTGACTAATATTTGTCTAAATAATGATATTCACCCTGAACGATAACCTATTCTTCTTATACAACCCCATGAGCTTTAATAGATTTATTCTTATGAATATGCTGGAATCGACTATTTAGTCGATCTCCTTTCATATCGGCTCTCAGAGCCGCACATTCGGGACTGTTTGGCAACATCGGCACGTTCTGTCCTAAATTACTGATAAACTTTCTTTCCTTGTCAATTGTAGGGTCAAATTGACTGGCACATCTCGGGAGGTGTGCGTAGGATCGACCACCCCTACGCTGAAGCTAGGTGGATCTTCAGCTCCATCAAGCGAACCCTTTCGGCTTGCTCATGTGTCCTCGGCACGGGATGAAAATTTAATGTCGACACGTGTTTCTGGCACGCCCGATGGGACCCCACAATCATCATGGCGGTTCACAACAACAACGACATCCTTATGATACATTACGAAGATCTACCTGATGGAAATAAAGATGTCATCGACAAAGCTATAGAAGAATTTCAGAGCAAATGTTTGTTGTCCTACACCAAAACACGTGACAACACAATTGTTCAGAAATTTTCACTACCAAGAGTTCTATTACACAGGCAGACAGATACAACTGAAGCTGAAGACAAACATTTCTTTACGGAAGTTATAGACAAATCTGTTCGTGATGCCATATCAAGCCATAATGAAGCTTTCTTAGACACATTCCACAACGTCATGAAAGAAGCGATTCATGGGTTTCTAGTTGGTCGAGGTGGGCTAGCTTATTACAACATTCCAGATTCATCGACCCAAGGGACTTATCAAGTCGGTACCAGCCGTCAAGAAGCAGCATCAGCTGGTAATAATGATGTCTAGACAGTTCAGGGTTCACCTGAACAAGCTCAAGGAACTACTACGAATTAGATATAGTATAATCCTGAACCGTCAGTACAGCATGTGCAACAGCTGTAACAGAACCGACCAATTATACGAAATTAAGTAAGAAAATCATCCGCCAGAGCAGATGATTTAGTAAACTTAAGCCCGTATAACCCGGTAGTCCGTGAAATCACGAAGGATTTCAAACCAACTCACATCCCAACCATGATCGTAATAAGTTTAGCGGTCACCATCACATATTACATAAAAAGTTTGCATCTCAGATACATCAGAGTTTAAACATAGTTATTACAAAATAAGTTTGAATAAAAGTAGCGGAAGCCATTTGTTCAAAACCACACACACTCACACGGAGTTCAAATACAGTGCCAGCTAATGATGATCTCCAACAAAAGCATCAGATGAGACGTAAGGAATGACCATGTCCATGGTCCTAAGCATCACCCATCGCAGGATAAAGACAGTTGATACAGTAGCCATAATACATCTGCCCATCTTCAACAAGTGGGAATAAAACCCTGAGTACGAGAAGGTACTCAGCTAGACTTACCCGACATAACCGAAAATAAGTGACACCAAGGAATATGAAGGGCTTTATAGTAGGGTAGCTGACTCATTTGCAAAAAGAAGCATTTTTAGCATTTCAAAAACCTTTCCAAAAGCATTATTGTCAAATTAATTATTATTAACCTGTCGACTACATTTGCACCTATACTAGAGTAAACATGAGATTAAGCAAATAATGATAACCCATGATCATTAATCAACTTCCATAATGTCATATTCATTATAACTGTCCAAGTGTTCCATCAACATTACTACGATGAAGTAACTCAAGTCAAGTGCTCACTATCCAGGAGCGATGGCGATTCGAATCGATTCCTAACCAGCTGGTGATTTATTCCTTACACAAACCTCACTCACTCGCTAAAGTAAGATATCGGTCACCGAGTCAACTATCCAGGAAGCTCGAGTTTGCTAGGAACCACATGTACCTGGGGGCCGACCGACTGCACTTTGGTCTTATCATCTCGCCCCCATGTCCTACCACACATGCTCCGGCACAGTGCGCTGCGGGCAATCTACTCGGCCCGAATAATCTCCCAGCTTCACGGTCGAAAGGTACTTTATTCGGCCAGCTAAATGTAAGACATGCGTTCAACATGACTCGAGGCCCAACAACGGTCGGTCCTTAATCGACACAGACGGAAAGCACTACAGTCCAAAACTCTACAAGTCTCCATCCGATCTCAACTTCATTTAACACTTAGTTATACCGTGACTACATAGTCATCCAAGCAGATCTAGGTAACCACCTATAGCTCGCAGGTGACAGGAAATCACCCGACTTCTACCGGTCTAAGCCAGCTAAGCATTGACTCGACTACGGATACCAGGGTAACAAGGATATGGTATAACAAAGGTAAACAAGGTATAATGCAGCAACGGTTGCAAACAACTCCTGAACGTAATGCATCAATTAAAGTAAAGCAGTTAATTAATAATTGCAAACCGGGGAGAAAATGCTTCGGGGCTTGCCTCTCTCGAAGGAGCTCGGGCGGTGATCGGGGCACTCCAGAAGTTCCTCAACGTCCTCCTCGTCGGCTTCGAGCACTTCCTACGGCTGCACCTCGAGCTGCTCCTCGGGTATGACGACTGGGTTCTCGGTTTGCGATCCTGTATGATGCAATGTGCGTAAGTGCTTATGCAATCAGTGCATCGGATGAGATGAATACAATGGATATGCTTGAATGCAAGGTAGTCAACATCATCCAAAAACATATACTACAAGCACATGTCATCTACTGCATTCTCTTCTACTACTAACATGCTAAGTCAACACCTCTCATTAAATGCTTCAAAGATACACCAAAGCTTCACTAATTTCTTAATCACACATAAAGCAACACTTGATTAAACCCTAATTAATAATAGGTTTGAATAGCAACATCTATTTTTATTGCTTAGAAAATTACCATATCACGGTACTACCCTAAGTAGTCTACCATCAGATTTTCATGGTATTTGAATGAGTGGATTAGCCTACACAAAAATAACAAGCTATGGCAAGATTATGAACCTGAAAATACTTTGTACTGTGAAGAGTGTCAAACAACAGAGGAAATATTTTTGCTATGTTCTACACAGTAAATAATCACTGTACAAAAATTATCACATGCATGTTTTATACAAATTTTGCTCTCTAGCAAAAATAACAAAAACCAGCCATTAAAGGCACTTGAACTACACCTCATAATTTTTCTACAGTACATGCATGACACATATTTTTCCTAGGAAGTACATTACATAAGAAGATTAACAAACTTGGAATCATATTTTTCTTAAGCCTATAGGTTTTTCTACACATTTTTCAAGTCATCAGCAATATCAAGGATTAAATAAAGCTCTATAGAAAAGTATCTCAAAAATGGCATGCAATATTTTTAACAGATAGATCTAGTCACAAGAAACACAACAAAATTTGTTTCATCCATTTTGGAGCATTGTACCTCGAGATATACATTTTCCAAGCATTATAATCAATTTTTGAAACCATTTTAGAAATCCCTTTCTTTAAAACAAAAATCCAGCGACCCAAATAGGCTAGGTACACCCGGTGCAGTGCACCTAGAGAGGCTGCCACGCGGGACCCTCGGTCAAGCCGGACCCACGCGTCAGCCGGAGCCGAAGCAGAGGTCGCCGTTGACCGACCGTCTCTCGCCGCCGGTGAGCTTGCTGGCGGTGAGGTCACCACCAGCGGCTTCCTCGCGTCGAGACGGACCCTAGGTGCCAAGAGCAGCACTGGAGTAGCTCGGACGTGAGCTCGCCGACGCACATGGCGACACGGCGGTGCGGCATACCCGCGGGCGGGCACTCCTGGCCACAGCAAGCCACGGGGAGGCGCGCACAAGGGTCGCAGGGGCAAAGCGATGCTGATGCGCGAGAAAAGGAGGATAGAGGTGGAGCGGGTCGCCTGCGCGGGCACGAGCTCTGGCGAGCTCAGCCATGGCGGTGCGGAGAAGAAAGTCGGCCACCACAGCCTCTCACCTCGCCCACGGCAGACACACGCGAGCGCCACCGAAGGAGATTGACGAGGTGGATCTACTGGCGGGAGGAATCGAGGAATGAGGCGCGGGAGGAGGAGCATGTCGTCGGCGGAGTGACTACGGCGCTCGGTGGCAGAGCTCGCTGCGCGCGGGGGCTGAGGCTGTTGCGGCTGGCTGAGTGGGGGAGGCGAGTGAGGAATGCGGCGCTGCTGGGCAAAAGAAGGCGCGCGCATGGAGGCGGAGTCAGGCCGTGGCTGCCACGCGGCGGGCGTCGCCGGCGCATGGTCGCCAAGCGGTGGGCGTCGCCTGACGCGGTCGGGCGCGGCGCACGGGAGTGGCGTGGCGCAGCGCGGAGGCAGGCCAGACATGGCGCGGGGCTGGGCCGAGGCGACGGCCTGCTGGGCCAGAAGCGCGCGGGCGAGCGACGGGCTACTGGGCCAGACGCGCGTGGGCGAGCGGCGCGGAGGTAGGCCGGCTTCGGTCGTGGGCCGAGAAGGGAGGCGACGGCCCGTGAAAGAAGAAAAGCATTTTTAAATTTTTTTGATTTTCAAGGAAATTTCAAATATCAGTTTTCAATTACCCTTTTGAGCAAGAAAATGACTTCTTTTGAAAATGGCCCAAAAATAAAAATTGCTTAGAATTTAATCCTCTACAACTTTGCTTTTATAACCAAAGTCCAATTCTTGCTAGATTTTGAATTATAAAATAAAAGTCAATTTTAACTCAAAACCCTAATTTTAGAGAGTTATTTTTAAAGCAAAATTTGGCAATAACTTGAATACAAAATTTGCTCCAAAAATTGCGCTAAATAATTCTAGGTGATTTACAATCATAGCCAAACATGTTTTACTAACCTAGCAAGCATAATTTGGGCAAAAGCAACTCCAAACAAGTGTATGCAACATTCATGTTCCGCGAGCATGTTTCATATGTTTTGATGCAGGGTTTCAGTTATTATTTATATGACTAGGCATGTATGATTAGGATGCTTGATGATGCATAATATGTATGATTTGCAGTGCCTAAATGCTGGTCATAACACCGGGGTGTTACAACAGCCGGCGGGGCAAGGTCAGAACCAGGTGATCAATTTTGGCACATCAGGCCACATACCATCATCGGCTCAAAAAATAGCACCCTCAATTCAAAGGATCCGTAGAGACATAGATTCTTATGTCTATAATCAGAGACTTCAAGCAGCAAACCAGCGAAGGACTCAGCAGATAGAGATTCCATAAGGGTATCACTATGGTATAGATTATAACACCCTTCACATGATTTCGAATCTAGGGTGCCAAGGCACACGAGATTTCAATCCACAGATGGGTCAGCAGGTGCAGAGAAATCCAAATTCAAATGCTGATGAGTTGCTGCTGAAGGTGACCAAGATGATGAAGAACGGGTTCGGTCTGAAGCCAAAAGGGCTGACCTTCTCGTACAAACGCCCATATCCAGAATGGTATAATTTGGTCGCTCTTCCCACAAATTATAGACTCCCAGAGTTCGCTAAGTTCACTGGCCAAGACAGTACAAGCACGATAGAACATGTCAGTCGGTATCTTATGTAATTGGGCGAGGCATCAGTTGAGGATGCCCGTTGAGTTCGTTTCTTCTCCTTGTCCCTATCAAGGCCAGCCTTCACTTGGTTTTCATCATTGCTGGTTAACTCCATTACCAATTGGGCTGATCTAGAAAAGAAATTTCATACCTATTTTTACACTGGGACTGGAGAAAAGAAGATTACCGATCTGACAACTATAAGGCAGAAGACTAATGAATCGGGCACTGAGTTTCTTCAGAGGTTCCGAGAGACTAGGAATTTGTGCTTCTCATTAAACTTGGCTGATGATCAACTAGTTGCTTTAGCCGTTCAAGGAATGCTGCCAATGTGGAAAGAAAAGCTGTTGGGATAAGAATTTGACAACTTGGATCAATTGGCTCAACTAGTGGCAGCGCTCAATAGCCAATTCCAGAGCATACGCAGGGACACTCGATTCCTAAAGAGCACCACAGTGGCCGAAGCTTATAATCCATACTCAGTCGATGACGGCTATGAAGATGAAGAAGAAGAGGTTGCTGCGGCTGAATGAAATTGGAGCAAAAAGACAGTAATGATGCCGAATCCTTGGGGAAGAGGAGTTGAGGAGAGCCATGACTTTGATGTCACCAAATCAGACAAACTCTTTGATTTCTTGCTTGAGAAGGGGCATATCAAGTTGTCCGATAATCATGTTATGTTGCTCCTAGATTTGTTGAAGAATAAGAAGTTCTGCAAGTTCCATAATGCTACTTCTCATTCCACTAATGAATGCAGAATCTTCCGGCAGTATATACAGAGGGCTATTCAACAAGGAAGGCTCAAATTTGATACGCCTCGGAAAATAAAAGTTGATGATAATCCTTTCCCAATAGATCAAAACATGGTTGATGCTAAGTTGCTCAAAGGAAAGACTAAGGTCCTAACATCGACCAAATCAAGAGAAGCTAGAACAGTTGATCCCAAGATACAAATATCGGCTGACGAGTATAGAGAGATTAGAAGACGTCGCGCTAAGCAAAAGAGCCGATATGAACAGGGGGAACGTCAAAAGATGGGACGACAAAGCCATGAGTTACATCTCAGATCCTGTTGAATAAGTGGCAGCGGCAGAAGAAAAAGGATTATCAGCGTTGCATAAAAGATCAAGAATACCAGCGTCAACTAGAAAAAGAGAGGTACGAAAGGAAACAAGCTGAATCACATTGGAATTGTCCTTTCTTCAGACATTGCTGGAATGAAGATTTGAAGTTACCTACCAGACATGACTGTCCAGAATGCAGCAATCAATATTGGGAGTTTAGGCAATCTCAAACCAACCGCCGGTCTATCCATGTTCAAGATGCATGTCATCATAATAACATGGATCGGCGCTTAAAAAATTAAAGCGTTCATAATCGGCTGGGAAAAGAGTTGTTGACCAAGACTGTGTTGATTATGAAGAAGAAGGCAATGAGGGAAAATATGTTTGGCAGGAAGGCCAATGGTGTCCAGGAGGTTTGATAAGAAGGCAGAAGAGAAGGGTGCAACGCCTAAGGAATAAAGAGTTGGAACAGGCTCAGGCATCCGGTAAACCTCAAATATGGCGTACTAAGCAAACAGCCGATAGAAAGCAACCATCGGCTAATATCCAAGTGACTTTTCTGTTGCCATCAGAATTCAGAGCTCTAGCATATCAAGAAGTTTATTCAGATTTCGATGAATCAGAATATGAGGAGAGTGTTGACAAGTTGATGGTTGTACAACAAGCAATATTTGATAAACCAGTCAAGCATCGGCACTTAAAGGCTTTATATGTGAAAAGTTTGGTTGATGGAAAGCTGATGAACAAGATGTTGGTGGACGGAGGTGCTTCTGTCAATTTTATACCTTACACCACTTTTTGTAAATTTGTCAAAGGACCAGGAGATCTGATGGAGAGGATTTTGGAGGTAATACATCTAAGACCCGGGGGGCAATAAATGTCAAATGGACAATCAAAAGTAAGACTCTGCTCACCACATTTTTCGTCATCGATGCAAAAGGGTCGTACAGTTTACTCCTTGGTCGTCATTGGATTCATGCGAACTGTTGTGTGTCATCGACCATGCATCAGTGTTTGATTCAATGGCATGGAGATGATGTCGAATTGGTTCGTGTTGATGAGTCTGTGAGCATCGCAACAGCCGATCTAGTCTTCTAGGAACTAGGAGACTTCGAATGCTTTTCTGGCAAGTTATGGGAAGGAGGCTTCATTAAGATCAGTAACGAAAGCCAACAGCCGATGCAAGCGATCGGCTCTGAGAGTTTATTTTAGTGAATAGTCACGGCTTCACGTCAGCCATTGGAATAAAGAAAAATAAGCATTAGTTCTGAGTATGGGTTTAGGCCGACGTATGTGAATGCTAAGTCTGAAAAACCTATCAACAGCGATCGACGAAAATATTCAAAGGGACGTTATCCAAGCATTTGATCAACATTTGATAGCCGATTCGTTCAATCATCGGCTCCAATAGCCAGTACCAGAAGGGTATCGTCTCTAGTTCAAAAAATGAAAATCTTTAAAGACATAAAAGCCGATACGATATGTATCACCTACAGAGCAAAAAAAAGAATAAAAACAAAAACAGTCATACACAAGGGCATTGCACTGAGACACATTCATAAAAGAACAGGAGTCTTTGTCCATCGGATTACCGTAAGTACAAACTAATCGAAGACCTTGTTCACATCCTGAGCGGATGTAATGTCCACAACGGCCTCTACGGCAACGATGAATTCTTTGAGCATGTCCTCATGTCCCTCAGGGCCGTCGCTAATTGGGAAGCCAACCTCCATGGCGTGGAGGTCATACCCGGTCTGGACCTGCGCCGCAGTTAGCGCCACCGATGTTCCGTGATGAATGCCGTGGAGGGCGATCTCCCGAGCACGGGCCAGGATATCTTGGAGACGAGCATCAATGAGGGAACCCTGAGGTTTGACGGCGTCTGCGGCTGCGTTTGCCGCTAGTTGGAGAGATTCCAACTGCATCGTCTGGGCTGGCGATCACAAAAAACTATCAAGATAAAGATGGTGGAAATCAGAATAGAAGCATTCATGGAATTTGTCTTACTTGCCACCACGGCGTCAGACTCAGCCAGCCGTGCTCGAACAGCACTGGCCTCCTCCTTAGCCGCATTAAAGGCCGCTTGGAAGAACCCTAGATGAATCTCAAGCTAGCCGTTGTTCTGAATCGCCTCGGAATAGCGGTCCTCAGCCGCCCTCCATTCTCGAAAGAAGCGCCGGGCATTGTCGCCGTTATACGAGTAGGAAGAATCCGACGACGAAGCCGGCGCAGAAGATGCAGCATCAGCGGGTTTGCCGGTCCTGGGGAGAGGACGAAGGCTGTCATTCACGATGAACCTATAGGCGAGTCAGAACAGATCATCATCATGAATAGAGGTTGTCAATCTCACCTCATACGTCGGAGACGCTAGTTCATCAACATGTTCTCCTCTAGGATCTCCTCCGCCGAGCGCTTGCCTTAGTTGTCCTCGCCGACCATGATGGATGATTGGATCTACGGAAGGAAAGAAAACCGCTATAGGGTTTTGGAAGGCGGAGAAGTGCAAAGGAACAGTTGCAAGTGGAGATGTGTTCAAGGCCCAAACCCTCGGCTAATATTTGAAGACATGAAGCGAAGGAGCGGATGCCTCGGGACGCGTAAAAGGCAACCACGGTTAATAGAAGGCGAAGCGCCACTTCACCAATGCCGAAAAGAATACGGCACTGGGTGATTAAGGCAGAAGATCGAGGAATTCGCTTAATGAAGGCCGTGTTTTTAGACTTAATTGGATTAAGATTAGAAGTCTGGGATCGGCTGTATCAAATTGGCTCTTTAGCCGAAACAAGAAGGGCAATTAAATAACGGAGAGTATGATCGATTCTACACAAGATACGCGCAGATTTCAAGTCTGGAACATCCTAGATCGCTCTCAACACTTCTAGCCGAATGGCATCAGCTTCTGTGATCTATTGTTTGTCTTCTTCGGCTGATCCAGGAATGCTCACAAGGCTGCTTCGGATGGCTCTACCTTCTCAGACTTTAGCCAACGGTTCCCATTTCTTTTGTTGAATGGCGTCAGGTATTTGAGCCAGGATGGACTTGTGACGATCAATGGCAATAAGACTCCGAACAAGGCTGGGGATGGATTACCCTTGATGGCCAAGAGCAAAAGAGCCGGTATGGTCACCTTATGAACTTGTGTATGGCCATAATGCAGTCTTTCCTTGGGAAGTTTAGACTGGGTCGAGGCGTGTTATGTTGCAGAATGATTTGTCAGTCGAAGTCTACAAGAATCTTGTGTTAGATGACTTAGAAGGCTTGAGTTGCTTTCGGATGCGTGCTCTTGAAAAACATTGAAGCCAATAAACTGAGGATTGCAATTAAAAGGTCAAGATTAAGCAATTTTTTGAAAGAGACTTAGTCTGGAAAGTAAAATTGTCAATCGAGTCAAAGGACGGTAGGTTCGGTAAATGGTTGCCTAATTGGGAAAGACCTTATCGGATCAAACGTTGTGCGCCTAGTAATACTTATATTTTGGAGACGCTAAGAGGAGAAGAACAATTCGGCAGAATGATCAAATGGGGAATAGTTGAAGGAATATTACCCTAGCGTTTGGATTAGTACTTGACAACCAATTTACTTGGTTGTCGGCTCTAAAAGCCGATACTAGAAGGGTATCACCTCTAGTGCGAAAATAAATCCGAAGGGGTAAAAGCCGATACAATGTGTATCACCTACAGGAGCCAAGCAAACACGGACGAAGTGATGTGTATAATGTGAAGTACGAAACAAAAGAAAAATCACTCAAGACAGAGAAATTGTTTGCTAATATCACCTATTACAAACTACGGGCCAGAAAACACTTTGGCTACTATATCATTGGCCTAGGAGATAAAGGCTACGGAGTTAGTAGCACTGAAGAAATCCTTAATCAGGCGTTCATAATCCCCAGGGTGTGCCGTGGCTGGAAAACCATGGGGAAGGAACCAAAGTTCGTGGCCAGAATGGGCTTACCCAGAAGCCAACGCCATGGCAACACCATGGCGAACGCCATGCAAAGCGACCTCCCTAACACGGTTCGAGATGTCATGCAGGTGAACCACCGGGATGGCACCTCTAGCGTTGATGAATCCCACCGCGTGCTCCGTAGCCAATCGAAGGCTCTCCTATTGGGCAGACAAATCTAAAAAGATTCAAAGGGGAGATGATCAGAGTCTTGAAGATGAAATTGAAAGAAAGCAAAGGTTATGACAGATATCTCACCCGTGATTCTGGCCTCGGCCTTGGCCAACCTATCCTCCACCGAATCGACATTGGGAGGTGATCGACATCGAACCATGGCTAGAGCCGATTCTGCGAGGGAGAGACATTCAGCGAGACCCTGGCCATGCCGATCAATGGAGGCAAGCAGATCGTCGTTGTCAATCTGCCTCCTTTGATAACAAGGGAGCTGGCGATGAGCTGTTAACAAAGTGGACCCTAAAGGCCAAACGGAGTTGGCCCTATCCCTCGAGGCAGTGGGGGCATCATGAGTTGTACCCTCCTGACGATGAAGGCGCTCACGCGATGATGCAGGTCCGTTGAGGGCCTCCTCAGCAAACCTCTTGCTGTTCTCCATGATCTCAAACCTACGAAAAAGCAGGAACTATACTAAGGACGCGGAAGGTTTGAGCCGAAGCGAGTTGTTTTTTGATCCCCACCTGTGGCCCGTATATATAGCCCGGTAAGGCGAAGAGATTGATTTCACCGGGGGTGTGAAATTGAAATCAGATACAGAAATGAATCGACGCTCCGGGAATTTAGGAAACAGATAACGAAGAGATAACAGATTCAGACTTATTGCTTCCCCAAGTTACAGAACATCGTGGGATGGATACAAAAGATTTACATTGACCAGCAATCAGCCCACCAAGGTTTCTTTGGATTGAAGGGAGGTCGAATCCCCACAGGGCCGAAAGTCATCATAAACCGAGTCACATCGGCCCGTTAGTAAAATTATAACAGAGAAGGGGAAAAGCCGCCTGCCTAACGGATGCCCAGCTGATTTCTCGATGACTGGGAAACCGCTAGAAAGAAGCTTTGTGGCTTTCCCGATGGGCATTTGATTGAGCAAACAAGGGGAAGGTGTCCACACATTTTAGCCCTTGCAAACACTAGAACAGCTCTGCGAGCATGGAGAGAAAACCCAGGCGATATCACAAGGATTCTTCTAACCGCAGTAGCTGATTGTCTTGCTCAACAAGGTGCTAAGATGAGCGATACAATCACCCTATGCACAAGAATTCTTCTAACGCTCAAGATCTTCATAGCAAAAAGATGGACCACGAAGGGTCCGGCGGAGTCAGAAGCAATCAAGGGGGCATATGGAAGAGAAACATAGCTGAATTGTTGAATTGCTCTCACCAGGGTCAGATAGACATTTTATAGCTGGCCTTGAAGGATAAATCCAAGTACCCGTGAAGCAATGATGCTCTCGTAAAAGTTTTGAAGCATGGGCTCATGAGCTGACATAGACGGCGACAAACAGACAAACAGTAGACCCCATATCAAGATTCTGTACCCGTGACTACGGACCAATCGAGAATACAGATGTGATAATTTTGGAATAAAATTACTTTTATCCTAAAATTGGGGGGCATATGTTTACACCAAAATTTGGAAGAAGAGTCGCAGGGACTTAAAAGCTCCCAAGGTCATGTCATCAAGAAATCAATCGCGTGTAGATCGGTATCAGCTTATTCGAATAAAGAACTAGAATCGGCTTTCTTCATATAGCGCCAGCAGATAATGACAAAGGCTACGATCAGCGCCGGGACAAGACATGTTGGACTCTACAAAAAGGGAAAGATTAGAGTCTAAGTTAACTTAAATTAGGAATGTTTTCTCTAGGGTCAAAGATTGTGATGAGTCATGCTTAGATAGGAGTCATGCGCAAGTCCCGGGTATAAATATCAAAGCCCGGCTATTGTAAAAAAGTAAGACGATCAATCAAATACAAGTTACTTACTTTTTTCGGCTCCGGCCACCCCTTAGGAGTAGGAGTAGAGTAGATCTCGGCGAGTTCTTCAGGAAGTATGGCTGCATCGATCCGGTCGACCTCCACTGCTTGTCTGTAAGTACCGTCATGCTTATACCTCTATTCGTACGGCTGCATCGATCTGGTCGACCTCCACTACGACTTTGGTATAAGTTAGTTATCTACTCTTGTCTAGTTCAAGTAAGGCTGCATCGATCTGGTCGACCTCCACTGCTCGAACTAGATTAAGGTCAAGTTATCGGCTCTATCTAAGGGTGACGTTCCTTCGGATAGGTTCATTAAGTTACCGATATTGCTTATTGCTTCCATTATTTATTTAATTACAGCAATATCATTTCACCCAATTGGGATTGATCTAGATCGGCCTTATATCCTTTTTAACCCATTGTTTGTTAATCTAAATTTGATCTAATCTGTACTTTAAACGATGAGTTATGTTTTATCGGCTGTTTTATGTCAATCTTGATCGTGCATAGCGTGCGGTTAAGGCGTGTCTGATTTTGAGTAGATTTATTGGCTAGCGAAAATCGTTCCATGGCCCGTTATCACGGCCTGTGTGATTCGGCCTCACACCCCACTGCTAGCACCGTGGAGTGGGGATCGTTATTTGGTAGATCTGTTTCTAAGAGTGCATGACCTTAACTGTGCGCTATGCCTGAATCGACTGTTTTAGCCGATATCGAGCGCTTTCACGAACAGTTCACATCATGAGATCGTTGAAGTAGAGATAGGTTGAAAGATGTGTTAGCCCATGATCTTATTATTGTATTACGGTCTATATGGTTCTGCCTCATGCCCCACTGATATTAGTAGTAAGTTAGGGTCGTCGGGTCTATTGTTGTTTCTACGGCCTGCATGATTTTGCCTCATACCCCACTGGTCATAGCGATAGATGAGATCTAATATGTTCATTAGATTTATCTTTATTAAATAGTTGAATGATGATGAGCTATTTCATTTATACAAAAGGGGTTCGGTTATTTGCAGTCATTGGCTTAGCATAAACTGATTATTATTGACATCTTATTGCCATTGACTAATAATTGTCTAAATAATGATATTCACCTTGAACGATAACCAATTCTTCTTACACAACCCCATTAGCTTTAATTGATTTATTCTTATGAATATGCTAGAATCGACTATTTGGTCGATCTCCTTTCATACCGGCTCTCAAAGCCGCACATTCAGGACTGTCTGTCAACACTGGCACGTTCCGCCCTAAATTACTAATAAACTTTCTCTCCTTGTCAATTGCAGGGTCAAATTGACTGGCACGTCTCGGGAGTAGTGCGTAGGATCGACCACCCCTGCGCTGAAGCTAGGCGGATCTCCAGCTCCATCGAGCGGACCCTTCCGGCTTGCTCATGTGCCCTCGGTACGGGACCAAAATTCCGTGTCGACAGTCATATGCCAAATCGCCAACTAATTAATGTGTGTGATGCCTGGTTGTTATTTTCTTTTTCACTGTAGCAACACATGGCTGAGATACAAGCAACTCATTGCAGATTACCACCCATAAATGTGTTTTTGGGCGTACATGTGAAATGAACCTTGCTACTACACAAACAAACATTCAAATTTCATCAAGCAAAAATTGTAAAACTTAGCCCAAGTGTTGCTAATTTCTGTCAGCTAGTGAGGTACATGTATTTTTCTAGAACTTTGATCTGTTTCTCTTTTTATTTTTTTTCTTGGACACATGCTTATCTTTTCAAATTCAAATTTTAAATTGAAAACATAATGCTGTAAAAGACCTAGAATTCTTGTTCCACACGGCCACACTGGCATCAAGGAATCTCAGTCCCCAATCTTTTTTACAAGGAAATGAATCAATAAAATGTGATCAAATGTGACCCGCAAGATTCAATTTCCCCGGCAGATTATACAGGTCACACAAACTTGTCTGTGAACTCTCGTCCTTTCTTTCTTTGTTCTGTGGAATTTTGGAAAAGAACTCCCTGAGGGGGACCGGGGTAGAGCATAAAATCCTCCTGGCGAACGAGCCTTCCCTATCATTCCTTTTCCTTCATGGCAAATGACACTTTTGGTAGATAAGAACAAGACGTGATCGATCGTTCAATGTGACACGGATTCACCAGACCTATTGGTGTTTACATAAAGAAAAAAACAAGGACCGCCGCATTGCGATAGTTGCTTGGAATAATATGCTCTAAAAAAGTGAACACCCGTTAACTAATTGGATGGATTCATAGCATATAGCCCGATCACTAGTGGAAGCATAGATATTATTTGCTCAGGTTGATTTGTATACGTTTTTCTGACTGTCCAATCCAAGGTTTTTACCAAAGAGTGAAGGCTAGCTAGCGAATCCAAATGTTCTGGGAGAGATTGCTGAAATGCTGTTCTATCTGGAGCATATGCTGGTGCCGTGCCTTTATTTCCTCTTCTGACTCTCAAGTAAAACATAGGTGCAAAATATTTTGTCTGCAAGCTCTCTGAATGCATCTGAATAAGACGAAGAGCATAGCTAGCACACAGGAACGCATGCAACTATGGCATGATTTTGCAGACCATGTGGCCTGACGATTCTTCAGCCCTAATTATGGCCAAAGTGGCAAGTGTTTTCGACCAGCGAATACAATGCGTTACTGCATAAGATACTCTCACCCAATGATGCTACTTAACATACATAAGCGTAAATAATTCCATCTTATCTCCTGAGAGCTGCTGTATGTAGAAGCATCATCCAGGTCTCGGAATATTTTACACGCTAGATTTTCAATAGTTCTCCTGCTACGCACATGCTAGTATATATTTAGCAACTTGCATTGCTTTATAAGTATAGTTCATTCAGGCACGCTTGGTGTCACTTTTTACAGGCCCAACTTCCCAGTAACTTCTGTTAGTAGTAGTAGAACTTGGCTTGTGGAATCTGGCGAGCTAATTAGTCACGGAATGTTTGGTGCTCCTGACTTGAGAATAATCACAATATGCAGGGCCGGGGCCCCGTTCTTGGCGACAGATTTTCCGAGGCTCAGTTTTGAGACAGACGCGGCGTCGTCCTTTCGGGGCTCTCTCTCTTTTCCACGGAATTTTGTGTGTGGATGCCTTGGATGGCATTGGACGGGTGAGAGGGGGCTGCAAACTGTCGCGCAGCAGTGTGAACTGTGAAGGAGGACCGAGGGTTTCTCTGCTGGCTGCCAACAAGAAGCTTAGGTCCTTTTTCTGCACTTTGGAAAGTGTGGAGACGGCTTCTTTGCCGAGTGTCCCAGACTTTGTCGAGTGTTTTTTATCGGGCACTCGGCGAAGAGACTGTTTGCCGAGTGCCAGAGAGAAAGCACTCGGCAAACAATTGGCACTCGGCAAAGAGGTCGTTTGCCGAGTGCCGAGCACTCGGCAAACAATAACACTCGGCAAAACTGGTCTTTGCCGAATGTTATTCTCCTGACACTAGGCAAAGGCCGCCGCCGTTAACCCTTTGCCGAGTGTCTTCTCCTGACACTCGGCAAAGCGGTGATTTGCCCAGTGTCATTTTTTGACACTCGGCAAAGCGCTGATTTGCCGAGTGTCATTTTTTGTCATTTTTTGACACTCGGCAAATCATTTTTTTTCACTTTTGACCTCCAAACTTTTTCTGCAGTCCTCATACAATACCTGGTACTCCATGTTCCAATGTGGCACATTTCTCGGACTTTTTCTATATTTCTTTAATTTATTTCATTTAATTTAATTTTCTTGGATAATTCAAATTATAACTGCTAGTCATTCGAATAATAAAAAAATGAATGAAAAAATTATATTCATGTTTTAGTATAATGTGAGGCCGTATTCAAGACCAGACCACCAATTTAGAACATCTTGTTCACGAAACATGACCACGAACTTGCGGTCGAGTTGTTTTTAAATTCTATAAAAAGCAAACGAAGTCTGAAAATCATGAAACTTGTCAAGATGTCATGATATCACATGTGGAGGTTGTGATAAAAATTTAAGAAGGTTTTGTGCAAGTTGTCACGTACGATGTTTGCAAACCGAAGAATATTCGAAGAAGTTTCATGATTTCGTGAAGAGGCCGACGAGGTGGTAAGCATCGTACGTGACAAACTTGCGCAAAACCTCCTCAATTTTTTATCACAGCCTCCACATTTGATATCATGACATGTCGACAAGTTTCAAGATTTTCAGTCTTCGTTTGCTTTTTATAGAATTTAAAAACAACTCGACCGCAAGTTCGTGGTCATGTTTCGTGAACAAGATATTCGAAATTGGTGGTCTGTTCTAGGATACGGCCTCACATTATACTAAATAACATGAATATCATTTTCCCATTTATTTTTTCATTATTCGAATGACTAGCGGTTATAATTTGAATTATCTAAGAAAATTCAATTAAATGAAATAAATTAAAGAAATATAGAAAAAGTCCGAGAAATGTGCCACATTGGAACATGGAGTATAGGTATTGTATGAGGACTACAGAAAAAGTTTAGAGGCAGGAAGAAAAAAAATAAAAATGGTTTGTCGAGTGTACTCTGCGTTTGGCGCTCGGCAAAGGAGCCTCTTTGCCGAGTGCCAGGACGGCTGGCACTCGGCAAAGAATTTTAAATTTTTTTTAAAAAAAACTCTTTGCCGAGTGCTAGGCCGGGTGGCACTCGGCAAAGAATTTAAAAAAATACTTTGTCGAATGCCAGATCGGGAGCACTCGGTAAAGAATTTAAAAAAAAATAAAAAAATACTTTGCCGAGTGCCAGATCGGGGGCACTCGGCAAAGAAATTTTTGTGCTATCTTGCCGCGAAACAGCCCTTTGGGCCATTTCTCCCCCGCCACCTCAGCTAAAACAGAGGGCTGATCTTCACCGCCCAAAGGAGATCGACGGACGAACTTAGATTTCGCGAGAACAAAAAAACCCACAGCCTGGCAAACCCTAGCTACATTCTATTCTTCCTCCCCTCCGCCTCCCACGCACTCTCAGCCAGCCGCCGCATGGGCCGTCGCCGGAGAGGACAAGTGCGGAGTAGGAGTTGGTGGCACCACCTGGGCGCCCCTCGCCGGCACACGCGTGCGGCCGCACGCGGCACCGTTGAGCGGTCCATCGGGTGGCGCCCTGAGCAGGAGACCGCGCGCGCACAGGAGGAGGGCGGCGGCGCAGCTCCTTTCTGTGGTCGTCGCCGAGTTAGCACAGGGCCAAAGCCAAGCCCGGTGACATGTTATGGTAAGCGAAAAAAGGTCTTAGCTAATCTTAGGGTTGGGGTTGGCTCAGGATTTTGGGGATTTTTTGCTACTAGGGTTTGGATTTGGGAGGAACAGGGGCTTATGGGAGCTTCAGTGCATAGGGTATCTTTCTTGTCCATACTGTGCTGAAACTCAAATCTCTTTCTAAGCTAGCGAGTGTTCTGTGCAGGTTGGATCAAAGCGCAAGATATTGTGGTTCGTGGTAAAAGCAGAGCTTCTGAACAGATGAGAGAAATGCTCTACAAGAACACAGATAAGTGTGCTCTGAGTTGATTGTTTCAACAATACTTTTAGAGACAAAGATATCGTGTCTTTGCCTAATTTTCAAATATATGTGTTCATTTAGAGGTCAAAGGTCTGGTGGTATACTTAATTTGTGCATTTGATTTATGTAGCCAGTCAGTGTGTCTAGCTAGCATTATCCCTAGATTGATCACCGCCGCTACTATTTGCTTGTGCAAAGTTATTTGGGAAGGCAACCCCATTTTTTTCTACTTTGTTGCAGTTTGACGCCTGAATTCTCTTCAGTGTAAACTATTTGAACAGAGCAGTGCCAACCAAAGCATGGTGAAGTAGATGTATCTTTGTCGTTTTCATCAGTTCGTCGTTAAAGTAAGTGTCATGTTTTTTCGCTCATCTTTTTATTATATTGCAAGCAGTTAGGCTATCAAGGGAACTGTGTTGGGACTGGCTTATAACAAACAATAATCTGGCCAAGGGTACAAAGAACAACAGACACTATGTTTCAGAAATATTCCTTTTAGTTAGCTAAGAATTTTACCATGTATGTTGCTGCCATGAAGTGTTACTTGCTGTTTTACCTTTCCAAACAATTAAATTATGTTACTTTGGATGGTGAATTTCACATGGTCCTATTTCTTGCAGTTATGGCTACCTAGATAGAATGTGAACTATTTTCTCTCAAGTGTGAACTTGATTTCAGACCTGTAGCTGTTCTCTGAACCTGCTTTTAGACCTATTGGTGTTGTTCTGTGAACTTGATTTCAGAGAAAATGTGAACTCTTTTCTCTCAAGTGTGAGCTCTGTACATTTTTATCTCAAGTATGGCACAAGGAAAGCATAGGAGTTAATCTATGTATATTTTTTATGTGTTCTGTTTCTCAGAGTAAAAAAATGTTGCTGTTATAACCAGAAGTGAAAAGTTCTTACAATATCTAAAAGTGCTGTTGTTCTGTGATGTTGCCCAGCAACTACTGTTCTGTCTTTTACCTCATATAGTATTTTGTTATCTGAATGCTATAAGAAATTTTCCTTCATAGGACAATGTTATTTGAATGCTACTTAGGTCTTAAAATTCTATGTTTAACATTCTCCTGTGTAGCTCACATAGATGTTGTTTTAGGTCTTCACCTGAGGATGACGGTTTTGACTGTTTGAATATGACAGGTGATGAAGTATGTGGAAAAGAATTCACTCCAGTGGACCGAAGAAGAGCCCCACCGAACATGCTTTGTTCCGTATTGTTGCCGGTAGTAATGTTTAGCTAGCACTAGTTGCTTTGGGTAGATGGGTGCTAAATGTTTCACCAAATCATTCTCATTGGCCATCTTGGTGATGATACTTGTGGTTGTTAATGGTACTTCTATTTGCAATTGTGGTTGTAGATGATGGAGCACTTGGATTACTTGTGAACTTATTTGTGATATATTGTGAGACATGTGACGTTTGTGATATATATGTGACATTTGTGATATATATGTGGTGTTGGTGATATATATGTGCTGTTGATGATATATATGTGATGTTGGTGATGTTTGTTATATATATCTTCTATTTGTTTGGATGGGATCTAAAAACAAATAAAAAAGGTTGTTTTTAGTCACTTTGCCGAGTGCAATGGCCATGACACTCGGCAAAGTGACTACCTAGGAACATGCTTTGCCGAGTGCAAAGGCCATTACACTCGACAAACATCACAGATTTGCCGAGTGCCACGGTCCAGGCACTCGGCAAAGGTCGCATGTTTGTCGAGTGTCTTGCCAGTGGCACTCGGCACAGTGGCCACCTTTGCCGAGTGTCTGAGTCAATGGCGCTCGGGAAAGCGGCGACCTTTGCCGAGTGCTTGACCTTGAAACTCGGCAAAGCCGCCGTCACGGTGGCGCTCGCCGTCACGGCGACTTTTCTTTGCCGAGTGTCAGATTAGCACTCGGCAAAGGCTTTGCCGAGTGCCCGATAAAATGCACTTGACAAAGAGGTCTTTGTCGATAAACTGTTTACCGAGCGTCCTTTGCCAAGTATAACACTCGGCAAAGGCTTTGCCGAGTGTATATCGGCCTTTGCCGAGTGCCTGAGGCACTCGGCAAAGAAGCTGAATCTGGTAGTGTTTCTGTCCCCTAAAAAATGTTGATCCTTGGCTGCCCTGCATGGGTAAGCAACTAGCTTACCAGCACACACACTCATTCACTATAGGTAGAGGTAGAAGAAGAGATTGAGAACAGCGCGCACACACTCAGCTCAAGCACCAGCGTTGGCTGAAGCCTCGCCTTTTGGTTTGTGGCAACTGAACTAAATATTCCATTACCCTTTGGATGGAATATATACAACTCTAGCTGTACCTCTACCAGGCACATAGTTGTTGGCCAACTACCTACTTGTGAGTACAAGAGTACACCAACTACATACTCCTAAGGTACAGGGTACACCAACTATCTACTCCTAAGGTACAGAGTATACCAACTACTTCAAACAGTACAAAGCTTACCTCAGCCCACTACCAAGACATGGTTGATGTAATAGCTACCAACTAATATACTAGAGGTGGCCTATTGCAATACTGCTACAGCTACAGGAACTGGTCGGCCGAGCCGACCAGTCTCCAACCAAGGAGAGAATGGGGAGCAGCAGATTATGTCTAACAATTTTTCCCCTAATCCTGCTGCTAGCCTGATGCCTTGACCTCATCCATGCCAATCATCTTCCTCAGCTCCATGAACCGCACATGTCCGAGTGACTTGGTGAGGACGTCAGCGAGCTGTCTACCGGTCTCGACAAACTTGATAACGATCTACCCTCCATCGATGCAGTCCCGGAGGAAGTGGAACTTGATGTTGATGTGCTTGCTCCGGTCATGGAGGACGGGGTTCTTGGCGAGGGCAATGGTGGGCTGGTTGTCCACCATTAGAGCTGGCGGGTGAGCTTCCTCGCCGGTCAGCTCGCCCAGCAGCCGATGCAGCCATACAGCCTGGCACGCCGCCGTAGCCGCTGCGACATACTCCGCCTCACACATCGATAGCGCCACGATCTTTTACTTCAGCAAATGCCAAGCAATGGGGGTTGCTCCAAAGAAGACGAGCACGCCAGAGGTGCTCCGTCGCCCACCATGTCCGCATCGCTGAAAACAGTGAGCTCTGGCTCACCTTCCTTTGCCTTGGGGGTGCCTCACTGAACACCGTGAGCCGCAACCCTCCCTTGCCGTCACTCTTGGGGAAGATGATCGCTTGATTGAGCGTCCCTTTGACGTAGCGAAGCAACCTTTTCACTATCGACCAATGATCTTCGCATGGGTCCTCCATGAAACGGCTGACGTACCCAACCGTGAACGCAATGTCCGGTCAGGTATGAGTGAGGTAGCGCAGCCCACCGACGATACTCTAGTAGTGCATCGCGTCCACCTTTGCAGTAGTGCTGTGCTTGCTCAGCTTCAGCCGCTCCTCCATCGGAGTCGCGCACGGCTTGCACTCCGCCATGCCGCCGTGCTCCAACAGCTTCTCCGCGTAGGCGCGCTGACCTAGGGAGATGCTCTGCTTCCCCTGCCTCACCTCGATGCCGAGGTAGTAGGAGAGTGCACTGAGATCGCTCGTCTTGAAATGAGCTGCCATCTCACACTTGAAACCGTCGATGTCCTCTACTCGCACTCCGATGACGATTAAGTCATCCATGTACACGCCGACAATGAGCAAAAACAAAAACCCAAACCCTAAGAAGAGCGATGGCTGCTAATTATAGAGCCCTAGACGTCACCCCCCTGGATGCGCCCCCAAATGGGCTCTAAGACGATACACGGCCCAACGGACCAAAAGACAGTGTCGCAACACCCTGGTAGCTTCTGGACGCTGACTTGTTTCGACGATTCCCGTTGATTTCAAAGGGCTTTTGATGTGAGACCACTTGCATTGGCTTCCTTATCTAATTAGCTTTCCATCCATATGTGGATCATTGAAAATGGAGCCCAGACGTGCCCATGTGACCAGTTTTATGACAGACTAGTCCTAGAACCCGAGATGGGCTCACACTTCAGTTGGACTAGGCCTCCACCATGAGAAAGATGAATTGTACGCCCATGCTGGACATCCTCCTCTCCTTGGCTTATATGTGATGGAGTGATGTCCTCGTCAATAAACACCGCCGTGGTCACCGTCTCTCCCTAGAACTCCGCCAGCATCTTCTTAGCCTTCATCATGGATCGAGCCATGCCAACCACCGTCTGGTTCCGCCGCTCCACCATGCCATTCTGCTGTGGCGAGTATGGAATGGTGTGGTGTGGCACCATGCCCTGATCCACGTAGTACGCAGCGAATTACACCGAAGTGAATTCACCACCGCGATCAGTCTGTAGCACGCACAGCTTCTTGCCGCTCTCTGCCTCCACGCGCGCCTTGAACTTCTTGACCGCTTCTGCCACCTTGGTCTTGCTGGTCAGAAGCTGCAGCCACATGTACTGGCTATAGTCATCCACCAGTAAAATGAAGTACTTGCGCCCGCTGGGCGTCGTCGACGTGATCGGCCCACAAAGGTCACCATGGACCAGCTTGAGGGTCTCTACCGCGCGGTACTTCGCCGTCTTCGGGAACGGCAGCCTTCTTTGCTTCCCGATCAGGTAGCTGTCACACAACTCACCAGCGTGCTTGATGTGAGGCAGCCCAGTCACCATCTTCTCCAGCTGACCAAGAGCGTCGAAGCTGAGATGTCAATACCGAGCATGCCAGAGCCACGGCTCCTTCGTGCGCCGTGCAGCCAAGTAGATGGGCTACTCCACCTTGAGGTCTAGCAGGTACAGCCGATTCCGAGACCTCTTCACCTTGGCAAGAAGCCGCTAATCCCGGTCCCTGATCCTGAGGATGCCGTCCTTGATCAGTACCTCCCTGCTGCGCTCATCCAGCTAGCCAATGCTAATGATGCTTGAACGCAGCTGTGGGATGTAATATACATCCGTTAGTGCGTGGTGCTCGCCGTTCTGGCACCTAAAGATGATGGTGTCGCGCCCTCGGATCGCCACCCTTGAGCCATCACCGAACTTCACCGTGCTGATCACGTCGTCATCGAGCTCGGAGAAGGCTGCCTTGGAGCCCATCATGTGGTTGCTGGCGTCAGAGTCCAGGTACCACCGCTGCTCCTGCTCGTTGCCCACACATTCAAGGTGGACTTGGGCGCGCGGTTCGTCGAGGTTGATAGCCTTCAGAGCCTTCCTAGTCCCTTCCACCGTCATCCCCTCTCCCTTCTCCTTGGCCTCAATGTCATGCAGTGCACAGAACGTCGCCATCAGGAGAGTGGCATCATCATCATTATCAGCCTACGCCAGATGAGTCTCAGTCTTCTTCTCCTGCTTACGATTTGGGCACTCATTGGCCCAATGGCCCATCTTCCCACAGCACCGGCAGACGTTGGGGTCGACCTTCTTCTTCTTCTTCTCCGAAGAAGCCTTGCCGCGGCGCTTGCCATTGCCACCGCGGCTGGAGGAGGCTTCCTTGGACTTCTTCTCCTTCATCCAAGTAGCCTACTCCTCTTCTGTCAGCAGCAGCTTGCCGCTGTCCGTCATTGTTGTGGCCTGCTCCATGTGCTCATCCACCACCCATAGATGACCTGTCACATCCTCAATGGTGAAGGTGGATAAGTCCAGCATCGTCTCTATGGAGAGAGCAATCTGAATGTACTTCACCGGCACGGAGTGAAGGTACTTGGAGACCGCCTCTTCTTTGTCGATGGTGACGTCGTGGCTCCTCAGCTTGCTGATAAGCATCTATAGGTGGAGGGAGAATTCCTCCACCGATTCACCATCCTTGAACTTGAGGTTGGTGTACTCTTGCTTCAGCAGCTGGGCCGTCGCCTTCTTTGCATGGTCGGAACTAACGTGCATCGCCGCAATGGCTTCCCATGCCTCCTTAGCAGAGCTCTTCGCCCCCAACGGCTCCCTGTACTCCACTGGCACAGCAGCGATGATGGCTTCCAACGCTGACATATCGTCTTCTTCGTAGTCGGTGCCCTTGTCAATGGCATTCTAGAGCCGTCGGGCTCTCAGCTTAACCTTCATGGTCACCGCCCATTCGTCATAGTTGGTGCGAGTCAGCGTCGGCCAACTAGTGTCACTGACCTCCCGCACAGTACGCACAACGACCTCCTGTCGTGGCTGGGCAGCCACAGCAGCACCGCTGCTGTCGCTCATCTCCAAATCGTCCGTCATCGCTAGCGGTTAGTCCGGCGACGGTGCTTGTATGGCTCTAATACCACTTGTTGATCCATGGCTTCCCTGCATGGGTAAGCAACTAGCTTACCAGCACACACACTCACTCACTATGGCTAGAGGTAGAAGAAGAGATTGAGAACAGCTCACACACACACTCAGCACAAAAGCACCAGCGTTGGCCGAAGCCCTACCTTTTGGTTTGTGGCAACTGAACTAAATATTCCATTGCCCTTTGGATGGAATATATACAACTCTAGTTGTACCTCTACCAGGTACATAGTTGTTGGCCAACTACCTACTCCTGAGTACAAGAGTACACCAACTACCTACTCTTAAGGTACAGGGTATACCAACTACCTACTCCTAAGTTAAAGAGTATACCAACTACTCCTAGCAGTACAAAGCTTACCTCAGCCCACTACCTAGACATGGTTGATGTAATATCTACCAACTAATATACTAGAGGTGACCTATTACAATACTGCTATAGCTATAGGAACTGGTCGACAGAGCTGATCAGTCCCCAACTCCCAACAAGGAGTGGTCGGCCGAGGCGACCAGTCTCCAACCAAGGAGAGAACGAGGAGCAGCAGACTATGTCTAACCAAAAAAAATGGCCACCATGCATGTGGACAAACCATGCATTGTGGGTAGTACGAATTGTACGTCACTACCAACCTAGGAACATAGTAGATGCAAAATTGTACTATTACACTCTACTAAATGAGAATCCCACTATACGGAGAAGAAGAGAAGACCTGAAGGCAGACGATAGCGATAGGCCTTTAGTTTGGGGCAAATCAAATAATCAAGCTAGTTGTTGTGTTTCTGCTTTGGAAAAAGTCTAGTTTTGGCCCTCCAACTATGGCTACAGTTTGTTTCTAGCCCTCTAACTCGAAAACCAGACACGCACAGTCTTTTAACTCTCAAAACCAGTTAAAATTGGCCCTTGCGCCCATTCGACCGCGGTTTTGGCCCAGTCTCCATGTCTGACGAGCCGAACCAGCGGGGTCCACACCGCGTCCTGGTACTCCCACGCTGCCTCCTCGGCCACCGCCTTGTACCGGCGCCGCATGGTGTCCTCGCCCAGTAGCTTCGCTAGCTCCGAGCCCTGAGCGCGCATGTAGATGTACCAGTACGCGTTCATGGCCATGATGTGCGACGCCACCATGTCCGGGCACACCCGGCGCGCCGCCTCGACCTGCCGGTGCAGCGCCTCCAGCAAGCTCGCCGTCGCCTCGAGCATGTCGAGCTGCTTGAACAAACTCTACGACTCGCACGCCGCGACGGCCACGCCGTCCGCCGGAAAGAACACCATGATGTTGCGGGCGGCGATCTTGGCGAAGCACTCGGGCCAGACCGGTCATGGCAGGGGCTCAAGCATGCGCATGCAGAGTCGGCGCTCCACGATGAGCACGGAGGCGATAGCCACATGGAAATGCGGGCTCCATAGAGCCATGGCCGACTCCAGCGACTCCCACTCCATGGCGTCGATCTCGTCCGGGGTGTACGACTTGAGGTACACCAGCTTGAGCCGCATCATCGCCTTGGTCGCTCTCCTATACCTCGTCTGAGTGACGTCACCCACCGTTATTTCAGTTACTCGCATCGCAACTGTCACTGCAAGGCTGTAGAGGTTAGAGAAAATGATTCACCATGACATAGATGTCGAGGCAGATGTCCAAGCAGTCGTTGTCGGTGAGCCTCCAGGCCATCCTTGCGGCGGCCTCCACCTCGTCGTTAGTGCCTAGCTCATACCCGGCCGTGCCTCCCTCGGCGCCGGCGACGTCGTTGTCCACGGGTGCCGGGTGTTTCAGCCTGAGGAGTAGCGCCTCGAAGAGCTCCTGGAGGCCGAGGAGAGCATCGTTGAGCGGGCCCTCGAAGCACATCTCCTCGTCTTCTATCTCGTACACCGCGCGCAGCGCCGCGGCGGCCTCGGTTAGCCTCCAGACGTGGCCCCGGGCGGCCATCTTGGTCTGGCCCAGGAAACCGACTGCCTCCTCCACCCTCCGGACGGCCTCTTTGCCGCGCGCCACCACTTCCTCGATGGCATCCTACAGCTAGTCCACACGGTCGATGAACACGACCGCACTCTCGGCGTCGCTAGGGTTCGCGGGTGGCGCGGCCTCTTCGGCGAGCGCGGACATGCGGCGGACTGCCGCGAGGAGGGGCTCGACCGGCGCGACGGCGCGGTCGATGCACGCGCTCAGCGCGCGTGCAGCCACGGCTTGGGACTAGGGGTGGTGGGAGGACTACGGCGAGGCGCTGGACAGGAGCTCGTCGAGGCGGTCACCGATGGCGTCGATTTTGACCTCAGCCTTGGCTGCGGCTGAAAGCACCGAGACGATGGAAGCTTGCGATGTGGACCCGGCTCGTCAGACATGGAGACTGGGCTGAAACCACGATCGTGGCGGGTTGACTGGGCCGAAACCATGGTCGAATGGGCGCGAGGGCCAATTTTAACTGGTTTTGAGAGTTAAGAGACTGCGCGTATCTGATTTTCGAGTTAGAAGGCTAGAAACAACTGCAGTCATAGTTGAAGGGCCAACCCTTGGCCATTCATAGAAGAGTAGTAAGCAGTAGTGCTGGCTTTCTAAAGCCCCCTTTAGCATGGCTCATTCAAAATGGCTTTACCGGTGAAGCCAAAGCCGGTGAAGCCAGAAAAACTGGCTTTTTTCGACTTCTAGTTCTTTTTAACCCCGGCTTACAAAACGGCTTAACGCTACAGTACCTCAACTTGCGTAAAATAGATGAAGCCGAAGTCGGCATAAATCATGCCAAAGAGACCCTAAGTTGTAACCCCCTAGCTAGCTAGCCAGCAGGAAAAGCTAGCACACATGTATGCAATGCACATCATCACACTACTAGCAGCTATATATATATATACAATAATTGTCTTCTTCAGGCGGAAGCTAGCTAGCTTAGCTATATGGGGAGAAGCGACCTGGTCGCAGGCCACCGTCGCAGGGAACTTGCACTGGGTGGGTGGGTGGGTGCGGCCAGTGAACCAAGGCCTTGTTTAGATGTCATCTAAATTTTAAGTTTTTTCACTTTCTCTTTATTATATTAATTTTTAGCCGTTTATATAGAATATTAAATGTAGATAAAAAAATAATTAATTACACAGTTTAGTTGGAAATCACGAGATAATCTTTTGAGCCTAGTTGATCCATGATTGGATAATATTTACCAAATAAAACGAAAATGGTACTATTCATCAGGTTAAAAAAAATTTGCAAAGTGAACAAGGCCTAACTGGAGCATTAGGCTAGACTTGCAGTGGTCTCAAGCTGTTGTCCACGGAATCCTGGAAAGCGTCGGCAATCGGCATGCGCAGGAGAAAGAGGGGGTGACCTGAGCCTGAGCCTGCGCCTGCGCCTGCCTGACAGAGGAAACTAAGTGCCTGCTTAGTTCTCAAAAAGTTTTTTAAAAAGTGCTACAGTAGTCATTACATCGAATCTTGCGATACGTGCATGGAGCATTAAATGTAGACGAAAAAAAAACTAATTGCACAGTTTGGTCGGAAATCACGAGACGAACGTTTTGAGTCTAATTAGTCCATGATTAAACACTAATTACTAAATAAAAACAAAAATGCTACAGCAGCCAAATTCCCAAATTTCACAAACTAAATACAGCCTAAACTAAAAGGAGGTTGCCCTGCCCCTTCCATCAGCTTTGTTCACCTGACGGCTGACGCTTCAAGATTACTGTCGGCCGTCCTTCACTCTGCACTGAGAGATTACAGGTACCCGAAGCCCTGAACTACGCTCGTCGCGTGGGCCCGCGTCGCCTTTGTGCACTTACTCCTAGTCCTAGAATTAGAATGTACGGATGTTCGTTCCGGTTTTGAAGCAAGTCAGAGGCACAGGAAGCAGGAAGCCTTTCATTTTCTTTTTCTTCATTGGCAAACAATAAGATCGATCTTGTTCATCAGGTAACCCCTTTCCCACGAGGATTAGAGTTGCTGAGCAGCCGACCACGCCCACGCCGGCGCGTCTCGCATCGGATCGCCTTCCGCCTTCCGGTCGGCATCGGAGGTTCCGGGTTGCCCCGCCGCGCCAGGAATCTGCCCTGTCCCGCCTGGCGGCCCACGAGCCGAGCCCGACCCACGCCGTGCTCCCCGTCCAGGCCGCCGTCCTCCTTACTGCGCCGAAATACCACACAGGCCCGGCCCACAAATCTCAGCCAGAAGCCCACGCCGATCACAGCGACGGACGGGGGTAGCTGTCCCGCTGACGACAAGGGAGAGAAGCTAGAGGCAAAGAGCCCCCGTCGTCGTGTATATCCGCAAGCAGCAGCTGCAGCAACTGGTGGCTTCTACTGTTGTGTTGTGCAGAGAGCGAGCAGGTGAAATGCGCCATTTCGTCACCGTCCGCCGCGGAAACTAAAGGTGAGGAAGGTGGCCGGCCAACATATATGGGCCACAGCTCCGAGACCGAGATGCCATCATTCTGCTACCCAGCTCTCCATATCTGTTTCTTTATTTTTTTGAGGGGGTTATTATTACTTACTATATTAGGATAGATTACTTAGGTCCTAGGCTTATTATTATATGTTGTCCAGTTGAGAATAGACTAATTCATATATTCTCAGAGAAGGGGGGGCCCGGGAAAAGGGAGGGCACGTACGTACCTTCTGTAGATTTGTGAAAATACTCGTAGTTTACATGTCCTTTCATAAAATTCTAACGAGAAAAGGGCGGAGAAATATATAGGGAACCAACATGTTCTACATCTATTGGATGCAAATCCAAGAACGACCTATTATATATTTCCATTTGATGCTCTTGTAGTTCCCGTATAAGTATAAAATTTTATTATGGATACTTGAAGCTATACTATATATATATAGTATCAGTTGATATGGGTGCTGGAGCCTTTGGCTTCCGATGGAGCTGATGCAGGATCGCCGCATATCTGAGCTGGACTGCGGGATCACCTACGGGGCGGGCAGGGACCAGAAAACGACGGGCGTTGGCTGGGTTCGCCAAGAACCGCAGGCGCACCGGAAGTTGCCGCGCCAATATCTGCAAAAAGCAAGGCCGAGGACGAAGAGGAATAATTGGCGCCACTAGTATAGCAACCCAACAAGCAACCTGCACTATATGTTATGCACCAAATTATGGATTTATAGTGTATGTCACTATCAATGGCCACCATAAAATTATGCTGTCGACCACAGCAAAGCACCCTGGATGATGTCCCATATCCATATATACATATATGATATGCGTACGTGATCCATACGGTCACACAGAGGGCAGGCAAACAGGACTCGTAAATAAATTTCTTATACATACGGTGTGCGCTCGTGGTGGAATGGAAATGGAGCAAATGAGCGCGATATATATTTTCATTTATTTGATAAGAAATACAACTCCTATGTTTATTGACTCCAACTTCCACACACACTGGAAGTTGAGGACGGTCCAGTGTGTGTGGCCAGGGCACTGTTTGCCTTCAGCGCGCATGATGGTCGTCCTAGCACCACCGCAATAGCAATAGTTCAACGCTCGTCACTTGGGCCGGACACGGACAGCATGTTATCGTAGTCAGGGTTTGAAAAGTCCGAATGGCTATATATTGCCATTCATTGACTCTACCGTCAATTGATCCTTAGCTCTTACATCTTCTAGTGATATATTATATTTAGCAACATAATTTTTAAGAAGGTGATGTCGGATATCTATGTGCTTGGTGTGAGAATGTTGAACCAGGTTATTAGCAAGTTTTATCGCGCTCTCATTATCACATTAAAGAGGTATCTTTTCTAGAACTACATCATAGTATAAAAGAGTTTGCTTCATGTAAAAGATTTGTGCACAACAAGCACCCGCTGCAATGTACTCCGCATCGGCGGTTGACAAGACCACACTATTTTGCTTCTTAGAGGTCCAACACACTAGTGATCTACCAAGCAAATGACACTCTCCGGATGTGTTTTTTCTATCAATTTTGCAACTGGCATAATCTGAATCAGAATAGCCAACTAGTTAGAATCTAACTCATTTGGGATACCAAAGATCAATGCTTGGTGTGAGCTTAAGATACCTAAGGATTCTTTTACTTTTAACGGCAATCATGTGAGCCTCCTTAGAATTAGCTTGAAATCTAGTACACACACTAAATATGATGTCGGACCTAGATGTGGTCAAGTATAACAAGTTACCAATCATAGAACGGTAGAGAGTTTGATCAACCGATTTACCTACCTCATCTAGGTCGAGATATCCATTAGATGGCATTGGTGTCTTGATTGGCTTACATTCATCCATGTTAAACCTCTTGAGAAGATCCTTGGTATATTTTACTTGAGAGATGAAAATCTCTTTTCTCATTTGCTTGACTTGAAAACTAAGAAAGAATGTAAGCTCTCCAATCATAGACATCTCGAACTCCTTCGACATCAATTCACCAAACTCTTTGCAATAGTCTTCATTTAATGAGTCAAATATGATATCATCAATATATGATTGTATAAGGGATTGCGCCACTTTTCAGCACTGTTTAGTTTGTTTACACACCGATTAAACGCTACACGGTGGTAAATTGTTTCCGTTTAATCGATCGTTTCTACCGTTTAAATAGCTGTGTTGCTCTTCTATGGGTCCGTTTAGCTCGAAAAATATCTAAACAACAAGTGACCAACTGTTTATTGTTTAGGATATCAATGCTTTTCAGTGGAAAACTAGTCTGGTGGTGGTGGAAGGAACACCATTTGCTACTTGTGGTGTTGGACCACAGATGAAGGGTGCAAAGACCAGATGATCTGGGGGGATCTAGGCTAGCATCAATAGGAATGATAATAGGGTGCGAGTTTGGTGAGACACAGGGACAAGCTCTCGCATCTTGGAAATGTTGGAGATTGAAGACACAAGGGCGTTGGATCTCTGTCTGAACAATGGCGTGTATAATTGAGAAAGAGAGGAAAAAATAGTCTCAGATCAGAGAATAACATCTCCAAAAGAGTATACTTACATTCCATGTCTTTCACACCTCAACGAAGCTTGTTTTTTGTCCTTAAGGGTTTATTTAGTTCCAAATTCATTACTACCCGATCGATATGGATTAGAGGGTATTGGAATGGATAATTATATCCATATGGATTAGAGGGTATTGACCACTAGCTAAGGGAAGTGCCAATTTCCTTGGGTGCAAACCCTCAAGTAAATTGTTGTAGCCGCCAAGGATAAAATGTTCAATTTATAGTCATTACTCTTAACCACCGATATAATGTACTCATTGCATTCTTGTTAGCAGAGGCGAATCTACGTGGAGTCGCCGGGGTCGCGTGACCCGATGGTTTTCTACGAATCCATTATACGTATTTTTTCACCAGCTATGACCCCGGTAAAAAAATACGATGACCCCGGCGGCCCAGCAACAATAACGCTATAGCAGCCCAATACAACCCAAGAGAGAAGGCCGAAAGTCACGTACTCGCGTTCAGTAGCTCGCCGCAGCCCGCAGAAAGCCGAAACATTGCACGATTCTTCTCCCGTCGTCAGACCTTCCGCCTTCGAAACGCCTGTGTCGGCGCTCTCGTCGCCGTTCCGTGATTGCAGCCGTCGCTCGGTGTTGACGGCGACGACGGACAGGCGGACGACCGCCGCCACCGCCACTCTCCGAGTATCCGTTTATTCAATCCTGCTCAAGTACAGAATATCCCGTATTCCCCTACAAGTATTCTACCGAGGTAACCTAAAATCCCTAATCCCATCTCAAAATTATTCTTTGCTCCCCAGTCTTGCAGGTTATGTTTTTTTATTTTTTTCAGCGAAAGGCAATTTGTTTGCATTCCAACAAAGTAGATACTACTATACTGGGAGAAGTAGAGAGTACGTTCAGGGTTCATCTCATCTTGTCAGCAAACATGTCACGTAAGTAAAATAGTAAATTAGTGACTTTTTAATCATAGTGTAGCTAATGTCTATCTGTGCACTCAATATCTACTTGTGTGTTTAATTTTCTTGATCGAATAATTTGATAGGCAACCAAAGCACAATGGATCGTTTTTTTTAAAGGAAATTGAGTGATAATGCAAATGTTGATGGAGATGGAGGCAGCTCCCACTACTGGAGACGGCTTCTTTGTCGAGTGTCCCAGACTTTGTCGAGTGCTTTTTATCAGGCACTCGGCAAAGAGGCTGTTTGTCGAGTGCCAGAGAGAAAGCACTCGGCAAACAACTAGCACTCGGCAAAGAGGTGGTTTGCCGAGAGCCGAGCACTCGGCAAAACTGGTCTTTGCCGAGTGTTATTCTCCTGTCACTCGGCAAAGGCCGCCGCCGTTAACGGCAGGCAGCCGCCGTTAACCCTTTGCCGAGTGTCAACTCCTGACACTCAGCAAAGCGGTGATTTGCCAAGTGTTATTTTTTGACACTCGGCAAAGCGGTGATTTGCCGAGTGTCATTTTTTGACACTCGGCAAACCATTTTTTTTCACTTTTGACCTCCAAACTTTTTCTGCAGTCCTCATACAAAACCTGGTACTCCATATTCCAATGTGGCACATTTCTGGGACTTTTTCTATATTTCTTTAATTTATTTCATTTAATTGAATTTTCTTGGATAATTCAAATTATAACCGCTAGTCATTCGAATAATGAAAAAAATGAATGGAAAAATAATATTCATGTTATTTAGTATAATGTGAGGCCGTATCTAGGACCAGACCACCAATTTCGAATATCTTGTTCACGAAACATGACCACGAACTTACGGTTGAGTTGTTTTTAAATTCTATAAAAACAAACGAAGTCCAAAAATCATGAAACTTCTCAAGATGTCATGATATCATATGTGGAGGCTGTGATAAAAATTAGAGAAGGTTTCACGCAAGTTGTCATGTACGATGCTTACCACCTTGTCGGCCTCTTCACGAAATCATGAAACTTCTTTGGAGATTCTTCGGTTTACAAGCATCGTACATGACAACTTGCGCGAAACCTTCTCAAATTTTTATCACGGCCTCCACATATGATATCATGACATCTTGACAAGTTTCATGATTTTTGGACTTCGTTTGCTTTTTATAGAATTTAAAAACAACTCGACCGCGAGTTCGTGGTCATGTTTCGTGAACAAGATGTTCAAAATTAGTGGTCTGGTCCTGGATACGGCCTCACATTATACTAAATAACATGAATATCATTTTTCCATTCATTTTTTTCATTATTGGAACGACTAACAGTTATAATTTGAATTATCCAAGAAAATTCAATTAAATGAAATAAATTAAAGAAATATAGAAAAAGTTCGAGAAATGTGCCACATTGGAACATGGAGTACCAGGTATTGTATGAGGACTGCAGAAAAAGTTTAAAGGTCAAAAGTGAAAAAATATAGTTTGCCGAGTGTCAAAAAATGACACTCGACAAATCACCGCTTTGCCGAGTGTCAGGACGTATGGCACTCGGCAAAGAATTTTTTAAAAAAAATTAAAAACCCCTCTTTGCCGAGTGCCAGTCCGGGGGCGCTCGGCAAAGATTTTTTTTAAAAAAAACCTCTTTGCCGAGTGCCAGGCCACGTGACACTCGGCAAAGAATTTAAAAAATTAAAAAAAAACTTTGCCTAGTGCCAGATCGGGGGCACTCGGCAAAGTGGGGATTTAACCTCCCGGTCCAGCTGGCCCACACACACCGCACACACGCACACACGCACGCCCGCGCCCGCGGCAGCGCCGCTGGCCCCGCACGTGCCCGCGCCCACGCCGTGCCGCAGGAGGAGGAGGAGAAAGAGAGGAGGAGGAGGAGAGGAGGATGGAGGAAGGAGGAAGAGGAAGAAGGAGGAAGGAGGAAGAAGAAGGAGGAGGAGGAAGGAGGAAGGAGGAAGGAGGAAGAAGAAGGAGGAGGAGGAGGAGGCACCCTGGCCGCCGTTGCCACGTCCCTGGCGCTTCCCCAGCCGTCGCCTTGTCCACCGGCGCCCTGGCCCCTTCACCACCACCACCCTACGACGCCCACTAGGTATGCCCTACCGTCGTCATCGTCGTAGTATTACTAGTAGTTGCGGTAGTAGTAGTGGTAGAGTAGCAGTGGTTGTAGTCGTAGGAGTCGTAGGAGTGGTTGTGACATTGTTATATATATGTGGTTGGATATAATCTTGTGCATGTCGGCCATCATGTCATTCATATATATGTGCATGTCGGCCATCGTGTCGTTGGTTTTCTTGCAGGTTTTGAAAACCTCACCGTGCAGCGGAGGTGCTGTCGAAATTTTGTATTGATAGTTTTATGTTTCTTTTTTTGCAGAGAAGAGCCCATCGGAGCGGAGTCGAAGTACCTCGGCGACCCTGATCGCCATCCTCGCCACTGCGGGTCTGCCTACACCGTGTCGCCTCGCCACTGCACCAACCCGCCACGGCCCCGCTAGCCTGACTCCACCGCCACCCTAGGTATAACACCTCTTTCCGTATCATGGTCGTAGATCACGTAACCCAGTTAGGCGTCTCCCGTTCGAAAGAGATACGGTTAGAAATATGCAGATATTTCCATATCTAAAACCATATCTGTTTCAAATTGTCCATGTTTTTTGGACAGCCCGCGGATGCGTAGGTGAAGTTAGTTTCTATGGTCTGCTCCGATCCGAGACAGAGTTTTGGCATCATCTCCCTGTTGTTCTCCGAATACATACTCTCCCTGGTAGGACATGTATTTGGAGAACAGCGGAGATGTGCTGCTGAAATTCTGTCTCGAATAGGAGTAGAGCATGGAAACTAACCCCACCTACACATCCTCGTGCGGGATTAGGACCTATCCTTACCTATTAGATAGTAGGAACGTCGTGTAGATGCAATTGATGTTTATATTACTCGCCGCTATATATGTTAGAGGATGGAGGACCGTGAGTGGATGTACACGGGCCGCGCAAGTCAGGGTCATGTCACCAATGAATGGATCGACAAGACCAATGCTTTCTTGGAACGGGCATTTGGCGTGGCTGCTAAAGGAGCGAGTAAAATTTGTTGTCCCTGCAGCAAATGTGCAAATAGGAAAAGGCAAACGAAGAAGGTCATGGGGGAACATCTTTGGAAGAATGGATTTACGGCAGACTATACCCGGTGGGTCTACCATGGTGAAGCCAATCGTATGAGAGAGGAGGTGGTGAGACCACGCGTCGAGGATTATGACGCTGATGCCGGGGTAGCAGACATGTTAAATGACTATCACGAGGCACAGTTCGTTGAAGGACGTACGGAGGAGGAGCCAGAGGCAACCGCAAAGGCATTCTACGACATGTTTGCCGCGGCATAGAAACCCCTTCACGGCCAGACAAAGGTTTCTCAACTGGATGCCATTGGACGCATAATGGCGTTAAAGTCCCAGTATAGCCTGAGTCAAGATGCCTTCGATGGTATGTTGATAGTTATTGGCAACCTGCTTCCAGAGGGTCACCTTCTGCCAAAGAGCATGCACGAGTCACAGAAACTCCTTCGCGCACTTAAGATGCCATATGAGCAGATACATGCTTGCCCGAAGGGGTGCGTCCTATTTAGGAAAGAATACATGGAAGCAAAGTACTGTCCAAAGTGTAAATCCTCTAGGTTCCTGGAGGTAGATTCTGGTGATGGCCAGAAGAGGCAGCTTGACATTCCCATGACAATCCTACGACACCTTCCGTTCATACCGAGGATCCAACGGCTATACATGACCGAGGAATCCGTGAAACAGATGACATGGCACAAAAATGGCAAATGATACAATCCTGACAGGATGGTACATGCATCCGATGATGAAGCATGGACCCACTTTGATGGCATTCATCATGAGAAAGCTAAAGAGGCTCATAATGTACGTGTTGCGGTGGCAACAGATGGGTTCCATCCTTATGGAATGATGGCTGCCCCATACACATGTTGGCCCGTGTTCATTATCCCCCTCAATCTCCCCCCCCCCCGACGTATGCTTTCAACGACAGAACGTATTCTTGACGTTGATAATTCCTGGACACCCGAGGAATAATATGGGTGTGTTCATGGAGCCTGTGATTGATGAATTGGTCCATGCTTGGGAGGAAGGGGTATGGACATATGACTGAGCTACAAAGAAAAACTTCAAAATGCATGTTTGGTACCACTACTCCCTGCATGACTTCCTGGCGTATGGGATATTCTGCGCCTGGTGTGTTCACGAGAAGTTCCCTTGCCTAGTATGCAAGGAAGGTCTAAGGTTCATTTGGTTGCAGAAGGGTGGCAAGTATTCATCGTTCGACAAACATCGGCAATTTTTCCCTCTTGACCATGCATTCAGACGAGACATCAAGAACTTTACGAAAGGTGTCGTAGTGACAGACCCTGCACCACCGATAATGATTGGTGCCGCGGTTCGTGAACAAATAGATGGTCTCGTGGTGAATCCAGGAGGTGGTTTTGTGGGATATGGAGAGCAACATATGTGGAATCATAAGTCAGGCTTGACTCGGCTCCCCTATTTTGATGACATTCTCCTTCCACACAACATTGATGTAATGCACACTGAAAAGAATGTCGCCGAGGCACTTTGGGCAACAATCATGGACATTCCTGACAAGTCAAAGGACAACGTTAAGGCTAGAGTGGATCTGGCAACGTTATGCGATAGACCAAACCAACATATGAAGCCTCCTAGTCGTGGCAAGACATGGAGAAGGCCTAAGGCCGATTTTGTCTTGAGCAAGCCCCAAAGGAGGGAAGTACTAGATGGATCCAGATGTTAATGTTCCCTGATGGGTATGCAGCTAATCTGAGGAGGGGAGTGAACTTATCTACTATACGAGTCTTAGGGATGAAGAGTCATGACTACCACATATGGATTGAGCGGCTTCTTCCGGCGATGGTTCGAGGCTATGTCCCTGAGCATGTCTGGCTAGTGCTGGCAGAGTTGAGCTATTTCTTTCGCCAGCTTTGTGCCAAGGAGTTATCTCGGACCGTGATTGCTGACTTGGAAAGAATGGCACCTATGTTGCTCTGTAAGTTGGAGAAGATCTTTCCACCCAACTTCTTCAATCCGATGCAGCATTTGATTTTGCATCTCTCGTATGAGGCATGAATGGGGGGGCCCGTGCAGGGCCGTTGGTGCTATCCAATCGAGAGATGTCTAAAGGTTCTTCGAAAGAAATGTAGAAATAAATACAAAATCGAGGCTTCCATTGCAGAGGCATACATTCTGGAGGAGGTGGCGAACTTCACAACAACATACTATGGTGACAACCTCCCTAGCGTGCATAATCCACCCCCTCGTTATAATGCTGGCGAGAATGAATCGAACCTCAGCCTTTTCCGAGGGCAACTCGAAAGCGCAAGTGCATCGACCCCCAAGACCTTGAATCATGAAGAGTGGCGCCATATCATGCTATACGTGTTGACCAACCTTGATGAAGTGGCGCCATACATGTAGAAAGTTCTCAACGAACTTGTTAAATACGTCGTCACTATTCTACATCTAACCCTCTTATTTCTCGTTGGTACAAGGAATTTCTTCATGAATTCTGGCGTCAATCAGGGGATCCTACCCCGCAGCAGGTAGATACCCTTCTTAGATAGGGTGCGGGAAATGTAATGCCTAATTTCATTTCTTGGTTCAAACGGAAGGTACCGTCCAATTTAGCTCGTACTTAGTTTGACATTCCAAGTTACTCGTACGTGCGAATAATATAACGATGTATCATGCTTGAGCTTGCAGGGCTAGAGGGATGCGTCTATGCGTGCCGAGTTGAGACAGGTTGCCGATGGCTTTGCCTATAGGGTCAGGCCATTTTTCGGTTATGACGTGAATGGATATCGCTTTCGCACAACAAGCTACGAGCAGAGTCGGCCCAATCAAAGAACCACAAGTTCCAGAGTTTTTACGCCCGACGTTGATGAGGTCGAGTATTATGGAAGAATTGAAGAAATATATGTACTCAAGTTTCATGGTTCCAAACCTTTTAATCCTGTCATATTCAAATGCCATTGGTTTGATCCTGAAGTAACGAGAAGGACATATTCTAATCTTGGGCTAGTCGAAATTTGATAGGATTTCGTCTTACCAGGAGACGGTGTCTATATTGTGGCCCAACAGGCCACGCAAGTTTATTATCTCCCATATACGTGTCAAACCAAAAGTCATCTTAAGGGTTGGAATATTGTGCATAGGGTATCGCCACACGGTAAAGTGCCTATCCCAAACGATGAAGATTACAACTTAGATCCAAACACATATGACGGAGAGTTCTTTCAAGAAGAGGGACTAGAAGGGAGGTTTGAGATAGACTTAACCGAAGCGATCGGAATGGAAGTAGACAATGAAATGGTTATTGAAGAGGACGCTGGAGATAAGGTGCAAAATGTGAAGGACTTACAAATGCTTGAGCGATTACATTTAAACAATGACAATGGCAACATTGCTCATTCGGATAGTGTTGATTATTTCGACATGATTGATAGTGATGATGAGACTTATGATCCAGCTAATCCCGATCATGAAGATTATTTCTAATACATGTAATACTATGTTATTTTGTAATTACGTTTTGTTTATTTTGCATCTCTTTCTAAGTACTTCTTGTTTATCTATGCATATTGGTTTACTCTTTTTAATTGCAGGTGATTGAACAAAGATGGTGGGCGGTGGGATGAGGAAGCTAGGTGATAATACTTGTGGTTGTTAATGGTACTTCTATTTGTAATTGCGGTTGTAGATGATGGAGCACTCGGATTACTTGTGAACTTATTTGTGATATATTATGAGACATGTGACGTTTGTGATATATATGTTGTGTTGGATATCTGTGCTGTTGATGATATATATGTGATGTTGGTGATGTTTGTTATATATATCTTCTGTTTGTTTGGATGGAATATAAAAAACAAATAAAAAAGATTGTTTTCAGTCACTTTGCCGAGTGCAATGGCCATGACACTCGGCAAAGTGACGACCTGGGAACATGCCTGGGAACATGCTTTGCCGAGTGCACAGGCCATTGCACTTGGCAAAAATCATAGATTTGCCGAGTGCCACGTTCCGAGCACTCGGCAAAGGTCGCCGCTTGTTTGAGTGTCTTCGACGCGGTGGCACTCATAGTATCCACCTTTTGCCGAAAGTGTTTGAGTCAACGGCGCTTAAGGCGACCTTTGCGAGAAAGTGTTTGACCTTGACACTCGATTGAATAATTTGATAGGCAACTTTTTTCTTTGCCGAGTGTGTCGATTAGCACTCAGTAAATGATTTCATTTTGTCCGATAAAGTGCACACAGCAAAGAGGTCTTTGCCGATCAACTATTTATCGAGCGCCTGAGGCTTTGCCGAGTGTATATCAGCCTTTGCCGAGTGTCTGAGGCACTCGGCAAAGAAGCCGCCTCCGGTAGTGTCCAGAAGAGATGGAATTGAGAATCTTGATGGAGGTACTTTAAGAAGAGATGACAGTGAGAATCTTGATAGAGGAACTTCCAGAAGAGATGCAAATGCAGCAAACACCAACTATACAACTCATCGTTCTTCACGAATCTCATGACATGAGGTAAATTTTGATGAGCTTCCATATGATCCAGCAAATAGAAGGAGAATTTCAGATTACATCGGTGAAAAGCTACAAAATGAGATAAGAAGGAAGTATTTGATTACATGTCCTTTTAGACCACCACCTGGTTTTAATTATCCACAAAAATCATAGCAGGCCATCACGTCGGTTTAGAGCTTAATGGTACACAAAATATGATTGGCTTGAGTATAGTGAGAAGGTGGATAAATGCTTCTGTTTATACTACTATTTATTCAAGGATAGCAATGAGGGCCAAGGTGGGAATGATGCATTTGCAAAGAGATGGTTGGGATGGCTTTAACAAATTGGATAGGCTGCAAGATCATGTAGGCACCCGACCTAATAGTTTTCATAACACATCAGTCAAAAGATGTAACAATTTGATGAAGCCTGATCGATCCATTGCCAATGCCCTCGAGAACTAGAGAGATGTCAATAAAAAGGAGTATCTTATTAGATTGAATACTTCTATTGATGCTGTTCGATTCTTGTTGCATCAAGGTTTAGCTTTTTGTGGTCACGATGAATCAGAAACGTCCAAAAATAAGGGAAATTTCCGAGAGTTGGTGCGGCTTTTGGCAAAGCAAAATGAGAGTTTTGTTTATTGGTAGATGAGTCAGCTGATGTTTCTGGCAAGGAGCAAATGGCAGTGGTTTTGAGGTATGTGGACAAGAGTGGGTTAATAAAAGAGAGACTTATTGGTATAGTTCATGTGAGCGAGACCTCGGCTTCATGTCTCAAATCTAGCATAGATAGTCTATTTGGTAAGTGTGGATTGAGCATAAAGCAAGTTAGAGGCCAAGGCTACGATGGAGCAAGTAACATGAGAGGCGAATTTAATGGTTTGAGAGCTTTAATCATGAGAGAAAATAGCTCTGCATATTATATTCACTGTTTTGCTCATCAATTGCAGTTAGTCATTGTTGCAGTGGCTAAAAAGAATGATGATATTAGTGATGTCTTCGACATGGTATCTCTATTAATTAATGTTGCTGTAGCCTCTTGCAAAAGGAAGGATATGATTCGAGAAAGTCAACAAGAGAGAGTTGCTAAAGCAATAGGCAGTGGACAACTTAGTACTGGAATGGGATTAAATCAAGAACAATCACTTCAAAGAGCCGGTGACACTCGTTGGTCCTCTCATTATAAAACTCTTCAAAGGATAAACAGTTTGTTCCATGATGTTATTGAAGTGCTCCAATATGTTGAAAAAGAAGGTCCCACTGATGCCAAGAGACATCAAGCCCGTGGTCTCATGGACTATCTCAAGGATTTTGACTTTGTGTTCCACTTGCAGTTAATGTTGCTTATATTGGGACATGCAAATTGTTTATCACTGTCCTTACAAAGGAAGGATAAAGACATCTTAGAGGCTATGTCAGAGCTACAGTTAACAAAACAGAAATTTCAGAAAATTAGAGATGATGGTTGGGATTCCATACTAAGTTTTGTGCTATCTTTTTGTGAAGAACATGGCATCCCAAAGTTAGACATGGAACAAGAGTACATTGGTAGGCACAAACCAAGGAAGAAGACCAACCGCACCAACTATCAACACTACAAATATGATTGCTTGAACCCAGTTATTGATTTATAGCTTGCAGAATTTAATGACCGTTTCAACGAGGTAAATTCTGAATTGCTTACCAACATTGGCCCCGTTCGTCTGACCTTAAGTTTTGGCTTGTTCGGCTTCTTTTTTCAGTCGGAACAGTGTTTTTCTCTCACAATAATTCAGCCAGAACAATGTTTTTCAACCAAATTCAGCCAAACGAACGGGGCCATTGCTACTTTTAGTCCAAAGAATTCTTTTGATGCATTCAAAATTGAGAGTTTGATGGAATTGGCTAAGGCATATCCTAATGATTTTGATCCAAGGGACCTAGATGATCTTATTATTGAGCTTAATATTTACATCGACAATGTGCGTGCTGATCGCCCAAGTGGCCACTATTTCTTAGCTTGGTAAACTGTTGGTGGATACAAACAAAAATCTTTCTTTTCCTTTGGTATATCGGCTCCTCAAACTTGTGTTAGTTCTTCTTATTGTGACGATGTCGGTGGAAAGGTGTTTCTCAGTAGTGAAAATTGTGAAGATGGACCTGCGAAACCGAATCGGCGATGGATTTATGAATGATTGTGTCATTTGCTTCGTTGAGCAAGAATTTCTTGATGCAATTCCAAATGATGATATCATAGTTCGTTTTCAGAATATGGATGAGGGGTGAAACTATAAGAGGTAACCACTTTTGTAAATAGTTTTTTTGTCGGATTATATTATTGTCACATTATCCCTGTATGAATGCATACTATTTACAGTATATTATTCTTTTTATGTATGGTGTTAGATTATTGCTCTAAGTATAGTCCGATCCCAGCGACGATTTATCCTAGATTCGCCCCTGCTTGTTAGTTAGACATTGCATTTTATAGACACAACTGCTCTATTGACATGTTTGTGAAATGAAATATATTTTTTTTGGTACATTAATCCAACAAAAGGTACAATTTTGTGTTGTTATGCATTGGAGAATGCATACGGGCACTTAGCTTGAGATGCCTAATTAGTTTAAACGCTAGCATGCATACTAATATCGTATGGAGGCAAAGTTTATATCAAAGTTGCAGAGCCTGAAAAGATATACAATCTAGTACTCGATGACTTTTTCATTGAAATTATTTAAAGTCTACAAACTATGTTTTAAGTTATAAGAGTTTTGAACTTCAAATTTTTTGAATCTTTCAAATGACCTCAGATGGAGATACAACCTAAACCGAAGTTGTAGTACTCGATGAGATATAAAAAAATTTAGTTTAAAGTTTTTTCATTTGAAATTGTTTAGAGTCTTTAATCTTCATTACAAGATCCACTAAAGTGAATACAAAAAGAAAGAAAAATTCACTTAGTCACAAAAGACTCCGTGGTGTAGTGGGAAGTGAGTTTCATGCAAAATCTTAGGTCACGAGTTCGATTTCCAGCTACAACAAATGTGTGATTATTTCTCTGTTTCCTATACATATCTTTGAGGGTTATCGGCCCTCAAGGTATATATATACCTTGGGTGTCATTGGCACTCAAGAAAACATACATCCTTAGGGGCATTACATTTCCTTGGGTGTCATCATCAGCCCTCCTTATCCTTGAGGGGTGTTACAATTTCTTGATGCTGTTCAAAATCTGACATGGCGATCAGCTCTCAAGGTAATTTGAATTTCCCTTTCTCTATACTCTTGGAGGCCATCCTTGAGGGTTGGTACTCAAGAATCAGCCCTCAAAGTAGTTTGAATTTTCCTTGCTCTGTACTCTTTGGCGGCCATCCTTGAGTGTTGATACTCAAGAATAAATTTCTGTGGTTTTGGTGCTTTCTTTGCACTCGAGAAAACATACATCCTTGAGGATTGTTACATTTCCTTGACTCTGTTCAAAATCTGACGTGGCAGTCAGCCCTCAAGGTAATTTGAATTTCTCTTGCTCCTTGAGGGTTGGTACTCAAGAATAATCTCCTTGGTGGTTTTGGTGCTTTCTTTGAGGGTTTTCGGCGCTCGAGGATATTCTGTTTTGTGGTAGCAAATGATTGTGTTGTGGGGAGAAGCGTGACCAGAAAAGACCTTATTTTTTGGTCACAGCCGGCTTATAAGTTGTACCAAACAGATTCATAGTTCCGTGGATAGCCCACAGACATGACATAGCCATGGTGTGTCCAGAACTAAGGACTGGTGGTCTTGAGAGCACATATTGTTGCTTCTATAAGACTACCGAGGCAAAAGCTAGTTCTGAAGAGCCGAAAGGAAGGCACTAAGCTATAGTTTTTTAGCGTTGCTTAGGCCTAATATTCCTTGACGATCGTCGCTACTGGTCAAGAATCGCATGCATCATGTTAATCCTTGCTTTATTAACCATGCGTTCTTATCCGACCCGTTTCGTCACAGTACTCTTTTTGGGGCTTGTTGGCCAGCCTCATGGCACCGCCAACACAGATTATTTATAGCTAGTGCGTGCCTTCATGTATGGCATTGACGTGTGTTGGCCTGTTGGGGGCTGACGCGGAGGCCATTGCACAGTGCTTGCTTCTAGTTAGTCTTGAGTCTTGAGGCTTACGTGTGGAAATAATTGTTTCCAGCGACTTGACTTGCGTTAAAAATATTGCAGCACTTGGCGTTGTGCATCTCGCCATCGATGGAGATAGATGTGAACTGCATTGGCTGCAATCTAGCTTAATTTTTCGGAGAATCCGTTACGTGCTATAGACGTCGTACTACAAGATGCGTACGTTACACCCTCTCATTTGTGGGCTGATGAGGAAGAGGATATATATATATATATATATATATATATATATATATATATATATATATATATATATATTAATTCCAGTATTCCACTACTTTGGGCATCTATGAAAGCCTATACATCTTCAGTCTATTCACGCCCAACATTTTTGTATGTAGTTCCATCATCCAGAAGCAGGGCCTGCTCTTCCGAATCTCGATCCGCCGCTGTGGTTGAAAGGCGCCAAACACCTGAGCACGCCACATGCAACCCGTAGTGGCGCTTCTCGCCACACTTACTGTGAAAATTGGTCTGGCTGGTTGTCAGATTCTACTTACTTAATAATTGTTAAATACACCACGATAAGGAAGCCTGCCACACTTCGGGCGAGGGATGTCTAGGTTTACGAGCAAATAAACCAGCAAATCAAAGGATTCCTATCGCGCTTGCGAAGGATGGATAGCGCAACCTGGGTTTGGAAAATATAAGAGAATGAGGGTAAAAGGATAGTAGATTAATCTTTTTTTGTGCGATTTAACTCCCTCGGCGATATGACCCTTTATGTTTATAGGTTGACACCCTTGCCATTAGCACATATGCACCACCCGGCCATCTAAGCCGAATGATCGAACTCATGCACTTGGCCAACTAATTAAGCTCAGTAAAATTATGCACTCAGCAAACCGAGTGCACATCTATGAGGCCAGCCAATCTAGCTAAGTGAATTTAAACTCTATATATATCGATCGATCAAGCTAAGTAAAAATATGAACTTGGTTAGCAAGCCAAGTGACATTTGCCAAGCCAATTTTATATGACCAACGGCCTGATCGAATTAGTCTAATTTGGGTGCGAACAAGGGTTCAGATACAAACAGTTATCTACATATATAAATATAGATAGCTAGCTACAGTATTCCTTAGATATAATGTCAAAGCTATGCCAGATAAGATATGAATCGATGTCGACTACTAAACGTAAGTATCCAGATGTATACAATATGGATACTAAATCTCCAGATTCGGATGCGATACTGAAGAATGTATGGATAGTTAAGTCTTTCAGTTAGGCGGTCAGTCAGAAAAAATATCCTTTTATCATTTACGCGTTTATTGCGAACAAGAGAGAATCGGACTCTATGTTAATAAGCTGAGAAATAATGCAACTTCACACAAGTGCTGGAATACCTTACAAAGGATCGCGCACCAAACCACCAACTCTAGCTACTAGCCTACTAGGCTTTACCTGCGAATATTATGAATATGAAATAAACAAATTAGATCCCCATTCCTTGAAATGACAAAGGAGAAGCACCAAGCATAATCCAGCCCTACCAAAATACCATACCGAACCCACGAGCCCAGTTGATCCCGCCATCAGGGTCAGGTTAACCACTGGAACCCTGGGGGCACACAGTTTGGCAGCAGCGCGCGGGCCCCACCTCCATGCATTTCCAATCTCCCGCCTATAAAAGCCCACCTCCTTGCACCGCATCTTCATCTCCCCCACCCCCAACCCCCCACACACCCACACACAGATAGCATACCATAACATACCATACCAACCTCTGTAGTTTCATCATCAATCAGTAGAAAAGCAAGCACACAGCACACAGACGCGATCGAGAGGACATGAGGCTCGCAAGAATCGCGATGGCCATGTGCGAGGACTGTGGCGGCGCGTCGTCGTCGTCGGTGCAGCCGGCGGCAGCGGCCGCCATGGCGTACGGGCGCGTGGAGCCGCCGCCGTTCTGGTCCACGCCGACGCCGTACCTCTTCATCGGCTTCGCGGTGGTGATGGCGCTCATCGCCGTGGCGCTGGCCGTGCTCCTCTGCTCCCGCCGCAAGGAGGAAGAGGAAGGCCGCCGCGGCGCGGAGCCTGGCGTCATGTCTGTCGTGCGCGTGCTGGCGCCGCTGGACAGGGAGGACGCCATGCCCAAGGTGCTCGTCGTCATGGCCGGCCACAGCGCGCCGTCGTTCCTCGCCAGCGCCGCCCCGTTTGCCACCAGCTTCACTACTGACGCCGCCGACGGGGTGGCCAAGCCGCCGCAGCACGGAAGCTGCGGCGGCAAGGACGGCAAGACGCGGCCACCGCCGCCGTGTAGGCTTCCCTGCCGCTCGGCGCCCACCGATCGACCGGCCGTTTGATCGATCGAACGAGCGCGCCCGCGCAAAAAGACTAAGCTGGATGATCATCGGAGAAGAAGCGATTTTGTTCTGGCTTCTTTTTTTCTTTCGTATTAGTGTAGTTCTGTTTCTGTGACGTGCAACGCTGTCCATGCATCGCTTCTGCACGTAAAATGAGAAGATGTGTTGTGCAGAGCTTGAGGCCAGAAAACTTGCAACCTAATTAATCACCTGATGGTGGTTGCATCATTTCCTGTTTTTGATCTCATCATCATATATAAAAAAGGAGGTTTTTTCGAGGTTGCGAAACGGCACGAATATATGATGTCACTGGTCTGTTTGGATAAGTGGCCTTGGCCGGGTTTTATCCAAAAACCTTACAATTTTTACTTAAACATGAACCTTGGAATATTATGAAAGAGAAAAGAACGTTGATTCCCTCTACTATATATTCTACATATAATATCTTAACAGTTCTTCTTGTAATCGAGTGTGGATTATCGTCTTCATCGATCAGATAATTAAGTGACAATCAATAATTCAGTAGTATGGTAACAAATAAGTAGATCACACCATATATACCAGTCACTTTCAGCTTTAATCCGGGGCCTTTGCTTTTCAAATCAAATAAAGAAGAGAAGCAGGAAGGAAATAAAGGTAAAATTAGCTTCTCTGCATCTATCTGCCTCTGCCTAACGAGTACCGAGTCAGGGAGCACTACGGGGCAGCATCCGTCCTTATCCGGAACTCCGAATCCGAAAAGAGAAAACAAACCCAGACGTGATGATGATGATGGCCATCATCATGCACTAGCTAGCTAGGCAGCAGCTATACACTGACTGACTAGTGATGAATTGAAACTGCTGCCAGAGGCTTGCTTAGCTAAGCGCACTATGTTTTGTTTGCCTCATAATACGATCGAGCATAGAAATACACGTATTTCCGTTTTTTTCCCACACTTTTTTGTTGTCGATCAATTGGCTATATATGCCTAGTTGCCTACGATGTAGTAGTGCGTAGTGTCAGGGAACGGACCCTACCAAAAGGTCACGATCTCTGCAGAGAAACAAAGAACCCTTTCCAATGGAAGGTGTATCTCGATCGAAAGACCAGAGCTAGCTACAAGCCTTTCTTCAGGGCCTGTTCGGCAGGACTGAAAAATACTGTTCCGACTGATTGTTGTGAGATAAAAATACTGTTCTGGCATGACGTGAACAGTGATTTCGTGAGTGGCGGAACAAGCCAGCCGAACACGCCCTCAGTTTTTTACTTGAGACCGGGAACCAGAAAAACAAGATTCTCGGTTTCGCATAGCCATATACACCAAAGACCATTTCTTCGAGAAACTGAATCCCTGCCAAAGGAGACCTAATAAGAATTGTTGTTGATCGGGGTCAAATTGGTCAATTTGAAGTAATGCCTCCATTTGAAGTACGTGGCACCCCAAAGGCTACTGAAATCTTGCATGGGTCTCAGCTCGTTCGGCTGGTAGGCAGAATAGTAGATTTTGGATTCTTTTGGAGGATTGAATAGTATTCTGTGAGAGAGAATAAGCTAAAACAAGCTGAAACAAGCTGGAAATAGTATAGCTGAACGGGGTTTGAGCAAGGTGAATGATCAGTTTGATTATATTGGTGCTGCTGAAGTCAGAGGCCACTACACTCTACTCCAAGATATATGTGGCCACGCACCAGTCGCAAACGGAATCGTATATATAGCGAGAATAATAATCGGCATGTTCGCTGGTTGGTTTCTGAACTGGTTTGTGCTGGCTGGTGCTGGTTTATTGTGAGAGAAAAACACTGTTGGCTGGCTGGTTTGGGCTGGCTGAAACTAACAAGCGAACAGGCCGAATATAGTAAAGAAATCCAGAAACAAGGCTCGCTGGCCTGTAGTAGCTTAAAACAAAAACTTAAATGTGTAGGGTAGGTGTGCATTTGATTGACGCAGCACTGCACTGCACTGCACGGCAGCAGAGCCTTGATCGATCGAGGGACGCGGCATGCGGAGGCCGGCCGAAGGCGTCAGCAAAACATGGGAGTAGATCGAGGTCGCCGTTGGGACGACGGCGCCGGTGTACGCTGTGTGCCGCGGACCGCTGACGACAAGCAAGCTGTGCATGGGCAGACGTCAAATCCAGAGACCCCCTCACCCCTGTACGTGCGCCGTGCGGGCGGCGGGTGCGTGCGGCTTCGGTTAATCGGTTGTCCGCGCCGCCGCCGCGTACCGAGCTATACGTGGCGGCGACGACCACGGCCAGCGGGCCACGAGCGCACGCGCGCGCGCCGTCGGGTCTTGACCAGCCGCAACGTTCCACAAAGCCCATCCGGCCATCCCTTATATAGCCTGCTGCCTATAGCTTAGGACTATTTGGGGCCGGGCCAGTGGCCACCACAAGAGCAGCACTGGGCCAACTCAACGACGAGCAGACATCACCCACAAAGTTCCACAGCCCAAGTAGAGCGAGCGAGAAAGAGGTCCTTTTGACCGGACGGCCCTAAGACAAGTGCTTTTGACCGGACAAAGTATTATTATTGCCATACCAATATTGCAGCAAACCTCTCGTAAGGAAGATAACCATACATATATTTTACCAGGTTCATCATGCATCATGGGTGAAGGACTGAAGGGAGTGCTTTAGGGGATGGCATGGATATATATGGGTGCTTTTGCGCGACGCTATAGCCGTAGTTATGATTGGGTGATTAATTGTTGTATCCATCTCTTTTTTTTTTGACTTTACAGAGCAAAAAAATGATATATCTTTTTGTTCATTCCAGAATTCTCTACGCATTTTTACTGTTGTAACAAACTTTCTAGTAAACAAACTAAAAAAATAACAATATTACCGTAATTGTTTTCAGCTCATAGAGTCAACAAATGAACCATCCAAAGACACATGGCATATAGGTCATTTTGCAATCAAGATAGAGAATTTGTGGGTAATAATCAGGATTGCCAACACAGTACACACTCTGACTCTCTACACTATAGGTTCTTCATACTGTTCTTACCAAAAAAATGTTGATAAGACTAAAATTGATTATCAGACAAGCGATTCGATCCAAACAAGACCATTATACGATTATTATAATCAGGTGGTTCCAACCCATAAGATAGGGTGTTTGGATTACCTTTAGAATATTTTATCCGATTACTATTAATCCAGTTTGAATCCAAACACCCCTTAGTCTGTTCAAAACAAAAAGAAGAAATGCATACTTAAATAGATTAGTACAATATTCACGTTAATCAAATTCTTATCTTCTACGGAAAATAAACAGGAACATAGGTGAATGTGAGGTGAACCTAGTCACACAAATTCCCCATGACCTGAACACATAAACCAATGGATGAATTTGTCTTATTCACAATTATCATAATACATTTTTGTTCTATTGTTGGTACACATAAGCACATTCTAAATGCACATATAGAGAGCGAAAGTGGAAGCTCTAGAAATTTCTGATGAATAGGTACAAGTTTGATTTCCACATGGGCTACACAAAAGGGCAAAACCAAAAACACGTTTGGTGACAAGTTTTACCAAACAAAAAGAAATAGTGTCAAAGTATTTATAAACGGAGGGTAGTAATCTAGTAATTTGCCCTACAAAAGTTCAAGCGAAGAATGTGTAGTTCGTTTTTACATTGATGGATTGGGGCGAGGGGGACCTGTGGTCCGAGCTTCCCAGTGCTCCTCGAGCCCTACTTCCTCTCTCCTCCTTTCCTTGACATCCACCTATTCTGTTTCTCAACCCAAACACACTCACTCTATTTATGGTCGGTTTTCGCCTCCGTTGCTACTTCTTTCTTTGCCCCTTATTTTTTGACACTAAGTGATCCTTCAAGGTTCTTTCCTCAATTGCCTTCTTCCTACATCTAGTTCATCCCGATTTTCATATTATGGTATGTATCCTATCTTATCATTTCATTAAACTTTTGCACTTAAGATCAAATCTTACATGCAATGTCCTCTCTCTCTTTTTTCCTTTTCATTTTTGAATGTATCATGATCTTGGTTCATGAAAACACACAATGGATTATGACTATTCCACTTGCTACAACGCTAACTAAATAAAACACATTAAAAACTCATTTTTCCACTGCGCCCATTTACAATATCAGGCTACTTAGCAACATTTTATATACAAAATCATACATCCATATTTTTTCGGAGTGAATACAAATGTAGAATTTTGGTAGAATATTCAAAGGTGGCAGATCTAACAAGTTTATAAAACAACAACGTAATGCATGGCATCATGCGATCTTGTGTGGGTTGTCGAAGTCTGCATCCACTGCGCTTGCGCTACGCCGTTGACCCGGGCAACACGTCCTGCTTGCCACGCAGGCGATGACGATGGATCGGACGGCGCAGACAGCGTCGAGATCCGTGGAGCCAGCGGGTAACTAGCCAGCCACCCCCACCACCGCGTCGCGCCACGCCCACGCGCTCGGCCTCGCCTTCCGTTTCAACCAGGCGACGCCAGCAGCTCTCCCCGCGCCTCCGCACGGGATCGCTCGCCGGAGCCGGATCGGCGGCGCAGGAGAAGGTAGAGCGCTCCGAGTCCGAGGACGTACGGTACGGGATGGTGGAGGCGCCGGCGCCGGCGGATCTGAGCGCGGCGGCGCAGGTGAGCGCGCTGCCGCTGCAGGTGGATCTCCTGCAGCTGCCGCCGGAGGTGCCCGCACCGGGGGCGCCCGCGCTGCGCGGCGTCCTCGACCGCCTCTTCGCGCACTGGCTGTCGCTCCCGGATACCGCCGCGCTGCTCGCCAGCCTCGTGCACAAGGCCAAGGCCAGCGGCGGCGCCGCGGCGGCGATGCTGCCCTCCATGATGCTGCAGGGGGGAGCCGCCGTGCCGCCGCTCTCCCCGAGGTCCCCGCGCCTCTCGCGGAGGCCCAGCAGCCTCGGCGCCGGCCCGCCCAACCGCTCCGCGTCGCCGCTCCGCCCGCCAGCCGCGCGCCCCGCCAAGGAGGTCATTCCGCAGGTACTGCTCCACGTCGTCCGTCGATCGGATCAGACTTTGCTTCTCATTTTTGTCCAATCTGCATGGAAAATCGTCTTTGATGATTGCCATGGGTGTGTTAGCAATCGAATTTCTTTTGTTTTGCTTGCCAGTTTTATTTTCAAGATGGACGGCCACCGCCGTACGAGGTGAAGAAGCAATGCATATCGACAGTTGATCAGCTCTTCGCCGGCCACTCAAATGGTCTTCGGGCTCCAGGTGCGCCAAATTCGATCTGTATTTTTGTTCAGTTTAATTCGTGAAATCATCTGTTGACTAGTGGTGATGCTGATGATAAGACAGTTTCATGCATCCCCTCTCAAATCAATTGAAACTGGCAATTGTCTTGATCACACTAGTTTGTGGTGAGGCATTCATCTAATAGTTTTCTTTCCGTGCCTCCTTTGGTTGCACAATAGAATTTCGGATGGTTACCAGGGAACTCTGCAAACTACCGACATTCTTTACCACTGTTCTTTTCGACAAGATAGACAAGGAGAGCACGGGATTCGTGACAAGGTAGTTGTTGGCAAAATTTGATTGTCCGCATTAGACAAAATTAATGTATGATAGACATGGCATTACTTCAACTGTTTCAGGGATGCCTTCATTGATTTCTGGGTGAATAGCAATTTGATGAGTATGGATAGTGCAACCCAAGTGTTCACAATTCTGAAGCAGCAGAATCGCAACTACCTCACAAAGGTATCCATCTCTTGTTTCCCTAAACATCATACAATGAAAGACTAGCAAAGGATTATTTCAGCAAAGCATGTTTGTGGTTGATGACTGTTGCTCTTCTCTAATCAATGCTTCATAATGATTGATTGGATTCATTTAGGAGGATTTTAAACCAATTCTGAAAGACCTTTTGGACAACCATCCTGGTCTGGAGTTCTTGAAGAGTACACCTGAATTTCAAGAAAGATATGGTAAACTATCTTTGCCATGCTACGATATTTGTGGATTTTATCAAATCCCATCTTCTATCTTCTTTGGCTTATATACAACATTATTTGTCAGCTGAGACTGTCGTATATAGAATATTCTATTCCTTGAATCGAATTGGGAGTGGACATCTGACACTTAGAGAGCTGAAGCGTGGAAATCTACTCAGTGCGCTCAGGCATGCTGATGATGAAGAGGATATCAATAAAGTTTTAAGGTGACACCTTCAAATCAAGTTCTAACAATTCTCCTCCTTTGTATTTACAGATTTTTCTCCAGTGCAGTTTTTCTTTAGGGGAACCCTAAGCTTCCATTATGCAAGACATTGAACTTCTTGTTTGTTTTCCCCTGTAGGTACTTCTCATATGAGCATTTCTATGTGATATATTGCAAGTTCTGGGAACTGGACACAGACCACGACTTCTTTATTGACAAAGAAAATCTTATTAAGTACGGAAACCATGCACTGACATATAGGATTGTAGATAGAATTTTTTCAGAGGTTAGTTTTTCTTTTTGTCCTACCAACTTCATTTTCTTCGAGTTATCTTCAGGTTCATTTTATTGAGTGCATGTTGATAGTTTTTAATGGATATATGGTAGGTTCCTAGGAAATTTACCAGTAAGGTTGAAGGGAAAATGGGCTATGAAGATTTCGTCCATTTTATATTGTCTGAAGAGGACAAATCATCAGCGCCAAGCCAAGAATATTGGTATGTTGCTGATGTTTGGTTTAATGCTTTTTTAATATTGATCAATGCTCCATCTTCAGTGTACTATAGTGTTTACCCTTTATTGTACTTCCTATCATGAGCGCTTATGCATCACTTACAATGTTACGATTTCAATGTATATTTGTATCATGCAACCATTGGAACAATCTCTGTATAACATTTCTAAAACATCCTTTCTAAGGGATAGAGAAAAACATAGGGTGGATGGTGCTTTATTTATTAGAACTATCTATCTTTGTTCAAGGGGTATTTGCGAAAGAAAAATGTTAAGTGATGAGCTCATTATAAGACATCAAACTAGTCAACACAAAGAAAAATAGCAGTGGCATGAAAAGTCTCTTACTTTGAACAGAGTAAATTCGATTAAAATAAATTTCACAGCTATACTGGCTGTTGGTCTCATTGTCATCCCATCCAGGTAGAATTCTTCATTAAAGGTCCTTCAAGCAAAGGTTTCCTTTTTCTACAAATTGAATTAAGAAATGAATGTGTGGTTTTGGAGACATTCATCGAATTTTGGTAGAGCCGTAGTCAACTTGATCCTCTAAAGTATGAAAATTCATTCCTGACTAGGAGATCAATTCTAAAGAAGATTTATCTATATCTGTTAGGGTAGCCTTTGATGCTCAACCTAAAACACATCAGTCTAACATGTCATGTGAATTTGATTTGCTTGCCATTTTGGAAAGGTGGTTCTAGGATTCAGTACAAGCTTCAACTAAATCCTAAAAATTCCTTATCTTCCAACCAGGCCTATAACATCCAAAAGTTCTCATATTTTTGCTTGGTGACATCATCTCTTCAGGTTCAAATGTATAGATTTGGATGGCAATGGCATACTTACACACATTGAACTTCAGTTCTTCTTTGAGGAGCAACTTCATCGCATGGAGTGCATGGCCCAGGAACCTGTTCTATTTGAGGACATCTTGTGTCAGCTCATTGATATGATTGGACCTGAGGTTGCCTTTATTACTTTTAATTTGCACGTTGCCAACTAATAAACATTTTATGCTGAATTAGTTGCATTAATTTTGTTCTAGAATGATAGCTATTTGACATTGAAAGACTTCCGAAGGTGCAAACTGTCTGGGCATTTCTTCAACATTCTCTTTAATCTGAACAAATTTATGGCATTTGAAGCTAGGGATCCATTCCTTATCCGCCAAGTAAGTCGAGTTCCTATTTCATGTTATAATATCCATTGATAATCTCACATGAACTGTTTGTCACTTGTAACACCTCTGCTTTCCTCCAATCCGAGTGCAGATGCGTGAAGAGCCATCATTAACAGACTGGGATCGTTTTGCACGAAGAGAGTATGTAAGATTGGCGATGGAAGAAGATGGTGAAGATGCTTCAAATGCAAGTGGAGATGTTTGGGATGAGTCACTTGAATCTCCTTTCTAGATTGAAAAACACACTGTGAAGACATCAGACATTCACATGCAGCCCTAATAATCAAGTCAAAATCATGATCACGGCAAAACATGAACAGTTATTTGATATCTTATCTTTACAGAAACTATAGTTGAGGCAGCTGCATGCTTGCTGGCAGCATCCAAATTTTGACATGGAAGCAAAGACAGATACTTCCACCTAATTTTCTGCAGAGTCCATTTTGTTCTTGGTGACAGTGAGAGGTTTTGACATTGCATCCATGATATGGTCTAGTTTTGCTGCTAAACTTCAGCTGATTGATTCATGGCAGCAACAAGAGAACAGCACCTTGTGATTATTCCGAAGGCAGACAAATAAGAAGATGAGCAGGGGTCCTTGCAGCGGATGCAATCTTCATATGGTGGATAGTGAATAGTTGGCATCACAATTTTTATTCCCATAGTGTCTCGATTAGCTATCTGTCAAAGTATTCTTTCTTTGTTGAATAAGGTCATCAAGAAGGCCGGTCATTTACTTGTGTATTCTGTACTTTATTTAGTTTGTAGTCACATGAACAATGAGCTGAAATTATATCACAGCTTTATTGTCATTTTTTCTCACACACTGCTGTATTTAGATGTAATACACAAGTGTTTGAGGATTCAAATAGACCAATCTTGTGCAAATGTTAGTACTATGATATTAATACCGAAGAGCAACATATGAGATCAACGCAACTCCAGACCTTTTTTCAGCTGAAAGGATGTGGATTCGTGTAGGAAGAAAGATGGAACTTCCAATCAAAAGTGCAAAACTGTCTGTGATAGTCTAGGCTAAAGCAATGCTACATCCAGCAGCACTGCAGTAGGCAAATCAACCGGTACATTTTGACCAGCAGGCAAATCAACCGGTACATCTTGACCAGCTTTTGGGCAGAATCAAAAGCTTTTCTTAACTACCGCCTCCTTTAGTAGACACATTATCAGCCTTAGCCTAAGCAAAGCTTTTGCTAGATGAGTTATTAATTTGTAGACATTTTGCATCTTTACATCAGTGGTTCATTGTATTTTCATGGAGAAGGACCGATGTCGAAAAGGACGCCGGGCGGTCTGATAGGCTGGGCTACCTGCAAAGATCATGCCTTTGCTTTGGTTGCTCCACCAATGCTTGCCTTACGCTGGAATGAACATCCGGGGCAGGAGAGGAAAGCATAGAAAGGAAGAGCATACTCTGTCCTCCTGGCCTTCTTTCTAAGCAAAATAAAGGGCAAAGAAGGACGGATCATTCAGTCATCTTTCCGACAACGGTGGAAGGGAGCTAGGATTATACAACTAGGCACCCTCTATGGCTCTAGCTAGGAAGATAAGGGCCATGGACAGCAAAACACTACCTACTGAGACGGAGCAACACGCTGAGTCGCTGATGAGCATCAAGATACACAATATGCTTTGACTGATGTGAACAGTCTAGCACTTCTCCCATGGGCCATGGCGCTAAGAACCGTATCAAAAACAATGTTACTAATCTAGGAGGCAAACGAAAATGTGTGTAACATCTTATTGCACACTGAACTGAATGTCACTCATGGGTTTTATCCTGGATATCCAAAGTTGATCAGCAACAACCACATGCAGCGTATTTGTCCTCTGACAGATTGTATGAATCCAAATTAAGCATCATGTGGAGTTGACACAGATCCCAATTAAAGAATTCTCTTTTTAAGTTAAAGAATAAAGGGTCCCTCTCTCACATGCACATAGATTTTTTTTAAAGAAAGAATGGAGTCAACCTACTGATCCTTTTATTTGGGGCTCATGAGCCATTACTGGCTACCAGAAAATAAGAAGCTTGTGGGAAAATATACTGCTTGGGACTACATCCAAGGCTCACTGCCTTCAAGCACCCACCAACATTTTTTTACTAATAAAGTGATACTTTAGTTAAATTAATTATAAGGACAATGACAGGATTCAGCATCGCGATCCTATCAGCGATTATAAATGCATCCCGTTCCTTTTCTAGAATCCACAAATCAAAACCATTGTATGGTGTAATGGTGGTATACAACAATACAAAATGCTGCACATTCGAGTTACATATATACTAATTTGCAATTGTAGCAAAGAGACAGGTGCATCTAAAGTTCAAGGCACTAACTACTGTGGTGGCAAAGGTACGTAGCCCACAAATCACATCCCTATCCTCCAATATCATTGTATAATTAAATGATTGTGCAAATAGCTTAAAGGACCTAGTGGCGCCATCGTAAAAGCGCTTTTAGTCACCTCCTTTTGGGTGCTGAGGTGCTCCAAAATTGCAAAGTAAGGACAGGCCTTGCGTATGCTAATGGTCTCTAGTTTCCTCACGCAAGATGCTTAGCCTTGTAGGAGATGTGCACTAGCCGACTAGGACCTGACCAATCCAAGTCCCTGTTCTGGCCAATAAATTCCAGTGCGGTGAAAGTATTACTTTCATTTCAAGGAGAACAACCTAAAGATGTCACCACAACCAAAACAAAAGTAACAGAATAGACAGTGACAAGGTATATATGCATATGCAAAACAGACATTCAGGATCAAAGTTAACGAACATAATTCACTGCTGTTGTTTTCTGCATGAAGACAAAATTAAGTACCGCTTGTTTATATGAAGAGCATCTGAAAGTAGAGAGTTTTATCAGGGGTGTGTGGAACATGAAGAGAAATGCAGCTAATCTTCCGTGTCGTTCCTGATAGTTATATGAAAAGAAAAGGATGGTGCACCAAAAGAAGATGGTCAACAAAAGTCACTAATCATTGCCTTTTGGTTGACAGCAACATAATATAGGAGTATATGACTGTTAGTCGTCGGTCCGAATAACAACTAGTTCTGCTATCGACAATTAGACACACACGCAAGTTTTCATAAGAATTTGAAATGTTCTGATGAAACAATCATTGCCACTTTTAAGTGGTTTAGTATGAAAAAGCTTTCAATAATATTCCAAGGCTACCTAGTATATCCATACCATACCATGCATGTATAGAATAAGAATGGGTCCATGTGTGTGTGTTTGTTTTTTGAGGGAACTGTCCATATGTGGTTGTGTCCAACAAAACTAAAACTGCTTTGTAACTCCATTCTAGAGCTTACCAAAGAATCACAACTGCTTAGTAAAAGCGCGGTATCAATTATGGCATTCAGAAATGACAGCACGTCTCACTTACAGTTTTACGCAACAGCTCGCTGTGAATCTAGAAAAGGATATTAGTAAGAAGTAGCCAAAAGACTTTTACCGAACAGTTCTCAAGTCATACGCAACATGCGCTGTAGCGGAGGAAACAATTGCCCCTCATTTCACTTATTAGCTGCCTTGCCAAAGATATTGTTGTCACAATCTCGACTTGAAAGGGCATACAAGGCAACAGCTTTACTTAGTCACAAGAAACAGATTGGCCAAAGCACGCAATACATGGCTGTATGATTGCAATGCATTATTGTCCACTGTAAATGCATGAACAAAGGATGTATATATTCATGAAAGGGCATAGAAGTCCTAAATGGTTGGCGCTGTTCTTTTCGATTCAGAATTAAGCTCCCTCTGCTTAGATTTGCAAATGCATGAACAAAGGATGTGTTCATGTAATACTTCTAACCTAGCCGTTTGCTTTTTTTGCAGGCAATATTTGACGGTATGACATGATCCCACAGGAAGATTTAACTGTTGGTGCTTTGTATATTGTACCTAGAACCAGAACAGAGCAAAATAGTTGTAACTTTCGACAGAATTTCCGCATCCGAAAGGCGTTTTTGAGAAAGTCCTAGCCTTTCCTCATGACGCTGACACATTTACAACAAAATGCCAAATGGCTGTGTATCTGATAAATCAAGATGATAATCTCAAACAGCCACAAAGTTAGAAAAGCAAATTTTGCTTACAACAGCACAGGTGGGTCAGTGTCTTCTACTTTAGGGGCTGGCTTGGTTTCTTGCGATTTAAAAGGAACACTTCCCCGCTCATCCTTCCCCCTCCATTCATCCAACACACTCCTTCGCAATTGCAGTAAAACACCACTGCTTCTTTCCTTCACATTGCAAACCACCAAGCAACAAGCATCCAAGCCTACTCTCCTTCAGAGTTTCAGACATGCAGCAAAACTGTGCAGCCAATTTAGCGTGCCTCCCTGGCTTCGACTTGGCCAGCCTTTTCCTACCACAGATTCAGAATGATCCCATGTATGATCTCAGCTCGTTCGACATGTTCGATCTCGATCCATACCCATACAGCTGCAATGGCAGCGTTACTACCATCACCGTGAGCTCAGTGTCTGCCGCGGCGGCGGACAACCACCAGGGGAGGCGTGGAAACGACGAGAGGAAGAAGAGGAGGTTGGCGTCGAACCGTGAGTCCGCGAGGAGGTCCCGCGTGAGGAAGCAGAGGCGCCTGGACGAACTCTCATTGCAGGTGGCCGAGCTCCTGGGCACCAACCAGAGGCTTCTTGTTGAGCTCAACCACGTGATCGCCAAGCATGCTGCCGTAGCTCGTGAGAACTACAAGCTCAGAGAAGAAGCTGCTGGCCTGCAGAGAAGGCTCAGCGAGATGGAAGTGGAAGTGGGAGATGCTGAAGCTGCAGCAGGGACACCTAAGGTAGCTTAGTTTGAGAAATACCGTGCTTAGTAGCCTTGTAGTGTAGTACTGTTGAGTACGCAGATATAGATAAATACTACTAATTTCGGTGCTCACGAGCATATGAGCACATAGGAGATCACTTGCTGTATCTATATTCTTTCATGGAACCTTTTCTTTGACTAATGTGAGTTGGTAAAATCTAAAATGGAGCTCTAGCTGCAACATGGCAAAGCATTTTTATTTTTTTTGTCCTTTGGTATAAATCTGACGAGTTGATTCAGGGCATTTCAAGGCAGTTCCTAACAGCACTTTCCCTGGGCATTATTGGGTAGCTTTGTCGACAGGCCGACCTGTTTGTTTACCAGAATTTCTGCCCCTTCAATCTTTGTCTGTGTTGGTGTGCATAGTGCAGTTACAATAACGGATAGCCCACAATAGAAAGCAAGGTTCTGCTCAACCACTCAGGATTAACAGTCTTGTCCAAAATGGCAAATAGTATATGACTAAAAATCGTATGGAAAACCAAGAAATTTTGTCATCGCTCTAGTCCCCAACTCACTGACTGAAGGGAAAGCTCCAACGTTCACCGTGCGGTTGCCTCTCCCGCGGGGAAATCGGCTGGGAGATGCCGCCGCCGGCGAGCACTGGCTGCGCCGCCGCCCCGGGAAGGCGCTGTTTACCTGTGATTAGGATGTGCCCGCCATTTGGGGCCTTTGACGCTTTTGACCGTGGTCACTGGCCAGATAAAGCTGTGTGGGCCTCACGCCTTAGACTCAGTACGAGGAAAGCGCCTGGTCATCCTGGTCCGGCGCTTTTTTTTATTCCCATTCGACCATTCCCCAGCATAGCATGCTTCTTGTTTCCAAGCTATTGTCCAGTGGGTGAAAGGATGCACTTAAACACGAAAAAAGGATCTAGAAAAAAATTCATGCAAAAAAACTTGAATGAGCTTAGAGTTTATAATTGAAACTCCAGAGATTTATCAGTTCACTGGATGCTTAACGAAGGGCATGAACCATGAAGAGGCTCCTACTCCTTTATGGGGGCCTCTCAGTTCTGCGGAACGCACTGGGCACTGGCAACACCGGGATCCCATCCCATTGGAGAGCACAGCATTCCAAACAAAACTTAAACAGAATTTGGAGCAGTTTACTATGTCGTGCCAAACTAACAAGGAACAAGGTGAAAAGGCTATCGAGTTTAGATTAGAAACTGAGATCAAGCTGCAGAGGTTGAACAACTGCCATAGAAACGTAGTCTTTTTTTGAAAGAAGCCATAGAAACATAGTTAATGATCAGTGACCAGATGTTAAACGCGGGCACATTATCTTCTTATTAGCGCCGCTGACAGGAAATCGCCTTCAGTTGGTTAGTTTGCAATCCTGTTTGCTGGCATCAGTCAGTCTGCCGCCTCATCAAGACGTGCCTTTGCTCAGGTCTATTTTCTCCCGGGCATTCAGTTGCGTCATCTCCTGCACCTACTGTTCCACTGCCAGCGCCTGTGCCTCCACTCTATCAATATAATAATATTTGTCAGATCACAGCACCATAGTAAAAATCAATTAAGGCTTTGTTTAGTTCTTCCTCTGAAAGTTTACTTCCTATCCCATCGAATGTTTGGATATATACGTGGAGTATTAAATATAGACTAAAAAATAACTAATTGCATAGCTTACGACTAATTTGTGAGACGAATCTTTTAAGACTAATTAGTCCATGATTTGACAATGTGATGCTACAGTAACACATGTGCTAATGACAGATTAATTAGGCTTAATAAATTTATCTCGTGGATTACTGACGGATTCTGTAATTTGTGTATCCGAACACCCCATACGACACCCGATGTGACATTCCGAAACTTTACACCCTGCATTTAAACAAGACCCGATCAAAGGAGCCTTCGTGTGGAAGACAGAACTGACTTCAAATGGTGAAATCAAGGGATAGCCCTTTCATGTTGAGATGCAACGTGGAAACAGCATAAGCACCCTACTGCGGAGAAGATTTTGAAATATACCCCAGTGCTGCGAGGGAGCAGCAAATACTCACCTTGGTAAGATTCAGCAAAAAAAAAACTAAATGGCTTAACAAAAATTTCCCTGTAACACGACACGCCACATCATGTTTGAATGTCTGCATATATTCAACTCTAGCAATTTCAAAATTTGCAAGATGGAATCCAAATAAGATAAATATGGATTAAAACAACTGGATATGTGCGAAATTAGCAAATGCACAATACTGATATTTTGCTGCTGAGGGCCAACGCAGAATCCTGATGCAGAACAAGCCAAATGGGATCGGCTGACATGATGCAATCACGATCCACATCTATTGAAATAGCACTGTGACAGTACATAGATGGCCGCCATGCAAATAAGTGATGCTCAGTTCTCTGCTTCTTGGGTGATACCCCTTGAAATCAAGGGACAAGAAACTATTGATCGCAATCCTTAACATGGTACATGATCTAATTATTTAAATTTGGCCCACTGGGAAAGCAGAGAACAGTACAAAGGGAACTAAAAAGCTCATCATATCCCAACAAAGATATCACTGATGGCATTGAGGACCTCAAAAAAGCTGGTGAAGCTGAATAGATAAATCAAAAGTGACTGTTTGGTGATGTGATAATTTTCAACCTAAAAGCTAGGTGATTTAAGTTAAGACTTTAGGATGCTCTAAAGCAGATGGAGCTTGAAAAAACAGTAATGATTGTTTCTCTAGCAGATGCAGCGACCATGAGTTTCCAACTACATAGGCATACAGATTGTCACCAGTTCCTTCAAAAGGGTAAACAAGTTTATCACAACACCCTGCCCCCCCCCCCCCCCAAAAGTACTGTAGAAAAGTCTGCCTGCAAGCATCCAGAACCACCACAGGAACTCATAGCCACCTTTTGTTAAGTGGTTTGATAACAATTGTGGTTTGCTGCTCATGCATCAGCTTTCTGAATCCTTGGTTCCTTAAAAACTTCTTTCTTGTGCTTTATCCAGCTCCTATAAGAGCTTTTGGTGGACGTATATGCATTGCACTGCTATGAAAAGTGCATAGCTTGTACATTTTAATTTTGGGCACAGAAATACTCAGAATCCACATTGTACCCCCACCACCCCCCCTTTAGTGCATAGTTACTTCCTGAACTAGAAGCGTTCATTTGGAACAAGCAAGCCAATAAGTGAGTCAGTAGATCATACTAAGAGGTGCATGACTTAGGAACTGCAGAGTAAAAATCATCGTATTGCATTACAAACTAAATTGCTGGGTTGAAACCAATATTTTCGCACCAAAACAAAGGCCAGTAACATACCTGCTCTGGTGCGCTCTGTTGCGCCACAGACACCACACCAGTCCTGCTCCGTCGCCAATCATGATCAGCGTCACCCGTTGGGAGCTCAAATCGGCACACGGGGCAAGTGTTCCTGATGGCAAGCCACGGGCGGATGCACTCCCCATGGAAGTAGTGCTTGCAGGGGAGCCTGAGGACACTCTGCCCCGCCGCAATGCCATCCTTGCACACAGCGGAGCCGTGCGAGGCCTCCTCATCGCTGAGCGCGACCTCCGGTAAGCCGTCCACCACCGCACGGGACGCCGGCAGCCGCCGTGCAGCCTCCCGAACGCTCCCCGCGAGCGCATCGACGAGGTTCCAGTCAGCGTCGTCAGAGTCGGTGTCCTCGCCGCCCACCACCATCCGGAAGGGCCGCGTGATGACCCGTGGCCCGACGAGGTCGAACCCGCTGAGCATGAGCCCACCCACGTGACCCACCTCGCCCATATCGGCTGGTTGGCCAGCTTTTTTTTTCCAACCGGATCAATATTTTTCTTAAAAAAAATAGCTGCTACAGTATTTTCCAATGCTAGCCGAACAAGCTGCACCAGGCCCTGGAACCCCCCAACCCGCGGATCGAGGGTCAACCCGCCCAGCATCAGCCCGATCCCGTCGACGTCGTCGTCGGTAGCCTCCTCAACGACCGCCCCCTGCTCGAATTCGGACCCTCCGCCGCCCCGGGCATTTCGGGAAATCCTCGCCTCCTCCCCGGAGGTATCCTCGACGAGTTCCAATGCAGAAACGAGGTGGGGGTAGAATTGGCTGAGGCCTCCGTAGGAATCGAATGAGCGGCCTAGGGTTTCGAGAATGGGTTCGTCGTGGGAGGACAGGGGCGCGTGGCCATCTCCCACGAGGACGCCGCCTCCGTCGTCATCGCCGTCGCGGAAGGCGAAACCTGAGATGCAGTACTCCCCGCCGTCTCCGTAGTCGAGCGCAAAGGGGCCGCCGATTAGCCCCTCGCCTTCGTCCCCGTCGCCACCGTAGTCTTCGAATGGGTCGTAGCAGAACGGGTCGTTGTCGCCGTCGTCCCCGAAGTCATAGTCCAAGCCGAAGGGGTAGTCGCCGGCGAAACCCGCCATTGGGAAGGAGGCGATGGCGGAAGAGGACTTTTTTTTCTTTCTTCTTTCTTTTATATAAAAAAATGATACTTTTTTTCTTCTTCTTCATGAAAAGTGTGAGGAACGGTTGCTTTTCAGACATCGGAAACGTTGGATTGGGCCTGGCCAGGGTCAGTGGGCCGACTCGAGCCCATTTGATATGGATTGCAGATAATAGGTAACGGGCTTGGCCCCGGTGACGCAAAAGAAGCGAGCGAGTCAACCTGCAGAGATACGCCAAAATCGATCGTTTGCTTTAGGTCAACCTCGTAAAACTAGTACTACTCTTTATTGTCAACACTACGGAGGCCGTTAAAGGAAAAATACGTCCACGAATAGAATTTTGGCAGGGCAGCGTCCGGACGTTCGACCTTCGACCTATATCAAACGCAGCTTCGACGCTGCAACCGTTTCGCATTAGACACACACGTTCACATCAGATCCCGCACCAGCTCCCGGCTGCCCGTGACTAATCCCGCGCCAGTAATCGTGTTCGATCATCTACGACTCCATCCCCATCCCAGTTGCGCCCCTGGTGTCAAGCCTGCCGCGCTCCTTCTCCACCACACCACACTCCTCCCCCACCACACCACGCTCCTCCTCTCACTGCGGCACCATCCCCGCCACGCCCCATCCTCCATCGTGCTCTATCTCAGTCATGCCTCTTCCCTGTCCTAATATCTCATCTCCTCTACAACATCTGTTTGACCATTGCAACATATGCAGTACTACTATTAAACACATACATATATAGTCATTGTAACATATAGATGAAACACATGAAACATGCATATAAAAAACTGAAATATTTGGGACATACATTTGCAACATACGTCTAAAACAAATGAAACATGTGGAACATACACTTAAAACATACGTGTGTAGCCATTGCAACATATGCAACATCAGATCCTTTTGCAACATCAAAATGAAACAAATGAAACATACAGATGAAACACATGAAACATACAGATGAAACGCGTGAAACATACGTCTGAAACGCGTGAAACATATACTTGCAATATATGTATATAGCCAATGCAACATACTCAACATACGGATAAAACACTTCAAAACAACTTCTGAAACACACCTGAAACAAAACATGGCGCCGCCGGCAGCCATGGCCTACCTGGTGGAGACTTGTGGTAGCCAGCAAGCGGCTGAAAGGTCCTAATATGGCTAGAGGGGGTGAATAGCCTATTTAAAACTCTACAAATTCACTAGAGCAATTGATTAGTATGACAAACGGCGTAATATAATTTTGCTCCAGCTCTAAAAAGGGTTGCAAGCCACCTATTCCAACAATTCTAGTTGCTATGATCACTAGCACACACAACAAGTTAGGTCACTACTCACTAAGCTAATGTGCTCTTGAAGACTAACTAAAGAGCTACACAAACCAAACTAACAAACTATCAAAGACTAACTACACTAAAGAGCTTGACAACTAGTCTGCAAGGAATATAAAGGAGTGAGTAGGGTGATTATACCGCCGCATCGAGGAATGAACCAATCACAATGTGGAGACAACCAATCACCGGGAGAAATCCAATCACACAAGAGACATAAGATTTTTCTCCCAAGATTCACATGCTTGCGGGCACTCTAGTCCCCGTTGTGTCGACCAACACTTGGTGGTTCGGTGGCTAAGAGACATTGCACGAACCTTGTCCACATAATTTGACACCACAAGAACCTACCCACAAGTGAGGTAACTCAATGACACGAGCAATGTACTAGAGTTGCCTTTGACGCTCCGCCGGGAAAGGCACAGGACCCCTCACAAGCAACCGATCGAGGCCGGAGACAATCACCAACTTCGCTCAACGATCCTTCAATCACCGGGCCGTCTAGGTGTTGGCAAACACCAAGAGTAACAAGCTCACAACCAGCATAAATCACCCAACTAGTGCCACAAGATGATGCAACTCAATGCAATGCACTAGAGGCTCTCCAATCTCACTCAAGATGATGAAATCAAGTGAACAAGTGAGTGGAGTGTGTTGCTCATCTTTCAAAGGGTGTGCACAAGTGTAAGAGGTGCTAAGAGAGTGGCCAAGGCCGGCCACACCCTCTATTTATAGCCACACAAGCAAATAGAGCCGTTGTACCCCATGGAGCTGTTTCTGCGAGGTCACCAGACAGGGTGGTTCCTAGCACCGAACACGGTGGTGACTTGCCCAATGGTCGAATTTCAATGGCTACAAACTAGCCGTTGGGGCACCAGACAGGGTGGCGGTGGCGGTGACCACACAGCCAAGCCTTCGGTTTTCCCTCCGCTCTAGAAAAAAGGCGGTAGTGCACCGCCGTCACCCTAGCGGCGACCATGGCGGTGACCAGCCTAGCTCAGGGTGGGTGTTTGGTTCTCGGTTCGGTTTCGGTTTAGTTCCCTCGGTTATTGATGAAATTCGGTTCCTAGAAAATGGGAACCGATTGGTTCCAAAAATTTTTAGGAACCGAGCATTTCGGTTCTCGGTTATTTTGGTTCGGTTCCGGTTGTCACCGAACTAACTGAATTTTTTCAAAAGACCGCAAGACAACAATAAATATACGTGTTCTAAGACAAATTTATGCAACACTATATTCATTTATAATAATAATAATATATAAGAAAACAATAGCAATATAGTAACACAAATATATAGTAGTTCAAATATAAAACACTACACATAAACCAAACATAATCTTACAAAATACAAGTAAGTAAAGTATAATTCATGTAATTCGGTTCTTTCGATTAATTCGGTTAACTGAGAGTAGGAACCGAATTTTCTTCGATTATTTTGGTTCCTCAATATCTAGAACCGAATAAGGAGCCAAATTTTTCGGTTCCGATTCTTTCGGTTTTGGTTCCAGTTCTTTCGGTTCAATTTTCGGTTCTCGGTTATTTTTGCCCAGGCTAAGCCCAGCTTCAGTTGCTCTCTAGAGGAAAGGGGCGGTGGCACCGACAAGTGTGACGGTGCCCATGGCGGTGCACTGCCGTGCCAGGGGCGGTATACAATGACATGTCCGATGACCACCCCAACTTAGTCGCTCTTGGTCAGGTCTAGGTGGGCATGGCCACAAGCAGGGCGGTGCACCGGACAGGGGGTGGCCGTGCCACCCAGGCACCTCCACTAGCTCTCCGAGTTGCAAACTCTTTCGTGTTTCGATCCATGTCAACTCGAGCTACTCCCCACAAGCAATGCTAACTCTCTGAAAGGTCCTAATATGGATAGAGAGGGACTGAAAGGTTCATGTGCTTGCCGGCACGCTAGTCCCTATTGTGTCGACCAACACTTGGTGGTTCGGTGCCTAATAGGTATCACACACCTATCCCACCATAAGAGGCGCTATAAGAACCTACTCATAAGTGAGGTAACTCAATGATACAAGCAATTTATTAGAGCTACCTTGCGGCTCTTCGCTGAGGAAGGTGCAAGACCCCTCACATTCACTGAAGCCGGCCATGAACAATCACCAACATGTGTCAAAGCTCCTCCGCTGCTCCAAGCCATCTAAGTGGCGACAACCACCAAGAGAAACAAGAAATCTACAGCCACAACGATCCCCAAGTGCCACTAGATGCAATCACTCAAGCAAATGCACTAAAAATCACTTCCAATCTCACTATGATGAATCAGTGATGGAGATGAGTGGGAGGTGTTTGCTTAAGCTCACAAGGATGTTAAAGTGCCAAGATGGAGAGCCCCAAGCTGGTGTGGCAGAACCGCCTGAAATAGCATACTTACGGAGGCGTTCGTCTTCCACCAGACACTAAGCACCCTGAAAGCAAGCTATAGCGAGCGGTGTCCGTCGGGGACACCCCTTGGGAGAACCTAAAAGATCCACATTTTCTCCAAGGATCCAATAACGAGAATGAGTTACAACACAAGTCCATTTCATACATTAGAGTTTCTTAAAAAGTACATTATTACAATACCAAATACCAGAGTGCGGAATGATAACAACGGAATTTTAAAAATAACATCTAGCGGAAAGGGGCGAGGATTCCGTCTGAGTCCACCAGAAGGATCCTCCACACAAAGGTACTCTTCAAGCATCACCTGCAACAGGGGCAAATAAACCCTGAGTACACAATGTACTCACAAGACTTATCCAACTAGTGGGAATAATTTCCCGACTCCAAGGAATATGATAAGCTTTATGGCTTGCTGGTTTCTTTTTGCAGAAAGCAATACTAATAGTGAGTCCTTAGTTATGTATTGTTATTAGTCGTATTAAATTATCATCTAGCCAGTCTAAATAAACACCTGTTCTACTTTCAAGCAAAAGTTGAGCAATCAGTTCCATTTCTTCTCCTTTCAACTTTCAGTTCTTACTACGGTGCTAAACACGAGACAAGCCATACCGGATCGCCCCGCGATTCATGAATCAATGTGCCTAGCTGGGTGCCCGAAAACACACACCCCGCTTGTACCCTAGGCACAAGTAGGACTAACCCATCACCCTCCTGTCCCGGGTGTCTAGGTCCCCGTCCAAACTTGGACTCCAAGCCCCCACTCCTGAGTCCCAGACTTAGTGTGGTGCAAGGACCTCCACCACCTCCTCTTCCCATCAGTCGATCCGAAAAGAGCTGGATCTATGACAAGAGAGCAACAAGTCTTCCCTGCGCCCATACCCAAGTATGCGCTTGGGACAATAAATCTGTGACTTGCCCACGATGCCTTATGAAATGACCGGTCCTTAATCGACACAGATAGGGAAAAAGTGTAACTGAGCTATGCCCTGTTGGCCATAGGACATAACCCTTTACACCCACCAATACCCAAACCATATCCCTACCCGGTCACCATTTACCTTTCCATCATTTTATCATGAGTGATCATATTTTATCATCTATGTGCGAGTAACGACAGGTTACTCACGCTACCGATATCCTGAGCATAGCAGCTACTCGACCTGTACTAGTAGGACTCATGGGTAGGTATGTTTATGCAGTTAGTTTCCATAAAATGCTTGTAACTTAAATGCACATCAAATATATATATTCAGTGATCATAAAAATATGAGTTATGCTCCGGGGCTTGCCTTGGGTAGGCGCCGGGTTAGCAGGGTCAGCACCAATAGGCTCCTGGGCTTCCTCCTACACGAGGATCTCCTCCTCGTACTCCTCGATCACCTCATTGTACTCTGGCTCGCCGACGGGCATGAAGTCTACCAGTTCGTGATCTACATGAAATGATGATGCAATGTTTAATAATATGATAACAGCAACTCTTAACCCAAAAGTACATCTATTAAACTACTAAGTGAGGTCTACCCACTAACGGCTAAGCTATGTACCGACATCACTAACAAGTATGAAACATGACATACATTCTTATAGCAACTACAAATATTGTTACTCCTAACACTACTAAAAATCCTTTCATCTATGACGTTTTGGGTATGACGATCCCAAATTTGGTCACTGAACAAGGTTCATCAATGACGAAATTTCATTATTCGTCATGGATGACCGGTTTGGGCGTCAACCCCTTTGTTCAACTGTGACAAAGTAGAAGAAATCGTCATAGAAATGTTGTGAACTTCGTCATAGAAGTGAAGCTCAGTAGTTTCACCGTTGAGGTCCCACCCGTCAGCCGAAATTTTCATCATAAAAGTGAAATTAAAAAAAATGTGCGGTGCCTAGGAATCGAACCTAGGACCTGCACTTCCCAAGCAAGATGGCTTACCATCACACTATGAATTCAGACGTATTTACAGAGTGGGAACATTAATTTATTATCTGTTTGAATAATTCATATATTAAAAAAATGTGTGGTGCCTGGGAATCGAACCCAGCACCCTTCACTCAGTGTCAAGCTGCCTTACCATCAGAACACGACTTTGGTCATGCTCAGAGATGATTTTTTTCTTATTCGTTTATTGAATCAGTTCTATGACTCAAACCCAATCCAATCGTGCTGCCCCCAGATCCAAACCCAACCCAAATCCGGTAGAGGGCAGGAGTAGGTTCTCCACTAGCGGCGAGCCTCTCCGACGGCCAGCTCCGGTGAACCACTCTAGCAGCCTAGCTGGTATGGGATGCGCTGGCAGGCAACTACTCTGGCAGTGTAGCGGGCTGCCCCGGTAGGCACCTACTGCAGAGTAGGTTCTCCACCGGTGGCGTGCCTCTTGGGCATCTACGGCGAGCCTCTCCGGTAGACAGCTCCGGTGAACCACTCTAGCAGCCTAGCTGGTACGGGATGCGCTGGCGGGCAGCTCCACTGGTGGCGTAGCGGGCTGCTCCGGCGGGCACCTGCTGCAGCGTAGCTACTTTGGTGTGCACTGGCGGCGTGCTAGGGTGGCTACTTCAACTACTTAGAGGTATTGTCCCCTCCCATTGCTTGCAATTTGTAGAGCAGTAGATGTTTAGACAAGGATTGGTAGAGTAGTTCATGGCTTTTGTTCAGCTACTTAGGCCTATTTTTTTTTGCATTCAGAAGATGGACATAACATGGATTCGTGCTACTCGGTTCAGCGATGAGTTCACTACAGGTGTTGATCAGTTTATGTCTTTTGTTCGAGATAGATTCAATCCGAATGATGCTATACGTTGCCCATGTCACAATTGTTTGAATCAGTCTTCACGGAGTCTAAAAGATGTGCATGACCATGTTTATCTCCATGGATGGTCAGCTACATATACTCGGTGGGTACACCATGGAGAAGATTTTGATGTTGACATTGTGGAATTTGGAGAGGATGAAAATGTACCTGCCTATCTAGGTGATGTGGTAGATGTGGAGGAGCGCGACAATGAAGATGATCATGATTCGGTAGAGATGATTGCAGACTTGTACACAGCTGTACAACAAGATGGAGAACAACCTATGTTTGTGAAAGTTCTTGAAGATGCAAAACATGCTCTTTGCCCGGGTTCAGTTCAGTCTAGGTTCTCTTTTCTAGTAAGATTGCTACATATCAAGTCATACTACAGGGTCAGCAACACAACATTCAGTGCATTTTTGAAGTTATTGTTAGGGTCATTCCCTAATTGTTGTCTTCCAGATTCATATGACAAAGCAAAGAAGTATCTCAAAGAGTTGGGCCTTGGATATGAGTTAATCAATGTTTGTGACAATAACTGTGTGTTGTTTCGCAAAGGACTTGAAAAACATGACATCTGCCCAAAATGCAAGGAATCTAGGTGGGTAGCTGGAGATGCTGCCAAACGGATTCCTAAAAAGATTTTGAGATATTTTCCTCTTATACCAAGGCTGAAGAGGATGTTTGTAAACAAAGCAACATCGGAGGAGACCCGGTGGCACAAGGATAAAAGGGTTGCTGTGGAGAATGAAATGACCCATCCTACTAATGGCTTAGCCTGGAAAGATTTTGATGCTATGTTTCCAAGCTTTGCTAGAGATGCCAAAAACCTAAGGCTTGGTTTAGCAACAGATGGGTTTAATCCATTTGGAAACATGAACACAACTTATAGCATGTGGCCTGTACTTGTAAAGGTATACAATCTACCTCCATGGTCATGCACCGCTGCATCCAACTGCATAATGGCATTGCTCATCCCAGGACCAAAGTCTCTAGGCAAGGACTTTGACGTATTCTTACAGCCTCTCATTGAGGAATTGTTAAAACTCTGGGAGGGAGTCAGTACATATGATGCATTCATTGGTGGGAAGTTTGACCTTTGTGCTGCAGTACTATGGTGCATCCATGATTATCCAGCTTTGGGTGTATTGTCAGGGCGAATCATTAAAGGTTACTATGCATGTATCTATTGCAACAAAGATCCATTATCAAGGAGTCTTAGGAAGAAGATATGTTACATTGGACACCATCGCTATCTTGATAAAACCCACAAGTGGAGAAGAAGCTTGGCCTTTGATGGACACCGAGAGAACCGGGATGAAAGGTCCTAATGGCTAGAGGGGGGTGAATAGCCTAATAAAATTCTACAACAACACTTAACAAAATGTGTTAGACAATTTTGCGGCGAAGCGAGTGTTGTGCTAGCCTACTAAAATGCAAGCCACCTACCACAATTCTATTTCGAATAGTGTATGTCCACACAATAGCTATGACACTTAGCTAAATTAGTGTGCTCTCAAAGACTAACTAAAGAGCAACACTAATCAAACAAACAAGCTCTCACAACTAGCTATACTAAAGAGCTTGATAACTAGTTTGCGGTAATGTAAGAGTGAGCAAGAGAGTTATACCGCCGTGTAGTGGTAGGAACCAATCAATCACAATAATGAATACCAATGTAGACCAATCACCTCGGAATCAAATGATGAACACAATGATTTTTACCGAGGTTCACTTGCTTACCGGCAAGCTAGTCCTCGTTGTGGCGATTCACTCACTTGGAGGTTCACGCGCTGATTGGCATCACTCGCCAAACTCTCAATAGGGTGCCGCACAACCAACACAAGATGAGGATCACACAAGCCACAAGCAATTTACTAGAGTACCTTTTGGCGCTCCGCCGAGGAAAGGTCAAGAACCCCTCACAATCACCACGATCGGAGTCGGAGACAATCACCTCCTCCACTCAACGATCCTTGCTGGTCCAAGCCGTCTAGGTGGCGGCAACCACCAAGAGTAACAAGCAAAATCCGCAGCGAAACACAATCACCAAGTGCCTCTAGATGCAATCACTCAAGCAATGCACTTGGATTCACTCCCAATCTCACTATGATGATGAATCAATGATGTAGATGAGTGGGAGAACTTTGGCTAGGCTCACAAGGTTGCTATGTCAATGAAAATGACCAAAGATATGAGCCACAGCCAGCCATGGGGCTTAAATAGAAGCCCCCACGAAATAGAGCCGTTGTACCCCTTCACTGGGTACTCTGCACTCTGACCGGACGCTCCGGTCCACTTGACCGGACCCTGGACTCAGCGTCCGGTCCACAGATGGACGCCACGTGTCATCGGCTTCAAACGCTATTCGTCAGATTCCAACGGCTATGACGCTGACCGGACGCTCCGGTTAAAACTGACCAGACGCTGGAACCTCAGCGTCCGGTCGAGTACAGTAAGGGTCAAAACCTGGTTTTCCTCGACCGGATGCGTCCGGTCCACCTCGATCGGACACAGCCCAGCGTCCGGTGGTAAGCCCTAGCCACTGTACCGACAGTCAACGCGACCGGACGCAGGCAGTCAGCGTCCAGTGCTTCTGGATTCAGCGTCCGGTCACTGGACCGATGCTGGCATCAGCTCTGTTATCACTTCTATCTTCTCCACCCTTGCTCCAATATGCCAACCACAAGAATTTGCATCCGGCGCAATAGAAAATCCGGACCCAAACCCATCTCAACCCTGCAAACACCATCTCCTTTGTAAATGTGCCAACACCACCAAGTGTATCACCTTGTGCGCAAGTGTTAGCATATTTTCACAAACATTTTCAAGGGGTTTAGCACTCCACTAGATCCTAAATGCATATGCAATGAGTTAGAGCATCTAGTGGCACTTTGATAACCGCATTTCGATACGAGTTTCACCCCTCTTAATAGTACGACTATCAATCATAAATGTGATCACATTCTCTAAGTATCTTGATCACCAAAACAAACTAGCTCTTACAAATTATACCTTTGCCCTGAGCCTTTTTGTTTTTCTCTTTCTTCTTTCCAAGTCGAAGCATTTGATCATCACCATGCCATCATCTTTATCATGCTATGATCTTCATTTGCTTCACCACTTGGAGTGTGCTACCTATTTCATGATCACTTGATAAACTAGGTTAGCACTTAGGGTTTCATCAATTCACCAAAACCAAACTAGAGCTTTCACGGGGTGAGCCAGGAAAGTTGAGTATGCATGAGACATCGGAGTGTCTAGAGAAATTAAAAGATGTTACTCCTGGTAAGGCTGATGGTACCAAGAAAAGGAAGCGAGGACAGAAGGACAAGGAGCCAAAATTGTTTAGCCAAAGGTCCACTCTATGGGACCTTCCTTATTGGAAATACTTGAAGCTACCACATAATCTTGATGTGATGCATATAGAGAAGAATATATGTGATGCCCTTCTAGGCATAATACTCTGTCTTGAGAAGAATAAGGATACAGTTAATGCGAGACTTGATTTGCAGGATATGGGCATACGTCCTGATTTGCATTTAGAAGAAGATGAAGACAATTCAGTTTCCATGCCAGCAGCATGGTATTCCATGGAAAAAGAAGAAAGGGTTGCATTTTGTGTATTTCTAAAAAGTATTCGGTTTCTATATGGATATGCTTCCAACCTGACAAGATGCATTAGTTTAGATGGTTCCAAGGTGCAGGGCCTCAAAACCCATGATTGCCACATCCTTCTTCAAAGAATTTTAGCTATTGGTCTCCGGGGACTAGTGCACAAGGACATATATGTAGCAGTTACAGAGTTGGGTAAAATTTTCCAGGAGCTTTGCAGTAGGAAACTAAAGGTTGATAGATTGAAACATCTAAAAGCAGAAATCCCTATGATACTTTGCAAGTTAGAGAAAATATTTTGTCCTGCTTTTTTTGATGTGATGGTCCACTTAGCTGTCCACCTTCCTGATGAAGCACTCCTAAGAGGTCCTGTCCAATATGGATGGATGTACCCAATCAAATGACAAATGGGCACTTTGAAGGGGTATGTGAGGAACAGGGCTAGACCTGAAGGGTCCATCACTGAGGCGTACATAGCTAATGAGGCCTTGACCTTTTGTTCAAGTTACATGGAAGATGTTGTTACTAGATTTAATCGAGATGATGAAAAATGGCATCATGGAGCAACTGATGGTGACCTCCCTATATTCTAGCATGGTGTTAAACTCTTGGGGGCCAATAGGCAGACATATCTTGATGATAAAGAATTTCACAAGATTTGTTGGTATGTGCTAAACAATAGTGAGGAGGTAGAGCCATATTTGAGGTGAGTTTTGTTTCTAAATTATGTAAGTGTGCAGCAAACTATGTGTGCACCTGACAAAGAAAGTTTAGGAGTGCAACAAACCTTTTCTCAAGACATATTGTAAACTGTGTGTGCAGCAAGTTTAGAGGAGAGTTAGACAAAGAAGGTGGCCATGATGTTGAGAAGAGGTTGGAAAAGGAATTCCCTGCTTGGTTTAGGAGTCATGTAAGTGGTTCCAGATTTATTTTTGACTTGCTTGGTTTAAGATTCATATTGCAGCAAGATGCATATTAGATTCATACTTGATTTGACTTATTTTGCAGCAAGATTCATATTGCAGCAAGTTTCACTCAATTATGTGTGCTGGTAATCATAGTTGCTTTGACTTATTTTGTTGTCTTTTTAGATCAAGACTAAGTGGAAGGATAATCGAGAAGAAGTTAGTGAAGGGCTATATGCAATATCATGTCCTCCTGACCTAAGAGTGAACTTATGGGCATCATGCAGTGTCAATGGTGTTCGATACAACACTGTCGACCATGAAAGACAAAGGCAGACACAAAACAATGGTGTGCTGGTGGATGGAACACATAATGGATTGGCGATAGAATTTTATGGTCAGCTCAGAGAGATAGTTGAGTTGAGCTACAACTCTAGTTTGGAATGCATTCGAACGGTCATACTTTTTCGGTGTGACTGGTTCAGTCAAGATGGCGAAGCTAGAACCATTAGAGATGATGGCCTTTTTAGATCCATCAATGTAGAGAGGCTTTGGTACAAGACGGACCCATTCATATTAGCAACTCAGTCAAAAAAGGTCTTCTATGTACAGGACACACAATTTGGCGAAAATTGGCGTGTTGTCCAAAAATTTGAGCATAGGAGCATGTATGATGTCAATGAAGTAGAATTGAGCACTGTTCACCAAGATGAAAATGGTTCTGATAATGAGCTTGGGGTACAAGATGATGTTGATGATGGCTTGGATGAGCCTACACCAGTGCACCGACGTGTGGGTGGCCAAAAATCTACTGTTCCTGGTAACTTACGAGTTCTTATCAATAGAAGGGAAGAAGACATGGTTGAGGACAGTGACTCTGAAGGCTGTGAAGATGATACTATCTTTGAGTATTTTAGTGACAATGATAGGGATCCCATGGAATGTAATGATGATGATTAGATTAGCTGTCATTTGTAGCTATCTTAATCTAGGATGTTGATTGAGCACAAACAATTGTAACTGTGACTCTTTTTTTAGTACCTGTCTTTTCTGGGATGTTGATTGAGCACAAACATTTGTACCTGTCTACTTATGGATGTAGATGTATCTGACTTTTTCTAGGATGTTGATGTTCCTATCAACTTCATTGTATTTTTCTGGGATCATAATTGCAATTCACTGTATTTTTCTAGGATCACAATTGCAATTCACTGTATCAGACAAATCACAAACAATTGGAACATGTAGATCTTTAGTTGGCAATTCACAAACAATTCTCACACAATTGATACCATGAAGTCATTGATACATTGATACCAGGAAGTCATTGATACATTGATACCAGGAACTCATTCATACACTTCTCAAATTCCAACTCAGTCAGACTAAGCTAATGGATACAGTTCTCCAAAGCTACGACATACAATTCTAAGACTTAGCTAATACATAAAACTCATTCAAACTAATCTAATTCAAACATTGATACAACTCTTTCACAACAGCTGAAGCATCATAGGCCTTGGCTTAGGACCTTTACTGCATGTGGCCACCAGGAGTGCCAAACAGACAGCAAGTGCCACAGCAAGGACCTTCACAGAACGACAACAGACCTTGACAAGTGCCTTGGCCTCCTCCTTCTCCTTGACAAGTGCCTGGGCCTCCTCCTTATCCTTGACAAGCTCCTCCTTCTCCTTCACCAGTACAACATACTTGGCATGTGCTTCATCCACCAAATATGCTAGTTCACTATTCTCCACTTCAAGAGATTTGTTCTTCTTACGAAGGGCCTTGACTGCATCTCGCAGATCAACAAGTATTTCGATCTGATGCTCAGTTGGCTTTGGATCCAACCACTCCCAGAAATTACAACCACCATCCTTGCATCCACAAGAAAATTGCACTTTGTTAGACATACTCTATATAAATGAACTCATTGCAAATTGAACTCAATGTAAATTGAACTCACCTAATATTTGTAGCAGTAGTGATACCTCCTTCCTAGATTCGCATCACTCCATGATACCCACCTAGGTGCCCTCTCATCGCAAAAGCAATTGACTACTGGCGTGTACAAGTAGGGTAGATGGCGATATGGAATTGGGGAGGCGTTCGGGGACGGTTCTCCGTAGCGTGCAATGGAGTTTTGGGACGAGCTTGACCCAGAGTTGGTTGCCATGGCGCTCGAACCCTAACCGAGGTGGTTTGGAGCACGACGGCGGGGCTGAAAGGTGGGTGGGAGCACAGCAGCAGGGCTGACCGCTGGGTGGGAGCACGGCGGCGGGGATGGACGGTGGTGTGGACCCGCGGCGGTGGGGGCTCGCCGGTGGAGTGGACGCGCGTCGGCGGGGGCTCACTGGTGGAGTGGATGCACGACGGTGGGTGCAGCAGATTTGGGGGATTTGGGCGGATTGTGTTCGATTTGGGCTGCGGTCGTTGGGTGGCTGACGGGTAGGCCAACCCGATTAGCTCTTGAACTGGTTGGACTCAGTTCACCTCGGGTAAGAGGCTGATGGGTGGGCCCATGATGGTCAAATCATGGTCAAATCCACGATTTCAGTGTATTTTGATGCAGATTTGAACCTAATTTTTGATTGCAATGTTAAGTGCAACATTCAAGTAAAGTAATTGTACCTTGATCACTAAAGTTCAAAACGGTTCATATATATCAATGGATAAGATGTGTGTTCATGCATAAGCTATGTGTGTTCATATATCAAGTGAAGTGTGTTCATTTAATCTTATGTGATCTTATGTAATGCCTACCTATTTATGTGTGTTTCTATATCAAATCATGTATACTATCTTAAGTAGTGCATAGTTTAAGTGCATATAGCTATGATAGGAGACATATAGATCTTATGTGTATAACCAAGCACACATACATGGATCGATGTATATGATCTTATGAAGTAAACAAATGCCACATACATGTGTGTTGTTAGAACATTGTTAAGTGTTTGAATTCATTAATGCACTCACTAAATAAGTAGTGTAGTGCACATAGTACTTGGATATATAGCATCCTATAATGTATATAGTGCACACAAAATAAGACCTACATGTCTCTATAATTTTAGAGCCCACAGATTATCATCTTTCACATTTACTTTGAAAAATCAAAGAATGTTTTCATATATATTATATAATGACTATATAATTTGTAATTTTGATGTATCAAAGAAGGTTACAAAGACTAAAAAATATCATTTTGGATTACTATGGTACATAAAACATCATTATAAACATAAACGTCTGAATCACAGGCAAATGGAAATTGATATCAATTTTAGAGAAACAAATATCATTTTTCAACACAAAAATATCCCCAATAGCTAAAGAAAGAACCATTTTTTCTTGACAAAAAAAGAAAATTCTTTTCACTCCTCCCGCCTAAACGCCCCGGTGGTCGACGCGAATCCCCCGCCCAAACTTTGGTAGGTGAGAAAATCCCCTAACTGCCCTCAAGCACGTCGACTCTTGATTGACTACAGCAGGGGTAAAATAGTAAATATACAATGGACTATATATCCGTGAATCCACTCCACTCGGTCTCATTTCACTCCTCCCGCATCCACTCCGCCGCCGCCCTAGTTCGCCTCCACCGCCGCCCTCCAAGATCCCCTACGCCGCTGCCCACCTAGAGCCCGCCCACCGCCACCCTCTTACCACCCAGATCCGCCGCTGCCCATTTCACCCCGCCCAGATCCACCACAGAGACGTGACCTGCAACCCGGAGACGTAGGAGCCACACGACTACATCGCCGGAGATCGTCCACCCCAGCGGAGATACAACTCTCATCAACAATGCCTAAACGAACCGCAACACTCCTCTACCCCCCGAGCCCAGGTTCTGCCGAATGCTTCCCCTTTTAGGTGTATGGTTTTGTTCACTAGGTAGGGTTTAGGTTTTACGGATTACTGTGTTCACTAGGCATGTGTTCACTAGGCAGGGTTTAGGTTTTACGGATGATGGGTAAGATGTTAGGGTTTATTGTTTAGGTTTTATGGTGTAGGGATCAATTGGACTAAAATTCATTTACAAATAAATAGGGTACTATGAAAGGCTGAGGGACTTGCAAGTCACGGAGAACAAAAGGTTCATGGAATGCTTGGGTATTCATACCTTGGCTGCTTCTATTAAAGAAAGAATGGCAAATGCAAGTTCTCAGAACCCGGACAAGCCAAGAAACAAGAATGGTCATGGGGAGGGGTCAGATTCATCAGAGTATCTTCCTGGAGCTGAGGGCGGCCAGGAAGAGGAAGATGAAACAGTTGTGGTGGGTTTTTTTACATTACACTGTGCGATGTACATTTTAATGTAGGTTCTAATAACAGATTTGTTTACCCTTCTATATTAGGAAACTGAGAAAAGCAACAAGCGGGGCACAAAGTGGAAGAAGAAGACCAAGATGCCTCCAGGTGGCACGAAAAGAGTCAGGGCAATTGGCGGCAGTGAGGCAACTCCTGGAGTTGCAACCAGGTCTGGAAAGAAGTACATCACCAACCACCCCACAGTTATGGCTGAGGGACAGTCAACTCCGCTACCAGAGAACAATGAGACAGCAACTGTGGGACAAGGGGAAGAAGAACATCCCCCAAGTCCTGTTCTAGACTTTTCTGTATTTGATGACCCAAATAATACAAATGAAGATGAGGTCACAGAAGAGTTAGATGCTATTCCTCAAGGCAAGTAATAGACCATGCTTTCTCACATTCTTTGCTTTACTTGGATTACTCTGACACTAACAGCATCACTTTTGTAGCTCAACAACGTGCTCCAAGAAAGCCAAGACCACCAACAAAAGGCAAATTGCTGGACAATATGATAAAATCTATGGGAAAGAGATTGCCAATTGAAATTGCTGCAGGGAAGAGAAGGCCAGAGAAGCCTGTACAAGCTGCTAAGCTAGCTTCAGAGGCTGGACTTATCACTAGGAAGAGCATGCCTATCCTAACTCACTGGAAACATTACAAGAAAGATGAAAGCCAACTAAAAGAATTCATGGGCCAGTTATCTATAAGTAAATTGATACCTTCCATATCTATTTGGTACCTTCAATAAGTAACTATACCAATGCTAAGAGCTAACTCCGCTGGGTGATTGACTTTTGCAGGTTAGGTTGGCAGTTGATGACACGGATGAGCCAACAGTTCAAGCCTGTAGCAATATACTGCAAGGTGCTGTACGCCAGAGGAGATATTTGTTGAAGAACAAGTACTTCAATGGTATACCGGCTAATGAAGTCCCCACTACTTCCCCTGTTCCTAGTATTTCTGACGACGAGTGGAAGGCACTCATGGCGATGTGGTCTACTCCAAAAGCAAAGGTATCATGATGTTGTAAAGAAAGTTTTCTGTTCTCTCTATGTTGTCTTCCATTTACATATATGTCTTATAGGAAACTGCTCGGAAGAACAAGATAAACCGTGAGAAGGTTAGACACCATCAAGTGACGAGATCTCGAAGCTACATCTCACACTTGTACGCATTTGTAAGTGCTAAAACACTGGGACAATACATTGTATCTGATTTAAACATACATATCTATTTCCTATAAAGTTGTCTACAAACAAAAGCTAATTTTGCTACATTTCCCGCTATAATTATGTAAAGAAGGAGAAAAACAAGGACAGAGAGGTGGATGCAGTTGAGATCTTCAAGGAATTGCATACCAGCAAGAAGAAGGGTATGACTGATGTGGTCAAAGAAACAATTGTAAGTGCCTACATATCATTGCTTGTTGGGATTGAGTATATGTGTGAATTTATGCTAATTACAGTTGCTGGATGGGATTAGTACATGGAAAGTATGTTCATATGCTTAGATGTTGTGTCAATGGTTCTATCAGTTCTTTATGAAATGGAAGGTTGTTCTACATGCTTGCCGGAGGGGATGAGTACATAGAAAGTTGTTCATGTGTTTATGCCTATATATGGAATCATATGTTGTGTGCATTGTTCTGAAATGTTAAGTTGTGTTCCTATATGCTTGTGAGATGCTAAGTTGGGTTCCTACACCCTTGCTGGAAGGTTGTGCATGGTTGAGAAATGCTAAGTTGGGTTCCTACATGCTTTCTAGAAGGTAGTGCATGGTTTGTCTTTACATGACTGTGAAATGCTATGTTGATGTTCCTATATGCTTGCTGGGTGAGATTAGTACATAGAAAAGATGTTCCTATATGATTGCTGGTTGTTACTTTTCCTATATGCTAGCAGGATGGTCCTATCTGTGCTTAGGAAATAAATAGTTGTCCCTATATGCTTGCTGGATGGCATTATTACATGGATAGGATATTCAAATCTTTGATGTTCATGTACTTTAAAATGTATGCAGCAATATGTTTTGTGATGGTTTTCATAACTTGGCTTGTGAAATAGATTCTGCATAATGAACTTACTAATGTTGCACCTGTTTGCTGTAGAGTACCATGGAAGATATGTTGGCCCAGCCTGCTCAAGACTTGGAGGCACCAAGATCTAGTACTGAGATAGTTTCGAAGGTTCTCTCACAAACCAGTGCAGCTTGTACATTCCTCAAGAATGCTGGTATTGAAACACCAGTAAGCAAGTCTGCTGCATCAGCTGCAAGAGAGGCACAACTTCAGGAACAGCTATAGGCGAAGAAGGAACATGCTAATAATCTTGAAGAACAACTGGTCCATCTGAAGAAGAAAGCTGCAGAAACAGAAGAATCCATGGCCAGGACCCAAGAAGTTGTGCTCAAGAACCAGCAAGAGCTAGAGGAGTTCAAGAAGAAACAAGAAGCTAATGATATGATCCTTCAGCACATCTTGGGCCTCCACTCAGGTAATCGAGCTACTTAGCTTGTTCCTGTCCTACCTAGGTTCCTCTGCAGTCCATGGTTGTGTTGGGCCATGTCGCTATTGCTGGTACTCGTGTCGCTACTGCTGGTACTCATAATAAGTTGCTGAACTTGGTCTGTCAGTTGTCGCTTGTGAACTTATTCTGTGATTGCCTGGTCTGTGGAACTTGTGGTTCAAGTGATGTGAACCTATGGAACTTGTGGTTCCCCTGTGTTTGTGGTTCCCCTGTGTTTGGGAACTTTGGTTGTGAGAACATTTAAACATGTGATGTATAAACTGTGTATGATGTATGAATTGTTGTATGTGGTAAATTATGTTCTGTTTCTGGAATGACTGATCAGGCACGGCTGCAGCCTGTATTTTATCCAATCAAAGAATTTATGACGAAAAAACGTCATCGTTCACGCACTGCCATGTCATCGCCAGCGTTAAGATAATGCCACATGTCAACCTCTTAGAAATACACGTGTCAACCTCTCAGAAATACATGTGTCAACCTCTCAGAAATACACGTGTCGACCTCACAGAACATACACGTGTCGACCTCATATTGAAACATGTGTCAACCTTATTTTAGGACACGTGCCGTACTCATAGTCACACACGTGTAAACCTTAGCTTAAGACACGTGTCGTCCTGAGCGAATGAAACGCGTCAACATTACCGTCATACACGTGTCCACTACAACGCCTACTGAAATAGTTCAGTGACGGTGCCCAAATTGTCACGGATGTAAACTTATCTGTGATGAAACACGACAAATCGTCACAGTGCAACATTTGTGACGCTACAAAGATGACGAATAGAATTTCATCATAACTTCGTCACAGATATCTTTTCATGACGCTTTTAACGTTTACTATGACATTATTAGATCGTCTCAGATGTGCACTTTTTTAGTAGTGTAATACCGATTTAATCGAGATATGATAAAACAAGAGTAATAGCTATTTTATTTAACATCCCATTCTAAGGCTACAAAATTTACAGCAAGTACATGACAACCATGTGGACCTACTGTAAAATTTTTGTGGCTATATCTATCACCAATTATCCACAAATATTCCTACAAGTATTAACCTACCTAATATTAGCTCTCTAGTTTTGAATTTATGACCCAATACTCGCCACAGCTAACTGCAATCTAACTGTACTATCTAGTAGATGATATTTTTGCGAACCTAACAAAATTAGTCTCACTATTTTTGGACAACTACGCAATTTACTACAATTTATCGAAGTTTGACTCATAACTTAAATAAATAAGCATTTCTATTATTCTGGAAATTAAGAAAACCGAATCCTACACCTTGGCCCAACACGCGTGGCTCGGCCCACCACGGCGCGACACGCGTGCCAGCGTAGTGCGGCCCACGCGGGGGCATGGCCCAGCAGGCCAACGGCCCGCGACGGGGGAAAACTCGCGCGCGATGGCAATTACGCGAAAATGCCCCTGATCTACTTGGCATTTACAGCGAGCTCTAAGGCACTATTTCACTAGTCTATGTTTTCACAGATACGCCCTCCCCTTTCTTCTTCTTCGCCGCGGTGACATCCCCCGACACCCGTGCGCGCACTGGCGCGACGGCGCGGGCATCGGGCTGTCACGCCGGTGTCACCCGAGCCTCCAAGGCCTAGCTTAGGGGCCGATGATTACCTCCACGACAACGCACGGTGGCTGGAAGTGATACGACGAATAGGGGCTGTAACACCCCAGGTGTTTGCCACTAGTTAAGCAATGGGTTTGAGCTAAAACATGGTATATTAAGTAATGATGAAGATGTCAAGGTCAAACCTATAGAAACGAGCCCCAACCTAAACTTGGATATTGCACCTGTGCTCGCCTATAGACCCCTTTTCAAGATATATGCTTGGGTGGTGTGATTGGGATATCTTCATGTGTCTCACATCAATACCCATCTATATTGGGCACTCGAAAAGTTTCATGAAGTTTGGAATCAAAAAGTCACATGAAATGACGAGTTATGTCCTTGCTTGAATTAATTTATAAAGTGAATGGAATTCTCGATCGTCAACCAAATCTTGCAACCATGCCCAAATGACTCTAGATGAACTCTACAACAAAAGTCATGAAGGGTTCATGTTGAGCGGAGGACAAGAAAATACCTCCATCGGTCTAAAACTTGGATTTAAGCTTTCTGGTGTGATGCTAATTTGACTGTGTTGACCAATCACTTATAGTGTTTGCATGGAGTTGCACCTTAAATCAAAGTTGAAGTTTGAGTAGAGTAGAACAAACTTTGTTTAATGGTCAAGAGCTAGATCAGCTTTGAAGCAAGTCAAACCGAGCCCTCAAGTTGGAATCCATGGCTGTTTTGGAGCTCAAAAATTTGGCTAAGTCCCTAATGGATGTAACCTGAATTTTCAGTTTCGTGTACCGCACTTTAGGTCCTTCTATCTCTCTAACCAGGCCTAATTAGACTTTGAAGCTTTAATAAAAGTTGGAGCTGGTATGTAGATCTACAACTTTTATTAATAGAGTTTTTGCTAACTCGTCGTGGTTTAGGAGATACGGAGGCACGAAGTATGAGTTTCAGTGGTACGTTCGAGGTAGTATTGGAAATTTGAATTGTAGTCGCAATGTGATCAGCCGACACTGCGTGCAGAGAGCTGCCGTCCAGCGTGTTGCGCTTTCGCTTTCGCCCTCGCTGCTTGCATGGCCGCCACCTCGCCCACGCTCGTGATGTAAAGAGCCCGAGCCTGCCCTACTCTCTCCATCCACTCTCTCCTCTCCCTTTCCCCTTCCCTTCTCCTGCTCACTCTCCACCCAAGCACCATGTCATTCATGCCATGGTCGGCCGCAGCCCGAAGCTTCCTCTCACCGCTCTTGCTACCGTCCATTGCTCCTCCGACCCAGTCATCACCACTATCGGCGTCAACACCCCATCCTCCGCCCGGCTTGTCGCTTCTTCGAGCTCCAGCGCCATCATCCACAGGTTGTCGTCGTGGCAAGCCCCGACCATTGTGCTCATGTGGCCAAGCCACTCACGGGCCACCTCGGGCGAGCCGAGGCTACCCACGGGGCGTCAAGGGGCCCTCTGGTGCTCCCCGCCCCTCAGCCGCCGACGACGACGTACCTTCTCCGGCCATAGAATAAAGAAGCTCCGCCATCCTCTCGCTTTGTTTTTCCGACCAGGGACCTCATGCAGCAATTCGACTAAAGGGAGGGGTGTAACTGCAATGTCATAGACTCAGGTGAATAGTGCCACAAGGACTGGTTTGTAATTATTTTGCAGGAACTTTGGAAATTCATAGTAAATCGTAGAAAATTCGTAAAATAGTAAATGAGGACTTTTTGGAATCCTTGTGAAATTGTCTATGCAGTGGATCTATAATATGGCATGTTTTAGTTTAAATATTTTGCAGTAAAAATAGATTTGTGCAGTAAGGTTGTAATGCTAGTTGAATTTGTTATTTTTCATAACTGTAGATCTAGGGCTCCAAATGAAGTGAAATTTTTGTGGCATGCTACTCATGTGATAGTTGATGTGTGGTAAAAATTTCATGAGTATTGGATGAAGTATGAGTGAGTTATTGGTTTATCTTGCTCTCACATGAATTCTTGCTTTAGCAACTTGTCTTTTTCATAGAGGTTGCTATACATATCCAAATGGAGTGAAATTTGTACAGTAGACTATTGAGAGGATAGGTGAGCAACTGTAATTTTTGTAGAAGTTATTGTGCACTTTTGGTATATGTTCATTAAGTCACCTTGTTATCTAAAATAAATTAAGAAATGCATTAAAAGAATTTATTTGGTCATGGATACTAGGTTTTCTGGTGTTCTTTAGTCATGTGTGAAATGTTGGTAAAGTTGGTTTTGCCCAATTATGTGTTTGCAACATAAGTTAATATTTATTTTCTTGCAAATGTGGTTTTTGGACAGATCTGGAAACTTAGCAAAGTTCTTCATGATAATGTGCTTTGTTGTGAAACTTGTTTATACAAAAGTTGTAGATAATTCATGTATCTAGCTTCTATTAAAATTTGGTGTCATTTGGCCAAGTAGTTTAAGAGTTACAGCTATTTAAAGTTGGGTTTTAGAAATGGCTGCTTTCTGTCAATTGTAGACCAGTTTCTGTAAATAGATATATTTGACTTAGTTAACTTGAGAATCATGCTAAGATGATTAAAGATGAATTGTAGAAAATTTCATAAGCTTTCCATAATGTCTTCTTGCAAGTCATTTGAATTTGTGTAACTCCAGTTATAGCTAAATCTTGTAGCTGCTGTTTGCATGTCCAGAAATTGGCAGATTCCAATTATAGTGTTTGCTTGTATATTGTTAAGTGTGACTTATGCCTTGAATGATGACTGAGTTAGAGCACCTGAGATCTTGGGAAACTTGTGTCATGCTTGGTGTTGTTGTCTCCGTTTGCCATCTTAGCATGATTGATTGTGTGATGTTTAAGTTAAGCATCGCAAAGTACTTAAGTGTGTTAGTGTAAACTATGCTTGTCTTGCTTGCTATTTTGTGATGTGTCTCATGGTACTATTCTTCATATTTATGCACTTGCATATTGCATCTCATCTAGATACGCTAGATGAACCACGTGAAGGACGTGATGTTGGAGCCAAACCCGAAGACAATGTTTGATGGATCTATCCCGGAGATGGAAGGACTAAGCGAATGCTAGAACCGGAGATGTTACCAGGATGGTGCAAGCTAACTGAACTGACTTGTGGCGGATCCCAGGCAAGCCCCAGAGCATTATAAGTCTCCTAATTTATAAAAGCAATTCTTTCTATATATGAGTTATATATTGTTGCATTAAGTTGTAGGAGTTGATTGAAACCGTTGATGCATTTATTACTATCCTTGCCTACCTTATTACCTTTTTACCCTGTTAGGTTAGGATCGAATAACTGCTTAGCCTTGCTTAGACCGGTAGCGATCGGTGATATCCGGTCACCTACATTATAGGTGGTTACTGGAAGAATTTAGCTATGGAAAGAATGATATCCTGGAATTAACTGTGTGATGGATAATTGGAGACCGGACGGAAAAAGTTGGAGGCAACCTGCATGTGGTTCGGGGTGTCTTTATTAGTTTTCGTCAGTAATCGATTAAGGACCGACCGTTGTTGGCCCTCGAGTCATGTTGAACGATGCCTTACATTTAGCTGGCGGATAAAGTACCTTCCGACCGCGAAGCTGGGAGATTATTCAGGCCGAGTAGATTGCCCGCAGCTCACTGTGTCTTGAGAGCAGTGTGTGTAGGACACGGGGCGATGATAAGACCAAAGTGCAGTCGGTCGGCCCCCGGGTACATGTGGTTCCTGGCAAACTTGAGATTCCTGGATAGTTGACTCGGTGATCAATATCTCACTTTAGCGGGTGAGTGAGGTTTGTGTAAGGAATAAATCACCAGCTGGTTATGAATCGATTCGAATCGCCATCGCTCCTGGATAGTGAGCACTTGACTCGAGTTACTGCATCGTAGTAATTATTATGGAACAATGATGGTTATCTGGATGGTATGGGATATGCTAAATCTAAATTGGTAACTGGATGTTATTGGTTAATCAAGTGATTGCTATAGTACATGTGCTTACCTAGATGGATAGGTCATAATAAAGATGATGCAAAGTACTTAAAATGGTTTCTTCATGATAGCTTATGCTTTTCGCAAATAAGTCAGCTAGCCCACTAAAGAAAGCCTTGCATAATCCTTGGTGTCACTTTATTTCGGTTTACTGACGGGTAAGTCCAATTTGAGTACATTCGAGTACTCAGGGTTTTATCCCACCTTGTTGCAGGTGATGTTCTCGACCTATTGATGATGGTGGCTAACCACCGATGGGCTCGGTGATTCTATACTTACTTCTCATCTATATGCTTTTGTCGGATGATGTCACTATGCTAGCAATATATTTGGAACTTATATTAATGTAATCATTTGAAAGCTATGTTGTTTTCACTAAGCGGTTTTGAAACCCAAACTTGTACTATTATTTGTTAACCCTTTGTAATATTATTTCCGCTGCAACTCGATGTATGTGATGTGTATTTGCTTAATCACGCGATCTTGGTTGTGATGTTGATTTACCGAGGTCTTTTGGGACACTCGGCGGACTACCGGGTTTATATGAGTGAAAGTATGGGTGTGTCAACGTGTTAGCGGGGACAACCGTATTTGATCTTGTATAAATTAGCGGTTCTCATCACAAATGGGTATCGTAGCGAGATTAAGCATAATACTGTCAGGTACATAGTTTTAAAAGCCAAGTTTTGGTTTTAAAAAGTCTATTTTAACTAAAACTTTAGCTACAGGCAAATTTGTCAAAACTTATTTGTAAAACTATGCTAGCGACATCTTCCTTTATGCCCAGTTAAGGACTATTAGGTCGCTATCTAAGTACTAACTTTAAGGGATGTACTTTATTGCAATTTTTCTTTCGTCGTCCATACGGCGTGCTATTGTATGGATGTCATTTGTTTGAATGGTAATGTATGGATCAATTGCCTCTACGCCCATGTAAGTGTGAGTTGTGAGAGCATGACCGTCCAACTGTCGGTCTAAGGGAGAGTTAGCTGTGGCTACTGGAATGTTTACATGTTACACACATGTATATATGAAGGTACTTAATTGCGGGTATATTTATCGGGTAGCTATGGATATCAAAGTATATACATCTGGGGATGTATATATGGAGAGTATCTTAGTTTATTGTTTTCATTGTGCGCTTATTTATCTCTTGTGGGGATGGGCTGCAATGAATTTGCCTGCAGGTACGCTAACCACGAATGCGTAGATTGAATGTAGCTGACGACTAGCTGTATATCGAGAGAGTATGTGTTATGCCACCGACATAGAACGTGATTACCACCTTAGGCTGGCAATTTCGTGAGGACGAATAGGACGAGCATGCATCATGATTGTGCTTGTGCATAAATATGCTTCCCTTCCTTTGTTCTGAGTACTAAGTAACTTGTGATCGATGTATTGCACTATCTTCCTTGTGTGGAGTTAAACAAGAATGCCTTGTTCCATGTTGCTTGAATAGGAAGTGCTTGAGAAAAGTGTGTGCTTAGCCTTGCTAGAAATAATTGTGGTTACATGCTTAACCTATAATGTCCTCTAGTTTAGCCAAGTGGTGGGTATGTATGCTTGTTATCTAATTAGTGCCATAGTTATCACCCCTTCTGTCCTCGGTAAGCATACGAGTGTTGAAGAGCGCTATCCTAGAACCACGTCCAAGTTTTGGTAATCTCATGGTTGTCATTTTCAATTAAGTTCTCTCTTAGGAGCCCGAGCCTGTGCATGTGGTTGCTAGCCCTTGAACGTTGCGCTACGAAGACCTTTATCCCTTACCCTTGCTGGACCTTCGACCCAAGCTTAGCCCCCTTCTTTGCTTGCATGTGTCGTGGTTGTCCCACTCTTGTGTGGAAGGACCTTGCTCAAAAATCCTTGTTAGATCTCATTGCTCCTTCTTCTACTGATGAGCTGGTGCAACGCTAATCGCTATCTACTCTGCTTTGAAACCTTTTCCTCACAGATCATGTCGTTGCCTTATCAACTAAATCCTTAGTCAGTGCCTTGGCTCTGTCCCTTGAATCTTGTTTATTTTGTCTCCAACCTTCCCATGTCTCAGGATGTCTATCAGTCTTGGTCTCATGTTGTTGCTCAACATGACCGGATCTTATGATAATCTTTCATCTGGTAATCACCTTGGTAGACGTGAGGCGTGCGTGGAATTTAGTCAAGAATCTCATACTTAGTTGTCTTTGGCAATTAAGCTATGCTCTCTTGCGTTGTGTTTTGATTTTCGGATCCCTTGCTTGTTGACTCCTAACCTTGTGACTACCTTTGTTTGCTATCCCTCCTTCGCATAGTGCTTGCTCCTATGCAACCCAATTTATGCCATGTGAGATTCCTTGTAGGTTATATGTTCAGTAATGGTGCCGCGATTAGCGATCTATGGTGCCGCGACGAAACCGAGAGCCTCCTGTGGGCGCGCACACAAGGTTGTGCTGCTCGGCACGCGCTGGTATCGAGGTTTCTAGTCATGATCCATTGCAGAACTGCACCGATATGTTATTCTCACTTGAGCTCTTCCTTGGTTATCTCTCCTTATCATGTCAAGAGATATATATGTCGAACTAGATGCAATAGGACTCCCTTGTGAAGTCGTCCAACGGTTAACCTTTGAAGAACAGGTCACTAACAGGAACATAAACAGACTGCAAGAGGGTAGACAAGTAACTCTACTCGACGTGACTGTCCCTGTAATGACGTCGATCATCTAGTGAGCAACTTATGTCATTTTCATTGGATCAGAAAGGTGCACCACACTTAAGGTTGAACAAGTTATCAGTCAAAAGGTAAATGGACCAGGATATTATGTGCTGTGATAGGTCACCTAATATATATGAGTTCCTTTCCAAGTTCTCAATCTTTAGGTGCATAAGGATCACGTAGACGAACCGACCTTCTTTGGTGTGACCCCTTTCTGCTGACTTCAATGGCGACCATCTGTAGGCTTCGACCACAAATTTTTATTGTCAAGAGTAAAGATTTGGAACCTTTTTAGTGTTGAGGGACAACTGATTTGTTACCAGTAGGAAAGTTAGTCTTCAGTTAAGTAACGACTATTTGGTAACTATGAAGGCCAGATCTCACAGAACAATGTTGATCAAGGAAACATCAAACCTGGCCCCACAATGCAAGTGCTACTTCTTCTCCAAATGTGCTATCAAGTCAATTCCATCTTGGACAATCACGTATATAGTACAAGACGTTGTGTCGGCTAGGTAGGAGCTAGCGAAAGCACGTCCCTAGCTTTAGTCAGCATCTTTATGCCCCAAGGTGCCACTAACACATGTGTCCGGACTCTATTGGATGAAGTGCCGAAGGATATATAGGAATGGTTCCTTGTCAATGTAGAAATGCCCTACCTGTGGAATAATGTTTTGTGCCATGTGAAAATAGCCCACAAGTCCAATGCTTGTGCATAGTCAAGTTGGTGTCTAGAACGATGGTTGAAGTGTTACCAGAGAAGCATGTAAGGAAAACTCTAGCCTCCATCCTCAGCTAGAGAAAGACTGCTGCTGCTATGAGAAAGGTTAGAGAGTGCCAAACACACACCTCAACGTGTGGAGCGAAGAAAAGGGAGGACACGAAATCTGTCCAGATTTTGTGGCACTAAACCGGTGATCTTCAAGCCGGCAGTTAGTGACTCAAACGGAGCTGGATTGACCCCAAACTTGGTGATCTCATTCCTTGCTTAGGACCCTTCAATGTCTTAAGTTGGTTTGAGTATTGGTTGAGTAAAACGTCGGATTTGAGAGATATCTTGTCAGGCTCGGTTGCTGTCATTTCAGAAAACAACAGTTTTGGTAGATGAAATTGTTTGGATGGTCAACGGTGTCCGGTTGAGTTGATTTTTGGTGAGTAGTTAGAAGACCCATGGATCTACCCGCCCACCAAATTTTGTGCATATTGGAGCAGTAGTTTGTGAGACATGAATAGAAAACAAAAGGGTATAGAATCTGCAATTTCGCGGTGACTGCGATCATCATTTGCATTAGAAAGTGGTGTTTGTAATTCATGCCAAGGAATTACAACTTGTAGGTATATTGCTGATTAGACAACCCTCCATACCCTTGAGAAGACTAATTGCACCCCTATGTGCCTTGCTTTTGCCCTCTTAGATTAGCAATGCGTAAGCAGTCAAAGTGTTCTAGAAGTCAAAATTGTGCCCTTGCAATTCGAAAGCAATTGGAAAGGTGTCAGACCGTAGATTTTCAGATTATGGTTTTTGAGATATTGATTGGCCTAAGAATGGAAGCCTCGAGGTCAAATATAGTTCAAGAAAGCTGGTTTTGCTACGATGCAAATCAACCCAACTTGCTGTGCAACTGCACCATGAAGGCAAATTGTACTCAACCTGCTTGGTAGTGAACTAGTCCCTAGTTTTGTGATTACTTGCAACTTGTATTGCCCTCCAAGCCTCGCTAACATCCTTCTACGTCAATGGTTCTCCAATGCTGACATGCCTTTGGTACCTTATATGTGTTTTTACCCAAGAGGTTGCATCAGATTCAACCCAGATCACTGTTGCAACTTGGATACGAAGGCTCCCTAAGGAATGATCATCGAGAATGTTGAGCCGACAGAGTCAGCCATTACGTTTACCACTCACTCGGCAAACTCAGACCATACAATATTGTTATCAGAGAAAGCAAACTGCACACATGGAACCATTGCAACGAGTATCCTTCAGAAGATTATAATCTAGTGCAAAGTCCATATGGTATGTGCTGTATCCACTAGGGAAGTAGATGCTACAAGTATTTAGTCTATGTTTGTATCGCTCTTCGTACATCGAGGACGAAGTACGTAGGACATTGCTATCTTGGATTCCTCCCAAAGTAACAATACTTCATGAAGGCCACCGAAGGAAATTCTTCAGACAAAACTTACTACGAAGGACAAGTATCAGAAAGTGTCTTGACCAAATTAGCCTCTCTTATGCTTGAAGCTATGTAGCCTAAAGCTATCGCTGATATTGGAAACTGGTAGCATGTCTCTCTTCCATAAAAGTCTTTCGTCCTGAATCTCGGGACGCGATTCTTTTAAGGAGGGAGGGCTGTAACACCCCAGGTGTTTGCCACTAGTTAAGCAATGGGTTTGAGCTAAAACATGGTATATTAAGTAATGATGAAGATGTCAAGGTCAAACCTATAGAAACGAGCCCCAACCTAAACTTGGATATTGCACCTGTGCTCGCCTATAGACCCCTTTTCAAGATATATGCTTGGGTGGTGTGATTGGGATATCTTCATGTGTCTCACATCAATACCCATCTATATTGGGCACTCGAAAAGTTTCATGAAGTTTGGAATCAAAAAGTCACATGAAATGACGAGTTATGTCCTTGCTTGAATTAATTTATAAAGTGAATGGAAGTCTTGATCGTCAACCAAATCTTGCAACCATGCCCAAATGACTCTAGATGAACTCTACAACAAAAGTCATGAAGGGTTCATGTTGAGCGGAGGACAAGAAAATACCTCCATCGGTCTAAAACTTGGATTTAAGCTTTACCGTGATGCTAATTTGACCTGTGTTGACCAATCACTTATAGTGTTTGCATGGAGTTGCACCTTAAATCAAAGTTGAAGTTTGAGTAGAGTAGAACAAACTTTGTTTAATGGTCAAGAGCTAGATCAGCTTTGAAGCAAGTCAAACCGAGCCCTCAAGTTGGAATCCATGGCTGTTTTGGAGCTCAAAAATTTGGCTAAGTCCCTAATGGACAGAACCTGAATTTTCAGTTTCGTGTACCGCACTTTAGGTCCTTCTATCTCTCTAACCAGGCCTAATTAGACTTTGAAGCTTTAATAAAAGTTGGAGCTGGTATGTAGATCTACAACTTTTATTAATAGAGTTTTTGCTAACTCGTCGTGGTTTAGGAGATACGGAGGCACGGGTATGAGTTTCAGTGGTACGCTCGAGGTAGTATTGGAAATTTGAATTCAGTAGCTGCAACAAAGCCGACACCGTGCAGGAGCTGCCGTCCGCGTGTTGCGCTCGCTCGCCCGCTGCTTGCATGGCCGCCACCTCGCCCACGCCGTGATGTAAAGAGCCCGAGCCTGCCTACTCTCTCCATCCACTCTCTCCTCTCCCTTTCCCTTCCCTTCTCCTGCTCACTCTCCAAATGGCACCATGTCGCTCGCCATGGTTTGGCCAGCAGCCGAAGCTTCGCCTCACCGCTCTTGCTACCGTCCCATTGCTCCTCCGACCCAGTCATCACCACTATCAGCGTCGACACCCCATCCTCCGCCTGGCTTGTCGCTTCTTCGAGCTCCAGCGCCATCGTCCCACAGTTTGTCGCTTGTGGCTGCAGCCCCGACCCACTATGCTCATGTGGCTGCCACTCACGGGCCACCTCGGGCCGAGCCGAGGCTACCCACAGGAGCGTCAAGGGGCCCCTCTGGTGCTCCCCGCCCCTCAGCCGCCGACGACGTACCTTCTCCGGCCAAGAATAAAGAAGCTCCGCCATCCTCCGCTTCTGCTTTTTCCGACCAGGGACCTCAGCGCAGCAATTCGACTAAAGGGAGGGTGTAACTGCAATGTCATAGACTCAGGTGAATAGTGCCATAAGGACTGGTTTGTAATTATTTTGCAGGAACTTTGGAAATTCATAGTAAATCGTAGAAAATTCGTAAAATAGTAAATGAGGACTTTTTGGAATCCTTGTGAAATTGTCTATGCAGTGGATCTATAATATGGCATGTTTTAGTTTAAATATTTTGCAGTAAAAATAGATTTGTGCAGTAAGGTTGTAATGCTAGTTGAATTTGTTATTTTTCATAACTGTAGATCTAGGGCTCCAAATGAAGTGAAATTTTTGTGGCATGCTACTCATGTGATAGTTGATGTGTGGTAAAAATTTCATGAGTATTGGATGAAGTATGAATGAGTTATTGGTTTATCTTGCTCTCACATGAATTCTTGCTTTAGCAACTTGTCTTTTTCATAGAGGTTGCTATACATATCCAAATGGAGTGAAATTTGTACAGTAGACTATTGAGAGGATAGGTGAGCCACTGTAATTTTTGTAGAAGTTATTGTGCACTTTTGGTATATGTTCATTAAGTCACCTTGTTATCTAAAATAAATTAAGAAATGCATTAAAAGAATTTATTTGGTCATGGACACTAGGTTTTCTGGTGTTCTTTAGTCATGTGTGAAATGTTGGTAAAGTTGGTTTTGCCCAATTATGTGTTTGCAACATAAGTTAATATTTATTTTCTTGCAAATGTGGTTTTTGGACAGATCTGGGAACTTAGCAAAGTTCTTCATGATAATGTGCTTTGTTGTGAAACTTGTTTATACAACAGTTGTAGATAATTCATGTATCTAGCTTCTATTAAAATTTGGTGTCATTTGGCCAAGTAGTTTAAGAGTTACAGCTGTTTAAAGTTGGGTTTCAGAAATGGCTGCTTTCTGTCAATTGTAGACCAGTTTCTGTAAATAGATATATTTGACTTAGTTAACTTGAGAATAATGCTAAGATGATTAAAGATGAATTGTAGAAAATTTCATAAGCTTTCCATAATGTCTTCTTGCAAGTCATTTGAATTTGTGTAACTCCAGTTATAGCTAAATCTTGTAGCTGCTGTTTGCATGTCCAGAAATTGGCAGATTCCAATTATAGTGTTTGCTTGTATATTGTTAAGTGTGACTTATGCCTTGAATGATGACTGAGTTAGAGCACCTGAGATCTTGGAAAACTTGTGTCATTCTTGGTGTTGTTGTCTCCGTTTGCCATCTTAGCATGATTGATTGTGTGATGTTTAAGTTAAGCATCGCAAAGTACTTAAGTGTGTTAGTGTAAACTATGCTTGTCTTGCTTGCTATTTTGTGATGTGTCTCATGGTACTATTCTTCATATTTATGCACTTGCATATTGCATCTCATCTAGATACGCTAGATGAACCATGTGAAGGACGTGATGTTGGAGCCAAACCCGAAGACAATATTTGATGGATCTATCCCAGAGATGGAAGGACTAAGCGAATGCTAGAACCGGAGATGTTACCAGAATGGTGCAAGCTAACCGAATCGACTTGTGTGGGGATCCTGTGCAAGCCCCGGAGCATTATAAGTCTCCTAATTTATAAAAGCAATTCTTTCTATATATGAGTTATATATTGTTGCATTAAGTTGTAGGAGTTGATTGAAACCATTGATGCATTTATTACTATCCTTGCCTACCTTATTACCTTTTTACCCTGTTAGGTCAGGATCGAATAACTGCTTAGCCTTGCTTAGACCGGTAGCGATCGGTGATATCTGGTCACCTACATTATAGGTGGTTACTGGAAGAATTTAGCTATGGAAAGAATGATATCCTGGAATTAACTGTGTGATGGATAATTGGAGACCGGATGAAAAAAGTTGGAGGCAACCAGACAGGGTTCTGGAGTGCTGTTAGTTTCCGTCTGTGTCGATTTAGGACCGACCGTTGTTGGCCCTCGAGTCATGTTGAACGCATGCCTTACATTTAGCTGGCGGGATAAAGTACCTTCCGACCGCTGGGTCGGGAGATTATTCGGGCCGAGTAGATTGCCCATGCAAGACCGTGTGCGGGAAGCAGTGTGGTAGGACACGGGCGAGATGATAAGACCAAAGTGCGATCGGTCGGCCCCGGTACATGTGGTTCCTGGCAAACTCGAGATTCCTGGATAGTTGACTCGGTGATCAATATCTCACTTTAGCGGGTGAGTGAGGTTTGTGTAAGGAATAAATCACCAGCTGGTTAGGAATCGATTCGAATCGCCATCGCTCCTGGATAGTGAGCACTTGACTCGAGTTACTGCATCGTAGTAATTATTATGGAACAATGATGGTTATCTGGATGGTATGGGATATGCTAAATCTAAATTGGTAACTGGATGTTATTGGTTAATCAAGTGATTGCTATAGTACATGTGCTTACCTAGATGGATAGGTCATAATAAAGATGATGCAAAGTACTTAAAATGGTTTCTTCATGATAGCTTATGCTTTTCGCAAATAAGTCAGCTAGCCCACTAAAGAAAGCCTTGCATAATCCTTGGTGTCACTTTATTTCTGGTTTATGACGGGTAAGTCTGGCTGAGTACATTCGAGTACTCAGGGTTTTATCCCACCTTGTTGCAGGTGATGTTCTCGACCTGTTGATGATGGTGGCTAACCACCGATGGGCTCGGTGATTCTATACTTACTTCTCATCTATATGCTTTTGTCGGATGATGTCACTATGCTAGCAATATATTTGGAACTTATATTAATGTAATCATTTGAAAGCTATGTTGTTTTCACTAAGCGGTTTTGAAACCCAAACTTGTACTATTATTTGTTAACCCCTTTGTAATATTATTTCCGCTGCAACTCGATGTATGTGATGTGTATTTGCTTAATCACGCGATCTTGGTTGTGATGTTGATTTACCGAGGTCTTTTGGGACACTCGGCAGACTACCGGGTTTATATGAGTGAAAGTATGGGTGTGTCAACGTGTTAGCGGGGACAACCGTACTTGATCTTGTATAAATTGGGCGGTTCTGTCACAGGGGCATCATCCCTGGCTCCCTCCCCAGCGGTGGTCCCTAACCTGCGATGGCGGGTACGTTCCGTGAGCCACAACGAAAACGAAGCAAACCAAATAGCTAGAGAGCTCGAGGCACTACCCACGGAGACCCTAGAGGTGACGGTCTGGCCGGAGAAAGCCCGAGGTGAGTTGGCCGCGTGCGCACCGACAATGCGACGACGCCCGGTGATGGCACGGCCACGTCAGTGATGGCTGGCATGCAGTAAAGCTATGGCTGAGGTGCGCGGGGTGCTCAGGAGGGTACGACTAGGCTGAGGGTGCACTGAATCGCTACTAGGTGCTCGGAATGGCTGGCTTGCCGACGGTGCGTGTCCGTCCGGTCTTATGGACCCGGCGAGCGGCGATTCAAAATTGAAGCATATGATGGAGCTACAGGCAACGATGTGGGGTCGGTAGGACTGTAGGCTACCTAGCGGAGTCTAGGACGTGATCAATTTGTAACAAGGCGCTGCTACCACGGTGAATTTGAAAGAACAGTCCTGGCGACCATGGAGACAGTGGATGTCAACGCAACAAACAAGAACGCACCACGATGGGGGACAGCGGGACGTGCCCCAGGCGACTGTCCGCACGGCCACGGCTGCAAGCCGATGAGGCTCGGCACGGCGTCGTAGCGGGCAGCACTAGACAAAGGGGACATAGTGCAATGTGATGTGGAGGTGATGGTGGAGCAGGTTGTCGTCCTTTGCACGAGCAGCCAAGGTGAGTCAATGGAGCAGTGTCGTGCGTGGCCGCTGGCGGCATGTAGCACGTGACCCGACGGGCCTTCGGCCAAAGCAGGGCAGGGCATGGCACAGCAGAGCTTGGTCGGCATCCCGGATGCAGCGCGTCAGCCGCGGTGCTGTGACCCACGCGCCAACGAGTGGCAGCAGGCGGACAAGGCAGCCGCGCCAAGACCCTGCGCGCGTGTGCCTTCATGGTGGCAGTGCGGATGCGGCGAGCGCATCGGCGTGCGTGCATTTGGGTGAGCCAGTAGCGGCGGCAGGCGAGCAGCAGCGGTGGTGATGGCCAGCAGCGGTGGCAGACTGCGCCCAGGGCTAGGCCATGTGCCGTGCACGCTTTTTTAAAGCAGTTAGAAAACTTGTACACAATGCTCCAAATGCCAAACTAATTGTTCGATGCACAAGAGGGTACATCAAACTATCCACCAAAGTCATGACATCGCGCAACCTCCTACGCCAATCGCTCTACAAAACTTGCCAAAAGTGGCATCGTTGACCCTCTTTCAAACTCACGCGAAACGACATCGATTCGAACGATTTCGCGTTGAATCCCAAATCCGACCTACGGGATGTACTAGCTAGCTATCCTTGTCCTCGACCGCACATGCTTTATCGCCATTCGCAAATGTTCTATAGTATTTTTGTTTTGACAAGAATTCGATTAAAATACTAAACAACGTTATGTGAAACGTAACTGTCGTTTTCTTGTTTCATATAAATGTTTCAAGTGCTGAACATTGATTTATAATTCATGTTATACACATGCACATAAATATGATGCTCATGCGATGTTTTAACAAAGCAGTACAATGTAATACTGAGGGTGTTACAGCCGGTACCTTTCTATTTATAGAGCCCTAAGACTCAAAGAGCCATTGGGCATTCTCGGGCTGACCGGACGTGTCACAGAACCGTCCAATTTATAAGAGCACGAGTACAATAGCAATCACCGAAGCGATCAAACCGTCATACTTGAGCCCATATAAACCCGGTAGTCCAACGAAATCACGAAGGATCTCAAACAACCAACATACAAACCAAGATCGTAGAGATTCAACACAACCAGTCACATGTTACATCACAGTTCACAAATAGGTCTCATACATCAGAGTTCGAATAATTATTACAAACCAAGTTTGAAAGTAGCGGAAGCAAAGTAGTTTAACGTCAACATCACACATAGTTTAATATAAAGCCAGTGTCATAGTCATCTCCAACCAAAAGCACAAAGGTGAGATGAAATACAGAATGACCATTGCCCATGGTCCTAGTCCTCATCCACGGCAGGAGCAAGACAGTTCTTGCAGTAGCCATGAAACATAACGTTATCTGCAACAAAGGGAATAAAACCCTGAGTACAAGAAGATACTCAACTAGACTTACCCGTCCAACTAAAATACTAAGACACCAAGGAGTATGCAAGGCTTTATAAGTAGAGCTGGCAGACATTATTTGCAGAAAAAGCATAAGTTAACCAACATCTCTTTTAATTGTGGATCACCAGTTATTAATCCTATCTCATACTAGATTAGCAACTATCCTATGCCAAGCATGTTGGTACCATTAAGTCATCACAATAATAACCATATCCAGTTGAGTTCTTGCATAATCTCATAACCATCATTTCCATCATTTACTACGATGAAGTGTACTCAAGTCAAGTTCTCTTTGTCCGGGAGAGACGGCGATTCGAATCGATTCCTACCCAGCTGGGGAATTATTCCTAACACACACCTAGACAACCAGATCATTAGTCGCCTTAGGTCACCTTTGGTACAACTCAGGAACCAAATTCACGGGTACGACCAGCGCCGCACAATCAGAGAACCACTCTGCAAAGGGTGATCGGGGCTCTAACCCGCCCTTGGGCTTACGCCAATGGCTCTCCGCACATCCTTACTACCATCCAGAGTGCGCACTTTTACCACTCGTGGTCCTGGCCTGAATTGAGCTACTCGGCTTCATGGTCGGAACGACTTATCCGGCCAACTATGTGAGAGGCTACGTTCAACATGACAAGATAAACCTCCAACAGCCGGTCCTTAAATGACACAGACGGAATCACTACAATACCACATATAAGACTCCGCCCGGTCCATTTATTCAATAATACCAGGTTATGTTCCACGATAGCACAATATAGCCAACCGTGATCAAGTTATCACCTATAGCTCGTAGGTGACAGGAAATCATCCGACTTCTACCGGTCTAAGCATAGCTAAGCATAATACATGTTCTTGGACTTAATTAGGATTCATGGTAGATATTTCTAGTCAAGGAAAGGTAAAATGCAGCAAGTGTTTCCAAACAACTCCTATCACGTAATGCAGCAATACGAATAACTTTAAGTGACATTAATAAAATAGGGAGGCTTATAATGCTCCGGGGCTTGCCTTTCACAAATATCGAAGGCTGGTGATCGGGGCACTCGGAAAGGTGATCGACTTTAGGCTCTCCTTCTCCAGGAACCTCCAGGTGCTGAACTTCCTGATGCTCCTCCTGCTGCTCGGCGTCGAGCTCCACTAGTGTGATCCCCTCGGTTGCACCTATTGCATGCATATGCATAATTAAGTACCATGAATGCATAAGATGGATCACGGAGGATGTGATAAAGGAATGTACATGCTGTGATACTGATGTTAAGTAGCAAAATGATGACAATGCTAACTCCTTATTTACCTAGTAGGTGCATATCTCTTCTCTAGTTACTTACAAATTTCACACAAAGCAATATCTAAGTTACACATGACAGTTACAAGTTTATATCATAAATGGAGTTATATTTATCCAAATGACATGCAACAAGGCAATTTGAAAAGCTTATGAAATTTCCTACAACTCTTATTTAATCACCAAAAGCTAATTCACACACTATCCTAACCAAAACAGGCAATCAATACAGTGCTGTCTAGAAATTCCAGAGAACAAGCATTTCGGAATACTAACTTTAAACATCTATAACTCCTAAACTACTAGACTAAATACCACCAAATTTTAACAGGAGTTAGATACCCAAGTTATCTACAACATTTGTATTCACCACTTTCCCAGCAAACCAAATTATCATGGTGAACTTTGCAAAGTTCCCAGAACTATCTAGAAAGACATAATGCAAGAAAATAATTATTAACTTATGTTGCAAACATATAAATAGACAAAACCAACTTTACTAACTCATCACACATATCAAAAGAACACCAGAAAGTAAGGTGTTCACCACCAATTCATTTCTTTTAATGCCTTTCTTAATTTATTTAATTATTTAAGGAGAATAACAAACATATATGAAAACTGCACCATTTAATCTTCAAAAATTACAGTAGGTACTACATGCTCCAAGTATGCTACTTTAAAATTTTCATATCATTTTAACAAGTATGACATCCTACACAAAAATGACAAGGCAGGAAAGCTCAAAATAACATAAATAGGAAACCCTAGTGAAAAGTGTCAAGAAACAGATTTTATATTTTTCTTATCATCCCTAAGGTACTAGGACAACCTCCAATAAATTTTATGGTCATTGGATTCATAGATTAATTACTAAAATTCACACAAGGATCATCTAATGATAAAAGGAAAATCTATAACTCAAAAACTATTCATGCAATGACTCTCAAATTTTTACCAGAGCTTATACTCATCAATAATAGCTCACCATACAAATTTCATAATTTTTGGAGCACAGGAACTCTAGATATAATTTAAACAAGTTTGCATGCATCTAAAAACATATTTCAAGTTTCAATTTAATTCTTCCAGAAACTCTACTACAAGTGCTCATATTATACTTTTCCTAAATACACTAACAAAATTGGAACCACACAATTTGGATCTACCAAACTCTAGATATAATTTAAACAAGTTTGCATGCATCTAAAAACACATTTCAAGTTTCAATTTAATTCTTCCAGAAACTCTACTACAAGTGTTCATGTTATATTTTTCCTAAATACTAGACTTCACCAAGATACTAACAAAATTAGAACCACCCAATTTGGATATACCAAACTCTAGATATAAATTTTACAAAACAGCATTCAAATCTATAAAAATGAACTATCCTTCTAATACACAGTCGCTGACAGGCAGGGTCCACCGGTCAGCCGGACCCGCGCGTCATAGACACAAAAACAGAGGAGGTGGCTCTACTCAACGTGGACCAGTGGAGCTCGCTGACGGCGGCGTCTCCGGCGACGGTAGTGGCACTAATAGCTTCCATACGACGACGCGCACCTACCGAGCTACCTATCAAGACCTATCATCGGAGCTAGCCACGATGGCGGCGCTCATGGTGGAGCGGCGGCGCGGGACGACGGCGATACGTCGGAGCCGGCCATGGAAGCGCAAGCTAGGGCTATGTCGAGCATCTACGCGCGACTACGAAGCTAGCGCACCCACAATTTTGGCAAATGGCGGACGGAGACGATGTGGCCACGGCGACGGAGCTCGGCGGCGGACACCGACGAGGTCCGTGCGCGGTGATGCGGCCTTACCAAGCGTGGCGAGGGAGAAAGGCGGTTGTGGTGGTGCGGTAGGGGTACGGTGAAGCTGCTACGGTGGTGATTTCACGACGCGGCGAGCTTGGTGCTGACAATGGCGCCGACGACGCTGCGGTGCGGCTGCTGTGCTTGCTGCGGTTGCGCGCAAAGGCGAAGGCAGAAAACGAAATGAGGGCGCTGGAACGGAGCGGGCGATTGTGGGGCGGGTTGAGGCGCACGGCTGCCCGACGTGGCCTGGCTCGGTAGGACGTCGGCGACGTGTGGCCTCCACGTGGCGGCCGAGCTCTGTCGCGGTCGGCCACTGAAGGCCGAACCATTTCGGCCATCAGGCTCGCGATTCTAGCCTGACGACGCGATTTGATGACGCGCGTTCTCCTAAACCGTGAAGTAAAATCGAAAACCATCTAAATAAAAGTCGTAGACCTATAAACCATCTTCAATTTTTGTTAAAGAATCAAATTCTAATTCGTAACCAAAACGGAGTAATATCATGTCAAAGTCGTGCCAGTGCAACTGAAAAATCGAAAAAGACTTAGAAAATTCTAAGTGTTGCAAAACTGTGATTTGTTGGTTTTTGTGAGCACCAAATGACTAATCTATGCACTGATTTAGCTCAAGACCTAAACATAAAAGTTGTTGATCTACTCAAATATTACAACTTTGTTTAAAGGTTCACTGCCATGCAAAGACTCTATCACATAGTTCAAACTAGGTCAAAGATGGCACTTTAAAATAATGTCATACACCATATCCATGACTTAGAGACTAAACTAGACTTAGTCATGAATACCAAAGTGGTTTCTTATGCTATTCTAAACATGTTTAAAGCATTCACAAGGTTCCACACACATTTCATACATTGGTTCCATGAAAACCCTAACTTAAGTAAGGTAATTAAGTAATACACATGAAAAATAAATTAACCAAGGTATAACAATTGAGATGCTTATGCACATGCATGCTCATGGATGCTTATGATCATGCAATGTCAAGGTTAAGTTCATGCTTAACACCGAGGGTGTTACAGGACGCACTGACCGGACGCTCCCCAGCGTCCTGTCGGCCAGCATTCGGTCGCCTATGGCTGTCCACGTGTCCCCGTTTGAACCAAAGCCGCTTGATCTCAATGGTCATCTCCTGATCGCGCGTGTAGTCAAAAGATGACCGGACGCAATGCTGATGCGACCTAACGCACGTACATGCAGCGTCTGGTCATTTCTAGTAAGGGTCCAGAGGCAGTTTTTAATGACCGGACGCATCAGGTCAGAGGCAACCTGACGCGCCCTGGTGTCTGATCCTCTCTCTTCTTCTCGACGCGCGCTCGCCAAAGGTTGACCAGACACGCCGGTGCACCTGGCCCCAGCATCCGATCGCTTCTTCTCAGTCTCGGCCAGATAGCGTGCCATGCCTATAAATAATTGGACACGCTCGGGGTGAGTCCGGTCACCCCGCGGCCAGTGTCCGGTCGTGGACCTTATCCTCTTTTTCTTTTTCTAAGTCCACACCCGCTTCACCCTTGCTTCCAACTTGCTAACCAAAAAGTGTAGAACTTGTTTGCACATGTGTTAGCATTTTTTCAAGCATTTTACAAGGGTCAAGGTTAGCACACTAGGTTCCTAAATGCATATGCATGAATCATGTCACCTAGTGGCACTCGATAAACCCTTTAGCTAAAGATTTCCCCTCTTTATAGTACGACTATCGATCCTAAATACACTCACACCCTCTATGATGTCTTGAGTGCCAAAACAAAAAACCTATTTGATACCTTTGCCTTGATCAACCTTGTTTTTGTTTTTCTCTTTCTTCTTTTCAAGTTGGAGCTTGATCATCTTCAACACATGTCCATCTCCATCTCCATGGACTTCATCACCATGCTCCATCACTTGGTATGTACCAACCTTGCTCACATGACACTCATGACAAAGGTTAGTACTTAGATTTCATCAATTAGCCAAAACCAAACTAGGGCTTTCAATCTCCCCCTTTTTGGTAATTGATGACAACCTTTTCACAAAGATATTCAATAAAATCTTTTTGGATTCATGTTGCTTGCCCAAGCATTTTACCATGTGTAAAGGATATGGACAAGTTTCATAAACCCGAATTGGTAGCATTACCTCCCCCTGCATATGTGCTAAGAGTTTGGATTTGAAAGCTTGCACATATGCATAGTTAGGTAGTGTGGGGAAGTAATGACTACCAAATGATGCTAAGGTATAAAGAATGGACCTTTGAAGTGTGATACTAATCGAAGTTGCCATTTGAACACCATCCTTAGCACCAAGATTTGCTAGATATCACTTGAAAAACAAGGACAAACTAGATACCTCGTGAGATCAACATTAGAAGCAAGGCTCTAGTACCACTTATAAAAGATCAAGGTACATCTGGCTATCCTATGCATACTAGTTTTAATTTCATCAATCATTTTCTTCAATCTAGCATACACCACACAAGCTTGGATAGGGAATTTTAAAACTTGTGCTATGCAAGCAAACATATGTAATGCACATTCAAATGCAACATACAAGTTTATGAGCTTGCTCCCCCTACTTGTGTGCTTCAAAATTTTAGTTGATCCTCTTCCTTTACTATCTTTGGTTTCTCTCCCCCTTTTGCTTATCTTTGGGAATAACTTCTCTCCCTTTGTCATCAATGACCACAAAAGGTGAGCTTCAATTTTAGATAGGTTGTGTGAAACCATGATAAGTGAGGACTATTTTGCCAATTTGGTTCAATCTAGATCATTTGTAAAAGATATTTAACTCAGTTTGATCTAAGGGCAAGCTTCTTCACACCTCCAAATAAGGGTTATCATGTACCATGTTGAGTTAAACACTTGTAACTCATTTTATAGATCAAACATTAGGTTCATAAGCCCACAAACATGTCATATGCTACCACTAGATCATTTAAAGCATACAAGCAATAGTGGTACCATACAATCATTAAATTTATTTGATTTTCATGAATGAGCCTATTTAATCATGAAGAGTGACTAGATACACTAAACAAGTCCTTAGCAATTGCTGAATGACATGTCAATTAACTTTACCTTGCTTTGCTCGAAGGAGAGGCATGTTATATAATGAGGGTGCATCAACACATATTTGAGAAGTCAAGTATGTTCAATTCATTCCTTAGCTTGCAAAACCTCTTCTCATCAAGTGGCTTGGTGAAGATATCAGCAAGTTGATCATTGGTGCCCACACTCTCAATGCAAATGTTCCCTTTTTGTTGATGATCTCTTATGAAATGATGGCGGACATCAATGTGCTTTGTTCTTGAATGTTGGACCGGATTGTTGGTGAGCTTCATGACACTCTCATTGTCACATAGGAATGACACTTGTTGGAACTTTATTCCAAAGTCACTCAAAGTAGCCTTCATCCAAAGTAATTGTGCACAACAATTACCGGCCGAAATGTACTCCGCTTCGGCGGTTGAAAGTGCTACACTATTTTGCTTCTTTGATGACCAAGACACAAGTGATCTTCCCAATAGTTGACATGTGCCCGATGTGCTCTTTCTCTCAACTTTGCATCCCGCATAATCGGAGTCCAAATATCCAATTAACTCAAATCTTGCTCCTTTGGGATACCATAATCCAATATTTTGTGTATACTTCAAGTACCTCAATATTCTCTTGGTTGCCTTCAAATGACTTTCTCTTGGTGAGGCTTGAAATCTTGCACACATATACACTAAACATCACATCCGACCTTGATACGATCACATAGATTAGGCTTCCAATCATAGACCTATACAACTTTTGATCCACCATGTTGCCACTAGCATCACTATCCAAGCTTCCATTTGTCCCCATTAGTGTACTAATATCTTTAGCATCATCCATTCCAAACTTCTTGAGCATGTCTTTGATGTACTTGCCTTGACTCACAAATATGCCATTCTTCAATTGCTTGATTTGAAGACTAAGGAAGTAACTAAGCTCTCCAATCATGGACATCTCAAACTCACTTACCATGATCTTTCTAATCTCCTCACAAAAATCTTGATTGGTTGATCCAACTATGATATCATCAACATAAATTTGCAACACAAATAAGTCATTGCCTAGCTTCTTGGTGAAGAGAGTGGTGTCAACCTTGCCCATCTTGAATCCCTTAGAGAGTAGGAAATCCCTCAATCTCTCATACCATGCTATTAGTGCTTGCTTCAAACCATACAAAGCCTTTCTCAACTTGTAGACATGGTTGGGCTTCTTCTCATCTTCAAAACCGGGAGGTTGCTCAATATACATAGGCTCATTGATGTACCCATTGAGAAATACACTCTTTACATCCATTTGATACAACTTGATGTCATGGGCATAAGCATAGGCTAACAAGATCCTAATTGCTTCCAATCTTACAACCGGGGCATAAGTTTCTCCAAAGTCAAGACCTTCGACTTGAGTGTAACCTTGAACTACTAATCTTGCTTTATTCTTTACAACTATCCCATCTTGATCTTGCTTGTTCAAAAAACCTATTTTGTTCCAATCACATTATGATCCTTGGGCCTCTCAACTAACTCCCATACTTGATTTCTTGTGAAGTTGTTTAGCTCTTCATGCATAGCATTTACCCAATCAACATCCTTCAAAGCTTCATATATCTTCTTAGGATCAATAGATTAGACAAATGAGAAGTGTTCATAAAATTATGTCAATCTTGATCTTGTTTGCACACCTCTAGAGATATCACCAATTATAGAGTCCAATGATGATCTCTTGCAACATTGGTTAGTTGGAGCACTTGCATTTGATTGCTTGTATTTGTTGATCATTTGGTTTAGATGATGAACTAGCCACTTGTTGTTGATCTTGCACTTTGTCATCACTAGCACTTGCTTGAACTTGATCATGAGAACCACTAGCTTGCACATTTAAGTTAGAGAGCACTTGATCTTTGTCATGTTCAACATTGATCACCCCTCTAGGCCTTATGTCACCAATGTCCATGTTCTTCATTGCATTGACCAATTGAGTGCCGCTCACATCATCTAGATTCTCATCTTCTCTTGGGAACCATTGGTTTCATCAAATTCCACATCATGAACCTCCTCAAGAGTACCACTAGCCAAATTCCAAACTCTATAAGCCTTGCTAGTAGTGGAGTAACCAAGCAAGAAACATTCATCATATTTCTTCTCAAACTTGCTCAATCTTATGCCTTTCTTCAATATGTAGCATTTGCAGCCAAAAACCCAAAAGTATGCAATATTGGTCTTTCTTCCATTCAAGAGATCATAAGGTGTCTTCTCCATCATGGGGTGACAATAGAGTCGGTTGCTATAGTAGCAAGCCGTGTTGATTGCTTCGGCCCAAAATAAATGACTCACATTGTACTCACTCAACATTGATCTTGCCATATCAATCAAGGTTCTATTCTTCCTCTCAACTAGGCCATTTGATTGAGTGTAAATGGCCAAGAATTGATGCCTAATTCCAAACTCATCACAAAGCTCATCAATTCTTGTATTTTTGAACTCACTTCCATTGTCACTTCTTACTTTCTTGATGGTTATTTCAAACTCATTGTGAATTCTCTTGATGAAAGTTTTGAAGGTTGCAAACACATCACCCTTGTCAACAAGAAACAACACTCATGTATATCTAGTGAAATCATCCACTATCACAAATCCATATTTGTTTTCACTAATGCTAGTGTAAGTGGTTGGTCCAAACAAAAATCTATGTGCAACAACTCAAATGCCTTAGATGTACTCATCATGCTCTTCTTAGGACGTGTGTTGCCAACTTGTTTTCTGGCTTGACATGCACTACAAAGCTTATCTTTCTCAAATGTGACGTCTTTCAAGCCTCTAACTAGATCATGCTTAATCAACTTGTTCAATTGTTTTATTCCAACATGACCAAGCCTTCTATGCCATAACCAACCCATGCTAGACTTAGTGAGCAAACATGTTGACAATTGAGCTTCTCTAGCATTGAAATCAACCAGGTATAGATTCTCATATCTAAAACCTTTAAATATCAAGTTAGAGCCATCTACACTTATGATCTCTACATCATCAACTCCAAATATGAACTTGAAACCAAGATCACACAATTGAGCTACTGACAATAGGTTGAAGTTCAAGCTCTCTACTAGTAGCACTTTGAAAATGCTCAAGTCATTGGATATTGCAATCTTACCAAGCCATTTGACTTTGCCTTTGCCATTATCACCAAATGTTATGCTATCAATCCCATTGCTATTATTTTCATTAATTGAATTGAATATTCTTAAATCACCGATCACGTATTGTGTGCACCCACTATCAAGCACCCAATGCCTTCCTCTAATTTTATAATTGACCTACAAAAGAAGATCAATTCCTTTTAAGTACCCAAACTTGCTTGGGTCCTTGAAGGTTAGTTATCAAGGTCTTTCGTACCCAAATGGCCTTCTTCTTTGGGACCACAATTGGTGTACCAATTAACTTAGCCTTCACACCATTGGCACCCTAGACAAGCATATAACAAGAATCAAGTCTAATTGAGGATACATTAGGTTGCTTGTTCTTGTTAATCTTGTAATATTGCTCTATATGCCCAATTTGCTTGCATCTATTGCAAAACCGACCATTGCCCTTCACAAAGCTAGCTTTGGGAGTGACAATGGCTGCCTTTCCTTTCTTGAGGTATAGCCTAATCCCTCTTTGTTGAGAGAAAACCTTTGGCTGCCCAAACACTTTAGCAAGCGGGCATCTCCACCATAGGCATTGCCTAAGGCACAAGTGAGCTCATTCACCTCCTCTTGAGGGTCTCATTTTCCACCATTAGTGAGGCATCACAAGTGAAACCATCACTCAAAGGTGAAGTAGAAGTGGTAGTTCTATAAGAATGGTTAGTGGGAGCAACAACAATGGAATTATAAAAAAGATTCATCAATAATATCACATGTTAGTACCACATCACATGACACAATCACTTGCTCCTTCTTGGCTTTCTCCTTTCTGACTTGCTCGATGAGAGAGGATTGAGCCTTTTCAAGCTTAGAGTGAGCTTTGCCAAGCATCTCATGGTCTTCCCTTAGACTCTCATGAGAGGTATTTAGCTCATCAAAGGATTGCTCAAGAGATTTGATCTTCTTGCGCAATTCTTTGCACTCCTTTCTCTTCATATCAAAGCAAGTGTGCACTTGCTCACACATGTCCATGAGCTCCTTTTTAGTGTACTCCTCATCATCACTCCTATAATCATCACTTTTACAATCATCATCACTCACATCATATTTTACCTTGGTAGGCTTTGCCATGAGGCATGTCGATGGAGTGTCGAAGATGGAAGGCTTGTTGTTGATGGCGATGCTTGCTAGTGTAACACCCTAGGTGTTAGCCTTGCATAACTTGACTTGCATAACATGAGCATGATCATCAAGCATTCATAAACAAGCATTTACAATTGAAACATTTGATTGAAACATCTGTAACATTTGCTTGTTATCGCATGTTTCTTTGAACATATGCAACTTTTCTCACTATTTCATGTTTCCATGTGTTACTGCATATGATCATGAGTGTATACATGTAGATGGTTGATTTGAGTCACAAAAATATATTGGCAACACTTAGGTTAGCAAATGGAACATAGTTCATGAATGTCATTTCCCATGATCAAGCCCTTAAGTCATGTTTCATGTGATTACATTAAATAGCTCTATGAGTGACTAATACATGAAATGATTGTATGACCTTGCAATTAGCCTAAACATGTTTAGAGTATCATTATGAACAACTTTGATATTCATAGCTAGGGCTAAATAGATCACTAAGCCATAGTTCTTGTTCAAGTCATCATTTGAATGTAGCTTGTATGACCAAGTTTGAACTATGTGTTAGAGACCTTACATGGAGGTGGTCACTAAAGCAAAGTTGTAGTATTTTCTATAAGGAACAACTTTTATTTTTGGGTCATTAACTGATTCAGCTCCTAACATGTGTGAAATTGGATCACAAAAATCAGTAAAATCAACATTTCAACACTTATGAAATTTTCCTAAGTCATATCGACTGACAGCCTGACAGGCTGATCTTTGGGACGATATTACTCGATATTGGTTGAGAACTAGAACTTGATCCTTGAACAAGAATTGTAGCTGGTATATAGGTTTACCATTTTGGTTTAGAGTGTTTTCACGTTGGAGCCACGGATTAGCAAATGCATCGTCATGAAAACTCGCTGTCAGGCTCGTATCGGGCTTAACTGACAAACTGCATTGCTGTCTTTGGTGGCCGACCGGAGCAGAGTCCGCGCGCCGCGTGGAGGCCAGCAGACACTGCATGTCGCCGTTGCCCTGACTGCGTAGGCCACGACGCGCCTGAGCCCGGCATTACCACCCTAGCACCCGCCCGCTCCTGTCCGCGCCCTCAGTTTCGCATTCCCAGCTCCTCCTTCGCCGTCCACTCACCCGCAGCAGCTGCAGCCTCGGCGCCGAGAGCTCGCCATCACCGTTGAAGGCGCCAGCTCGCGCCTAGCTCCTCCATCACCACCGCAGCCCTCCACCGCCTCCCCAGCACCCCATTGCTTCTCCCAGTGCTCGGTAAGCTCTAGCGCCATGCAAATCCTCGCCGGAGCATCACCGCGAGCCCCGTCACCGTGGCCGGAGCGCCACCGTCCGCCTCTCTAGACGTTAGCTAGCGCGTTGAGTTCGTTTTGGGTTGTATATGCTCGTCCGAGCTTGAGCTTGCTTCACCGTGGCCTCCTCTGACATGCCGCCGTCGTTCCACCCCACCGTGCCACCATAGTCGCCGCCGTAGCCGCTAGCTCCGACGAGAAGGCCACCCACGTAGCTCAATCGATGCGCCAGGTCACGTAGATCATCGTGTGATGATGTCACCGCCGGCAAGTTCGCCGTCAGCGAGCTTTGGCCGCGCCACCATAGAGCAGCGTAGCGACTCTATTCTTGTCTCGATGACATGTGGGGTCCTCTGACCGACGGGTCCCACCAGTCAGCGACTCTGTATTTGAAAGCTAGTTCATTTGATTCCAGATTCTAAATTGTTTTGTGATTTTTATATCTCCAGTTTGGTAGCTTCAAAAATTGTGCAATAAATTGTGTAGTGTTCCTTAGGAAGTGTAGTATTTAGGAAAAATATATTCTTGACATTTACAGTAGAAATTTTTGGAGATTTAAATGGAGATTTGAAATGTGTTTTTGAATGAATGCAAATTTGTTTATTTTATATCTAGAGTTCCTATGCTCCAAAAATTATGAAATTTTTGTGGTAAGCTATTCTTGACATGTATGAGCTCTGATAAAAATTTGAGGATCAGTGCATGCATAGATTTGTAGTTATATATTTTTTTTATAATTAGGAGATCCTTGTGTGAATTTTTATAAATTATTTAGGAATCCAATATTCATGAAATTTGTTGGAGGTTATCCTAGTAGTATATGGATGCTAAAAAAATAGGAAATCTGTTGCTTGACACTTTTCAATAGGGTTTTCTATTTATGCTATTTCAAGCCTCGCTGCCTTGTCATTTTTGTATAGGATGTTTTACTTGGCAAAATAGCATGAAACTTTTACAGTAGTCTATTGGTAGCACTAGTAAGCCACTGTAATTTTCTGATAATTTATGATGCACATTTGGTATATGTTTATTATTTAACCTATGTATCTAAATAAAATAATAAAGGCATAATAAGAAATAGTTTGGGCTTCACCATTATATTTTCTTGGATGTATTTGGTATGCTTAAACTGTTGGTAGACTTTGGGTTGTAAAAATTTGAATACTTATATGAAGTAGAAGTATTGTTTCCGGACAGATTTTGGAGTTTGATAAGTTGCATGATAAAAATGATGTTTGTTGTAAAAATAGTTAATAACAAAGTTGTAGATAACTTCATCATATGTCTTGTGTTAAAATTTCAGGACCATAGGTCAAACGGTTTAGGAGTTATAGCTGTTTAAAGTTAGCCTTTCTGAATTTGCTTGTTCTCGGGGATTTCTGGATAGCGCTGGATTGATTGTTTGTTTTGGTTAAGATAAATTGTGAATTAGCTTTTGGTGATTAAATAAGAGTTGTAGACAATTTTATAAGCTTTCCAGAAAGTCCAATATCACAGCATTTGGATAAGTAGAACTTCAGTTATGAGTAAACCAAGCAGGTGTTGTTTTGTGTGTAGTGGATGAATTGTAAATGTGTTTGATTAAGTAATCAAGAAGAGATATGCACCTACTCGGTAAAATATGATGCATTTGTTAACACCATGCTGTTAAGACTACTTATACGAATGCATTCATCCTGTGTCATCATTTTATACTTGTACACATGTATGCATTCGCAATATCATATGCCATATTCATGCATCTAGCATCGGAGGAAGAAATAATGTTGCTGGAATTCGACGAAGTAGAGGAAGGGGACCAGTAGGAGAATCCTCAAGTCGCAGCTTCCGAAGGTAAGGAGCAGAATTCTGAAGAGCTTCCGAAGTGCCCTAATCACCGCCCTACTTCCTTTCTACGAGGCAAGCCCCGGAGCATTCTAAGTCTCCCAGTATTTTACAAATGATTACTTAAGTACTTATGATTGATGCATTAGGTTATAAGAGTTGAATGGAACCACTTGATGCATATAAATTCCTTGTCCAGCTATTACACCTTTAACCGGTATAGGTCCAGGATCGAATATATGCTTAGCCATGCTTAGACCAGAAGAAGTCGGGTGATTTCCTGTCACCTGCGAGATATAGGTGGATACCGGAGCACGGTTGGCTATATTTGCTATCGTGGAAAAGAACCATGGGTAATGTAAATGCAGACCAGGTAGGATGTCGATAGAGAAGCAACAAGACATGGAGGTCTTGGGTGTGGATCTATCCCCGTCTGTGTCGATTAAAGACCGTACCGTTGTTGGTGCTTCTGTCAAGATTGAACGCATGCCTATCACTTAGCTGGCCGGATAACTCGTTCTGACCGCGAAGCCGAGTAGCTCAACTCAGGCTGGGACCCATTCTATTGTGCGCTCCTTGTGGGCGGCGATCAGACTGAGACCAAGGGCAGGCTAGGCCTGAACGTCCTGGCATCTGGTGTCCCAGATTGTGCGGCGCGGTACGGACCCGCGAAATGTGTACCTGAGTTGTACCAAAGGTGACCTAAGGCTGCCTTCGCGCGGTATGCCTGGGTTTGTGTTAGGAATAAATTCCCAGCTGGTTGAAATCGATTCGAATCGCCGTCTCTCCCGGATAGTGAGAAACTTGGCTAGTCCCAACATAGTAGTAACTGTGTTATGGAACATGATGGTTCGGATGAATATGGAATTGCAATACCTGCTATGGTTACTATTGTATGCTTTTAAATGGATATACCACATGTTTGGCACAGGATAGTTGCTAATCTAGAGATGAATAGTTATAATTAACCTGATATTGGAACCATAATTGTATAGCTAAGTTAATCACTTTTATGCAAAATGTTGTCAAGCTATCCCCACTTATACAGGCTTGCATAATCCTTGGAGTCATCACTTGATTCTTTTTTCTTGGACTTGCCCTTGTTCTTGAATGAAGAGCTATCCTTGAATGCTACACTTTTCTTCTTCTTGTCTTCATCTTTCGTCTTGTCATCCTTGTCAACCCCTTCCCTTTCCACACGGTATATCTCTTATGTCATGACATCACCTAGTACTTGGTTAGGGGTGAGTTGCTTCAATCCTCCTCTAATGATGATCAATCTCAATGTCTTAAATCTAGGCAGAAAGCACATCAAGAACCGATGAGAGACATCATCATCATTGATCTTTTCTCCCAAAGCCTTCAAATCATTGATAATTACTTGCAATCTATGGAACATCTTTCAAATGCTCTCATCATCCTTCATCTTGAAGCTTGTCAACTTGTCCTTGAGGATGTATAGCTTGGCACTCTTCACCGTCGGTGTGCCCTCATAGGTCTCCTCCAATCTCTTCCACACCTCACTAGCTCTCTCATAATCTTTAATTTGCTCAAACAATTTGGAATCAATGGCATTGTAGATAGTGTTTAGAGCCATTGTATTGCATTGCTTGTTGGCCTTGTCATTGTTGGTGAGATTGTCCGGATCAAGAATCACAAAGTCACTCTCGGTCACATCCCACACTTGGTCATTGATTGAACTAAGGTACATCTTTCTCTTTCTCTTCCAATAGTCATAGCATGTACCATCAAAGAACAGTGGTTTGCCCCCCACATGGTTGAACACAATTTAAACCATCTTTTGACACTGAGGTTGTTAAGCCTTCAATCAAATGGTGACCACGGCTCCGATACCACTTGAAAGGTCCTAATATGGCTAGAGGGGGTGAATAGCCAATTTAAAACTTCTACAAAGCACTAGAGCAAATTGGTTAGTAACACAAATGGCACAATACAATTTTGCTCTAGCTCTATAAGGGTTGCAAGGCACCTATCCCAACAATTCTAGTTACTATGATCACTATCACACATAACAAGCTATATCACTACTCACTAAGCTAGTGTGCTCTCAAAGACTAACTAAAGAGCCACACTAACCAAACTAACAAGCTCTCAGAGACTAACTACACTAAAGAGCTTGACAACTAGTTTGCAGGAATGTAAATGAGTAAGTAGGGTGATTATACCACCGCATAGAGGAGTGAACCAATCATAAGATGAACACCAATTCAATCACTAGAAGAATACCAAAGGGCACTAGGAATCACTCCCAATCTCACTATGATGAATCAATGATGGAAATGAGTGGGATGTGTTTGCTTAGGCTCATAAGGATGTCAAGTATGTCAAAGTACCAAGAGGGAGAGCCCCAAGCCGGTACCTTTCTATTTATAGAGCCCCAAGACTCAAACAACCATTGGGCACTCTCGAGCTGACCGGACGCACCCCAGCGTCTGGTCGCCTACAGCCGTCCATGTGTCCCCATTGGAACCAGAGCCACTCGATCTCAATGGTCATCTCACGATCGCTCGCGTAGTCAAAAGATGACTGGACGCACCGCTGATGCGAACTAACACACGTACACGCGACGTTCGGTCATTTCCAGTAAGGGTCTAGAGGTAGTTTTTAATGACCGGCCGCATCAGGTCAGAGGTGACCTGATGCGCCCCGGTGTCCGATCCTCTCTCTTCTTCTCTGCACGCGCCCGCTAAAGGTTGATCGGACGCGCCGGTGCACCTGGCCCCAGCATCCGATCACTTTTGCTCAGTCTCGGCCAGACAACGCGTTGTGCCTATAAATGACCGGACACGCTTGGGGTGAGTCCGGTCACCTCGCGGCCAGCGTCCGATCATGGACCTTCTCCTCTCTTTTTCTAAGTCCACAACCGCTTCACCTTGCTTCCAACTTGCTAACCACAAAGTGTAGAACTTGTGTGCACATGTGTTAGCATTTTTCAAAGCATTTTACAAGGGTCAAGGTTAGCACACTAGGTTCCTAAATGCATATGCACTAATCATATCACCTAGTGGCACTCGATAAACTGTTTAGCCAAAGATTTGCCCTCTTTATAGTACGGCTATCGATCCTAAATACACTCACACCCTCTATGGTGTCTTGAGTGCCAAAACAAAAAAAACATATTTGATACCTTTGCCTTAATCAACCTTGTTTTTATTTTTCTCTTTCTTCTTTTCAAGTTGAAGCTTGATCATCTTCAACACATGTCCATCTCCATCTCCATGGACTTCATCACCATGCTGCATCACTTGGTATGTACCAACCTTGCTCACATGACACTCATGACAAAAGTTAGTACTTAGGTTTCATCAATTAACCAAAGCCAAACTAGGGCTTTCACTCTCAAAGTGTTTTCTCAAAACATGTTAGAGACAAGTTAGCATTTCTCAAAACATTTTTGATAAATTTTTTTGCTTGCTCTCCAAAGTGCACTAGGCCTAAATGCAATGCATGAAGTCCAACACCTAGTGGTACTAGATGACCGAATTGTCTAGTTAAGAACCCCTCTTAATAGTATGACCATTTATCTTAAATGTGATCACACTCTCTATAGTGTATTGATCACCGAAATAAAACCCCTATTTATACATTTGCCTTGATCTTCATAGGGTTTTGTTTTTCTCTTTCTTCTTTTCCAAGTTGAGCACTTGATCATCATCACATGTGGACATATCATCATTTTATGTGATCATTACCATCACTTGAGTGCCACCATGCTCCACAATTGGATTGCACCAACCTAGCTCATATCATAGCTCATGACAAAGGTTAGTGCATAGGTTTCATCAATTATCTAAAACCAAACTAGGGCTTTCAGCAGCACTTGAGTGCAGTGGAGAAGAAGGATGGCGGCAGGCAAGTGGTTGGGCGTGGTGAAGAATGTCGTGCCAAAGCAGTCGCCGTGGACCATGTCGTGTCACCTCAAAGAACTTGGCGACAAGTGGTGAGTGGCGGTGGGGAGACAGGAAAGTAGGCGGCGGCGCTCGGGCGTGGTGCAGCACACCATTGCATTGCGGGCGCAACATCACAGTCACGGTGGAGCAAGACACAGCGATGTGGGCGCGAAAGAGTTGGTTCGAGAATGGAAGGAGAAAAAGCGGCAATTCAAGAAGAAGATGAGAGCAGTGATTTTTTATTTTTATTTCTGTGCAGATGGCAGTGTTGCCTGTTGGGCCGTTCGGGCATCGAGGCCCCCCAACACGTGTATGGATGAAACAAACGCCCTACCCATAACATTATCGATAGAATTTCTCGTTTGTGGCTCTTGTAGCATGTCAGGTAGAAGACTGATCAAAATGATTCCTAACCTTCTAGTTCCTTATGGGTTAATTCGAAAACACTATGTGTGAGACGTCCGACATATCGCACAATCGTCGGACACTTTTTTACCCCTGCCCACTTGTTTATATTAAAAAATCTTATCCCTCGCTTCCTTCTCCCCATCCTTATCCCTCCTAACACACGGCCATGGCTGCCTCCCTGGCCGATGGCGGCACCCTCACCCACCCAACGTGCGACCTCCTCCACCCCGGCATCCTTGTCCCCCACCATGGTTCCTCCTTGCCCCACCCTAGCAGCACCCTCCTCCTACCCCAATGTCCTCACCCACCAGGAGCCCCCAACGCCCACAGATCTGGTGGCCCTCTCCCCTCCCCGGTGAGATCCATGGAGGTGGCGCGATGATGTTGTAGGAGAGTCGATGGCTCTCCCAAACCCCAGCACGGTGCCCTCCCTACCCCCGACGATGCCCTCTCTCACCCTAGCGATCAAGCCACCCACCCCGATGGCCATGGTGATCCCCCTATCCCCCACTGTCGCCGCCGAGCCAAGCATCGCCGCCGAGCCAAGCCCGGTGTTGGTGGCGTTGGTGCTCACGCGCGCTGGTGGTGCTGGTGGTGCTGGTGCAAGTGATGCTCACGTGCACCCGCTCACCATCGGCTCTCACCCTGTCAGCCGGAATCAATCGTCCCAGGCCTCTCTCTCCCCCCTATGTTGCAAATGTATGTTTCACGTGTTTTAGACGTTTCACATGTATGTTGCAATTGTTTCATGGATGTTAGAAAAATAGATCGGGGGATGTTGCATATGTTGTAAGTGTTTCAGAGACATGTTGTTAGCATTTGTTTGAAATATTTCATCTATTTAGACGCATGTTGCAAGTGTGTTTAATTGGATGTTGCATATGTTTCAGTGGCTATACAAATATGTTGCAAGCGTCTATTCAAAATGTTTCATCTAACGTATGTTGCAAGTGTTTATCTGGACAAATGTTGTAGTGGCTATACGCATTGTAAGCGTATATTACAAATGTTTCACCTATTTTTAGACGTATGTTGCAGAAGTGCTTCATATCATGACATTATCAGGCGTAGGGAGCAGGCCAATGCTAAGGTGGTTCCCATGGACGCAAGCACCAGGCAGTCCCCACCTGCACAGGACGTGCAGTAGCATGCCGGGGTGAGTGAGCAGGTATAGTAGTGCAGCGAGCACTACAGATGGGATAGGCACGGGCGTCTAGAGCAGCAGGTGTGCGAGCAGGTATCGGATGGAATCCATCCCTATCGAACATCCCTACGCTAGCACATCCCTCCTTAATTTGTATGGGCGCGGAACGGTGAACTGGGCCTTACTCGGATCAGATTAGTAGAGTTCCTCCTCGCCACCAATGTCAATATGCATGGGGTGACGGCTGACGGGATAAGATTTGGAGATCCGATTCATGCAACTGTTTTCCTTTCCTCCCTCTTCGGTCGGATAAAACCCACCACCAATAGAATTATCCACCCATTTATATGAGCCTTTTACCTGTGTCCCATTATGAAAGATGGTCCTTGCCTATAGGCCACTAAAGTGTTTAAACACACCCTGGTGCCATGACGCTAAACTTTCTTGCCTCCCATGCCATTTCATCCATATTTACCTCTAATGGTGTCAAATAGCAGTGGAAAAAGTCTAAAGTGCCCCCAGGAATTTATTTTCTCATTTTCTTTTCTTCCTCACTTACTTTATTTTTCCCTCTCCTCTATCCGATCAGCTGGGCAACTTCTGCATAGGTCCGCGTCCTCCACGCTGTCGTGCATCCATGAACTGGTCGGCGCCCATGGGCCATGCCAGCATGGCCACCCCGGCGGTGGCCACCTCTAGCACCAAGTTCCAGCCCATGGCGCAGTGGCGCAACACCTCCACCTACGGCGTCCACCCACAGAACTCCAGCCCGGGCGACGCCATGCCCACCTCGAACACGTTCGGCACCACGGTGCCTGTCCTTGCTGCCCACACGAACACCGTCGAGCTCCACGCCAGTGCGTCCGACGATAGCTCCGCAGATCCCACACAAATGCAGCAGCTCCACCGAGCCCACATGAACATAGCTAAGCCCACACGAATGCGGCAGCTCCTCCACGGACGCCCCCCGATGACGTGGCCACGCCGCCGGCATCCGACAGTGGGCCCACCATGAACACTTTGTCACTGAGCTACATAGAGGGTGTGCAACATGGTGAGGTGGAGCGCGCAGGAGGGCGAGAAGGTGACGTGTGGCACGCGCGGACCAGCGGCACGAGCAGCGTGGCGTTGCCAGACGGGACAGCGATGGTGAACGCGAGGCCACGCGCAGCGAGCAGCTCCTGGGCAGCGTTGAAGCAGCCAAAGAACTGACCGGTAAGGGAATTGAGCACCTAGAACCTCTCCTCGAGAATGGCCATGGTAGGCACATGCGCGCAGCAGCGAACGAGGGAGGATGGCTTTGGCTAGCAAGCACTTGGCACAGAGGAGAAGATGGCAGAGCCAACAATGGTTTTGGTTGGGGCCAAGGACGGCTGTAGGCAGTGGAACATGGCAGCGCTCTGCTCGCCGGCCATGGTGGTTGTGGCGGCGCTCTGTCGATCTCTATCCCTAAACTATAATCGACCAAGGTAGGTAGTCCATCGGAACCCCCTTGCCCTCCTCTCCCTCCCTATGGTCTTGGATTAGAAAATGGTGAAGCCTAGAGAGCTACCATGGTGGTTGTGGGGGTGCTACCATGCCCCGTGACTCTGCTCTTTCTCCTCTCCCTGTTGCACGGCGGGTGGCGATGTGGCCACAGTGGCTTCAGTCGCTCGCTCGTCCGGACTGGCCAGAGCACGCGGTGGTGGGGGGCACACAGCCAACAGCGGGGCGCATGGCCGGTGGTGGGGTACGTGACCAAGACGCTGCAACTACAGCAGAGCTGGGTGAGGTCCATGGTGAAGTCCGCATGGGCTCTGGCAGCGTGGTCGCGTGGGCAGCGGGCTCTAGCACCAGGGCGCGTTGGGGCATGACTGGAGCCGAGGAGCCACACACGGTTGGCGGTGAGCTACACGCGTCCAGCATCGAGCTTGGGGTGGACTTGCCACGCCACACGCGTCCGTCTCTGCCCTCGAGGTCGGCCATGCGCAAATGCTTGCGCTGGCCACGCCTGCCGAGCCGCCGTCGTAGGCCTATTTTTGGATAAGATGAAGGTAGAGGAAGATGACAGGATGAGGAGGAAGACGGTGATAGGTCACTTATGGCATGGCCCCACCGAGCAGAGAAAGAAGGGTATTCTCGGCATCATCACAGGTTAGGCCCGCATGTTAGGCCTGTCAAACGGTGGAAATCTAACATAAGGTGGACAGAATGGCGTGAAAGACAAGAAAGTTTAGCGTTATGGTATCAGGCTGCATTCAAACTTTTTTATGGCACATCAACAATAGTCACCGACTCTGCTGCAGATTGTTGGGGGTACGACCCCAGATACCGACGACAGACCACATGGGTTGCGCCCCCAGGGGTGGCCTAGCCAACAAGATAAAGCCTTGCGGAGCACAGCGCTGCTCGGCAAGTCCCGCAAGACACCGGGAAGATATCCTGAAGATACTATGAGATCTATTAGGATACGTATGATCCCATGATTCCTGTAATATGTTATTACTTTTCGGTTATCTCCTAGATCTAACCAACTTGTAACCCTACCCCCTAGACTATATAAGGCTAGCAGGGACCCCCTTAAAAGACACGCAATATCATACGATAGCCAATACAATCCAATAGACCACAGGAATAGGGTATTATGTCGTGCTGACGACCTGAACCTGTCTAACTCTTGTGTCTCTGTTGCCTTCTTGTTCTCGATTACACGCATCTCTACCGATCAATCTACCTTCGTGGGATACCCCTCGGAGGACTGCCTATGATATTCTATCGACAGTTGGCGCGCCAGGTAGGGGTGTGCGTGTTGTTTCCATGTTGAACAAGATGGTACGTTTTGCAGGCTCTTTGTCCCTCCCATAGTCTGGCCAGATCTTCATGGTTGGATCGATCTCCTGGATCGTCAACGCTGACGGACTCGGAGAGCTCATCGAGCCGATGTAGATCAATTCTGCGTCGATCACCCCAACACCTACGACTGTAGATCCAATCTCGGAACCGTCTCCAAGGTCATCTTTATCGACAATTCACCGCCCACTCCCCCGCTACCCAAGGAGGCAAATCAACAAAGATGATCTGATCGCATCCATTGATCAGGTTGGCCAGAAGCTCACCGATTGCCTCTCTATCGCAGAATTGGCTCTGACCACTCTGGTTTAGCACCAACCACCCTCCGACTCAGATCTATCAGAGGCTGATCAGGAAACGCCAAGGGTTATGACCCTACCCTTTGGGCTCACCAGCGTCATCACCACCTATCAAGATGCCCTAAGGGGCAAATTTGCTGACCAGGTTGGAGATATCCATCCTCTCGCCGACTATCAACATGCTACACGTTGGCCGATGCCCCGAAGCATCCCTCCAAACCATCCTGGAGAAAAATCTAGAGTCCGAGTCCTAGGGCTCTATGGAGACTATCACCGAAACCACCGCCATACAACCTCCTTTCCCTCCCTTCCGTGGAGGTGGAATTTTCAATGTTAGCGTTGATAGCCCCCCATGGGATGGGCAAACCGAGGAGGACCGCGCCGCTCATGTCAATAGGAACATCAACCGTGCATAGCGCCGAGCAAATGAGGCTACCCTTAGGCTAGCCAAGGCTGCTCGCGATGATCAGCTCTACTTGCAAGGAAGGCCACGCCCACTCCAACGCAACCTTGACGACAAATTTGTCTATGTTGATGGCCACAATGTCTACAAGACCCCAAGCGCCAACTAGGTCGTGGCCGCCAACGAGCTCGCTTGGCTCCCGCAAACATCGGAGGTCGCCAAGGTCGCCGCCATGCTTAAAGCGGCGCACTATTAGGTCAATGAGATCCGCTAGGATCAGAGACCTTCCTACTCGACGAGCTTGATTCACCGATCCACCATGCCAAGATCTAATCATCGCCCTAACCAAAGTCATTTCGCCAACTAGCACCGCGATGATGGACAACATCTCTAGGGGGAGCTAGGGGCAACCGCATTGACCACCCTCGCCACCACGACCAGAAAGTTGACCAGTATGTCCGCGCGCACATCAACAATCTCTGAGACGCGCGCTGTTTGTCTCGCCATGAAGAAGAAGTACGCCGCCGTCAAGAATATGAGCAAGAGTTTGATAATTTGGACTGAGCCCTCTAGCCACTCAACGCCGGCAACGCTGTAGATCACGACGGCGATGATTTCGAAGGGCCCCGAGCATTCACGAGGGCACTCCGAACACTCTAGTGGCCCCATGGTTTCAAAATCACCGGGGTCAAGCCCTACGAGGGACGAATGAATCCCACACAGTGGCTACAAGCTTATGCCACTGTTGTACGTGCTGTCGGGGGAGATACCAGCTGTCGGTGCAGAAAGTGACCAACACGTAAATATTTGTAGTTTTGCTGTACGTTGTGATCGGAGGTGGCCTAGTACTCAATGACACAGGGTTTATACTAGTACAGGCAACATGCCCTATGTCCAGTTTGAGTCGGTTGGTGACTTTATTCCTAATGTCGCAGAACCGACCAATTTATAAGAATACAAGTACAATGGCAATCCGCAAGCGGTCGCACTGTCATACTTGAACCCATATAAACCCGGTAGTCTGTCGAGTACCACGACGGGTCTCGATAAACGATTTACAACAACCAAGACCGTACAGGATTCAACATACATGCCACATATTACATAAAGTTCACAGATACTTTTCATCATCAGAGTACGAATAAAAGTTATTACAAACCGAGTTTGATAAATAAAGCGGAAGCAAATAAGTTCGAAGATAAAGTTTCCAACATAGTTTGATACGATTGCCAAGCTAGATCACGGTCCACAAAAGCAAGGATATGAATTACTAAAGAAGCCTGCCCAAGGCTTACTCCTCATCCACAATGGGATAGAAGCAACTCTTGCAATAACCATGATACACAAAGTGCCATCTCGCAACATTGGGAAAATAAACCACGAGTACGAGAAGGTACTCACTAGACTTTACCCGTCATGAACCGAAAATAAAATGACCCCAAGGATTATGCAAGGTCAGTATAAGTGGACGTAACTTGACAACATTTTTGCGTAAAAGCAATTAAATCATGGTACAGCTTACTAATTCTTTACCAAGTTAATTATAACTATTCATTTCTAGGTTAGCAACTATCCTGTGCCAAACATGTGGTACATCCTTTAGAAGCATACAATAGTAACCATAGCGGTATTGTAATTCCATTTTCGTCCAGAACCATCATGTTCCATAACACGATTACTACGATGTTGGGACTAGCCAAGTTTCTCACTATCCGGGAGAGACGGCGATTCAATCGATTTCAACCAGCTCGAATTTATTCCTAACACAAACCCAGGTCTACCACCCACGATAGCCTTAGGTCACCTTTGATACAACTCGGGTACACATTTCAAGGGTCCGTCTCACCGCATTCTGGAACACCAGATGCCGGGATGCTTTAGGCCAAGCCCGCCCCTTGGGCTCGATCGATCGTTCCGGAAGGAGCGCTGTGAACGATTCCGGCCTGAGTTGAATTACTCGGCCAGCGGTCGGAACGAGTTATCCGCCAGCTAAGTGAGAGGCATGCGTTCAATCTTGTCAGAAGCACCAACAACGGTATGGTCCTTAATCGACATAGACGGGGATAAATCCACACCCAAGACCTCCATGTCTTGTTGCTTCTCTATCTACTTCCCGTCCGGTCTCGATTTACTTTTACCACATGGTTCTGTTCCACGATAGCAGATATAGCCAACCGTGCTCCGGTATCCACCTATATCTCGCAAGTGACGAGACATCATCACCGACTTCTACCGGTCTAAGCATGGCTAAGCATATATATTCGATCCTAGACCTATACCGGTTACAGGTGTAATATTTGGACAAGGAATGTACATGCATCAAGTGGTTTCATTCAACTCTTATAACCTAATGCATCAATCATAAATATGTGAGTAAACATTTGTAAATTACTGGGAGACTTATAATGCTCCGGGCTTGCCTCATGAGAAAGGAAGTAGGGGCGATGGTCGTGGACACTCCTAAGCTCTTGAGGTTCTCGCTCACGCCTTCGGGAGCTGCGGCTTGCGGATCCTCCTGCGGGTTCCTTCCTCTCGCTTCTTCAATTCCAACAACGTGATCTCTTCCTCCGATCCTAGATGCATGAGTATGGTATAAGTATTACGAATGCATATATGTTAACAAGTGCATCACGTTGTTTGAGTAGGTGCATATCTCTTCTCGATTATTACTTAACTACTTCTACAATGCATCGACTATGCCACAAACAAAGAGCTACTTGTTTCACTCATAACTGGAGTTCTACAAATCCAAAAATAGTGATCTAGGACTTTCTGGAAAGCTTATCAAATTCTCTACCACTTTGTTATTAACCATTTTACAGTACACATCAGTTTCAACATGCAACTCATCACACTCTAGAATTTATCCGGAAACTATTCCAATTCGCATTATAAAGTAACGATACCTCTACTTCATATAAGTATTCAAAGTCTTATCATACAAAGCCTACCAACAGTTTAAGCATACCAAATACATTTAAGAAAATATAATGGTGAAGCCCAAACTATTTATTTAAGTTGCCTTTATTATTTTATTTAGATATCTAGGTTAAATAATAAATATATATCAGATGTGCTTCATAAATTCTCAAAACTTTACAGAGCCTTACTAATGCTATCAAAGGACTACTGTAAAAATTTCATGTCATTTTACCAAGTAGAACATCCTATGCAAAAATGACAAGGCAGCAAGGCTTGAAATAGCATAAATGGAAAACCCTATTGAAAAGTGTCAAGCAACAGATTTCCTATTTTTCTTAGCATCCATATGGTACTAGGATTACCTCCAACAAATTTCATAAATTTCGAACTCATAAATAATTTATAAAAATTTATGCAAGGATTGACTATTCATAAAAGAAAAATCTATAACTATAAATCTACCCATGCACTGGTCCTCAAATTTTTACCAGAGTTCATATATGACAAGACTAGCTTACCACAAAAATTTCATAATTTTTGGAGCACAGGAACTCTAGATATAAAATAAACAAATTTGAATGCATTCAAAAGCACATTTCAAATCCCTATTTAAATCTCCAAAAATTTCTACTGTACAAGTCAAGAACATATTTTTCCTAAATACTACACTTCCTAAGGAACACTCACAATTTATTTCAAAATTTTAGGAGCTACTAAGCTGAAGATACAAAAATAACAAAACACACTTGAATCTGGAATTTTTGAACTGGCCTATTCTACTTCTGTCGCTGACCGGTGGGACCCGTCGGTCAGAGGACCTCACATGTCAGTGAAACGGAACAGAGCAACGGCATGGGATCAACGCGGGAACGGCGGAGCTCGCCAACGGCGGGGTTGCCGGCGGTGACATCTACACCAGGTGTTCTACTCGACATTGCGCACACAACCATCTACTTGGTGGGACTGCTCGTCGGTGCTAGCAACGGCGGCGGCGCTCATGGCGGAGCGGTGGTGCGGGACGACGGCGCTACGCCGGTGGAGGCCACGGCGAAGTCAAGTGACGCACTCTACAGGACTACGGAGACTCTACGACGATGGCTACGCGACCAAGACGGCTAGAGCTGCGCCGACGAAGCACGGCCACGGCAGCGGCCATGGCGGAGCTCCGGCGAAGGCAAACCCGTGACGGCGCAACGCTGAACGCGGCTTACCAAAGGCGAAATCGTGGGCGCTGCAAGGTGGAAACGGTGGAGAAGGTGGAGACGGAGCTACGAGCATGACTGATTGGCGAATGGAACGGCGGTGAGCGCTGGTGATCTCGGCGGAGCAGCTGCGACGGCAATGGCGTGGCGGGTGCTCGGAGGCTGCGCTGTGGTGAAGAAAGGCCGAGGCGAAGCGAAAATGGAGCGCGGATGGGTGCGGGCGAGCGCTGGCGTGTTGAAGGCGCGCTTCGGCCTGCCTTGGCCGCGCTGGGCAGAGCGCCGGCGACGCGCGGCCGTTTCCCGCGCCACGCGGCGCGCGGTGTCTGAAGCCGGTCGGCCACTGTGCCGGTCGATTCAGTTCGTCAGTGACCCGAAACCGAGCCTGACGACGGGTTATCACGGTCGTTTAACTGCAAATCCGTAGCTCCTAAGCGAAAATGATCTACATGATTTTTGTAGCCCGAAGTACCAGCTCCAACTATCGTTCAATAACCTCGTGCTAATTCGCCATCAACACCGAGTTACATCGCACCAAAGGTCGGCTGTCAGTCAGTCAAGGTTCACGACTTAGCAACAATTTGCTAAGTGTTGAACTTGTGATTTCTCTGATTTTTGAAACCCAAATTCACACATGTTAGGAGCTGAATCAGTCAAAGAGCCAAAAATCAAAGTTGTTCCTTATGTCAAACACTACAACTTTGCTTTAGTGAACTCCTCCATGCAAGGTCTCTAACACCTAGTTCAACTTTGGTCAAACATGTCACTTTGCAATCATGATACATATTCAAACCATGGCTAAATGACCAAACTAGCCCTAGCCTTAAATACCCAAGTTGTTCATGATGATACTCTAAGCATGTTTAAACAATTTGCAAGGTCATTTAAGCATTTCATGTAGTAGTCACTCATATAGCTATCCAGGTCAACACAGGTAATATTACTTAACTGCTTGATCATGAAAGGTGACCTTCATGAACAAGGTTCCTTTTGTTAACCTAAGTGTAGCTAAGGTGTTTTAGTGACCAACATTACCCACTTGCATTCATTTGCACATGATCATATGCATATGTTCCAAGAAACACGAGATAACAAGCAATGTTTCATATGTTTCGATCGAATGTTTCAATTGTAAATGATGATTGATGAATGCTTGATGCTCATGCTTATGTTATGCAAGTCAAGTTATGCAAGGCTAACACCCGAGGTGTTACAGCCCCTCCCCCTTATAAAAATCTCGTCCCGAGATTTGCAAGACCTACCATTCTTGGAAAAAGGCGGGATAAACTTCTTGCAGATAATCCTCTCTTTCCCATGTAGCATCTTGTTCACTATGATTGTTCCACACCACCTTATAGAACTTAATAATCTTACTCCTTGTCACTCTCTCCATCTCTTCTAATACTCAAATTGGCTTTTCTTCATAGGTCAAATCCGATTGAAGTCGCACGTTGGTGGGTGCAATAGCTTCTTCCTAGTACTCAAGACATTTCTTTAGGCGAGAAACATGGAACACATCAAAGATTGCACTCATCTCGGTGGAAGTTGTAACTTATATGCAACCTTCCTTTTTCGTTCCAAAATTTTGTATGGCCCTACATATCTTGGTGAAAGCTTCTTTTCATCCCAAATCTTTTCACGCCTTTCATGGGTGATACTCTTAAGTATACATAGTCACCCACTTCAAAAGTTAGTGGTCTTCTTCTTACTGTCGGCATAACTTTTCTCTGTCTTGATTGAGCTGCCTTCATGTGTTGTTGGATGATACGTACTTGCTCTTCGGCTTCATTTACAAAATCAATACCAAAGTATCTCCTTTCACCGGCTCAATCCAGTTCAAGGGAGTTCTGCACTTTCGCCATACAAGGCTTCAAATGGAGCCATTTTGATACTTGCTTGATAACTGTTGTTATAGGAGAATTCAGCTAAAGGTAACCATTTCTCCCATGAACCTTTTGAAGATATAACACAAGCTCTAAGTAAATCTTCTAGGATTTGGTTCACTCGCTCTATCTGTTCCTGAAGTTTGCGGATGATAAGTGAACTTCTGATTAGCTTGGTTCCCAAAGCTTGGTGTAAATGCTCCCAGAAACGAGCTATGAACTGTGGTCCTCTATCTGAGATTATGGTTCTAGGTACTCCATGCAATCTCACGATCTGGGCTACATATATCTCAGCGTATTTCCCAACTATATACCGCGTGTTCACGGGTATAAAGTGTGCTGACTTGGTAAGACGATCAACAATGACCCAGATTGAATCGTGACCTTGTGGCATCGTTGGAAGGCCTGTGATAAAGTCCATGCTGATTTCTTCCCATTTCCATCCTGGAATAGGCAATGGCTGAAGTAATCCAGCGGTTTTCATATGGACGGCTTTCACTCTACTGCAGTTATCACACCTAGCAACATAGGCTGCGATCTCTTTCTTCATCTTAGTCCACCAAAAACGGATTTTCAAATCTTGATACATCTTACTACTACCCGGATGGATAGACAATTTGGATGAGTGAGCTTCATCTAAGATTTGATTTCTTAGCTCACGGTCTTTTGGTACCACTAGTCGGTCCTCAAACCATAATACACCTCTTTCATCTAATCTAAAGTGTTTGGTTTCCTGCTCTTGCATTTTTCTCTTGATGTGACTTATCCCTACATCTGTATGCTGTAGCTCTATGATTTTGCCCTCAAGCGAACAACTGATTGTGATATTGTGTAGTACAGCAGGATGTAGTAAGTTGAATCCATCTTCCAACAATGCTTCCATAGTGTTACAATGGGACTTCCGACTGAGTGCATCGGCTACTACATTAGCTTTACCCGGATGGTAATGCACTTCTAAATTGTAGTCCTTAATCAATTCTAACCATCTTCATTGTCTCATGTTCAGCTCTGGCTGGGTAAAGATATACTTGAGGCTTTTGTGGTCAGTATAGATATGACATACATTGCCCAACAAGTAATGTCTCCATATCTTTAGTGCATGGACAACGGCCAAAGTTCCAAATCATGTGTAGGGTAGTTGACTTCATGTTTTCTCAATTGCCGTGAGGCATATGCAATTACTCTCCTTCTTGCATAAGCACACATCCCAAACCTATTCCTGATGCATCACAAAATACATCAAAAGGCTTTTCAATGTCCGGTTGTGCTAACACAGTCTTTGTAGTCAACAAAGTTACGAGGTGTGAAAAGTTGTTTCACATTCGGTGTCCATTTGTACTTCTCATCTTTACGAAGTAGTCTGGTCATAGGCTTAGCTATCTTTGAGAAATCTGGAATAAACCGACGATAGTATCCAAATAACCCTAGAAAACTCCGAACTTCATGAACCGAAGTTGGGGCTTTCCAATCCATGACCTCTTGTACTTTGGATGGGTCTCTTGAGATTCCATCTCTTGATAAAATGTGACCTAAGAAAGGTACTTTGCTCATCCAAAATTCACATTTGCTATACTTGGCATATAACTTATGCTCCTCGGTCGGATAGGACAATCCTCGATGCTCTTCATGATCGGTCTCATTTTCTGAATAAATCAATATATCATCAATAAACACTACCACGAACTTGTCAAGTTCGGGCATGAATACCGAGTTCATCAGGTACATGAAATAGGCTGGAGCATTTGTTAGTCCGAACGACATAACCAAATACTCGTATAAGCCGTACCTAGTAGAGAAAGCAGTTTTAGGTATATCCTCCGGTCTGATCTTTATCTGATGATAACCTGATCTCAAATCAATTTTGGAGAATACCTTTGCCTTCGCTAACTGATCGAACAAGATGTCGATGTGGGGCAATGGATATTTGTTTTTGATGGTCACAGCATTGAGTGGTCTGTAATCTACACACATTCTCAGTGACTTATCCTTCTTTTTCACAAACAAGGCTGGACATCCCCACGGAGATGAGCTAGGTTGGATAAGACCCTTGTCCAATAGATCTTGCAATTGGACCTTAAGTTCCGCTAACTCATTGGGTGGCATTCTATAGGGCCTTCTGGATATGGGTGCGGTACCTGGCACTAATTCAATCTTAAATTCCACGTCCCTATCCGGTGGTAGACCTGGTAATTCCTCTGGAAATACATCCGGAAACTCACAAACCACTGGGATATCACATATTGTGGTGGTTTGGATAGCACAGGCTAAATGTTGGGGTTTGAAATCGCGGGAGAGTGGGACTAGAAAAGCATTCCCTCCCGTGGGTTCTCTCAACATAATAGTGCGGGTGCTAGTGTCAATAAGAACACCATGATCCTTCATCCAATTCATGCCTAAGATTACACTTATTGACAACCCGAGCAATATTATCAAATCCGTGGTGTACTCCCTCCCTTGTATCACGATGAGTACATTTTTGACTATTTTTTTGGTAGTAACAGTACCCCCTGCTGAACTTATGTTAAAACCCCCTTTGTTTACTTCAATTATTTCTTGACCATGTCTAGATGCAAATGCCTGACTCATAAATGAATGAGAAGCTCTGAATCAAATAAAACAACAAATGGGATGCTTGTTGACAAGAAACATACCACCGTGACAACTTCTCCGTGGGCACTTCCTCCACAATGGTATAATGCACTTGTCCTTAACGTGCCTGGCATTCACCGCCTCGATTGTTCCGATTTGGGTTGCCATTCCTCTTGGGGTGGGGACATTCTTTGGACCAATGACCCAGCTTGGTTGCAGTTGAAACATGGTTGATTACTTACAATCCGGTGGAGCTGTCCGATTGCCATTTCCTTTTGGTAAGGCAATAGTGAACGCATATACGGAATGGTTTCTATGGCTCTGTTATTCGAGCTTTTGGTGGTGGAGGTCTAAACTTGGGTGCGGTGGACGGAATTGTGGCCTAGCCGTGATAGGAGCTTTTGATTGGAAAGATCCGGAGGCACCGGCCTCATATGTCCTCTTACGACCCTTAGCAACTGCATGCATGTTGTTGTGGTTTTCTTGGGTCAAGGCATCACTAATAAACTCGTTGTACGTGGTACATCGAGAATTGGCCATGGTCTTCATCAGTTTAGTACCCAAACCTCGCTTGAAACTCTCTATCTTTTTCTCCTCGGTATCCACAAAACCGGGAGCATATCTGGACAAGTTGTTGAATGCGTGCATATACTCTGTGAGTGACTTTGTTCCCTGAGTGAGCCTCATAAATTCGGCTGCTTTCATGCGCATCAGGCCCGGGGGAATATGATGTCCCCTAAAAGCCAGCTTGAATTGTTCCCAGGTCACTCGCGCATTAGCAGGCAGAGACGACAGGAAGTGTGTCCACCAGATCCCTGCTGGTCCTTGCAATTGATGAGAAGCATACTCTGCTTTCAGATGCTCCGTGACCCTCAACAGACGGAATTTCTGCTCAATGGTATTCAACCACTCATCGGCCTGCAGTGGTTCCTCAGCCACCTTGAAGATCGGAGGCTTCGTGTCCAAAAACTCCTTGAATGTACTATGCTGATTTGGCTCGGCCCCTGGTTGCTGTGGGTGGCCACGAGCGGTGTTTTGCGCGATAAGGCGCAACGCTTCTTCCATTGTCCTTTGGCTCCCCAAGAACTGAGCAAAGAACTCCTGAGCAGATGGCGGCGGCGGTGGTGGTAAGTCATCACCATTGCCATCGTGACTGCTACCAGCTCCAGCACGGGTGCGCGTCATCTGCGAAGTTACAACAATAAGCGATTATTGGTTGATGTCAAGAGATTGCAGATGAATCATAATCATGCCAAACTGAAATCACTGGAGAAATTCTCAAATTCACAATAAAAACAGAGGCATAACAATTCATTCTCGCAACATGGCATCCCTAATTTGACCACTTATCGCGCTCATAACGCATGCAAAGTTAAATCGTGATCACCAACAAGGAACGGAATTGCATTGATGTTCAACCAAAGGTGCACTTAATCAACATACATGATAGTCTGGTTACTAATGCCAAATTCGAGCTACAGGTCCATTACATGAATAAAGGTGATACATTAGTCCTTCCACTAAGTGCTAAGCGATCTAATCCTCATCATGATCACTATCGAGGTCAAACGCAAGATCATCTCCTTCCTCAGGTTCTACTTCTTCTTCAGGCTCCACTTCTTCTTCTCCTTCCTCGTACCCTTCTAGATCCATTTCTGCGGCTCCAGGTGGGACATAAGGGTGGAGCTGATTGTTCAGAAGATGAACCTCTTCATGCAGATTATCATTGTATTCTTCCGCATTGGCCAGCTGCTGTCCCAGCTCAAACTGTCGAGCTCTTAGGACATCTTCCCTGGACCAGGCTGCATTCCGCTGGTGAGTTAACCGAGTCATTTCTTCAGTGAGCCTCTCTATCTCGGCGTCGTGCTCCCTCTGAAGCTGATGTCGGTCCTCGCGGGCATGACCAAGAGCACCAGACACCCGTCTGAGGCTACCTTCAACTCCATCCAACACTCTCATCATTACGAACATGGCGCTCATGGAAGGGTTATCACTGTTCTGCCTCTCCGCTGCACCAATCTCCAAAGATTTTCCTCTCGTCTGCTGCCATGAGTCAGTGGAGGGGTCACCTCTTGGAAAGACTCCAACCAAAGCGGCTGCCAGCTCCTGAGGAAAACGATCCATGATGTCCCTCAGGATCCCAAAGGCTGCCCTGCCAGCTGCTTCTTCAGCAGTCCTGCCAGTTGACTCATAACACCAGCCTGTCCACTCAGAATCGTCACCTCGGGGACGAACAACGGCCTCCATAGTAACTAAGAGACCTTCTCCCAACTGCTCATTCGCCCAGAAGTAGCGGGGTTCCATTCCATCTAGATAGCCTACATAACTGAGCACTCTCCACAAGAGTGTAGGCATCCCAAACTCTCCAAGGAACGTGTGTCGTTGATGGGTACGTGGAGCAAGCTGACGGCGGGGAGCTCTGCCTCCGGTGGACTTGCGAGCGGTCTGCTTGGTGCGTGCCATCTGCACCATTAACATGTACCCCTTGGTGAGACAATGCCATAATGGATAAGAGTTACATAACCGAGTAAGAATTTTATAAGGGGAGGAACAATGTAATTATGTGAATGGTAATTATCATGATGCATGCTCGTTCCGTACGTCCTCACAAACTTAGGAAAATTTTGTTTCTAGCGGTAGACACGGTGGCATACATACGTTCTCTCATAAATAGCGTAACAAGTCGAGCTACACGTTTCGCTGTTAGTGTACCTGCATAAGATCTCATTTCAGCCCTAAACCCATAATGAATATGCAGAATGTAATTGTAAATACTTCCATATATGTATACCCATACATATACTTCCGTATCAATCTACCCGACAATAATTTAACCCACAATTAAATACGTACCATATACACATGCAAGCATGCATACATAGCCGTACCAAAGCTACTCTTCCCGACCGCATGCTCACATCTTGCGGTCATACACTCATCTTACCTTGGCGTAGAGGCATTTGATCCATACATTACCATTCAAGTGAATGGCATCCATACAATAGCACACCGTATGGACGACGAAGTAAAAACCTCCATGTTAGTACTTAAATAGCCACCTAATAGTCCTTAATTTGGGCATAAGGAAAGTGATCATTGGCACACTTTAGATTTCAAATACCTATTATATAACTATTAGTTGCTAGAGAAGGGTTTTCGGAAACCAAAAACTTTTGTTTTAAATACACTTGTGACAATTAACGTTGAATCTTGCTCTGATGCCAGCTATCGCAGAACCGACCAATTTATAAGAATACAAGTACAATGGCAATCCATAGCGGTCGTGACCGTCATACTTGAACCCATATAAACCGGTGAGTCATCGAGTACCACGACGGGTCTCGATAAACGATTTACAACAACCAAGACCGTATGAGATTCAACATACATGCCACATATTACATAAAGTTCACGATACTTTTCATCATCGAGTACGAATAAAAGTTATTACAAACCGAGTTTGATAAATAAAGCGGAAACAAATAAGTTCAAGATAAAGTTTCCAACATAGTTTGATACAATGCCAAGCTAGATCACGGTCCACAAAAGCAAGGATAGGAATTACTAAAGAAGCACGCCCAAGGCTTACTCCTCATCCACAATGGGATAGAAGCAACTCTTGCAATAACCATGATACACAAAGTGCCATCTCGCAACATTGGGAAAATAAACCACGAGTACGAGAAGGTACTCACTAGACTTACCCATCATGAACCGAAAATAAAATGACTCCAAGGATTATGCAAGGTTGTATAAGTGGGCGTAACTTGACAACATTTTTATGTAAAAGCAATTAAATCATGGTACGCTTACTAATTCTTTACCAAGTTAATTATAACTATTCATTTCTAGGTTAGCAACTATCACATGCCAAACATGTGGTACATCCTTTAGAAGCATACAATAGTAACCATAGCGGTATTTTAATTCCATTTTCGTCCAAACCATCATGTTCCATAACACGCTACTACGATGTTGGGACTAGCCAAGTTTCTCACTATCCGGGAGAGACGGCGATTCAATCGATTTCAACCAAATGAAATTTATTCCTAACACAAACCCAGTCTCTACCACCACGATAGCCTTAGGTCACCTTTGATACAACTCAGGTACACATTTCATGGGTCCGTACCGCGCCGCACAATCTAGAACACCAGATGCCAGGATGCTCAGGCCAAGCCTGCCCTTGGGCTCAGTCCGATCGTTCCCCGGAAGGAGCGCACAACAGAACGATTCCCGGCCTGAGTTGAATTACTCGGCTTCAGCGGTCGGAACGAGTTATCCGCCAGCTAAGTGAGAGGCATTCGTTCAATCTTGTCGAAGCACCAACAACGAGTGACGGTCCTTAATCGACATAGACGGGATAAATCCACACCCAAGACCTCCATGTCTTGTTGCTTCTCTATCTACTTCCCGTCCGGTCTCGATTTACTTTTACCACATGGTTCTGTTCCACGATAGCAGATATAGCCAACCGTGCTCCGGTATCCACCTATATCTCGCAGTGATAGGACATCACCCGACTTCTACCGGTCTAAGCATGGCTAAGCATATATATTCGATCCTGGACCTATACCGGTTCTGGTGTAATATTTGGACAAGGAATGTACATGCATCAAGTGGTTTCATTCAACTCTTATAACCTAATGCATCAATCATAAATCGTAAGTAAACATTTGTAAATTACTTGAGACTTATAATGTCCGGGGGCTTGCCTCGCAGAAAAGGAAGTAGGGCGATGGTCGACACTCCTAAGCTCTTCGAGGTTCTCGCTCCACGCCTTCGGAGTCTGCGGCTTGCGGATCCTCCTGCGGGTTCCCTTCCTCTGCTTCTTCAATTCCAAAGAACGTGATCTCTTCCTCCGATCCTAGATGCATGAGTATGGTATAAGTATTACGAATGCATATATGTTAACAAGTGCATCACGTTGTTTGAGTAGGTGCATATCTCTTCTCGATTATTACTTAACTACTTCTACAATGCATCGACTATGCCACAAACAGTAGCTACTTGTTTCACTCATAACTGGAGTTCTACAAATCCAAAAACAGTGATCTAGGACTTTCTGGAAAGCTTATCAAATTCTCTACCACTTTGTTATTAACCATTTTTACAGTACACATCAGTTTCAACATGCAACTCATCACACTCTAGAATTTATCCGGAAACTATTCCAATTCGCATTATAAAGTAACGATACCTCTACTTCATATAAGTATTCAAAGTCTTATCATACAAAGCCTACCAACAGTTTAAGCATACCAAATACATTTAAGAAAATATAATGGTGAAGCCCAAACTATTTATTTAAATTGCCTTTATTATTTTATTTAGATATCTAGGTTAAATAATAAATATATATCAGATGTGCTTCATAAATTCTCAAAACTTTACAGAGCCTTACTAATGCTATCAAAGGACTACTGTAAAAATTTCATGTCATTTTACCAAGTAGAACATCCTATGCAAAAATGACAAGGCAGCAAGGCTTGAAATAGCATAAATGGAAAACCCTATTGAAAAGTGTCAAGCAACAGATTTCCTATTTTTCTTAGCATCCATATGGTACTAGGATTACCTCCAACAAATTTCATAAATTTCGGACTCATAAATAATTTATAAAAATTTATGCAAGGATTGACTATTCATAAAAGAAAAATCTATAACTATAAATCTACCCATGCACTGGTCCTCAAATTTTTACCAGAGTTCATATATGACAAGACTAGCTTACCACAAAAATTTCATAATTTTTGGAGCACAGGAACTCTAGATATAAAATAAACAAATTTGAATGCATTCAAAAGCACATTTCAAATCCCTATTTAAATCTCCAAAAATTTCTACTGTACAAGTCAAGAACATATTTTTCCTAAATACTACACTTCCTAAGGAACACTCACAATTTATTTCAAAATTTTAGGAGCTACTAAACTGAAGATACAAAAATAACAAAACACACTTGAATCTGGAATTTTTGAACTGGCCTATTCTACTTCTGTCGCTGACCGGTGGGACCCGTCGGTCAGAGGACCTCACATGTCAGCGAAACAGAATAGAGCAACGGCGTGGGATCAACGTGGGAACGACGGAGCTCGCCGATGGCGGGGTTGCCGGCGGTGACATCTACACCAGGTGTTCTACTCGACATTGCGCACACAACCATCTACTTGGTGGGACTGCTCGTCGGTGCTAGCAACGGCGGTGGCGCTCATGGCGGAGCGGTGGTGCGGGATGATGGCGCTACGCCGGTGGAGGCCATGGCGAAGTCAAGTGACGCACTCTACAGGACTACGGAGACTCTACGACGATGGCTACGCGACCAAGACGGCTAGAGCTGCGCCGACGAAGCACGGCCACGACAGCGGCCATGGCGGAGCTCCGGCGAAGGCAAACCCGTGATGGCGCAACGCTGAACGCGGCTTACCAAAGGCGAAATCGTGGGCGCTGCAAGGTGGAAACGGTGGAGAAGGTGGAGACGGAGCTACGAGCATGACTGATTGGTGAATGGAACGGCGGTGAGCGCTGGTGATCTCGGCGGAGCAGCTGCGACGGCAATGGCGTGGCGGGTGCTCGGAGGCTGCGCTGTGGTGAAGAAAGGCCGAGGCGAAGCGAAAATGGAGCGCGGATGGGTGCGGGCGAGCGCTGGCGTGTTGAAGGCGCGCTTCGGCCTGCCTTTGGCTTAGCCATTGGCAGCGCGCGCCGGCGACGCGCGTTCCAGCGCCTTCCGCGCACGCCTTGCGCGTGGTGTCTGGCCGGTCGGCCATCGTGTCGGTTGATTCAGTTCGTCGATGACCGAAACCGAGCCTGACGACGGGTTATCACGGTCGTTTAACTGCAAATCCGTAGCTCCTAAGCGAAAATGATCTACATGATTTTTGTAGCCCGAAGTACCAGCTCCAACTATCGTTCAATAACCTCGTGCTAATTCGCCATCAACACCGAAAGTTACATCGCACCAAAGGTCGGTTTGTCGATCACCAAGGTTCACGACTTAGCAACAATTTGCTAAGTGTTGAACTTGTGATTTCTCTGATTTTGAAACCCAAATTCACACATGTTAGGAGCTGAATCAAATCAAAGAGCCAAAATCAAAGTTGTTCCTTATGTCAAACACTACAACTTTGCTTTAGTGAACTCCTCCATGCAAGGTCTCTAACACCTAGTTCAACTTTGGTCAAACATGTCACTTTGCAATCATGATACATATTCAAACCATGGCTAAATGACCAAACTAGCCCTAGCCTTAAATACCCAAGTTGTTCATGATGATACTCTAAGCATGTTTAAACAATTTGCAAGGTCATTTAAGCATTTCATGTAGTAGTCACTCATATAGCTATCCAGGTCAACACAGGTAATATTACTTAACTGCTTGATCATGAAAGGTGACCTTCATGAACAAGGTTCCTTTTGTTAACCTAAGTGTAGCTAAGGTGTTTTAGTGACCAACATTACCCACTTGCATTCATTTGCACATGATCATATGCATATGTTCCAAGAAACACGAGATAACAAGCAATGTTTCATATGTTTCGATCGAATGTTTCAATTGTAAATGATGATTGATGAATGCTTGATGCTCATGCTTATGTTATGCAAGTCAAGTTATGCAAGGCTAACACCCGAGGTGTTACACCTAAGCCCAAGTGCTCGAAGTTTGCTACGGGGTTACAAACGGAAGGGAGAAAGATGGGGGGTACAAGAGGTCCGGTCAGACTCTGGTCTGAAGGGCTAAGAGTGACATGCGAGGTTGCATCATCTTCTTCTGATATGGCAGACATCGGTGCCCACCATACTGTTGATGCCTAGAGGCATGCAGGGGGTTTTACCATGTTCGCCTGGTATGGTAAATGCCAACGCCCATAACACTATTGAGGCCTAGAGGCATGTGGGGGAGCCTTATCGTGTTTGTCTGGTATGGGAGTTGATGGTGCCCACAACTCTATAGGGAAAATGTCGGCGCCTACAACACTGCTTGGGAAGGTCACAGGGTACTGTCCTGCAGGTGTACAGGGTACGGTCCTTGGTATTGTGGTTGACTTGAGTGTCCTGTCTTACTTTCTCCGTCTATTTCCTGGTCCTTATCGAGCGGGCCTCTCCAGTCGGTTGGTCCTAGTCGGCTCTGATTACGCCAATTGGAGAAGAGCGATAAGCAGGGGTTCGGCGCATTCCCGGTCGGAGAAGCGGGTTAGAGTCAAAAGCGGTGTTTGGCTAGGCCTTCCGGTCAGAGAGACGGGCTAGAGTCAGAAGCGAGTGTTGTTCCTCTTTAGCCAGGCCTTCCGGTCAGAGAGGCGGGCCAGAGTCAGAAGCGAGCGCTGTTCTAGGAGTTTTGATCGCCCTTCTGGCCTTTTGATTAGGTATTTGGGCCGGTCTAGGAGTTTGCACGTCGTTCGCAACATCGTCTGCTGGGCCGAGCCTTTGTTGGGAAACCGGCCCATGAGAGACCCTGGGTTTATGAACCCGATAGGAGCCCCCGAGCCCCCAGGCGATTCAGGTAGAATCATCTAGGAGATTTTTGTCTTGATGGCGGGTGCGCGCGAGCGCACCCGCGGGTGTAGCCCCCGAGCCCCCAGGCGATTCGGGTAGAATCGTCTAGGGGGTTTTTCATGTTTGTCGGCGGGGGAAGTTTTTGTTTCATCAGCGGGTGCGCACGAGCTCACCCATGGGTGTAGCCCCTGAGCCCCCGGGTGATTTAGGCCGAATCGCCTAGGGGTTTTTGTCAGCGGGCAGTTTAGGGATCGAGGTAGTTTTCAAGGATCCAGTGAGACAAAGCTCGTGGACCCTGGCGTCGATCGTTTTGGGGATCGGGCGAGACGGAGCTCGTGGATCTTGGTGTCGGCCGTAGCCGAGGAAGTTTTAGGGATCGGGCGAGACAGAGCTCGCGGATCCTGGCGTCGGGCGCAGCTGAGGCAGTTTAGGGATCAGGCAAGACAGAGCTCGCGGATCCTGGCCTCGGGCGCACGCGTCGGGCGTAGCCGAGGCAGTTTAGGGATCGGGCAAGACAGAGCTCGTGGATCCTGGCGTCAGGCGTAGCCAAGATAGTTTTTATGGATCGGGCGAGACAGAGCTCGCAAATCTTGGCGTCGGGCGCACGTGTCGGGTGCAGCCGAGGCAGTTTAGGGATCAGGCGAGACGGAGCTCGTGGGTCCTAGCGTCAGGCACATGCATCGGGCGCAGCCGAGGCAGTTTAGGGATCGGGCAAGACAAAGCTCGTGGATCCTGGCGTCGGGCGCAGACGAGGTAGTTTAGGGATCGAGTGCAACGGAGCTCGTAGATCCTAGCATCGGGCGTAGCCGAGACAGTTTTTAGGGATCAGGCGATACAGAGTCGCGGATCCTGGCGTCGGGCGCAGCCGAGGCAGTTTAGGTGTCTTGAGCCCCTGAGCCCTATTGGGCTTGGTAGGGGTCGGTTGAGTTTTGTGCGTTACCCCATCCGCGGTTTCTCGCAACCGGAGGGGCTGAGCTAACGTCGCTTGCCTTGATGGCTCGGGCTCGAGTGACGTGCTCGGTGAGCTCGCTAATGGGTATGATCGAGTGAAATCCGGATCCGTCATTTGTGATGGGGTCGGCATAGCCCTCATGTGACATTCCACTGCTCCTTAACCTGCAACCCAGTGGATGCCTGGGTCGTTCTGGAGACCGACTCGGGTGGCCCACTGGCCTCCCCTCGATGGAGATTCTATGGGTTTGGTAGAGGTTTAGGAATGAATGAGAAGGTTGAGATGACCCTGTTTGCTTTGGGGCAGACTAGGTGAGGGCCGCTCGGGGCTCATCTGCATTTTCTCCCCTGGCTATGTTTGACGCGAGGCGGCCTCGAGCCCTTCGTGGGCTAGCCTTCCAACCCTAGTCGGTCGTTTCTCATGTTGAATGAGGCACCTACCGCTTCATGACACAACATAGAGCATTGTGATGCATTTGACTGCATATGCAATGCTTTGGATGTATGGAATGAATGAATGTGTGTATAGATGTATGAAAGATTATATAAAGAAATAGTGAGGGTTGGTAATGTTACCTTGATGACTCGAGTGATAGGGTTTGAGGAGCTCCAATCAGAAATATCTGACCGGGATCTGTGCTCATTGTTCATGACAGGGTCGGCATGGCCCACATGGGGCATCCCTCTGCTCCTTACCTGTCTCACGGTGTTTGTCTGAGCCGTTCGATCGACTTAGGAAGCCTGATGGTCTCTCCTAGGCAGAGATCCCATGGTTGGGCCTTTCCAAGTCCCGCCTGGGAAGGAGGAGGGCCACCTGTGCATGGTGGCACTTTGGTTCTTGCGCCCATCATGCGGTAGTGGTGGGCCATACCCAGGCCACGTCCCATCTGACCAGGCGTCGTTCCGTCGAGCAGGGTATGTCCCATCGGTCAAGGCGCGTCCTATCGTTTTTCCCATCCGCATTGAATGGAGGAAGTGAGAGGGTTTCTCACCCCAATCCTTTCACCTTTCCTCAACTGCTCTGCCTCTTCTTTAAATAGGGGAAGGGAGAAGGAAAGGAGAACTCATAGACCCATTCATGATTCTGGAGCATGATGCTGAGTTGGAGGTCCCCCAACGTAGATGAAATGGTGCTAGCCGCCTTCATCGAGAAGGGACTGGTTCCGTCGAAGGAGGTGGCGCACTAGAGGGTGTCGTACGTCGCTGGCTTCATCATTGTCTATGAGGCTTTCGTCAGGATGGAGCCGCATGTGGACTCCTTCTGGCGAGTCTTCTCTGGGCGAGCCTTGTCGGAGAGGAAGACGCTCAGGACTGCGCTGGTGGGAGGTTTTGCCCTTGCAGCTACTCAGGTTGGCCAGTTCATGAAGTTTGATGAGATATCTTCCAGCCACGGTGACCATACCACGGTGGGCAGCGTCCCTGCCTAGGAGCTGCCATGACTGCATGAGAAGGTCAAGAGCTCCGTGCTCTTCTGCTGAGCATCTATGGGTGCGACACCCTTGAGGTACCCATTGCGCTCGCCGAAGTCAAGGGAGCGGAAAAGGGTGGGGTCCTTGAGGTACCCGTTGCGCTCGCCAAAGTCAAGCGAGCGGAACCAGGCAGGGCCATTACGGCGGTGGTTATGTCCGGTTGCATGTGTTGTGGCCTCACCTTTGGCATCAGACGATGTCACAGAGCGGCCACAGTACTATTTGGAGTAGAAGTAGGCAGCAAATGTAATAGTTAAGTTCATGGGGGAGCCCTCGTGTGAACAGTTTATGTATCAATGAATACATCAGTTCTATTTTGTGATAGAATCACTATCCATTCCTTGTTTTTTTATCCTAGCATAGCTTTGTTTTTATCCTTTCTTTTTCGCACCTGCCCATTTGTTCCGTAGGCTGCAACTTTTAAGAACCTAGGCATGGTCCGCGAGGCTCAACTGCTCGTAACCGTAGGTCGTGGCGGGGTGCGCTCAGTCGGGAGTAAGAACAAAGTCACGTAGGGTAATCAAAGGAATGGAATGCGCTTTCGTTCGGGAAAAGAGTTTTTACCACGTGATAGTAAAAAAGAGAGGTAGTATTTAGTATTGTACCCTCATGGAGCCCCCGAGTGACCCGAGCTGAAAGTGTTCAGGCTGGGGTGCTTTATAGGAGCAAGTGTTGAATAAAAGCGGTAAGACCAAATTTAGGGGAAAACGACATAGTTGTTCAATGTTCCAAGTGTTGGTGAGAGCGTTGTCGCTGTCATCCTTCTATCGATAGGCACCCGGTCGGATCACCTCGGTCACCATATAGGGTCCTTCCCATGGTGGAGAGAGTTTGTGTTTCTCCTTCGTTGATTGGGTCCTCCGAGTACGAGATCACCAACTTCGAGGATCCTCCCCTTGATCTTCCTTTCATGGTACCTGCGAAGAGTTTGCTGGTAGCGAGCAGAGCGGATGACGGTTGTCTCGCGGGCCTCCTCGAGTAGGTCAACTGCGTCTTGCTAAGCCTCCACGGCTCGGTCATGGTCGAAAGCCTTCACTCTTGGGGCGCCATGGTCTAGGTCGGAGGGCAGCACTACTTCAGCTCCGTAGGCCAGGAAGAAAGGTGTGAACCCTATGGATCAGTTTGGGGTCATTCTTAGGGTCCATAAGATTGCTGGGACCTCTGTGACCCATCGCCCGGTCGTACTTGTTGAGTCGGTCAAAGATGCGAGGCTTAAGTCCTTGGAGGACCATGCCATTGGCATGCTCGACCTGACCGTTAGTACGTGGATGTCAGACCGAGGCCCAGTCGATCCTGATGCCATATCCATCACTGAACTCCAGGAACTTTTTCCTGGTGAAGTTAGTCCCGTGGTCAGTGATGATGCAGTTAGGAACGCTGAACTGGTAGATGATGTCGAGGAAGAATTTGACCACCTCTTCCGAGCGGATGTTGGTGATGGGCTTGGCCTCTATCCTCTTGGTGAACTTGTCGACCGCTATGAGCAGGTGAGTGAAGCCGCCCGGGCCCTTTTTGAGTGGTCCTACCATGTCGATGCCCTAGACCATGAATGGCCAGTTGATAGGGATGGTTTGAAGCTCTTGTGCCGGCAAATGAGTTTGTCGAGCATAGAATTGGCATCCCTCACACCTGTAGACGACCTCCTCTGCATCTCGTAGTGCGGCGGGCTAGTAAAAACCTTGGCAAAAGGCTTTTCTAACCAGCGACCTTGGGGCCACGTGATGTCCATAGATCTCAGCATGGACCTCGAGGAGGAGTAGCTTTCCCTGGTCGGTAGGGATGCACTTCATGAGCACCCCCGATGGACTCTATTTGTAGAGTTCGTCACTAAGCGTGATGAAGGTCTTGGCACATCTAGCGATCCATCGGGCTTTAGTCCTTTTGGGTGGGAGAACCTCCTCGAGGAGGTAGGTGAGTAGCGGCGCTCGCCAGTCGATTTGATCGGGTGCCAACACGGCGATGTCAGCGGGTGACATAATCACGGAGGCACTAGGGTCGGAACCCCCAAGCGCTGACTTGGCATCAGGGTGTGTCTAGATTAGATCTTCCAGGACATGGGCGGGTGGCTCATGGAGATTGTTGATGAAGATCCCGCTTGGAGACGAATCCCGCCTGGCGGCCAATTTTGTGAGAAAATCAACGGCATCATTATCCTTTCGGGGGACATGATGCAGCTCGATCCCTAGGAATTTGTCCTCGAGCTTGCGCACCTCCTGGTAGTATGCTATCATGAGGGGGCTTTTGCAGGAGGACTCCTTCATGACCTAGTCAATGCCCAACTCTGAGTCACCACGGATGTAGAGTCGCGTAGCGCCGAGCTCGATGGTGATGCGTAGCCCATTGATGAGGGCCTCGTATTCCGTGGCATTGTTTGAGGCTAAGAAATGGAGGCAGATGGCGTAGCGAAGCCTACTCCCATCTAGGGAGATCAGAGCCCCTCCAGCCCCCGAGTCGAGCGCCATTACAGACCCATCGAAGTACATTGTCCAGTACTCGTGGGTGACGTCTGGGGTCGGTAGCTGCACCTCCGTCCATTCGACGACAAAATCCGCGAGAGCCTAAGATTTAATAGCGGTATGGGGGATATACCTGATGTCGTGGCCCATGAGTTCAAGTGCCCACATGGAGATCCGTCCCACGGCGTCGCGGTTGCGGATGATGTCCCCGAGCGGGTATGAAGTGACAATTGTGACTTTATGGTCGGTGAAGTAGTGCAGGAGCTTCTAGGTTACCATCAGCACGCGTATAGGAGTTTTTGCACCTAGGGGTACCAGACCTTGGGGTTGGTGAGTACCTCTTCGAGGAAGTATACGGGCTACTGGACCTTAAGGTGGTGTCCTGGCTCCTCCCTTTCGACGACCAGGGTGGCGCTCACCACATGGTTGCTTGCCGTGACATAGAGGAGGAGAGGTTCTCCCCGTTTGGGAGCGATGAGGATTAGGGCCGACGTCAGGGATGCTTTGAGGCTCTCCAGAGCCTGCTGAGCTTCCTCAGTCTAGATGAAGGCGTCCGTCTTTTTGAGGAGCTTGTAGAGTGGCATCCCCCGTTCACCGAGCTAGGAGATGAATCGGCTCAGGGCAGCCAGACAGCCGATGAGCCTTTGTATGCCCTTGATGTTGCGTATAGGGCCCATGTTGGAGATGGCCGTGATCTTTTTAGGGTTGGCCTCGATGTCGCGCTCGGACACAATGTATCCTAGCAGCTTCCCCTTTGGAACCCCGAAAACATATTTCTCGGGATTCAATCTGATGTTGAACCTTCGGAGGTTCACGAACGTTGCGGCCAAGTTTGCGATCAGGTCATAAGCTTGAGCTGTTTTGACCACTATGTCATCAACATAGACGGCAATTGTTGGTTTTGGCCGCTTGGCTTGATCAGGCTGATCGAGCGGGTCGATTTGGTCGGTGAAGCATTGCTGCATGCACCTTTGGTAGGTGGCACTAGCGTTCTTCAGCCGAAAGGCATGGTTATGTAGCAGTACGAACCATACAGGGTGATGAATGAGGTTGCGAGCTGATCGGACTCTTTCATCGTGATCTGGTGATAGCCTGAGTAGGCATCTAGAAAGGAGAGGATCTCGCAACCCGAGGTGGAGTCGACTATCTGGTCTATGCGTGACAAAGGAAAGTGATCCTTTGGACACACTTTGTTGAGGCTAGTATAATCAACGCACATTCTCCATTTTCTGATCTTCTTTCTAACAAGAACGGGATTGGCAAGCCAATCGGAATGAAATACCTCTCTGATGAATCCAGCTGCCAGGAGTTTGGCGATCTCTTCACCTATGGCCCTACGCCTCTCGTCATCGAAGCGACGCAAGTGTTGCTTAGCGGGCTTCGAGCCTGGGATGAGGCACAGTGCATGCTCAGCGACGTCCCGCAGTATACCTAGCATGTCAGATGGCTTCTATGCGAAGACATCATGATTTGCGCGTAGGAAGTCAACTAGCTCGCATTCCTATTTGGCCAGGAGCTAGGTCCCGATCCACACCGTCTTGGTTGGGTCAGTGGGGTTGATCCCCGCCGCCTTGGTTTCCTCGAGTGGATGGAAGGCCGTCGAGGAGGTTGGTTTGTTACAGTCCGAGACTGCTGGGGTCGACGACTCGCTGAGCTACGGGAGCTCGGATGAGTTGATGACCATGGTGGCAAGCTCGGAATGCTCGCGGTCGCACGTGAAGGCATGTGAGAAGGTGCTACCCACGATGATGATGTCATTCAGTCCCAGCATCTTTAGCTTGAGGTAGGTGTAGTTGGGGATCGCCATAAATTTGGCGTAGCATGCCCACCCCAAGATGGCATGGTAGGACCCTAGGAAGTCCACCACTTCAAAGGTGAGGACCTCTGAGCAGAAGTTGGCTCGGTTGCCAAACATGACGGGCAGGTCGATCTGCCCAAGCGGGTATGCCTGTGCTCCCGGGATCACCCCATGGAAGGGAGAGCCCGCTAGGCGGAGTTCCAACTGGGGGAAGCGCATGGCATCGAGGGTGTCGGCGTAGAGGATGTTGAGGTCGCTGCCTCCATCCATCAGCACCTTGGTGAGGCACTTCTTGTAGACGATGGGATCAACGATGAGCGGGTAGCGTCCTGGTTTGATGATGTGGGAGGGATGGTCCCTCTGATCGAAGGTGATTGGAGATTCTAACCAGCTAAGAAAGGAGGGGACGGCCATCTCTACGGCGTATGTCTCCCTGTAGCATACCTTGTGTTGGCGCTTGGAGTAGATGGCGTCGGATCCGTCAAAGATCATGATGCATTCCTCAGGGGCAGGGAAGCCATCCCCATCCTTGCCCGCCACACCTCCTTTCTTGGATGCCACCTCTTTGTCGTCTCCTTCTTTCGGCCCGCGGGCTTGTCGTAGGAAACGTTTGAGGAGCTCGCAGTCCTTTGTAGAGGTGTTTGATGGGGTAGGTGTGGTTGGTGCATGGGTTATCCATGAGCTTGTTGAAGTGGTCAGGCAGGCCCTGCTGGGGCTGCATGCCCGTGAGATCAGCCGCGGTGACCAACGCAGTGTTGTCCGGTCGGCGCCGATCCTTTTTGTTCTTCTTGCCACTCTGTGTGGAGGGGTCCTTGTCTTGGTCCATGTGCTTGGCCTTGCCTTTGTCCCGGCCTCCATTGAAGACTGCTCTGACCGCCTCCTCACCGGAGGCGTGGTTAGTGGCGACGTCGAGCAGGTCGTGGGTGGTACGGGCTTCAGGCAGCCAAGCTCGTGGATTAGGGACTCGCAGGTCGTCCTAGAAAGGAATGCGCTGATGACATCCGCATCGATGACATCAGGGAGGGAGTTGCATCGTTTGGAGAACCTACGGATGTACTCCTGTAGGGACTCGCTGGGCTCCTGCTGGCAGCTCTTGAGGTCATAGGAGTTACCAGGGCAGACATACGTCCCCTCAAAATTTCCGACTAAGACCCTCTTGAGGTCTGCCTAGTCGTAGATGTTGTCGTGTGGGAGGAATTCAAGCCACGCACGAACATGTTCCCCCATGCAGACGGGGAGATATTGAATGATGAAATGGTCATCATTCACCCCTCTGGCTCGGCAGGCGAGCCGGAAATCTTCGAGCCAAATACCGGGGTTCGTCTCCCTGGTGTACTTGGCGATGTTGGTGGACGGTTGGAAGCATTGTGGGAACGGCGCCCTCCGAATACGCCAGCCAAAGGACTGTGGTCCCGGGCCATCCGGGCTAGGACTCTGGTTGTTTGGCCGGTGTTCGTGCCTGGGGCATGTTTCACCGCTCCCCTCGATGGTTTGGCCGGGGCCCATGTTGCCTACCCTCGCCACCGCCCGAAGGACGTCATCATCATACCAGGCTTGATGCCAGTTGCTGATGACGCTGCAAGCATCTTGGTGTGGACCGAGCCATTCGCGTATCGGCGGTCGGTGTGGACCAGGCGCCAGGTCGAACCACGGCGCAGCCGTGGCCTCTCGAGCCACGCTTAGCGGCTGTAGCGGTGAGCAGATGGAGCGATCCGTCTGGTGCGTCCCCCCTCCCCCAGAGGGGAGAGAGGGTGCGAGTCAGAGTCATGATGCGGAGCTTTCTGCCTATTGAACGGCGGCGGCTTCCACCAGCGCCCGGAGGTTCCGGTAGACCGCCCGCTGCTGGGGGTCAACGAGCTCGGGAACGCCATGCAGAAGCATTACCACAGCGGTGATGTTCTGGCTAGCCCGAGCGAACTGTGGGGGGTCATTCCCCTCGTTCATGATGTTGCGCTGGACCTAGCGGATGCGACCCCAGGTGTCGCTCGTCGGGTCATGCGCATGGGGCTTAACGTGCTGCACTGAGCGCGCTGGCACAGGCGGTGGCTGGTTTTGCCAAAGTTATCGTAGCTCCTCGGCGTGCTCTTGTGCGAGCGCGAGGACCCCCGCACGCGGGTCCGGAGGGGTGTGAGTCTGCAAATATTCCACTACCACCGGTGGCTGTCCCGGAGCATCCGCCATAGAGCACTCCTAGGACGGACGGTGGCTAGGTGCCACATCGTCGATGCTGGAGCCGTCGCTCTCAACCTCATCATCTAGGAGTTCGTGGAAAGCGGTGGGAGCATAGCTTGCCATTCCCACGAATTCAGATGTGAGAGGGGGCAGCGCCAGCATCCTTCGGAGCCCCCGAGCGTACGTGTCCACGGGGGACGCGAGGCCATAAGGGAACCAGTCGTACGGTGTTTGCGGTGCAAAAAAATGGTCCCTCCGGATAATCGGCGGAAGATAATAAATAGCGAGTAAATAACAGCATGTACATTACTCATAGTGGAATTTGAGAAGAGTGTTTGCTCGGATTGAAGCACAGGCGCCTCATCGTTGAAGTCATCGTGCGTCCTGGAGCCGATGGAGGGCACCCCTCCGACGGGCACCGGAACAAGTGCCTCCTCGCGGAGGTGTAGTACGCCGAGCCGGTCGGTGACGAAGTCTAGGCTTCCGAAGAGGAAGGCCTAGGATGGCTCGAAGACGGGTGGAACCCACATCCTAACCGGTGGGAGTGCGGGAAACTCCAGCGAGCCAAAGCGAGTCGTATCGCTTGAACCTGCCAAGGCAAAGGTGGTGGAAAAGTGGGCCATCCGATGACCAAAAGTGTGAACGTACAACGTCTTCCCCACAGATGGCGCCAACTGTTGGTGCAGAAAGTGACCAACACGTAAATATTTATAGTTTTGTTGTACGTTGTGATCGGAGGTGGACTAGCACTCAATGACACAAGGTTTATACTGGTTCAGACAATGTGCCCTACGTCTAGTTTGAGTCGGTCAGTGACTTTATTCCTGAGCCTAGGTGCTCAAAGTTTGCTGTAGGGTTACAAATGGAAGGGAGAAAGATGGGGGGTACAAGAGGTCTGGTCGGACTCTGGTCTGAAGGGTCGAGAGTGACGGGAGCTCCGCTATGTGCTAAGTGTTTTGAGTGTATGCTCGGGGTTTGAACCTAGTGGTTCTGCTATTGTGTGCTATTGAACTGATCGATCCCTCTGTTTGGGAGAGAGCGCATCCCCTTTTATAGACAAAGGGGATGGCCTTACAAGCGAGAGGGAGAGAGTGTACGCATGCTAAGTCTTGTTGCCCACGCCGTCGGGTACAAGATGATTTTAGGCTCCCATAACACTGTTAATGTTAGATGCACGTGGGAGGTTGCGTCATCTTCTTCTGATATGGCAGACGTCGGTGCCCGCCATACTGTTGATGCCTAGAGGCATGCAGGGGGTTTTACCATGTTCTTCTGGTATGGTAAATGTCGGCGCCCATAACACTGTTGAGGCCCAGAGGCATGTGGGGGAGCCTTATCGTGTTTGTCTGGTATGGGAGTTGATGGCGCCCACAACACTGTAGGAAAAATGTCGGCGCCTACAACACTACTTGGGAAGGTCGTAGGGTACTGTCCTGTAGGTGTACATGGTATGGTCCTTGGTATTGCGGTTGACTTGAGTGCCCTACCTTACTTTCACCATCCGTTTCTTGGTCCTTATCGAGCGGGCATCCCCAGTCGGTTGGTCCCAGTCGACTCTGATTACGCCAGTTGGAGAAGAGCGGTAAGCAGGGGTTTGGCGCATTCCCGGTTGGAGAAGCGAGTTGGAGTTGAAAGCGGTGTTTGGCCAGGCCTTCCAGTCGGAGAGATGGGCTAGAGTCGGAAGCGAGTGTTGTTCCTCTTTGGCTAGGCCTTCTGGTCAGAGAGGTGGGCCGGAGTCAGAAGCGAGCGTTGTTCCTCTTTAGCGAGGCCTTTCGATCGGAGATTGGATCACCCTTCTGGCCTTTTGATTAGATATTTGGTCCGACCTAGGAGTTTGCGCGTCGTTCGCAACGTCGTCTGCTGGGCTGAGCCTTGGTTGGGAAACCAGTCCTTGAGGGACCTCGGGTTTATGAACCCGACACCAGCGTCATGGTAAACTATCTTCCCATCATGCTCACGCCAACTACGATGAACTAGTTCACAAGCCTCGCCCCAGACTCCATCGAATCCTGGGAAGAGCTGAAAAAGGTCTTCACCGACAACTATATGGCTACGTGCACTCGGCCGGGCACCAAGCACGATCTGAACCGCATCTGCCAGAAGCCATCCGAGCTCCTCCGTAGCTACATCAGATGCTTTTCTGAGATGAGGAATTCTATTCCCAACATCATGGAAGTAGATGTCATCACCTCCTTCGTCCAATGACTCCATCACCGCGACCTCCACTCCAAGTTCAATCGCAAGCCACCTAAGGGGATTGGCAAGATGATTATGACCGCCGATCAGTATGCCGATGCCAAAGAGGCTGAAGTACATTTCAATGAGGATGCGGGCACTCATCGCCCAACTCACCGCAGCGACGAGCAACCCAACGATCGACGCCACAGCGACCACTGCTACGATGACCGCAGTCACCATCGGGACAGTGGCCATGATCGACCAGAAGGGTCCAAATATGGTCAATATCGCCGCCACCGACCAGACCACATCATCGCCACCATTGATGAACCTCGCGCCAAGTGCAACTATGATGAGCAGTACAAGAAGATCCTCGAAGGCCCATGCCCTCTCCACAAGAACAGCAAGCACAAGATGAAGGACTGCCTCAGCTTGGCTAAGGAGTTCTAGGCTAAAAAGTCGGACGACGACAACAACGATGGAGCCAGAGGCCATCGACCACCTAGGAACAACAACAACGCCTTCTAGGATCATGACAAAGTGGTTGCCACCATCTTCGAGGGCCTCGCCGCCACCGAGAGCAGAAGAGATCAGAAGCTCACCGCCCACCGGGTGCTCACCATCAACGCAAAAGACGCCATCGCCAACCCTAGCTATCACCCCTGGTCTGAGGTCCCAATCACCTTCAACAGGGCCGACCAGTGGTAGGACATCCCTTACACGGGGCGTTTCCCCCTCGTTCTTGATGCAACCATCAGGAAAGTGCTTTTCAGGAAAGTATTTGTCGACGACGGAAGCGCCCTGAACCTCCTCTTTGTTGGAGCCCTAAAGGAGCTAGGCCTTGGGATTGGAGACCTCACACCATCTAACTCCTCCTTCTGGGGTGTGGTACCTGGAGGGCATCCAAATCGCTTAAAGAGATCACCCTCCCAATACAGTTCGCCACGGCTAGCAACTACCGCGTCGAGCACATCAACTTCTACATCGCCGACTTCAACACCGCCTATCACGCCATACTTGGTCGGCCAGCTCTGGCCAAGTTCATGGCCATACCGCACTATGCCTATCTGGTGCTGAAGATGCCTTTGCCTGTAGGAGTCCTAGCCCTATGGGCCAACCTCTCCATCGCCTACGCCTGCGAGATAAAGAGTCTCGCCCTCACCGAAGCCACTGACCTCTCCATCCAGATGGCTAGCATGGTCATCGATGCCAAGACGATGCCCGTCGATGACCTAGAGATCCCAGCGCTGGAGCCTCCACGTGCCTCCGCCAAGTCTAAGGAAACAAAGGAGGTCGGCCTCGGCCTCGACGACCCCTCAAAGACCATCAAGATTGGGGCTCACCTCGACCCCAAATAGGAAAGCGCGCTCATCTCCTTTCTACATGCCAATGCCGACGTGTTTGCCTGGAAACCTGCAGACATGCCAGGGGTACCGCGGGAGAAGATCGAGCACTCCTTGAATGTCTCGCCGACCGCCAAATCGATGAAGCAGAAACTCTGATGATTCGCACCAGACAAGAAGGAGGCTATTAGGGTAGAACTAAAATGGCTCCTAGCTGACGTATTTATTAAAGAAGTGTATCATCCTAAGTGGTTAGCAAACCCTGTTCTTGTTCAAAAAAAGAATAAAGAATGGAGAATGTGCGTTGATTACATCGATCTCAACAAACACTGCCCTAAAGATCCCTTCGGTCTGCCTCGGATAGACGAGGTTGTAGACTTCACCGCTGGCTACGAACTGCTCTCCTTCCTTGACTGTTACTCCGGCTATCACCAGATATTCCTGAAAGAGGACGACCAGACCAAAACATCGTTCATCACGTCTTTTGGTGCGTATTGCTATACCACCATGTCCTTCAAACTCAAAAACGCCAAGGCGACCTACCAAAGGGCCATCTAGATGTGCCTCGATCAACAGATAGGCCACAACATCGAAGCTTACATCGACGATGTGGTCGTCAAGTCCAAGACCGCCGACAATCTCATCGCCGACCTCGAAGAAATATTCGCCAACCTAAAATGATACAGATGAAAGTTGAACCCTTCAAAGTGCATCTTTGGAGTTCCATCCGTCATACTCCTAGGCCACATCGTCAGCGCCCGTGGCATCGAGTCCAACCCCGACGAGGTATCCGCCATCACCAACATGAAATGGCCAACCTGCGTAAAGAACATACAGAAGCTTACAGGCTGCATGGCTGCTCTCAGCCGCTTTATATCGCGCCTCGACAAAAAGAGACTACCGTTCTTCAAACTCCTCAAGGCCTCTGAATGCTTCTTCTGGTCGGAGGAGGCAGATACAGCTTTCGAGCAGCTCAACTTGTTTTTAACGAAGCCTCCGATCATGATGACGCCTCGATGAGACGAAACTCTACTGATCTACATCGCCGCCATCGCTCTCAGCCACACCGAATTTTTTATTTTTCAGTCCTTTTTTGAAAAATATTCACAAATAGACCCCTGGTGGTTTTATTTTCGTTTATGGACCCTGACCACGGCGCCATGGCTTTTGGGGCCGAGAAAACACGTCTCGGCGCCATGGACAATGGTGCCAAGGTCTTGGCGAGGCGTCGGACGTGGCGGTGACCTGGCATCGACGTGGACAAGGCCTCGACGCCATAGATCTTGGCGCCGAGCTATTACCCTATAGATCTTGACGTTTGAAATGAAACAAGTATAATTATTCCGAGGAACATGCAACAACGTCATTGTGGTTCAACTGGTTAGGACGCGCGCGACTTAGCCCAAGGGCTTAGGTTTGAACCCCAGCGCTGAATCTTTTTTGCTACATTTTTATAAGCAATAGAATAAGAAAAATTATTAGTTGGTTTGGATGCACGGGTATATTTTTAAGAAGACCATCTCTGAAAATATATTTTTAGAGGTGGAGAGACTTTATTGAGCACTAGATCATTTTACAGAGATGGTATGGAAAAAAATGTATGTCTCTAAAAATAAAACATGTTGCCTCCTAAAATCATGTTCGTAGCAGTGATTAGAACAAACAATAACATAGTTTGCTACAAGAATCTACAAAGTGCCCTAGCTATCCAAAGTATGAGTGAAAACAAAATAGATATTCAATTGTATGAGTAAAAAAAATAGATATTTCTAGATGATATTTAGAAATTTCTTTTTCTTTACGTCAGAATGAGAAAATTGCTCCTCTAAAAAAGAAAAAGAAAATATGCTATTTGAGAAAAATTGCCCATGAAAGTAAAAAAATTCTACAACCTCAGCTTAAGAAAAATTGATGATGGAGATTCAACTAAAGTTTAAGAAAGGAATTGTGAGGAATACTGATGCTGATACAATTGTCAAAAAGGGATAACTGCAGCCTCCTTTGTAGTAGTTTAAGCAACCCACTTTTTACACCAAGAAAAAAACATAGCATAATATAAGGTGCTTTCAATGGACTTTTGATCTTGACGTTTGAAATGAAACAATTTTTTTTCCTATTACTTATAAAAATGTAGCCGACGACGCCATTGTACCTGTGGGATGGGTACGTCAGCACTGACTAATGAGCAGATGAATTCGACCAGCTCAAGATTAGTCCATCAGTTCATGAATAGCGTACGCTAATCCTAATTAACAATGTAGAAAAAAAATTAGCGCTGGTTCCAAGCCAAGCCCCTGGACTAAGTCACCTTTATCCTAATCAGCTGAATCGCAATGATATTGTTACATATTTCTCGAAACAATTATATTTGTTTCATTTCAAACGTCAAGATATATAGGGTAACAGCTCGATGCCAAAATCTACGACGCCGAACTCGACGCCAAGATCTACGGCGCCGAGGCCTTGTCCACGTCGACGCCAGATCACTGCCACGTCCGACGCCTTGCCAAGATCTCGGCGCCATTGTCCATGACGCCGAGACGTGTTTTCTCGGCACCAAAAACCATGACGCCGAGGTGAGGATCCATAAACGAAAATAAACCCACCAGAATCTATTGGTGAATATTTTTTAAAAAAAAACTGAAAAATAAAAAATTCGGTCAGCCACACCACACACACCGCTCTCGTCGTTATCTAGGCCACAGGTCGCCCGCCGCCCGCCGCCCGCCGTGGATAAGGCCAGGCCAGTCCGGCCAGCCAGGCATTTTATTTCCGTCCAAGAAAGGCAGCGTAGCACGCAACCGGCCAGCAGCAATCCAATCCAATCCGGCAAGTAAAAGGAAATTAAAAAGAAAAGGGCAAGTAAAGACCGGCCGCGTCAACCGGCACCGCGGCGGCGGCATTGATCCTGCGGAAGGGAAGGAAGGAAGGAAGCCAGGATTGGGACGCAACCTGAGCTGGAAAGTTGGGCCTTTTCCTCGGAAAGGGACGGGGCCGCGGCGAACCGGGGCGGCAAGGTCGCCCTTGGACGGTTCTTGGTAGGGTAGGCGGAGAGAGTAATACTCTGATATCACTCACCGACCTGGTCCGGCGTTCGCCTATAAGAAGACCGGAGGTGAGGAGGAGGGAGCTCCGTCTCTTTGCAACCACAAGTTGTCCTCTCTTTGGTTTAGTTTAGTTTGCGCTGCTGGATTTGTTCAGGGTTTTGATCTTGTGTTGAGGAAATATTTGGGGTTCTTGAAAGGTATGTTCTTTCCTTCCTCTCGTGTGTATCTTTTAGAGCGATTGATGTGAAACCGTGCTACTGTTAGAATTCTTTGCCTGGCATTTGGGTTATCTAAGAGCCAATCCCAGCATTTTCCGTTTTGCGGAAGAGAAATTTAGTGAACCTGTTTGGATTAAGGGGGATAACAAGATTTTTTGTAGATGATGTGTTGAGTATCTTATTAGTAAGTGTCTCTATGAATTAAAGAAGCTGGATTTTAGCATACCTTACTTATGTGAATTTTGGTGTGCATGGATTTCTAAGCTCAAATTAGCACTCCATAGTGATGTGAAAATCACTGGAACTTCCTGTGTGGTTGTTACTACTAGTTCCCTAATCCATAGGTACATCACATCGGAGTTGATCATCTAATTTAGGACTAGTCAAGGAATAATGGTTGAAGATGACTAGCAAAGGAAGGTTCCAATGCGCTAATTCAGGTTTCTCACATACAGGTGAGTGAAACAAATGGGTATTGGGAACGGATCATCAAGCAATGTGTCGCACAAAGCGATGCAAGATGAGACCACGCCGCTTCTCCCGATCAAAGCTGAGGAGGACGCAGTTCATGAGTTCGACGGAGCTTCTTTCTCTGGTGCTGTCTTCAATCTGTCGACGACCATTGTAGGGGCCGGAATCATGGCTCTGCCTGCGAGTATCAAGATGCTAGGTCTTATCCCCGGTATTCTAATGATCATCCTTGTGGCGTTGCTCGCCGAGGCATCCATTGACATGCTGGTCAGGTGCAGCCACCAGGGCAAGATTACATCCTACGGGTGGTTGATGGGTGACACCTTTGGTCAATGGGGGAGAATTGCACTACAGGCATCCGTGGTGATAAACAATGTCGGCGTGTTGATTGTATACATGATTATTATTGGTATGCATCTAAATAAACTTCATCATTTATGCCTACTTTAGTGTGCTCTCGAATATTAAATACTGGTGCTTGGGAGTATATGTTGAGGTAGTACTACAACTTTTTAGTTGCTACTCAAACGTTTGTAATCTAGAATTACTTGAAAGCTCAGGAGTTCCTCAGCTATGCATGTTGAACGATTCCTAACAGGAGCATCCTTAATTGGTGATAAAGCTTATGACGATAACTATGTTTATTAGGTTGATCCCCTGCTTTTGAAATGAACAGATATAACAATCTATTCTTCATCTTCATTTGCCATGATTTTTAAGTTATTTTTTCTCTGTTGAATTGGTTTTCCTTTGCTTATACCATTCTAAAGTGTATGAAGTGGGAATTGCTCCTTTAGGAATTACTTATTATCCCCTTGATCAGACCATGTGGATTATTACTGATACTGTTTGTTCAAAAAAAATTTATCTAGGTGATGTCCTATCAGGAACATCATCAACAGGTGTTCATCACAGTGGTGTATTTGAGGGGTGGTTTGGACCTCATATGTGGAATTCTCGTCCCATTGTACTTCTCGCTACAACTCTTCTTGTGTTTGCTCCATTGGTGAGCTTTAAGCGTTTGGGTAAGCATGTTGTCCATTGACAAAAATATGCCATTTTTACTTTTGGGCCCCCTTTACTTTTTTTTTTGGATAAAGGAAAGAAGGGTCCCTTTACTTACTGTTACTTTGGTCACAGATTCATTGAGATACACATCTGCACTATCAGTTGCTCTTGCTGTGGTTTTTGTTGTCATCACTGCTGGGGTTGCTATTGTCAGACTCATCCAAGGAACTGTGGAGATCCCCAAACTCTTTCCTGAGATAGATGGAGTTAGTTCCATCTGGAAACTGTTCACAGCTGTGCCTGTTCTTGTCACTGCCTACATCTGCCACTACAATGGTGTGTCTCGTACTGTCCATTTGGATTGCTCTTTGTCATTCTTTTCTGTATTACTAAATGTATGTTTTTTGTGCTTATACAGTTCACAGCATTGATAATGAGCTGGAGGACAAGACTCAAATTAAACCAATTGTACAGACCTCACTGGGACTCTGCTCAAGTGTTTATGTTGCAACAAGCTTCTTCGCATATCTCCTCTTTGGCGAGGCTACCCTGGCTGATGTGCTTGCCAACTTTGACTCTGATCTTCGCATTCCATTCAGCTCTGTCTTCAATGACATAGTGAGAGTGAGCTATGTTGTCCATATCATGCTTGTCTTTCCTATAGTCTTCTTTGCCCTTAGGCTCAACTTGGATGGATTACTCTTCCCCACCGCAAGGCACATTTCCCGTGACAACAGGAGGTTCACCATTATCACCATCTCACTCATTGCTGTAATTTATCTTGCTGCCATCTTCATACCGAGCATCTGGGATGCATTCCAATTCACTGGCGCCACAGCTGCTGTGCTTATCGGTTTCATCTTTCCTGCCATGATTATACTCAGGTAACTTGCTATCCTCATAGAGTGATAACTATGTATCCTGCTTTGTAGGTATATTTGACTTATGCCATTTTGAACCTGACAGTATTATTGCTGATGCATTTTATTTCTATAGGGATCCATATGGTGTTTCAACCAAGCGTGACAAGGTTTTGGCAGTAACAATGATTGTGCTTGCTGTGGTGTCCAATTCTGTGGCCCTGTACAGCGATGCGCTCAACATCTTCTACAGGAAGCAGGAGGCCTAGAGTCCATACCTCAGGGGAAAGAAGTTCTTTGTGCAGTTCTAGAGTGATTGTTGAGCTTTAAGCTACTACTGAGCAGTGTGCCACTAGATTTCATGGTGGTCAATAATTTTTGTTTGGTCACTTGAAAGAAACTTTGGTTTGCTGCGAATATTTGTCTAGTTTCCTGAACATAAACCGCCTCCACATCTGGGTGGACCACTTGTGCTATGATCACCCGTGGATCAATTTTTTTGTCTTCCGTGATTGTTCATCCAGTCATCTTTAATGCATGACTGAAAATGCTGTATATATACAATATAATATATAGATGATAAAGGGTAGATTCCCTACTTTTTGTCTTGTTTTTCTATTTGCATCTGTTGTGTTGATCTTAGAAGATGAGGAGGTAAATGTCAGCTGGCGATGTGTTTTATAACAATATCCGCTAGCTTATATGCACTGATGCAGTTGCAAACTGAAACAGGTACTCCCAATATATAAAACTGAAACCGACGTCAATTTGGAGACATAAACTGGATGGTTAGACTATCATAAACGTGGAATCCTGCATCTTAGTAGCTTTGAAGCAAGAATGTCTTAGGTTCTGACTTTGACATGGATACTTCTATATCTGCCTGGAGGGATCATTTAGCTAATCAAAGTTGCGTTTGTTTGACAGATTCTTGCAAAGCATGGAATTTGCGTTGCGGGCAAGAATATGCAGCATGTTCGTTTCGGCTGAAACGATTGTGGATTATTACTGCTGGCTGGTTTGGTGTGAGAGAAAAATATTGTTCTGGCTTATAATCCACGATCATTTACGACCAAACGAACAGGCTCATGATCTTGTTTGGATACACTTGTACCTATCTCAATCTATTGAGATGGATTGGAGCACAAAGTTAACTAACTTCATGCCAATCCACTTCAACGCACATATATTGATATAAATAAGAGTGCATCTAAACACGGCCTAAATTGATTTAAGAATTTATATTAAGTGAAAAATGGAAACATTATGGGTTAGAGCTGTCAAACAGGGGATCCATGCTACAATACCGCTGCAGCAGTAAATTTGAGCTCAGAGTTAAACAGCACACGGAAAGAGATGGGGCTGTCCGCGCACTTTAGTTCCATTTTTTTTTTTTGCCCTGCTCGTTTCGCTGAAATTTGGCTTATGCTGATTTGTTATGAGAGAAAAACACTGTTCATTCGCTGAAGAACACCGTGTGTCTCATGTTTATTTTTTTAAAAAAGTCTTTTACTCCTATCTCAGAATAAATCAACTCCTGGAGTTACCTTAACTCTATGTTTTGAGTTTGACCAACTTTATGGAAGTGTAATATCATCTTTGATACCAAATAAGTATATTATAAAAATATAAATATTGGTGTTATTTTCTATAAATTTGATTAAATTTAAGTATTATTTAGGAGATTTCTGAAAGTTGATTTATTTTGGGATGGAGGGAGCAAGATACAGCAGAGAAACAACAGAGTCCAGAAGAAAATCATTTTTTTTTGGATATATGATTATCCTGACCAAAATTATGTACCCAAAACTACTTTTGTTTTTCGATTGGGTAAATTTAGTTCGAACACGAGTTGTTGGGCCAGAAGCCTCTCGACCGCGACCGCCGGCCTCCCGGTTGCGGCTGTAGGGGCTCCCGGGCTGGCTCCTGCGTCCTGGGCTCCTTGGCGAGCTTCTAGCAGCCGGCCGCCAGAAGATGCCGTCTACTCGGCCCTCGTTAGCCGCGCCGTTAAACCGCAGAGGCTGAGGAACCCAGAGAACCACACGCCATCGGCCCATCACCACCAACCACGTAGTGGGCCTAATATTGTGGGCTGGTCCTTGCCACGGCATCATCAGACCAAAAAAGGTAGGCGTCGTTGCGATCCAAGACGGCAGCACGGAGAAATCAGCGACTCGGCTGTTCGGAGGAAACCCAGCGCCGGCGATGGCGAGTGCGAACCCGACGGAGGGGGAGGCGGCGGGGCGGCGGGATGAGCTGTCGGAGTCGCTGGATGAGGTCTTCACCAACGTCTCCCTCATGGTCCGCGGCGAGCTCCAGGTTTCCTCTCTCGACTCTAATCTAAGCCTTCGGAGGTCGCGCAATTAGAGCCGCGTCCTCACTTTCCTGGAATTAGGCAAGCTGGATGATTATGGTCCATTTCCGGTTATCGATTCTACGAGAGGAGTAATTTTAAGTGCGCATTAGTCAACTGCTAATGCTTGGTGATGATTTGGTATGGCAAGGCGGCAATCACGCCGTAACCCTACCCTAGTTTGAATGACTTCCCCACTGTCCTGCTTTACTGGCGGCCAGCAGCTTCAAATTCGTTTTAGTTGGGAAGATTGTTGCGTGTATTCTCTAGCTTGATGTTTGCTGAATTCGATGCGTTCAGGTTTTTCTTTTTCCATTTGCTGTGCTCCCTTGTCCTTTGCTGTGCTCCTATGTGTGCTAGCGCTTGGGTTCAAATGATGGGGTGGTAGTGGTAGCTCTGCTTCTCCAAACCTCTCAAACATGTGTTGCAAATGGAAGCATCTACAGTTTAGTTGTTAAAGATGCTATGCTATTTGCAGTGCTGCTGTATCTAAATGAATTCCTGGTGAATGAATTTCTTCGGACCCATAGTTGTAGCAGCTAGTTGTGAGTTGTGACCAATGATTACTGAGTAGTTTCTAGTATTGATTTATATTTACAGAAAAGAAGAAGAACGGCTCAATTATCCCAACCCCCATTTTTTGCTGGAAACTGACCTGAAAAGGATACCAGTTCGGGTGGTGAGGAGTATGGATTTGGGATTTGGGGAAACTAGGACATGTGGTCCACACCCGACTTTTATAGGCTGAAATTGCAAGATCCTTACATTGACCTAGCTCACTAGTCACAACTTTAGGGGGTGTTTGGTTCCACGGAGTAAATTTTAGTCCCTGTCACATCGGATGTTTGACACTAATTTGGAGTTAAATATAGACTAATTACAAAACTAACTGCATAGATTGAGACTAATTTGCAAGATGAATCTATTAAGCCTAATTAGCCCATGATTTGACAACGTGGTGCTACAGTAATATGTGCTAATGATGGATTAATTAGGCTTAATAGATTCATCATGTAAATTAGTCTCCATCTGTGTAATTAGTTTTATAATTAACTCATGTTTAGTCCTCCTAATTAGCATCCGAACGTCCGATGTGACAGATGGAACCAAACACCCCCTTAGTACTATACTTTACACAACAGGAGGCTAATCATTTCCCTTGACATGGCAAGGAACGGCTAATAACTGTGTGAGTAGCTCAGCGGCTACACTAGATTGTCACCATTCACTAAACATTAATTTTCTTTTCATGGACATGCTACTATGCTAGATCAAAAGTGAATGTACAGTATTATTGGAATGCAGGCTAACTTGTTGTCATGGTGTGTTCTGCTATTGGCAAGAGTGCTGGTCTGTATATATGACACTTCCTTTTGTAGCTACCGAGTAAAATTTCCAATTTGTCAATAAACTGTCACTCTGTCCTTTTGAGCAATAAACAATTTAGGCTTGTGATAAAAGAACACTCTGACTGATTAGGGTAAAAATAACTTAAAAAAAGAATATAGTCGTTAAAATTTAATAGAACTCACATAGTAACATCCCCCCACCCAAAAAAAATTCTGGCCCTTGAAACAGTTTGTTTTCCTATGTGGTATGAAAGTTGAACCCTTATTAATGTTCCTTATATAAGTAGCATGTACTCCTTCCTTACCAAATTATAGTTCACTTGAGCTTTGTCCTAAGTCAAACTTTAGTTTTATTATAAAATTCTCCATGAAATATGTCTTGATAGTGCATTAATTTGAACTTGTAGATGTCAATATATTTTCTAAAAAACTAGTGAAAGTTAGAGATGCGTTGCTTAGGACAAAGCTACTGCGAACTATAATTCGGAATACAGAGAGTATTGGTTATGTTGTAAGATGACATGTGCGGTAACAAGCAACTTTCAATTAAATTTAATTTATTCACCAGGACTTGAGTGTCTGTCATTGCTGTCATTGCTTTCAGGGGACTAACAATCAGCTGGCTCTGCTTGAGAAGATGAATGACCGTGTAGCACAGGAATACAGCAACTATGGTGACATTGCCGCCGGTCTGCGAGTCTTTGTAGATCATCTGAACGAGAAAAACCGAGGCTTCGACGATTACGTGTCGCAGATCGATGCGATAGATCAACAGGTGACTGAGTTTGAGGCAGTGGTGTCCATGCTCGACAAGCACATTGCCCTCTTAGAAAAGAAAGTAAAATCGGCTTATCACATTTCTTCTACCCAATGATTCCCATCCACAGACCACACGCAGTTTCTTTTGCCGACACTTGAGCTTATCAAAAAACAGTATCGGCCTATTTGGTTACTGCACCTCCTCCTAAAATTTCCTGTCACATTGAATGTTTGAACACATGTATGGAGTATTAAATATAGACTAATTATAAAACTAATTGTATAACTTGTAATTAATTTATGAGACGAATTTTTTAAGCCTAATTAGTTCATGATTTGACAACATGGTGCTACAGTAAGCATGTGCTAATGATAGATTAATTAGGTTTAAAAATTTCGTCTTGGAAATTAGTCTCCATCTATGTAATTGGTTTTGTAATTAATTTATATTTAATGTTCCTTATTAGCATTTAAATATTCGATGTGACATAAATTTTAGGAGCGACTAAAGAATCAAACACCCCGTATTCTAGCTGAGGAAACAACGCTGTAGTAGGTGCTAAGTTTCCATAATTCCAATGATGCAATCAGATTCCATGTTGTGATTATACTACTACGCTGTAGTGATTATACTATATTCAAACAGGTTTCCTTGAGAACGCAACGCAGTGAGACCATTCTCCGAACAGCGACACTTGCCCTCGCGACAATTTAAAATTAAATTGCTAGAAGACAGCGATTGGTTCATTCAAGACACGCTAGGCTCAGAACTATAGGTGGCCATGCAGCCCGCGGGCTTGTGGCCCGGCGTTTTGGCCCGAACCAAGAACGACACGGCACGGTGGCCACCGGGCCCGGGCCAGCCCAGCCCGAGCGACCAGGACGGGCTTGGGCCACCACCCTGGCCTGTGGCACGGCACGGGCACGGCTCGGTCCAAAGAGGCGGCCCGGTGCCCCCACGGCCCATTGGCTGGCCCAACAAGCCCCCTCCCCTTTGGCCCTCTTGATATAAAATGCAGGCGCCGCTACGGGCCGCCCCTAACCCTAACCCTAGCTTCACATTCCAAATCGCCTCGCCGCTGAGTCACTGACCGCTCTCCGCTCTCGCCTCGCGTCTGGTGCCTTGACGCCTTGTCCTCGATCTATCGCCGCCGTTCGCCTGGTGCTCGCCGGCCCTGCTCCGGTGACCTCGCCGCCGGTCCTGCACCTCGCCTCCCTCCCTCCTTTCCCTCCTCTCCTCCTTCGGTGTACCATACGCCCCTAACCCTAACCCTAGCTTCACATTCCAAATCGCCTCGCCGCTGAGTCGCTGACCGCTCTCGCCTCGCGTCTGGTGCCTCGACGCCTCGTCCTCGATCTGTCGCCGCCGTTTGCCTGGTGCTCGCCGGCCCTGCTCCGGTGACCTCACCGCCGGTCCTACACCTCGCCTCCCTCCGTCCCTCCTTTCCCTCCTCTCCACCTCCGATGTACCATACTACCATGTGAGTGGCTTGTGCCTGTCAGTCGTTCCGCTGCCGCTCGCCGTCGTTCTAACCGGTGTCTCTCTCCTCTGGTTCGGTCTTGGGCTCTTGGCTCCCTGCCCCTGGCCTCTTCTCCGGCACTGGGCTCCGGTGGCGTAGGTGAGTCGAAACCCTAACCCTAGATCTGTCTCTCTCTTTCACTCACTGTCACTCTCTTGTCTCTGTTCTTGTAAGTTCTAAATTTGTAATCTTCTTCTTCATCTTCTTCGCAGGTTGGTGCCTGACGCCGTGTCGTCCTCCTCTGGAGGCGCCATGGCAAGCCCACCAGTGTCAAAGCGCCCCTGTCCACCGTCGAGGGGCGGTGCTGGAGCTGGAGCTAGGGGCCGGGGTCGGGCCGGCCGGCCGTCCCCCTCCCCCCCTCCCTCGGCCTCGGATTGGGAGGTTCTAGAAGTGGAGAACGACGACGACATCCGTGAGGATGCAGCCGGGCTGTTCAGCATCGATCTCGGTGACGGTGATGGCACCCATCCGATTGATCTCGATGCCGGCGACGACGACGGTGGCGTGGCAGCCTCCACTGACACTCATGGTACCTCATCGACTGGTGGTGGTGGTAAGCTCATATCTGCTGTTTGGGAGGATTTCACTGAGATTAAGGAAAATAACATACGAGTAGCTGCTATCTGTAAAATGTGTGGCAAGAGGTATACTGCTAGATCTGCTGCTGGCACTGGTCATTTGAAAAGGCACCAGAAATCTTGCAAGGCTAAACATGATAACGATAAGAGGGTCTAATCTAGGCTTGCTCTGAATGCTGATGGTTTGCATAACTGGGTGTATGACCCTGCTATTGCTCGTATTGAGTTGTGCCGGTTGATTGCTAGGCTGAACCTTCCATTAGGCATAGGTGAGACACAGGCCTAGGAGGATTACATTAAGCGTGCTCATAACCCTAGATTTGAGAAGGTTTCCAGACAGGCCACTACTAGAGATATGGGTAAATTGTTTGCTGAGCAACGTTCTATGCTTATGAATTCTTTGTTTCCTGCTTGCTCATCTATGTCTTTGACATCTGACATTTGGTCTGGTAATGCTAAGGAGGACTATATTTCTGTTGTTGCTCATTATGTTAGTGCTGATTGGGAGTTGCAGAAAAAGGTTATAGGTTTTAGGCTAATTGAGGTGTCACATTCTGGTGAAAACATTGCTGAGAAGATATCTGTTGTGGTTGAGGAGTTTGGGTTGATTGACAAGATCTTTGCTGTCACTTTAAACAATGCTTCAGCTAATTCTAAGGCTTATGATATCTTGCAACCTGTCTTGTTTGGTTACTTGGGTTTTTATCCTGCACCTACACATGATGATCCTCACAAGGTTAAGTATTTGCTTGTGCATCAGCGTTGTGCCTGTCATATCATTAATCTCATTGTCAAATCTGGCTTGAAGAGGTTGAAACCTTTTACTGAAGATTTCAGAACTGCAATAAACTTTTTGAATTCCTCTAATCAAAGAATTGCATTATTCAAAAATTACTGTATTGCTCAGGGTATAAGGCCTAGAAAGTTTGGATTGGATATGGATGTTAGATGGAATTCCACCTATTTAATGCTTAAGCATTTGCTACCATACAAAGAAGTATTTTCTATGTGGCTTAACTCTAATTATGGTTCAGAATTGTTGACTGTACAGCATTGGTATGTTGCTGAACAGATAATGGTGTTCCTGGAACTCTTTTATGATTCTACTGTTGTTCTGTCTGGTGTTTACTATCCCACAGCTCCACTTGTTTTGCATCATATCCTTGACATTGTTGAGCATCTGCATAAAGCTGAAACAGATCAGAATTTAGAATGATTGCTTATCCTATGAAGCTTAAATTTCTTAAATATTGGGAGAAAATTCCACTGCTCTATTCATATGCATTCATTCTTGATCCTAGAGCTAAGATCAAAGGATTCTTTAATGTGCTTGAATTGCTTGCTCAATATACTAGATCCAGTTATAGTTTATACTATGGTGATGTCAAAGCTGAATTGTACAGATTGTTTAACAAGTATGAGCAGAAATTTGGTGGGGTAGCTAGGACTCAAAGGGTTTCACAGCCTTCAGCTCATTGTGGTAAGAGAAAGCAGGCATGGGGAAGGATCTTTGGAGGTCCTGGTGCTTCCCCTGGCTCTGGTTGTTCCCCCTCATCTTCATCTACTCCATCTGGTTTTGGTGTCAGTGAGCTCTCAGCTTACTTGGACAGTGACCCTGTCACATGTTATGAGGAATCCTTTGACATACTGCTCTGGTGGCGTGACCACAAGCTAACCTATCTAATCCTATCTATTATGGCTCGAGATATCATGTCTGTTCCTGTATCTAGTGTCTCTTTCGAGTCTTGTTTCAGCTGTACAGCTAGGATACTCGAAGACCGACGGCGGCGCTTGTTGCCGGAGCATGTGGAGATGCTCACCTGCATGAAGGACTGGGAGCAAGCAGTAAGAAGAGAACAGCATGCACCGAGGATGTGGACTGGAGGAGGCATTCAAGAACCTCTTCCTTGATGGTGAAGGCGAAGCCCGGCCGCGCAAATGGCGGCAAGGTGGCAAGGCATGCTTTGGTCTTTGGATAGAAGAAGTGAAGAACCTCTCCTCTCGCTCTCAGGTACTCAACTCAAATCTATAACTATAAGTACCAGCCTGTTTACATTAATGGCAAAACAATAACATGAATTATGTACAATTTTGCAGGTACTTTTGGACTTCTTTTGTTGTGCTGGATACAACAAGTGAAGAAGAACTGGAGAGAGGAGAGCCTGAGAGGTACTGACTGTCTATCTCAACTAAATACTATGACTCAATCAACTCAATATTTTTGGACTGATTGGATTCTTCTATTTTTGCAGGTACTTTTGGAGTTTTGGTCTTTTGCTGGTGGCTGGTGCTGTGCTGGACTGCTGGTCTGCTGTGTTGTGCTGTGAAGCTGTGTGTGTGACTATGAGTCTGTGTGTCTGTGACAGTAAGAAGAGTGAGTGACTGAGTGTGGACTCTGATTCTGTCATTCTGTTTCTGTGAACTTTGCCACAGTCATTCTGTGAACTTTGCCACAACTGTTGGCTTTTGTAATAACACATTAAGACTAAGACTTTGAGCTGGCTGCACTCTTTTTTTCTTTTTAGGGTTTCTCACAAGGGTGAATTTTACCTAGAAAGGTTTTTAATGAGGCGGCATTGCACAAAACAGCTTCTTTTGATTATCATTTTCATATAATCTAGTCTCCTTTTGTCTTTGTGCTGTGATCTGTGATGTGAACTGTCAGTCTATCACTGTGAATGAAAATGGTAACTTATCAGTTGATCAGTTAACAGTTGTGTGAATGTGAATGTGAATGTTGAATGTTGATCAGATCAGTTCATAACTGTGTATGAATGTGAATGTTGATAACTGTGTGTGAATGTGAAATGAAAATGTGATCTTTTGTTTGTTGAAATTTGAAAATGAAGTGTTTCAGCATTTGGTGGTTTTTTGGAGGTGTTCTTTTTGCCTGTCGGGCTGTAGGCCGGCCCGGCACGGTGAAAATGGCCGTGCCCAACGGGCGGCACGGCACGGCCAAACGGCCCATGGGCCGTGCCTTGGGCCGAAGGCCAGGCACGAGCACGATGCAGGCACGGCCCGACAGGCACGGCGGCCCGTTGAGGCACGACACCGTTCCGGGCCGGCACGGCCCGATGGCCATGTATACTTAGAACCCACTAAAGAAAAACTCATGGATTATAGGGCCAGCCCACTTCCCTCCTAGGAGTATGCCAGTTTCAGTAGAGTTTTGTTGGGCTTCCCTCCTATGCCAATTTCAGTAGTTTTATATGCAAGTATTGTGACACATCAGTAGATTTGATGATGTAGTAGATTACTTATAAAAAGAGATAGAGAGTTTCATCTAGAAATTAAATGAGTCATGAAATTAAATATCTGTAAAACCATAGAATAAAACTTTACTTGAGTAAATGTTTTATTTTATTCTATATGACATGATAGTATTAGAAATAATGTTACGAAACTTCTCACCGATGAGACTGACCTTACTTTTTTTTGTGACCTTCCGACAAGCTCGCTGGAGGGGGACTAATAAAACTAAGGTGTACTCTACTCCCTCTATCCCAGTATATAAGGCGTAACCACCTCTGGTTCAAAGATCAAGAAACATATTTAATTCTCTCTTTCTCCCAACACTAGTATTACTGCATCGATGTACGTGTGCCAAAAGAAAGCACGACTTATATTATAAGACTTGAACAAAAAGTGGTTGCGCCTTATATATATTAGAACTGAGGGAGTATGTGTTTATCCATCCCAAAGTACTTGATTTTATAGCTTTTAAATTTTGTCCCGAAATATTTGACCTTATAGAATTTCAATGTACCTTTTTCTTTTTCCAACACATCTTTTTTTCTAATACATCTCTTTTCTTTTTCCAATACCTGGGTACGCTTAATTCGTACACAATTGACCTGTTTAACTCATTAAATATAATAATCATTTACCTATTGTTTTTCATAAATAATATGGAACCTAACTAATTTTTGAAGAAAAATGACAGAAGCTTTGCCTTACATCAAAATAGAAAAAAAGACTAAGTTTTGCCCCTACTAAGGGCCGGAGTCCCAAAAACAGTGGGCAAGACCAAAGTTAGCACAGATTATAAATGCCAAGACTAAGACCTTGTTCGCTTCGCCGAAATGCCATGGCTGAAAGTACCGTTCGTTGATTTATTACGAGAGAAAAATATTGTTCCTTAAGGCAAGCGAATAGGGCCTAAATCGCGCCCATTACATGTCCCTAGGGGCCACCGAGTCCCCAAAAACAGCGGGCACGACCAAAGTTTAGTATATACAGATTATAAATGCCAAAAGACTAAATCAAAGTCTTTCTTCGCGCGAGTCGCCATAGCTAGTGACGTGGATCTTCATTTTGAAAATGCAACCTGACTGATGCAATGGGTTTCGACTCTTCGGGTCCACACGGCACTGAGTCTTATGTCAGTTGGATCATTTATATAAAACACAAAACGCGTGACAATGTCATACATGCGCGTTGGTTGCAGTTGACAGACGGGGCCAATGGGCCATCAACTTGACAAGGGTAACGCTCTAGCGTATAGTATAAAAGAACAACAAAGCTGCAGTTCCCCAACCCCCTTCTCTCTCTGCAGCCTCTACACCAACACCAATGCTTATCCCATCTAAACTCCATCCTGTCTACTCAGTTGCTACTCAAATCAGGTACCAGCTACACCCAGGGACACAACAGGCAGCCTCCTCGTTTTGTTCCAGTTCATGAAAGGATGCGTTGACGTGATGCCCTCAATATTGAACTAGAAAATTCACACACATCACTGGATTTCGTCTTTAGCTCTGTGCTCTTCCTGTCTTCCTTTCCTGATCTTCCACCACATCAGGTATGTTAAGAAATTTCTCATTCAAGATGGATATAGGGCTCAAATAATTCTTTGTTTCTTTCATGATCACTCAGGAATCATCCACCTATGTGAGCATATAACATCATTTCATTGCATCTGCCTTCATTTTTGCAAATACATACATGTTGAGCGCGCGTTTAGTTCGCGAAAAGTGTGAAATTTGGCTACTGTAGCAATTTCGTTTTTATTTGGTAATTAGTGTTCAATCATGGACTAATTAGGCTCAAAACGTTCGTCTCGCAATTTCCAACCAAACTGTGCAATTAGTTTTTATTTTCGTCTACATTTAATGCTCCATGCACGTACTGCAAGATTCGATGTGACGGGTACTGTAGCACTTTTTGGGAAAACTTTTCGCGAACTAAACAAGGGCTGAATCAACTATCAACATATCATCAATAAATAAAAAAGACACACTAACCAAGCCGTGGATTCGGCATGTAATGACCATTTTCTATCTATTAATGAAATGACATGCAACTCTCCTACATGTTTGATATAAATAGAAAAGAGCTAAAGCGTAAATCCTTGTAGATTCTATCTGCACTTTAGTGCTAACACCAGGTGCTTTGTATTGATAGTTGTAGATCTCATCTGATCATCGATAGTAACTTTTGCGAAAACAAAACTCTGTAGTTCGAAAGAAAGAATTAAAAGTAAATTCCCTAGTTGGATCTAATTAGTTTCTTGTGCATATACTAATGCTGAAGTTATCAACTGATCTCAGCCACAAGTTTGCCTTACACTTTCATACGAGGATGAATGCCCAACTGTCAATCTCAAGTTTTCAAAGGTTGACCATATGCTACTGTAGTACTGTAGAGCTTTACACCTACAAGGTATAAAAAATGTGCTGTTTAAAAAGTTAAATTATTCTAGAGGATAGCCTTACTCCTGAAATGCTGATAAGAACCCAAATATTAAGATTATGTATCATGGTAGGCATTCTGTTATCTAGCGCGCTATGTAAATTTAAACATTTAAAGTTGATGAAGACAATTTAGTATCTATCTGTATGAGCTCACAGTGAATATGGATATCTAGGTTCAGTCGGTCACTAATGTATTAAAAAACTGAAAATTTGTATTGTATTCAACAGGATCAGTGAAGAACATAAATGGAGGTGAAGTCTGGTTGGTTAAACTAGCATATCCAAAATACCACATCAATAGGGAAGAAGACAAAAATATGGCAGAGGCAGCAGTAGTCCTAGCTCTTAGCAAACTTGTTACCTCTTTTGGAGTAGCATCACTGAGGGCTTTCATAAAGAAAGAAGTCACACTGTCGCAAGATTTACCAAGGACTGTGAAACGCATTGAAAGGGAATTGGACATGATTCATCATTTCTTAAGCCAAGTTGGATCAAAAATCTACAGCAATACAGTTCTTGAAGGCTGGATAGTGAGGGTGAGGAAGGTTGCTTATTGTGTCGAGGACATAATAGATGAGTACTGCTATAACATTGATCTATTACAGGAAGAAGGATTTTTCAAGAGGGTGATACACACAACCTACTATGCAAATGCTTTTCGTGTCATTGCTTCAGAAATGAAAGACATTGAGGAAGAGATCAAACACCTGTCACAACTGAAAAGAGACTACAGAGAAATGTTCAATGAGTTACTTGACAACACAAGTAACAATACTAAAATTCAATCCCTAACATATAATGAGAATCCTCGTGCCATTAAAGTAGATGACATTGTCGGCATGAAGGAATACTTGGAACTGCTGCAAAAATGGCTAGATCCCAAGGAATTAAAGCGGATAGTAGTATCAGTGTGGGGTTTTGGTGGGTTAGGTAAAACTACCCTAGTCAGGAAGGTTTACGACAGGGAAATGGGACTGAAAAGTTTTGATTGTTATGCATGGGTTAAAATATCACATAGTTATGACATTCGTGTTATATTTAGGCAGTTGATTCAGGAGCTAAATAAGGACTATGGCAAAACTCCTGCTGATGTCGGTATTATGCACTGTGATAAGCTCGGTGATGCATTAAGGGGAGCATTATCAAATAAGAGGTACTTTATTGTACTCGATGATGTTTGGGATACAAGAGCTTTTAATGAGTTATCTGACCTGTTGGTGGATAACCATAAAGGAAGTCGGATAATTATCACAACCAGGAATAATGATGTTGCTTCATTAGCACAAGAAATGTACAAGATGAAGCTTAACCCACTCGGTGCTGATGATGCATTTGAACTCTTTTGTAGAAGGACTTTCCAGAATAGCAACATGGAGTGCCCCTGTCATCTCAAGGAATTATCTAAGCAGATAGTGAACAAGTGTGGAGGTTTGCCACTAGCAATTAATGCGATAGGAAATGTACTAGCAGTACAGGAACCAGACGAGATAACATGGAGAAGAATGGATAATCAGTTTAAATGTGAGTTGGAGGACAACCCTAGGCTAGACAAAGTAAGGAGTGCACTGAGCATAAGCTTCGCGTACCTTCCAAGACACCTCAAGAACTGCTTTTTGTATTGCAGCATGTTCCCACAAGATTATATTTACACACATGAGCAGATTGTCAAGCTATGGATAGCCGAGGGTTTTGTTTCACACAGAGGGCAAAGTACATTAGAGGAGGTTGCAAACGGCTATTTTACTGAGTTGATTCATCGAAGCATGTTGCAACTTGTGGAGAATGATGAGACTGGCAGAGTGGTAAAATGCAGGATGCATGACATTGTGAGAGAATTAACTCTCTCATTTTCCAGGAAGGAAAGATTTGGTATGGCAGATATAACAAACCTTGAGAACAAGGACGATGTTCGTCGATTATTGTTGTCAAACCCTGATCAGGTGAATCAGCTGATAACATCAAGAATGGATTTTCCACACCTTCGAACATTTATTGCAACCAGAGAAGTTGCAAGTGACCAGTTGTTATGCTTATTGATTTCCAAGTATAAATACCTTTCTGTTCTGGAGCTGCGAGAGTCACCCATTACCAAGATCCCGGAAAATATTGGGAATTTATTCAATCTGCACTACCTTGGCCTGAGGAGAACGCGTGTTAAGTCCCTCCCAAGGTCAATTAAAAGGCTTTTGAATTTGGAAACGCTGGACCTGAAGTCAACTTGCATTGCAACCCTGCCAAAAAAGGTATCCAGGCTCAAGAAACTGAGGCACTTATTTGCTGAGAAATTGGCTGACGAAAAAAAGCAGCATTTACGCTACTTTCAGGGTGTGAAGTTTCCAGACGGAATTTTTGACTTGGTACAGCTGCAAACTCTCAAGACTGTCGAAGCAACCAAGAGATCAGTGGAGCTGTTGAAACGTCTGCCCGAGCTGAGGCTTCTGTGTGTTGAGAATGTACGCCGTGCTGACTGCAGGATACTGTTTGCATCCATCTCAAATATGCAGCACCTCTATAGCTTGCTCATCAGCGCCAAGGATCTAGAGGAACCTCTGAATTTTGCTGCTTTCGATCCTAGACATACACAGCTAGAGAAACTCACTATCAGAGGATGCTGGGACAATGAGACCTTCAGGGGACCAGTGTTCTGTGAGTATGGTATCAACATAAAGTATCTGACACTAACCTTTTGTGAAAATGATGCTGATCCACTGTCCTCAATCTCATTGAGCATGCCTAACCTGATATTCTTGAGCATCCGCCGGGGATGCTGGGCTGATGATATAATAGTACGTGCGGGATGGTTTCGTCAACTGAAAACCCTTTACTTGGAGAACCTGGACCGACTAAAGAGACTGTTTATCGAGGAAGGTGCCCTTGTCCGGCTTGAAGTGCTTCTTATGTTGTCTCTAACGTCTCTCAAGGAAGTTCCTAAAGGTTTGGAGCTTGTTTCATCCCTCAAGAAGCTTAATGTCTCAATGCAGCCCCCTGAATTTAAGTTAGAATGGGAAAGAGACAACTGGAGGATGAAGCTGCACCACGTCCAAGAAATATGTGTGTAAGAAGTTATTGGTTGATTGGTCACTAGTTACTGCTAAGTATTATCAAATATCAATATTTATCAGTCAAGGATTTGTATTTATTCTTGTCTGTTATGTTTCCTCCAGATCTTCAATGTTGGTATACTGGACTTTTGTTTAAAGTTTATTCATGCAGTGGTAAACAATGAATTGTAAAAATATTGTTTGCTAATTGTCAAAATATTGTTTGCTACAACAGTATATTACCATAGTTGTTCATTTGTTGTGAGAGTATTTTTTTTTTATCTCAACAGCATATTATATAATCCCTCCGTTCCAAATTCTAAGATGTTTTGGCTTTCTAGATACATTGCTTCTACTATGTATCTTGACATAGTGTATATCTAAAAAAGCCAAAATGTCTTATAATTTGGAACGGAGGGAGTAGTTCTTATTTGCGATTTTGAGGTAAGAATGACAAGGCTGATCCCGATCCCTAAAGAAAACATGTCCATTGCCACTTGAGTTTCGCACAAGAAAAGTATTTAGTGGCATCCACCTTATACACTTCACCTCCACAACTCAATTTTCCTCAGCCCTGCTAACCTACCCCATTAATGGGGTGGGTGCACATACCACTACAGTCTACAGCAGCACCTAGGTACAAGTCCACTTCTGCTTCAATAACCATGCTGTGGCTTTGAATCTTTGATCAACATATTGTAATCTACATCCACAAGTAAAAAACTAGGGAAGAATTCAATCAAGTTCATGCTGCAATTCTGTCTTAGCTTCCTACTTGAGCCTTCAAAGATCGCAAATTCGTACCGATTCGACATCAAAACAGAAGAGAACATTGTTACCAGGAGCATAGTTGTAGTAAAGTCAGGTGGCGCGGCGGGGTCGAACGCAACCGCCGGCACGCGATTACGGCTGTCGGAGCTCCCGGGACGGTTCCTGCCTCTTGGCGCGCTTCTAGCCGCCGGCCGCCGGAAGGCGCTCTGCTCCGCTCTCGGTTTCCGGAGAGGCGGAGAACAAGAGGACCTGTGGGCAGTGGGTGTGGTTCTGATTCCGGCTGCGGGCTGGGCTGTAGAAAGTAACTTTGGTGGTGCAGCGCAACCAGAAGAAGTTGGAGCGGACAGAGTGGCCTTACGGGCCTACCATTATGGGCCTGTCCTTGCCACAGCAGCGGACCAAAAGCTAGGCCTGGTTGCGATCCAAGACGCTGCACGGAGCGGAGCGAGGGAAGCACAGCGCCGGCGATGGCGACTGCGAAGCGAACCCGGCGGTGGCGGGGGCGTCGGGGCAGCGGGACAAGCCAGCGGAGTCGCTGGCTCAGCTCTTTACCAACGTCTCCCTCATGGTCCGCAGCGAGCTCCAGGTTTTCTCTTCGACCCTAATCGAAACCTTCGGGGGTCGCGCAATTACAGCCGCGTCCTCACTTTCCTGGATTTAGCTAAGCTGAACGATTGTGGTCTATTCCCGGTTATCGACTCTATGAGAGGAGTAATTTTAAGTGCGCATTAGTCAACTGGTAATATACCTTAAAAAAATCAACTAGTTGCTCATATTCAAACCCTTATCCACCTTATTTGGGTAGGGTATCTGGGTATGGTAATTTTGTTTTATCCCACACAAATGGGTAGAGGAGGGCATGGGGAGTGGATTACCCCTGGATGTCTTTAGTTCGATTAATCACCTATCAGTAGAAATTGGTGGATCAGATAATGCAAAGATCATTTTAGTTTTGGGTTTCTAATGTGGGATCCTAATGTTGGTCTTACTGCAGTAATCTGCACAAAGTACCCAGTGCTATATTGAATCATCTGCTACAAATTTTATTTAATTTCGCTAAAATTTTAAAGTGTGAACATGACATTTTTAATTCTAGGGCCCAGCTTTGACATGGGGTCCAAATATATATCTAGCCACACTAAGTTGCACAAAGTAGTCATCCATTTTAACGAGTCATCTCCAACTAATTTCAGTCAGTTTTGTGAAAAAAATCAGTCTGGTAATGCTCGGTGATGATTTTGGTAAGGCAACGCGGCAAATCACGCCGTAACCCTAGCGCAGATCACTTCCCTATTGTCCTGCTTTACTGGTGGCCAGCAGCTTTAAAATTCATAGTAGTTAGGAAGATTGTTCTAGCCGGATGTTTGCTGAATTTGATACATTCAGTTTTTTTTCTTTTCATTTGCTGTGCTCCCATGTGTGCTAACCCTTTAGGTTCAAATGATGGGTGGCAGTGGTAGCTGTGTGCCTCCAAACCTCACAAACATCTCTTGCAAACGAAAGTATCTACAGTTTAGGTGTTAAAAGATGCTATGCTATTTGCAGTGCTGGTGTATCGAAATGAATTCACGGTGAATGAATTTCTTTGGAAAGGTAGTTGTAGCAGCTAGTTGTGACCCCTGATTTCTGAGTAGTTTCTAGTATTGCTTCATATTTACAGACTAAGAAGAAGAATGGCTCAATTATCTTACCCCCATTTTTTTTCGGGACTGAATTCTTTAATTATCCTAGGCGCTTGGATTATAGGGAAGCATAGGAGAATGTTTGCGTCTTTGAGGGTGCTTCTCTAAGGGAATTCAAAGATGAGCATAGCCTCTGGTGCATGGCCGGAGCTAAGAAACTACAAGGTCTAGAGCTTAGTGCTAGAGTTTAATGTGGTGGTCGAGTCCTTTTTTTCTGTATTCAAGGTGATCTTGTAATTTATTTTAGAGTTAAATGCACCAGAGGTCTATTAACTTGTGAGGAGGTTTCGGTTAGGTCCATCAACTTCCAAAGTGGATTTTTGGGTCCATAAACTTTGTACGCTGAATCACTTAGGTCCATACCTCTCCACGTTGTCTTCTCGTGCTGATGTGGCATGATGCCGTGGCCATGCGAGCGTGCAGGTGGCTTCCTCCGGCGGCGCTTCATCCCCTCCTCCATGGCCGACCGGCGGCGCAACTCCAACAGCTTTCCTCCGGCGCCCACATGCTTTCGCCGCCTGCACCGCTACCTGCTATTCTTTGCTTGTCATTGTCGACGATGCCGCCTGAACGACGACCACCGACGATGACTGCCTCGCTTTCATTGCGGTTGCTTCGTTGTTGCTGCTCATTGCCGTCGTCGTCGACAAGTCGCGCCAAGCCACACTTGGCCTCGCTTCGAGGCTTTCTTCAAGACGTCGTCGTCTGTCATCGATCGTATTCATACGTGGCGGCGACGATATATCGATGGCGCCGACGACGATGACCGTGTCGCCATCCGGCGAGATCAGCGAGGCCGCTTAGCGATGGCGGGCACGTGCGTTCGGCGAGCGTGCCGTGCCACACGCACTCGCTGGCCGGCGAGCGTGGGCGACCAGCTCCTGGCGCTGCGGTCATGGGCGTCCAAAGCCGAGGCCGTCGCCGCCGACCACGAGCACAAACCCGCCCCACCAGGGGCGCCTCGGCACGAGATGGACGCCTTCTTCCACGCCACCGTGTTGGAGCTGTTCGCCAGGGCCAGCGAGACGAGCCTCGGCCTCGGCCCCGTCCACGTCGGCGTGTTGGTCGTCAACGTCCAACGTTCCACCCGGCGTCGTCGCTCGCGTCCCGGATCGTCGCAGCGCGCGCGGCATCGCGCGACGGCGTCGCGCCTACAACCTCTCCGGATGGGATGCGCCGCCATGCTCGTCGCCGTGGACCTTGCCCGGAGCACCATGCACGCGGTCCCCGGTCCCGATCCCTCATGGCGCCTGACAACTGGCGCTGTCGTCTCCTCGGAGTGCATCACGCCCAAGCGCTACGCTGGCGCGACAGTCGATGATGTCTTTGAGCCACATCGCCTCTTCAGCTGGCGGCTCGCCGCGCATCCTCCCCCGTCGTGGAGCTTCGCCCGCTTCCACAATTTGCTCATTGTCATTGCCGTCCTTTAGCTTGCGATGATGGGCCAGTGCGGGCAGCCAAACCTCTCTGCTCTAACATTGCGGTGCCGGTGTCTGCTGCGCCAAGCGCTTCCATAGCAGGTCTTGGCCGTGGCCGTATTATTTCTGCCACGAAAGGTAGCCGCCGCGAGCTCCTCTCTAGCGAAGCGCCAAGAGCCATCCTCACCGGCGCGAAGCTCCATCCCCGACGCAAGCGCCGCCCGACGAGTTCAGCCCTTGGCGAGCCCCGTCGTAAAGATCTTTGCGGCACCAGCTTCATGGCCGACATGTGCCTTTGTTCGTTCGGGTGCCCCAGGTCGCGGAGCTCTTGGGCGATCGCGTCGGCTCGGCGGACAGCCACCTCTCGGGGCGGAACTCGAGGCAACGCATGTTCGTAGCCACCGACGCACGCGCAGCGTCTGCGGCGCTAGCTAGCAGCCGTGGCGGCCGGCCGCGCGTCCCGAGGTGCTTCAGACGCCGCGTCCCTGGTGCCGTCCTTCACGTCGGCGGCGAAAAGCGAGCATGGCTCCACCGACGCCGGCCTAACACATGCCACGGCGCCCTCTCACGTAGTCCGGTCCGGCAAAGATCGGCAGCCTGTGGTCGCAACTCAAACCCGGCCGAGTGGGCGACGTAGCCCAACGCCGAGCATCCGGTTGCCCATGCCCTGGATGGGGAACCACACCACGTACCTGCATTCGGCGCGGTCGCCGTTGCGGCTGGACGTGAGCAGCGCCATGGCTCATGCCCTCGCACACCTCCAGCTCCTGGAGCAGCGCCATCGATATCGTCGTCGTCACGTACGAATACGATCGATCTGTACGTACATGCGTACGTCTTGAAGAAGCCCATGAGCGAGGCCAAGTGTGGCACTAGCCGTAGCTCGTCGGCGACGGCGGCGAGCAGCAACAGCAAGCAGCTGCAGCGGGGCGGGTCGTCGTCGTCATGGTCGGGCGGGTCGTCGTTCAGGGCCGGCATCGTCGACGGCGGCGAGCAGCAACAGCAAGCAGCTGCAGCGGGGCGGCAAAGCATAGGGGCGGCGGAGGAAGCTGTTGGAGTTGCGCCGGCGGCTGGCTATGGAGGAGGGGACGAAGCGCCGCCGGAGGAAGCCACCTGCATGGCCACGGCATCATGCCACATCAGCACGAGAAGCCAACGTGGAGAGATATATACCTAAGTGATACGGCGTACAAAGTTTATGAACCCAAAAAGCTACTTTGGAAGTTGATGGACCTAATCGAAACCTTCTCACAGGTTAATGGACCTCTGGTGCATTTAACTCTTTATTTTAACCACCTCTCATATTTGGTCCCCGTAGGAGATGTGTGTGATGTATGGGGACCTTTTCTTTCTCTCTAATACAAAGAAGCGCAGCTCTCCTGCGTTTTTGAAAAAAAAAAATCTTACCCCCATTATTTGCTGGAAACTGACCAGAAAAGGATACCAGGTTGGGTGTGGTGAGTACGAGTATGGATTTGGGATTTGGGAACCTAGGACATGTGGTCCACACCCGACTTTTATAGGCTGAAATTGCAACAGATCCTTACATTGACCTAGCTCACTAGTTACAACTTTAGTAGTACTTTACATAACAGGAGGCTAATCATTTCCCTTGACATGGCAAGGAACGGCTAATAACTGTGTGACTAGCTCAGCGGCTATGATAGATTGTCACCATTCACTAAACATTAATTTTCTTTTCATGGACATGCTGGATCAAAAGTTCAAAACAACAAAAACGAATGTACAGTATTATTGGAATGGAGGCTAACTTGGTATCATGGTGTGTTATGTTATTGGCAAGAGTACTGGTCTATATATGACACTTCCTTTTGTGGCTACCGAGTAAATTTTCAAATTTGCCAATAAACTTTCACTCTGTCCTTTTGAGCAATAAACAATTATAATTAACCCTAAACAATTTAGGCTTGTGATAAAAGAACACTCTGACTAGTTAGGGTAAAAATAACTTTAAAAAAGAATATAGTCGTTAAAATTTAATAGAACTAACATAGTAACATCCCCCCAAACCCCCAAATCTGGCCCTTGAAATGAAAAACAATTTGTTTTCCTATGTGGTATGAAAGTTGAACCCTTATTAATGTTCCTCGGTAAGGCTATATAAGTAGCATGTACTCCCTCCATACCAAATTATAGTTCACTTGAGCTTTGTTCTAAGTCAAACTTTAGTTCTCCATGAAATATGTCTTGCTAGTGCATTGATTTGAACTTGTAGATGTCAATATATTTTCTAAAAAACTAGTCAAAGTTAGAGATGCGTTGCTTAGGACAAAGCTATTGCGAACTATAATTCGGAATACAGAGAGTATTGGTTATGTTGTAAGCTGACATGTGCGGTAACAAGCAACTTTCAATTAAATTTAATTTATTGACCAGGACTTGAGTGTCTGTCATTGTTGTCATTGCTTTCAGGGGACTAACAATCAGCTGGCTCTGCTTGAGAAGATGAATGACCGCGTAGCGCGGGAGTACAGCAACTATGGTGACATTGCCGCTGGTCTGCGAGTCTTTGTAGAGCAGCTGAACGAGAAAAACCGAGGCTTCGACGATTACGTGTCGCAGATCGATGCGATAGATCAACAGGTGACTGAGTTTGAGGCAGTGGTGTCCATGCTCGACAAGCGCGTTGCCCTCTTGGAAAAGAAAGTAAAATCGGCCTATCACATTTCTGCTACCCAATGATTTCCCATCCACAGACCACTACTACGCAGTTTCTTTTGCCGACACTTGAGTCGAGCTTATCCAAGAAACATATTATATTCTGGATCAATGAGGAGACAGCGCTGTAGGTGCTGCTAAGTTTCCACCATTGCAATGATGCAATCAGATTCCAAGTTGTGCTGGAGTAACTTTCAGACAGATTAGCCAGCAGTTGTGATTTTGTCCCTCACAGTAGTAGTACTGTATTTGGTAGTAGTAGGTATTAGTGCCAGGAAATTGATACATGAGTGCCGGATTGTACGGGGCCTAATCATTGCCTACTGAGGCACAAGAAACCTGTCCCTGTTGTGTATAGTAATTTCTGGATCAATGGGCGAACTGCATCTTGCAGTGTACGCGCATGCTTCCAAGATTCCTGCAGATTTTCGGTCCACGAAATTGGCTGCAGGAGACTGGTCAATGACATGTGGAGGCTCTGGAGCTGAATCCTCCAGTACCAAAAAATTCTTGAGCTGGATGATTTCACATGCAGATGCAGCTTGCCGTTGTGCTGCCTGAGCTCTTCTACTACGTGGAGCTGAACTACACTTCCTTTTTTTGTTTCAGCGGAATTTGATCGTTCGGATGCCTTTTCAAACTGCATGATTTTTGAGCAAAATCTGGCCGTCTTTGCTTCGATGGGATCAACGCCTCAGTGGAGCACGGCACAGGCAGATTTGACCTCCGTTTGTATTGCACCGGGAAACCCGTCGACTTGACCTCGTGCTCACTGCCCAGACGTCACAAGATGCGAAAGGGGATTTTTAAATATTCGAGCAGAACAGGTTTCCTTGAGAATGCAGTGGACCATTCTTGGAACAGCGGCACTTGCCCTCGCCACAAGTCAAATTAAATTATTAGTCAACAAGAGGACAGCGATTGGTTTGGTTTAGCCTAATGTAACGTGACAGCTCCATCGGCGGTTGCCACGCTGGGTATCAGCCTTTCGGTTGGCTGGTTCGTATCATTGCTGGTTCGTTTACGTGAGAGAGAAATACTGTTGGTTGGTTTAGATAAATAGTGTTTTTGTGAGGGGGCTGGCCAGCCCAGCCCCAACCGAACGAGCCGTATATCATCAGATCCTGCACCCGTAGACACTGTGCGGTGGGGCCAGGCCCTCTGTTAGAGGGTGCAGGCAGCAGTGACAGTGAGCGGGCGATGGGAGAGCACCTGTCAGTCCAAAATAATAACAGTGAGCCGAGGCCAGCATGTAACTGTCTGTATCTAGCTAATAGTGTTTTCCTCTCACACTAGCCAGCAGTACTTTCAATTGATGGCTTATAAACCAATTCAGCCGAACAGGCTGCATATGGCTGGCCTCGGATGGTTTAAGCTTCCAGCTCGTCGCCGTCGAGCACAAGGCTGGTTTGGTTGCTGCAGCGCAGGCACCGGTCCCTGGACTTTTGGGATATTGTGTGATGGTGGTGTCGGCCTTTTGCTGATGCGTATGGTCACGTAGGGCCTGTTCGGCAGGACTGAAAAATATTGTTCCGGCTGATTGTTGTGAGAGAAAAATACTGTTCTGGCATGACGTGAACAGTGATTTCGTGAGAGCAAGAACCAGCCAGCCAGCCGGCTTAAAGCCAGCCGAACGGGCTCATAAATGGCTACTAAAACGCGAAAATGATTTAATTAACTCCCTTTTTCTTCTGATGGCAAAGAATTGGTTGTATATGCTGACGGTGGTATTAGTTTATGTGTTATATATAATATAGCGATTCATCATTTTTAATGGGCTTTTGCAAGCATCGATCCTTTGGAATGTTTTTTTTTTCTGATTTCACTGTGTACGTAAACGCCAAAGACTTTGGTATGGCATATGGAATGCAAGAAAATAGGAATAGATTAAACGAAAGGATTGTTAAATTAAAAAAAACACAGCAATAGATCAGTGTTTAATTTCATCATTCAAGCCACCGCGTGTTATCTTAGCTAGAGATTAGAGATCCCACGAATTTAAAACGAATCTGTTGTACTACATAATCATTTAGAAAGATTGCAAAAAACAATTATTGACGCATATGTTCCAAGTAAATAGAAATAGAAAAAATCAACATCAAAATACAATGTACAACTAACATGAGAAGTGGCCATAAACCTAAGAGCTTGATGTACGCCAAAAACATGCAATGCTCCTACATCTATTTAAATAAAGTATTTTCATAATAGCGGTGCTCTATACATGTGATTGTATGTGTTAACATGTAGCATTGTACTATATACATAGATTTGACAGCCTAACCACCCCGCAAGTCGTGTCTCGCCAATTGCCCAAATTTCATCACAATACTATCCAAATATAGATCGGAGACTTATATCAAGTAACCAATACTATCAAAATATATAGTACTCCCATCAATTTTCTAATAACACAACACATATGCGCCAAAATAATGGTATTTGCACATTGTTCCATTTTTCTCTCTCTTTTTTTCCAAACTGTTCAACCGAGGTTGTTGGAGACCTGTTCTGCTTCAAACAACTGCCATGCCTCACCGTGCCCCCCTGCCGTGCAAAAACCACCCAAATTATCATCACAATTCACACCCAGAATTGACAATTCCAAGTTTCCAACGTCGCAAGTGTAACACCCTAGGTGTTAGTTTTGCATAACTTGACTTGCATAGCATGATCATCAAGCATTCATATATATGCATTTACACTTGAAACATTCAATTGAAACATGTGCAACATTTCTTAGTATTTCATGTTTTCATATGAATATGCATATGATTATGAGTGTATACATGTGATTGGTTGTATGAGTCACAAAAACATGTTAGCAACACTTAGGTTAGCAAATGGAACATTGTTCATGAATGTCACCTTTCATGATCAAGCACTTAAGTAATGTTACATGTGTTGACCTGGATAGCCCTATGTGTGACCAATGCATGAAATGATTGGGTGACCTTGCAATTAGCTTAAACATGTTTAGTATGTCATCATGAACAACTTTGGTATTCATGACTAGGGATAATTTAGTCACCAAGTCATAGTTTAAGTGTATACTATCATTTAAATGTAGCATGTTTGACCAAGTTTGAACCATATGGTAGAGACCTTGCATGGATGTGGTCACTAAAGCAAAGTTGTAGTATTTGATAAGGGGAACAACTTTTATGTTTGGGTCATAAACTAGTTTAGCTCCTAACATACTTGAAATTGACTCACAAAATCAACTTTGCACTGTTTTATACACTTAGGCAATTTTGCTAGGTCAGTTTAACTGACAGTGTCGATGCAGCCAGTTTTGAGTTGACTTTACTCTCTGTTCATTGCGAATTAGACTTTGATTTCTAAAGGAGTATTGTAGGTGGTATATAGGGTTACGATTGTTGTTAATACTGTTTGCGCTATGGAGTTACGGATTTGGAGTTTGAGCGTCATAGAAACGGGCTGTCAGTCGCAATCGCAGGGCTCTGATGGCGGCCGAGCTCACGCCGCGGTGGCCGACAGAGCCCAGGCAGCGTGCGCCATCTGGCGGTAGTACGCCGGCGCTGCCCCCACAATTCAGGCCGTCACGGGCACGTCGACGCCATGCACCCTCCCTGCCTCCTTATCTGCCTTCGTCCACGCCCGGTAGCTTCATTCAAGCACACGAGAGCCAGCGCCGCGCCTTCGCCATTGCTGCTGAGCCAAACGCCGCCGCGCAGCTCCTTCTCCAGCCAACCGTTGCGCCATTGCTTGCAACCGTAGGCGCGCCGTGCTTCGACCTACCTCCTTGACCCCTTCGTAGTCGCATTTGAGCCAAGGTGAGGGCCCATTGGCCGTTTCCATCGCCGCCGCCATCATTGGCGCCTCGCCGAAGCGCGAGCTCGCCGTGGCCGCACCGCCTCCGACCGCCATTAGCCGTAATGGTTGGTGCGCTAGAACCGCCGTCGTGGGTAGCAGCTCGGAGTATCCCTAGATAGAATCCTCGCGGTCACCGCCGGCGTATCACCGTAGACCATGTCCGCCGCACCGCCATGGCCGCCGCCGTCGTCGTTAGCGCCGGCGAGAGGCCCAACCAAGTAGCTCAACCGGTGTGCTAGGTCACGAGGGTCACAGTAGTAGAGGTGCCGTCGCCGGTGAAGCTCGCCGTCGGTGGACTTTGGCAGCGCAGCGTGGAGCAGCGCCGCCTGCTCTGTTCTTGTCTCGTTGACATGTGGGGTCAACTGTTTGCGGGTCCCACCGGTCAGCGATAGTAGTAGAGAAGGATAGTTCATTTTGATTCTAGATTTCATGTGTTTTATGATTTTTAGATCTCCAGTTGTATAGCTTCAAAAATTGTGAAATAAATTTGGTAGTGTTACTTAGGAAGTGTAGTATTTAATAAAAATATGATCTTGACACTTATAGTAGAAATTTTGGCATATTTAAATAGGAATTTGAAATGTGTTTTGAATACATGCAAACTTGTTTATTTTATATCTAGAGTTCCTGTGCTCCAAAAATTATGAAATTTTTATGGTAATCTATTCTTGACATGTATGAGCTCTGGTAAAAATTTAAGAGTTAGTTCATGAATAGATTTTTAGTTATAGATTTTCATTATATGATTAGGTGATCCTTGTGTAAATTGTTATAAATTATTTATGAATCCAATGCTCATGAAATTTATTTGAGGTTGTCCTAATACCTTATGGATGCCAAGAAAAATATAAAATCTGTCGCTTGACACTTTTCACTAGAGTTTCCTATTTATGTTATTTTAAGTCTTTATGCCTTGTTATTTTTGCATAGTATGTTTTACTTGGTAAAATGGCATGAAACTTTTAAAATAGTCTATTGGTAGCACTAGTAAGCCACTGTAAATTTCTGAGAATTTATTATGCACATTGGGTATACATTTATTAATTAACCTAAGTATCTAAATAAAATAATAAAGGTATTTAAATAAATAGTTTGGGCTTCACCATTATGTGTTCTTGAATGTTTTTGGTATGCTTGAACTGTTGGTAGGCTTTGTGTTATAAAAATTTGAATACTTATATGAAGTAGAAGTATTGTTGCTTCCTAAGGCGAATTGAATAGTTTCCGGACAGATTCTATAGTTTGATAAGTTGCATGATAAAAATGTTGTTTGCTGTAAAAATGGTTAATAACAAAGTTGTAGATAACTTCATCATATGTCTTGTGTTAAAATTTCAGGACCATAGGTCAAACGGTTTAGGAATTACAGCTGTTTAAAGTTAGCATTTTCGAATTGCTTGCTCTCTGAAATTTCTGGACAGCGCTGGATTGATTGTCTGTTTTGGTTAAGATAAAGTGTGAATTAGCTTTTAGTGATTAAATAAGAGTTGTAGACAATTTTATAATATTTCCAGAAAGTCTAATATCACAGCATTTGGATAAGTAGAACTTCAGTTATGAGTAAAACAAGCAGCTATTGTTTTGTGTGTAGTAAATGAATTGTAAATGTGTTTGATTAAGTAATCAAGAAGAGATATGCACATACTCGGTAAAATATGATGCATTTGTTAACACCATGCTGTTAAGAATACTTATACGAATGCATTCATCATGTGTCATCATTTTATACTTGTACGCATGTATGCATTCGCAATACCTTATGCCATATTCATGCATATAGGATCGACAGATGAGATAACGTTGCTGGAATTCAACGAAGGAGAGGAAGGAGATCAGCAGGAGAATCCTCAAGCCGCAGCTCCCGAAGACGAGGAGCAGACCCCAGAAGAGCTTTCGGAGTGCCCTGATCACCGCCCCACTTCCTTTCTGCGAGGCAAGCCCTGGAGCATTTTAAGTCTCCCAGTATTTTACAAATGATTACTTAAGTACTTATGATTGATGTATTAGGTTATAAGAGTTGAATGGAAACACTTGATGCATGGAACTACCTTGTCCAGATATATACACCTTTCACCCTGTATAGGTCCAGGATCGAATATATGCTTAACCATGCTTAGACCGATAGAAGTCGGGTGATTTCCTGTCACCTGCGAGATATAGGTGGATCCAAAGCACGATTGACTATATTTGCTATCGTAGAAAAGAACCATGGGTTAAAAAGTAAATCGAGGTCGGACGGAGTCTATGGTAGGATGACTCATGTGATTCCGTCTGTGCCGATTAAGGACCGTACCATTGTTGGACTTTCTGACAAGATTGAACGCATGCCTATCACTTAGCTGGCCAGATAACTCGTTCCGACCGTGAAGCCGAGTAGCTCAACTCAGGCTGGGCCCCGTTCTGTTGTGCGCTCCTTGCGGGGGGCGATCAGACCGAGCCCAAGGGCAGGCTAGGCCTGAACGTCCTGGCATCTGGTGTCCCAGATTGTGCGACGCGGTACGGACCCGCGAAATGTGTACCTGAGTTGTACCAAAGGTGACCCGACGCGACCCCGACGGGGGAAGTGTGGGTTTGTGTTAGGAATAAATTCCCAGCTGGTTGAAATCGATTCGAATCGCCGTCTCTCCCGGATAGTGAGAAACTTGGCTAGCTCCAGCATCGTAGTAATTGTATTATGGAACATGATGGTTCGAACGAATATAAAATTACAATACCTGCTATGGTTACTATTGCATGCTTTTAAAATGATATACCACATGTTTGGCACAGGATAGTTGCTAATCTAAAAATGGATAGTTATAATTAACCTGATATTAGAACCATAATTGTATAACTAAGTTAATCGCTTTTATGCAAAATGTTGTCAAGCTATCCCCACTTATACAGTCTTGCATAATCCTTAGAGTCGAATTATTTCTGATTTATGACGGGTAAATCTAGCTGAATACCTTCTTGTACTTAGGGTTTTATTTCCCATTGTTGTAGATGGCACTGTGTATCATGGTTATTGCAAGTGTTGCTTCTATCCCACCGTGGATGAGGAGTAAGCCTTGGACAGGCTTCTTATTAATCCTTCTACATGGTTTTGTAGACCGTGATCGTATTTTGGCATTGTATTAAACTATGTTGGAAACTTTACTTTCAAACTTAATTTGCTTTCGCTTTTATCTATCAACTCGGTTTGTAATAACTGTGTTTCATACTCTGATGATGAAAATATATCTATGAACTTTATATAATATGTGACATGTATGTTGAATCATGTACGATCTTGGTTGTTGTCAATCGTTTATCGAGACCCGTCGTGGTACTCGACAGACTACCCGGTTTATATGGGCTCAAGTATGATAGTGCGACCGCTTGCGGGCCACCATTGTACTTGTGTTCTTATAAATTGGTCGGTTCTGCGACAGCAGGCTCGGGACATTTAACTTTTTGCCATCCTTACGGATGACACTCCTTCGTTTGTCATTTTTACATGGACACCTACACACTTACCATCGCAAACAGTAACACTCCTAATTTTTTTTTTGCTATTTTTGCTGATGTGGCATGCCACGCAGTTAGCCAGCATAGCAGCGCCTCTCCTCCCGATGCTGCTTCTCTCTCCCTCCACTCGCTGACATGTGGGACCCACTAGTCAGGTTCATCTTCAACCTCTGGCCACCGGAGAAGGCTACAAGTGCGGGGATGGGTCACCTCCACGGCGACGGGGTAGGCTGCTGCTGCGAGCTCTACGACGCTCCCGTGGCCATGCACTGCGCGTCGGACGCGGCCTTGCGCCGCCAGCGACGTCAAGGTGCACGGCGCCAACTCCCTTGCGTCGCGGCACCACCACAGTGATCGCACGTGCCTCCTGCTCGTGGTCGCGGGATCGCCGGCACCGGCGCTGGATGAGGACGGGTACGAGTCAGCGGCAACCTCCTGCGTGCCCACGACCGACTCGGCGACGTCCGCAGCGAAGGCGCGGGGCCCGCGCGTCGGCCGGGAGTGGGATCCCGAGCCCGGGCACGCGCACCGAGGCGGTGCTCGAGGGGTGGGCCAAGCGGACGGGCCTCGCGTCGGGGTCGAAGGCTCGCTGGCGCTCCGCGCGGGTGCTCCTGGCCTGCGCCCACGACCTCGCCTCCACGCGCCGCCATCTTTGCCATGCATTTATGGCGGAGGTGGCGGCGGCGCGTGGGATCGACGGCGGGAGCGGGGCGAGGCGGTAGGATCCACGACCTGGCCTAAGCGTCTTGCGCCGTGCGTGCAAGCAGCCTTCGGGTATGTGGCCGTCATGGCCACCAGAAATAGCGCTCACAGGAACATGATCCCCTCCCCCACGCATGCTCGCCCCTTCTCCGGTGGCCAGAGGTTGAAGATGAACTTGACTGGTAGGGCCCACATGTCAGCGAGTGGAGGGAGAGAGAAGCAGAGGCAGCGGGAGGAGAGGCGCTGGCACGCTGGCTGACTGTGTGGCATACCACGTTAGAAAAAATAGTAAAAAATTAAAAAGATTACTGTTTGTGATGGATGTCCGTATAAAAATGACAAACGAACCAGTGTTATCCGTAAGTACGAAAAAAAAAAGTTACACCGCAGACTGCACAGCCCTCCTCTCTTCTCTCTCCTTCCCCACACTCTTTCCGCGACGCCAAAGGAAACTGAAAGCCATCGACGCGCTCCGCCCACCCAGCCACCCTCCCCTTCCCCTTCCCCGCGCCCTCCTCACCTCCGCCTCCCAGCCCAGCCGCAAACCCTAACCCTAGATGGGCGCTGTCACCTCGACGGTCGCCGCGCGCTTCGCCTTCTTCCCGCCGAGCCCCCCGTCGTACGGTGTGGAGCAGCCGCAACAGCCGCCGCCGCCGCCGGTGGCCCCTGCCGCCCCCGAGCCGGCGGCGGCGGTGAAGGAGGGGGAGGAGAAGGGAGTTGGCGGAGGAGGAGGCGCGGTGGTGGAGCTCACGGGCGTCCCGCGGAGGGGCAACGTGGAGGCGCGGCGGCTGCGGACGAAGCGGGGCACGGAGGTGGTCGCGATGCACGTGCGCCAGGCGGGGGCCAAGCTCACGCTGCTCTACTCCCACGGCAACGCCGCCGACCTCGGCCAGATGTACGAGCTCTTCGTCGAGCTCAGCGCCCACCTCAACGTCAACCTCATGGGGTACGCGTACACGCCCAGCCCCGTTCCCCACTTCCACACGCGCTCTCTCCCCGATTGAGTTGCATTGGCTCAGATTGCGATGCGATTCGATGCTCCCCCTCGTTGCAATTCTCTGCCGTTGGGACCACCGTGGGTTTGCAGTGTATATCCTTGGATCTTCCTGATCGTGTGTCCCTGGATCGGAGCTACTGCTGCAATCTTATCTCGACTCTCGAGTTAGAATGCCGCTCGTGTTCATTTGAATGAAATGTTGGGATACTGGGGCGGATCACTGGGGTTGCTGCCTCCTACCTTCGATGACGGATGCAACCTGACCAATTACTATTGACTTGAGGCATTCATGATCCCAGTATGAAGCTGTACGAATGCTGGAATAGTGCTTGATGCTGCTTGGTTTGCTTGCAATAGTTCACCTTTTTTTTTCTTGGCTTTGAAATCCTATGTTTGACACTGTTACGTTAGCTGATTTGTGGTTGTCGTCATTTTGATTTTTCTGTGAGGCTGTTTCATTTTATGATTGGAATAAACCTGGCCATGTCTGTTTGTGGCGATTGCTCTCCAGTCTATGTAATTTACTTAATAATATTAGATAGCACAAATAACATTTAGATTTTTAGTTCCTAATTGCTATAGGTTATTTTGTGACTGACTTGACTCTATGTGAGGTGGCATGGAGCCTGGTTTTTGTTTGTTTGCATATATTTTGATCGTTAGATGTTACTACATTTCCTGGTTTAATTGGAACTGTTCACCAATGGAGTTTGGTACAAACAAATTTTTTTTTTTTTGGGTAGCAGTGCGCTGAAATAGCACGTGCTTGCAGGAGCATGAAATTGATACATACATTCATGCAGTTTGTCTGTTTGGTAGCGCTTGTAAAGTTCTAATACTGAAATTGCTGGTCAAAAGTTTCAGTTGAGGAATAATTTTGCAAATCTTTTGTTATTCACTATCTGAGGAAGTGTTCAAACGGTTAAATTAATTACTGGCAGTTGGTAATTCTACATAAGCGGAAGTTAGGAAACACAAATCTTAGTATTATTTCTATTTAAATAGAAATGGTTTATCTTTCTTGCTTGACCATTCTGGCACTTTATTTTGAGCACACTTCCGTTAAAGATTCTGGGGTTAGCCCATTTGTTTCGCTCTCCCTGTTTGGTTTGGTGAAATAGCTCAGGAAATGAGGAATCTTTGTTTTTAAATTTCCATTCGACTCTACTTTAAGGTCCATGTTTCAGGGGAAAATAAAGCTGTTAAAGCAATTCTTGGTCCAATGTGCCTGATGATTGGTGGTCTGGTGGTTGATTGTCGATTTGAGAATCATTGATTGATTCAGTGAATCTAGCAGCTGTAGCCAATTTAAAATTCTGTGGTTAGAAAGAATTGCCTGTTGGTTTGTCCTCTGCTCCTTTTCTTTAAGCCAAGCTTTTTCTTGCTTTTGTTATGTTGTTTGCTAATAATATAATTGACATTCCTTTCATCTTTTTTCTTATTGCTCTGTCCTTTGAACCCACTTTTTGTCCTCTTTATAGCCATGCATTTTGCCATGTACCATCATGCTGCGTGGTTACTTTAACTAGTTGATTGTGTTTCGTTGAGTAATGTAACTTCAACATCACGGAGGACTGCTTCTGACATGGTCCATAGGGCCTTCGTGGCTACCTTGGGACCTCTGTTATACTTAAATTTCTTGCATGATTACTAGATACCATTCATAACTCAGGCATCAGTGTTCATTACCAGTGATTACTGATACATGTTCCTAGAATGGAACTTAGCAAACTGAAATGTCTTTGCATTAACCGAGATGCGCTATCAGGTATCAGCTGACTTTCATTTTTCTTATCAAATGAAAAAAAGATAAATATGAGTCGTGAACAGCTGAAAGTGACTCAGAGAAGTAGCTTAAACATTTTTTTCACAAAAGAGCTGAGTAAAATTATTTTATATCCATGAATAACCACATTAAGGGTCAAGGTTGTCTTATAACGAAACATGTTCATGCTCATTAGCCTATCCATTAGCTGCTGGATAATACTATAGGTGTTCATAACTTCAAAGTGATTGTGTGATCCATATGTTGCCAATTTCACATGGTTGAGTGTCACAACTGCACTTTATTTTTTCTTGGATATTGGCAGTTTGTGTTTAGGAGGTTTCATAATCCAAAAAATAAGAGTATTGTCAGATGAAACCATTTTCAAAGGTCCTTATGTTTTGGAAACCGCATGGTGAACCCCTCAGCCCCCTCCCGCCGCACCCCTTTTATCCTAATTGGGTGAAATATTAATACCTTGTCTACCATTACTTTGCAGCTATGACTATTCTGGTTATGGGCAATCCACTGGGGAGGTACACACCTTTATTTGTTGGTAACTTCTAACTTTTTTCTTAATATCATTAATGCTCATGATGCTAACCCTTTATCTTTATCTGATACTGCAGCCTAGTGAACAAAACACTTATGCTGACATAGAAGCTGTATACAGATGCCTCATAGAAACCTATGGAGCTGCTGAGGATAATATCATTCTTTATGGCCAATCAGTGGGCAGTGGTCCTACTTTGGATTTAGCATCCCGATTAACTCGTTTGAGAGCAGTTGTTCTACATAGCCCAATTTTGTCTGGCTTAAGAGTGATGTATCCTGTAAAACATACATACTGGTTTGACATATACAAGGTAATTAATATACCGATGTTCGTGATCTTATTAATTGCTTAACCACATCTAAATTTGCCTTGTATTCGCAGAACATCGACAAAATTCCATTAGTCAGGTGTCCCGTGCTAGTGATACATGTGAGTATTCTTCATTTCTATAGCAAACCTTATGAGGACATGCATGTTTTCGCTCTTTCTTGAATTTTTCATTAGCATATGCATGTGGATTTTTTTGTTGCTTTAATGCGCTTTAATGTTACATCTGTGAACTTGTAGATAAGCGTTATAGCATTTAGGCTTCTTAATGGAGGGAATGCCCATACACATCCATTATTTGAAATGTTTGTTGTGGTTAATTTTATGGGAAGCCATGGACTCCAGTCCTACCTGGGGGTTGTTTTAACGAGGGGATAGCTCCAGGAATTTTTAGGAAGGATTTGACCCAAATTCGCTGTCCAAACAGGCCCCTGTTTACACAAACCTACATTGTCTAGTTTAGGCCTTGGGTATTCGTTTTAAGACCTGTTATTTTTTCACCAGAACGTGTTACATTTTAGTTTCTGAAAAAGCGTCATCAGTGTTAACTACATGATACACATTATTGTTTATGACGTCTACAGTTGTATCAAACTATCCAATTGGGGCTTTACCAAGTGTAATTGACTTATTATTGATTGTTGCTTACTTTTGGCAATAGATCATGTTAGTTGAGTTTTGATTAACCTGCTGGTGAAAAAATCCTCATGCGAGCACTATACGTAGGGCTATCAAAGCTATTGTTTCTGGCAGGAAGAGTTAATTACGTAGGCATCATCAAAGCTATAGTTTCTGGCAGGAAGACTTAATTAGATGGTAAAAGTTTTCTAGGTTTGGTGACTAGAAAGATGAATCACAATTGAGTGCTAGTGTTTTATGGAAACATGGGGCAATTAGTTTGTTACTAGGATCAACTTTGTCATGATTCATACTACAATTTCGTACTATACGTGTAGTCATCTTTGGAAAAAGTTGCTAAAGTTTTCTCCAGATGTCCAGCCTGTTCATTCTAGTCAAGATGCAGAAGCAGCATGCACATGCTCGTGATTTTAATATGATATCTTCTCTCAGGGTACAGCCGATGAGGTTGTTGACTGTTCCCACGGGCGGTCACTGTGGGAACTTGCTGAGGTGAAGTACGAGCCGCTGTGGATCAAAGGCGGGAACCACTGTAACCTAGAACTGTACCCGGAGTACATCAAACATCTGAAGAAGTTTGTTGGAGCCATAGAGAGATCGCCACCTCCGCCTCCGAGCGACGAGTCCACGGAGAGCTCAGGCCCGTCGGGCCGCAGCCCGACGGAGCCCGAATGTTCAGCGGAGGACTCGAGGAAGAGCACGGACTGCAGGGACAAAACACGGCCAAGCATAGATCAGAGACGCAGCACGGACCGGCGGGAGAAGCCGAGGGGCAGCACGGATAGGAGGGACAAGACGCGGAAGAGCGTGGACCATCCTGACAAGCCGCGGGCGAGCGTCGATCAGTCGGATCGGCCGAGGAAAAGCATCGACCGGTACTGTTTTACCCTTACCAACCTGGCACATGTTTTCCGATCATCAGTAGGATGCATTGTATTATATATATTTGCACACGATCGCATGTAAAGGTTTTGCAGATGAAATGGCGTGTGTTTGTGACTTTGTGTACAAACAGGTTTGGAGGCATGATGAAGTCGGTGAGGCTGTGCAATATCGATTGCTTCAAAGTGACAGCAACCTCTGGGAGCTGAAGAAAAAGGAAAGCATGAATAGTAACAGGAAAGGTTAGTGTTGGGAGCCGTCTGTATGTATTCTTCTTTCCCTTTGTGTAACTTATTCAATTGGGTGATTGGTTTGGCTGTAGTAGGAGTTGTTTTTGTTTTCTTTTTTTTTCCCCTTCCTTCCTCATACAATACAATGGGGGCTGGCTGCCTCTGTGTTGTTTCCGTTGGGTTGGGTTGTTCTCTTTAACATGAAATGAAATAATAATGATTTTTGTTGATAAAGAGACGGCTCCTCTCCTCTCCTGCAAAAGATTGGCGATGCGTGAGGGTTTCTTTCAGTTCAATCCTTGCGAACTGCAGTGGCGGCACGTAGGCGAGAGGGATCTCTGCGGTGTGGTGGAGGTTGATGGTATTTTTGCAGGCCCGTGTTTGTGTTTTCACGACGTTTTATGGTGGGCGGGCGGACATGGACACCGCCGCAGGCCTCGAGCGCGGGGACCGACGACGAGGACGTGTGGGGAAACCGGAACCGGGCGGACTTTTGGATCGCCGCGCACGCCCTCGTGTCCCCCGAGCACCGCACGTTGACAGGAGGACCAACACCCGCAGTCGCGCACGCACGCACTCCTGTTCCTGGCGGGGCCCGGGTCCGGGTGGCCTGCGCGCCGGCCTCTCATCCGTGCGAGGTCGAGGACGCGGCGTGGCTGCGTTGCGGCGGTCCCGCTCCTATCCTGAGACTAGGACGTGGGAGCAGTGTGCAGTGGCCGGCCAGCAGCGTTGCCGGCCCGCTGCCTTCTCCCCCTTGCCGTTGCTCGTTGCTGTTGCTGTGTCGGTCCAGTCGTCGATTTTTTTTTTTTAGCTCTTTTTTTTTGAAAATTTTTCATAAATATATCTCTGGAGGTAATCTTACTCTTTAGCTCGATGTCATCGTTGCTGTCGCCGAGCTCTTTGGCTCTTGAGCTCGGCGCCGTGGTTATTGACGCCAAGCCTGTCTTACAAGCTATGCGCCACCGGCCAGCGTCTACGCGCGGACGGGATGCAGATGCTGGGACGTTGATGGCCAAGTGGCATGCATGTATATTAACCCAAACAGAGAAAAACAATCTGCCTGCATTTGTTTATTGGGTCAAGATGCTACTAGCAGTTGTAGTAGTAGTACAGGCACTGATAGAGACGTTCGTCGTGGTTGGTGTTGCATGTATAGCATATATCCCGCGCAGCAAACCGAGTCGGGGGATTCTGAATTCACCATACATACGCGTCTAGTTATATACTATACTACGCAAATGAGCAGCTAATTTTATTCACTCTGTCTATCCAACAACCATATGTTTTATATAGTTTCAACATATGATTTTTTTTTGCATCATAGAATTAAGATCCAACAGCCTTCACCCTCCTTCTACCTCCAGCCTTCTTCTATCTCCAGACAATCACAAATTATAAGATCTACATATCACAAGAAATAATTTTTTTTTATGGAAACATATATCACAGCAGAGAAGGAGGAGGAGAGGCTAGTGGAGCCGGATCCCTGGCGGACACCGGGCTTGCTGCCCATCTCCCCAGTCTCGTGCCTTTCCTAGAAGACGAGCACGCCTGTACCGGAGCTCTCCTCTCCAGGCAATGTCAAGTCGGCATTTACTCTGCCGCACCAACCAATTCGTTCCTACCGTCAGGCGCTCGCTCCTCGCTCAAAAAAAATTCATGTGTTTTTTTTTATAAAACACATGTACACTATATAGCATATTTCTGAATTTCATTTAAGCAAGGAAATAGCTGGCTCAGATATGCTGCATACAGAAAAGCCAGTATATATACTAGTATAATTAAACCAGCTAACGTCGTTGACAAGAAACTGGGAGTTTATATATATCAATCGCGAGTAATAATACAATCTGCAACTCTCAACGGTTTGTCAATGCGCAAGCGAACGTGAAGGACTGCAGCATGCAGGAGTCGTCGCGTGCCACTTGTTTTTCCTCACAGCGACGTAGATGGAATATTTATTCAAAGGAATGAAGGGATGATCAAGGGATTTGCATTGCGCGTGTTGTTGGAGCAACTTGGCCGCAAGAAATGATAAAAATAAAATAAAAAACACTAGTGCTCTCCCTCCTATCCGGCTGTCAGCACATGGCGATCTGACGCTTGGCGTCGCCTGAAACAGATTCAATTCAAGCCACCCCCGCTCGTCTCGACGGTTCATCACCGGCGTAACGTTGGAACTCATGCATGCAATGCAATAGGAGTACTACGAGCGGACCACCGGCATCATGGATGTCGATGCCGTTGTCAAATCAAAACCCCCGACGGCGGCTAGATGCATCTACTCCTATGCGTGCATGCATCGGTCCCTCGACAGGAACCGGGCACGGCAGGCAGGAAGCATTGCCGCGGCGCCCCGAGAGATTTGTTCAGTCTCTCGAGAGACGACAGATTTCAACTTGCCACCACTTGCGAACACACAAACACAAACACTTGCGTGCCCGTGTGTCAGCATCGCCAGGGGAGTGGGGCCTGATTCAGCCACCAGCCAGGAGGACAACATGGGACCTGAACGCCTCGCAGGCTCCTCTGACCAGACTGAACCACAACCAAGGAGAAGCGGACGGGTCCGGCGCGCCAGTGTGCGACTCGGTGGACATGAGTGGGCGTGAATCCTAGACTAGACACAGCTGCGCCTGTGTGGTTCACGCCGAGGCCAAGACCCTGTATACATACCAACAGAGAGAGACAGGGGGGAGATAGACATATCAGAACAAAAACTCAATATTAAGCTTCCTCCTTCCGTCATCTGGCGTGTTTCCCCTTGTTTCCTTTCTTCTTCTCCAATCCATCCCTTCTCTGATGTTAACATTTGATACCAGAGCCGTCGATTTTGGTAGTCCACCATGAATCCTTCCACCAAGCTCTTGCTCGACGAGCTCCGTAAGCTCTCCGTCGAGCAGAACGAGCTCCGTAAGCTCTTCGCCGAGTAGAACGCGTGGTTGGATCGGCGATTCGCCAACCACGCCGCTTCGGTCTCGACCATGCCCGCACCTTCCGCCGTTGCCTCGGTCGTCGCTCGCGCCTTCCGCCGTCGCCTCGGTCGCGCTCGCGCCTTCCGCCGCCGCTGCCTCGGTCGCGCTCGCGCCTTCTGCCGCCGCTGCCTCGGTCATGCCCGCGCCCGCACCTCCCACTGCTGCCTCCGCCTATGTTGCGCCGCGCACACCACGCTCTTCCACCCTTGGCGGGTCGTATGGTGCTGCACACCACCGCCACCACCACCACCGAAGCCTCCGATCCGATTCCACTACACCCGCCGAGCCCTGCAGAGTGAAACCATGAACCCCGACACGCAACTTCTGCTGAAGGAGATCCAGAAGCTCTCCGTCGAGCAGGCCACCATCTAGAAGCAACTCTCCGAGCAAAAGGACCTTCTCGAGCGCCGGTTCGTCGAGGCGGATGAGAGCCTGGACAAGCGCTTCCAGGCCGCCGACGCTGTGGTGGAACAAAGGATCATCGACTTCGAGCATCGCCAGGACGCCCGCCTCAGCTCCATCGAGAAGGCCGCGCCTGACCTCAATTCATGGCGCCAAGAGCACGAAGGTGTCATCGACGACCTCCGTCTTCGCATCGGCAAGCTCGACAAGTACTGGCATCGGTCGATGATCGAGTCCGCCGCCGCTCACATTGAGCCGACCATCTTCACCGAACCCCCAGTCAAGTCGGAGCAGCACGCCGCATCTGCATCTGCTGGCTACAAGGCTGCTTGGCCCAACGGACACAGCGTCGATCCTCACCACCGGAGAATGAGTTGGGGGTTGTCACGACCTATACTCATTCCCCGGTCATGAGTATGGACTACTCCTCTGCAAATTCTCCTAAGATTCATGGCACTGCATATGACTTAGTGCTCTCCCGCAACCTCCCACCCGAGCACCACCATAATCCCACCGACAAACTCCCAAAAATGACCTTCCCAACCTTTGATGGCACCGATCTTAAACTCTGGATTACATGCACTGAGGATTACTTTGAGATGTACTCGGTTGATCCCTCTGTTTGGATCCAATGCTCTCGCATGCAGTTCCTTGGCCCTGCAAAGCGCTAGATTCAATCAATGACTGAACAGCTGAAGACCATGAAATGGTCTGAATTCTATCAAGCTTTGCATACCCGCTTTGATCACGATCAGCATGAATTTCTCCTTCCCAAAATGAACCACATACGCCAAACATATTTTTGTCCAGGACTATGTTGATCGTTTCTCTGAGCTAGTTGACCACCTCAAGGCCTATGATGCCAATACCAGTGCTCTGCATTATATCACTCGTTTCCTAGATGGCTTACATTCCAAATTTCGTTCTGTCATTCTTGTTCAGCGCCCCGATTCTCTGGATACTGCGTATACTTTGGCATTGTTGCAGGAAGAGGCGGCAGAGTCATCAAGGAAACGTGACTTCAAGCCATGGACTCAGAAGGCTGGCTATCCCCTTCTTCCCAAACAAGATCGTGTGCAAGCAGGGACGGCGGACAAGTCCGCCTTCAATCAGCGACCGCTGGACAAGAAGCTGGCTGATCTCAAGGCTTACCGGCGTGCCCGTGGCTTGTATGATCACTGCGGAGAGAAGTGTAATCGTGACCACAAGTGTGCGCAGCAAGTGGGAGTCCATGTACTGGACGAGCTCTACGCTCTTTTCTCTGACGACATGGTGAACTGTCCGACAACATATGGCGATGATGGGCCAGAGCCGAAAGAAACTTGTTGCTGCCTTTCTTCTGACACTATAGCACATCCGGGGGTAAAGACATTGCAATTCCAAGGCATGTTTCAGCAGCAGCCGGTCTTGATCCTCCTAGACTCAGGTAGCTCCACATCATTCATCAGTCAGCAGTTACTGTCCCAACTGTCAGTCAACCCAGTTCAGTGTCCTTCACTAGCTGTTAAAGTAGCCAATGGTGAGCTGATGCAGTGTTCGGCTCAATTGCCAGCAGCAGTATGGAGTATTCAGCAGTATCAGTTTACTCATGCTTTGAAGGTTTTGCCTATCCAACACTAAGACATAATCCTTGGCATGGATTGGTTGCAGCTTTTCTGTCCAATGAAGGTGGATTGGTTGCATCGCTGGTTGGTTATTCCTTACAAGGGTACAACTATCAGGTTACAGGGCAATTTGCCAGTGGGGGTTACTGGGGATGATGAACTGTGGGTGCAGATTTTCTGTATCACTCAGCAATCCACTGTTGCCGAGGTTCAGTTACCTCAGGCCATCAGTGACTTACTGAACGAGTTTCCTTCAGTGGTTTGTCCACCTGACCAACTACCACCTCAGAGGGACTGTGACCATGTGATACCCTTGATTGAAGGTGCTAGGCCTGTCACAGTGCGACCATATCGTTATCCACCAGCCCTCAAGGATGAGATTGAATCTCAAGTTGAATCTATGCTGCAACAGGGAATAATCCAACCTAGCACTTCGCCATACAACTCACCTGTGTTGCTGGTACATAAAAAGGATGGCTCCTAGAGATTTTGTGTAGACTATCGCTACCTCAATGCACTCACTATCAAGACTACATTTCCTATTCCAGTGTTTGAACAATTGATGGATGAGCTAGCAGGTGCTCGATATTTCTCCACTCTGGACCTCCTGTCAGGCTATCACCAGATACGGCTACATGAAGGCGAAGAGCACAAAACTACTTTCTCCACTCATGTCGGCCATTATGAATTCAAGGTCGTCGCCTTTGGACTGTCTGGTGCGCCGGGCACTTTCCAAGGCGCCATGAACAATACTCTAAAACCTTGCCTCTGCCGGTGTGCTATTGTCTTCTTCGATGATATCCTCATTTACAGCAAGTCCTTTGAGGAGCATATCAACCATCTGCGTCTGGTATTGTCTTTGCTAGCCCAAGATCAGTGGCACATCAAATTATCCAAGTGCAAGTTCGCGCAAACTGAGATCACTTATTTGGGTCATGTCATCAGTGCCAAAGGTGTGGCTACAGATCCGACTAAGATTGAGGCAGTTGTATCCTGGCCAACGCCGACTACAATAAAGGAACTTCGTAGCTTTCTCGGCTTTGCAGGCTTCTACCGCCGTTTCGTTCGCCATTATGTTGTAATCTCAAAGCCACTGACATCGTTGTTGAAGAAACACTCGCTGTTCGTTTGGTCTACTGAACATGAGACGGCATTCCAAACCCTGAAGAAGTGTTTGTGCTCAGCTCCCATTCTCGCACTGCCTGATTTCAAAAGGCAGTTCTGTATCGAGACTGATGCTTCTCACTATGGGGTCAGTGTTGTGCTCCTTTAGAGGGTCATCCACTCGCCTTCCTTAGTCAAGCTCTGGGTCCCAAGAATCAAGGGTTGTCAGCCTACGAGAAAGAGTACATGGCTATCATCATTGTTGTTGATCAGTGGCGTTCATATTTGCAGCTAGGTGAGTTTATCATTTTTACCGATCATAAGAGCCTCATCCATTTAAGTGATCAGCACCTTCACACTGCATGGCAACAGAAAGTCTTCACCAAACTATTGGGGTTGCAATGCCGAATCGTCTATAAGCCGGGCACTAAAAATTGAGTTGCAGATGCACTGTCTCGCCTTGGCCACCCAGAGGAGCTGTCTGTGGTGTCAGCTCCAGTGCCCTCCTGGCTCAACGCCATCATCCATAGTTATGCCTCTGATGCTCGGGCTCAGGAACTGTTGACTAAGTTAGTTGTTTCTGAAAATTCTGAACCTCACTTCTCTATGCACCAAGGGCTACTTCGGTACAAGGGACGTATTTGGATTGGGACTGATGTGATTCTCCAACACAAGATTATTGATGCTTTCCATTCTTCACCAGTGGATGGTCACTCGGTGTTTCCTGCAACCTACCGTCGTATCAAGCCACTCTTTGCCTGGACGGGTCTCAAAACATCAGTTCATCAGTTTGTGGCCGCATGTCCTACTTGTCAGCAGGCCAAGCCCGATCGCGCAAGGTACCCGGATCTACTTCATCCCTTACCGATTCCCACTATGGCATGGCAAAGCATTTCGATGGACTTTGTGGAAGGACTTCCACCGTCTGGGGGCAAGAATTGTATTCTGGTGATTGTGGATCTATTTTCCAAGTATGCACACTTCATCCCAATGACTCATCCATTTACTGCTCTTACAGTGGCCAAGACTTTTATCACCAATGTGTACCAACTCCACGGTCTGCCCTTGTCCATTGTTTCTGACTGAGACAAGGTCTTTACCAGTCAGCTATGGCAAGAGCTCTTCCGTTTGGCCGACGTCACTCTCAGGATGTCTTCAGCTTACCATCCCCAAACCGATGGGCAAACGGAGCGCGTGAATCAATGCATGGAAACATTCTTACGTTGCTTTGTCAGTGCCTGTCCAGCTAAGTGGCTCGATTGGATTTATTTGGCTGAATATTGGTACAACACCACATGGCATTCTTCGCTGAGCTATTCACCATTTTTTGCTCTATATGGTCATCACCCTCAGCACTTCGGGATTTCTGAAGACAGTACAGTTTACTCAGTCCCTCTTGATGATGGGATCAAGGAAAAGACCCTGATGAATACACTCATTCAGCAACACCTCGTTCAGGCTCAGAAGCGCATGAAGACACAAGCTGACAAGTCTCGCTCTGAACGCCAATTCACAGTCGGCGACTGGGTGTACCTCAAGTTGCAGCCATATGTCCAAACATCCTTGGCTCCGCGAGCTAATCAAAAGCTAGCATTCAAATTCTTTAGTCCGTTTCAGGTCATCGGACGTGTGGGCGACGTCGCGTACAAGCTCAAGCTTCCGAATGATTCAGCTATCCACCCCGTCTTCCATGTGTCCCAGCTCAAGACAGCGGTGCCTGCATCTCACTCGGTGGCTGATCTTCTCAACACTCTCGACGGGCTGCAGATCCCAGTGAAGGTCCTGCAGCGGCGCATCCACGCCACCGACCACGACGTTGTGCCACAAGTGCTCGTGCAATGGTCCAATCTGCCGCGTTCACTAGCCATCTGGGAAGACACTGAAGCTCTACGACAAAGGTTTCCACGCGCCCCTGCTTGGGGACAAGCAGGTCTTCGTCGGGGAGGGGATGTCAGCATCGCCAGGGGAGTGGGGCCTGATTCAGCCACCAGCCAGGAGGACAACATGGGACCTGAACGCGTCGCGGGCTCCTCTGACCAGACTGAACCAGAACCAAGGAGAAGCGGACGGGTCCGGCGCGCCCGTGTGCGACTCGGTGGACATGAGTGGCGTGAATCCTAGACTAGACACAGCTGCGCATGTGTGGTTCACGCCGAGGCCAAGGCCCTGCATACATACCAACAGAGAGATAGGGGGGAGATAGACATATCAGAACAAAAACTCAATACTAAGCTTCCTCCTTCCGTCATCTGTCGTGTTTCTCCTTGTTTCCTTTCTTCTTCTCCGATCCTTCCCTTCTCTGATGCTAACACCGTGCCGGCGGTAGCGGCCCGTGGAAACTAACCAACGGCGCGCGGCCACCGGGCCCGTGCGGCGGGTGCCGGCTCCATCAGACTCACATTGATCGATCAGTTCCAGGCTTCCAGCGACCTGTCTACTCACATCACGTTCCGTATGGCACTACGGAGTACGTACTCCACAGCTCGGCCTCGTCAATGTGCCGCGGCGGTGCAGCCATTGCCGGCGCAAAACGTACCCAGGAGCCGAGCCTAGCCGGCGTGGTGCGTTGCGCGGGGCCGGCCGAGAGGTGTCGTCCACCGGCGCCGTAGTAGTGGGGCGCATCCCACATGGGCATGGACACAGGACACAGGACACAGGAGTACAGGATACATGGTCGCACGACAGGCCTCTGACATGGAGGCGCTTGCGCGGCCGCTTTTTGTGTGCTTGGCCGTCTGGCGAGGCTGGCTGAAAGGGAAGTCCGAAGGCCTGCTGCATGCGCGGCGAGAATCGACCACCGTACGTACGTGCTCACTTTTTTGGTCACGTTCACGTCAGGCATGCTGCAGTGCAGTAGTGCACGGTTGGCAGCGACGACACTGGCGGTGTAGGCTGAGGGTAGCCTTTCCAGCGCGCAGCAGACCTGATATCACGGCACAGGAGGATCCGATTCGATCCATCCATCGACTGGAGGTCCATACAAGTAGGAGTACGTATGTACGTACAGTACGCACAGAGGATGGTACAGTAGGACAGGGGCGGATCCAGAACGGGGCAGCGCCCCGTAGGATTCACATTCAAAACAGTCGATCTTTGTATGTACGTTTTAGGTTAAACACATATGTTAAAGGCTACAGAGGATGGTGGATCCGCCCCTGCAGTAGGACCGTATTTGTTTGTCGTTGGTTGACAGGTTGGCAATCGATAAGACAGGAGTACTGGAGCTGTGGAGCAGCCCCCGGCACATGTGAAGAGGAAGATGAGCAGGAACCTGCGTGTCGCGACCCTGCCTGCCCGGCGCCCACGCCGCTGCAGCGCTACGCCCGCAACAGCAACCATGCAGGCTTGGCCAAATCACCGCCACGTCAACGTCGAGCTCAAAAACTCAACGCCAGCAACGATGGCACCAAGATAAGGGTCCAGATTTTGAAATCTTACCTCCAGGGACATATCTGTGAAAAAATTTCAAAAAAAGAGTTAAAAAATAAAAAATTCGGGTCCAGTCGTAACCGTGAGCCAGGTAACTCTTTGTATCCTTTTCAAACTCATCCTATCTTGTATGAAAAAAAAACTCATCCTATCTTTTCTACGATATTTTCAAATAAGTTAGTTGCACAACTTATTCTAAAAAGGCGTCCATAAATGTTTCGAGAGTATAAATTGTGTGTTAATAAATTTTATCAAGAAAGATTAGTTGATGGAGGCATTAAGAAAACTGTTTGTTAAAAATGATAGTAAAACGAGTTGTTACCAAATTTTATGTTTGTATAAGTTTATTCTGTAAAAATTTAAAAAGACAAAAAGGGTCTCAAACAAGTTGAACAACTAAAAATTATGTGCACAAGTTAACCATAAAAATTATCAAAAGTTGCATGACAACGTTTTCTCTCATAAAAGTTGTGACGAACAAGTCACGTTGAGGAGTTGTCATGATAGATTTGTACACAAATAGTTATATGCTACATAAGTTTACAAGTTTCAAAAACAGAAATTTAGGCATGAAATTTTCTAATAAAAAATAAAAAGTAGCTAGAAATAGTTAGAGCGTCTCCAAGATTTTTCAAAACTCACTCCCAATCTTGATTTTTTTTTGGCAAGATTGGAAAAATATGCTATGCAACAACTCCGTTTCTCAACTCATAATCTTTCCGCACTTGGAAAAATCGACCTATCTACGCGCATATCCATCAGCCAATAGGAAGGTGGAAGAACGTGGAGAAGAATAAGGACTAGGACAGGTTCCCGATGCAAATGTATAAGAGAGAAACTAAATATAAAAATGGTTAGGATAATTTAGAAATAGTCTGAGATTCCTGATGCACAATTATCTTTTATATTTTAGAACCGAGATTTTAAAAACTATAGGATGAACCCAACAAATATGCTCCTAACTTTTTTTAGTCACATGGAAAACTTATTGGTTTGCCAATTGTTTTTTTTTTTGAACTATTGGAGAAGCTCTTAGCTGGTTATTGACTAATACGTAGCTTACTACTGTTTGGAGCCATCGGGCATCAATCAAATGGTTGAAATGTTTAATTTGTCTAGAATAAAGAAATCACGGCCTTGAAACGGTTATATATACTCTAAATAAAGAAATTTCTAGGATCCCATCATCCCTCACGCCAATAAATATTTTGTGTCCCTGTCTTCCTTGTTTGCATTGACATGATTGTAGGTAAAAAAAAAAAGATCCCACTACTACCTTGTTGGGTCCCCATGACGAGTGCATATAGGCCTGCACGTGGATAAATATTTTTTTTTACTTTTAGAACTTTTATTATTCAACTGACCAAGCCAAATCGCTGGTCCCCAATTCCTCAAGGATACAAGGAACCCCCTCCCAAGTGTTATAGCTTCCACTTGGGAGATTACAGCCATACGCAGCAAGAGCATGCGCAATGCTATTACAATCACGCTTACAAACGGAAACAATACATGACATGAAATCGGCTCCAACGAGTGCTCTCACTTAAAATAAATCGGAGTTGTGTTTTGTAAAAAAATATACGTATATAATATATATATCGAGATATTATCTCTATTTTTCATATTACTCCTTATGAGATAATATAACTAGAAGAACGCCCCGCGCGTTGCTGCGGGAATCGCTGGTGAAATTATACTACTTATATTTACTAATATAATTAAATAAATATCATAATACATGTTAGTGGATGACTTTTACCATTCTGATGTGGACAACTAAATATATGTTAGTAAATGATGTGGTTTGCTAATGTGAATAGCTTGAATGAAGACATAGTGATATGTGTCAGTGGATGTTGATGTGGACAGAGATAGTTGAATGTGCTAGTGAGATGTTCTAGTGGATGCTGATGTGGACATTTGTATGGCAAGATAAATTGTTAGTGGTGTTTATCTTTACAAGAGATATAGATTCGTGGTAACTGACATCAAAATCGACGGTGCATATCGTTTTAGCCGGCTCCGAGTTTGAGAGCGATCATTGCCCTTTCGCCGTGGAGGATATATACACCCTCTTGACTTTGACACGGCAGCATGAAGCAGAGATGCATGAGACCGGGATCTCCCTTCCAAAAAGACCGACTTGACTGTCTGATGGGAATTAAAAAAAAAAACTCTGGCGCGCGGTTCGTTGTACTCCTACTCTCCTAGTAGCGTAGTAGCCGTTCAGTTTCGGACCAGATCCGCTCGAGGACAGACGCCCTCTCCTCGTAACCAGCAAACATGCAGCACGTCCCCGGTGCCGGTGTCGAAGCCCTGCCATGGCACGCAGGTCGTCGCAGCTTTCGGAATCATGCCGCCATGATTGGCGCGAAGAGCCACGCCTCAAGTCTGAAGACGAGGCCACCACAGCCATGCGCCCGTGTCGTCGCTCACGCAATACCATGCCGCGGCACGGCGTCGTCGTCGTCTTGAATCCAGACGACTGCACTGCTGGCTCACGCAATACCATGCCGCTCTATCAACAATTTGAACTTCGAGAAGCTGATGATCTAATCCTATGGAAATTTGAGAAAAATAGGAAATTTTCTGTAAAGTCATTATATAATGCATTGACTAAAAATGATGCTGGTCCGTCCCACAAACTGATATGGAAAGGCAAGGTGCCTCAGAAAATCAAAATTTTCATTTGGCTGCTGACCAATAATGCTGTGCTAACGAAAGATAACCTTATTAGAAGAAAGTGGTCAGGCAGCCCAATGTGTCATTTCTGTGATCAGAATGAAACCGTTGATCATTTGTTTTTTACTTGCCCAACTGCCAAAGTTATCTGGGCAGTAATTGCTAAAGTGGTTGGGGCAAATAATATACCCGCATCCTTAGCTCAATGCTGGAGCTGGTGCGATAGATGGTTACCTGCTGAGAAAAAGTACCATGTGTGGGGGGTTGCTACAATATGTTGGGCTATATGGAAGGGCCGCAACAAAGCTTGTTTTAATGAGGTGGTTATCAAGAACCCCATTGAGATACTATGCCACGCTGGTGCGCTAATGCGTTTCTGGACAGGTCTCTACGCTGAAGTCGACAAAGAGATGCTCATCAATGGGGTGAATACTATGCTCAGGGAGGCAACAAGACTTCTTCTACCCAAGAGTACAGTTGAAGATCGGATGAAGCGCCTGAAGTCTGGCGATGATGATGATGATAGGAACCTGTGAAGACGTATGCCGCAAAACAAAGACCTGCTGATGCTCGTATCTGTCTGTTGGGTAGTTGTATGATCATGGCTGTTTTGTTTGGTTGTCTAGAGACTGGTTTTTTTTTTTGTCTACCTCTCTTCCCTTCTGGAATTCTGGTATCAGGTCTTTGTGTCTGGTAGTTTGCCCATCTCTGAGTCAGATGCCGGGCGCTTGGGTGTTTAGAATTGTGGCCCTGAACTCTCTTTTCTCTCTTTCTGAACAATCTCATGTATTTCCGTTTATCTTTAAATGGAAATGGAGGATGGCCTTCGAGTGGGAAAAAAAATCTTCAACCGTAAGCAATGGCGATCGAGGCCTCGATCCAAGTTGTTTTTGCAAATTACAGCAGCTCAGAAGCTAAGACGACGTGCAAATACCATCGGGAGAAGCAAGCAGCTTGACAAGTGACAAGGGACAGGGGACAAACTGGGCATCAGGCCAATGACCAGCTCGGTTAATCAGGTCGCAGAGCCCCACGCACCAAGGGTTTAAAAGTACAGGGGACGACAGACAGCACACCATGCTTGCATGGCATGGAGTCCAAAGCTTTGACCAATGGTGTGTGTGTGTACGTGTGCGTGTATCTGAACTAAAAACTCCCTTTAAAACATCTCTGCATGCCAGCCTTTCCATTTTGTTCCTGCCCAGGCCGCCTCTCCGTTCCATTTTCCCCCTTCAGACTTCAGTGTTCAGTCAGTCAGTCTCAGAGGCCCGCTGGTGATAATAGGGTAGTTATGCGGCGGCAGTTGAAGTGCGTCGTCGGCCTACTTCTCCTGCTGGCCGCGCTCAGCCCCGTCGCCGTCGTCGCTACCGCGCGCAGAGGTAAACTAAACACGCAACACGCACTTCTGTCAGACCATGGCCGCTCTTCCTTTCCGATCGAATCTGTCACTTCAGAGTTCAGACAGTTTGTGTCTGCGCAATGTGGCCGGTACTTGATGTGATGCATGCACCTCTTCCATTTGCAGAGCTGCCACTAATGGCGGCCATCGGCGATGACGAAGGGCGGCAAGACATGAACAGCTCAGGAACTGCGGCGACGGCGACGGCAACGGCGGAGGGCGGGGAGGATGCGACCGCCAGGAGGAGGAAGGATGATGAAGTGGTGAAGACGAACAACCGCCGTTTCAGAAGAACCAGCAGCTGGAAGCAGATGCCTGCTTCGCCGCCGCAGTTTAGCTTCGGTGGCCGGATACCCTTCACCGCCGACTACCACTCCGTCCACAGGCACCCGTCCACGCATAACTAGAACTGGCAGGTAGCTAGCATCAGCTTACGACATGTGCCTTCCTGTTCAGCACCTAATTGAGCCGTAAGGAGTTCTCCTGTCTGTCTCTGAATACTACTGAATAGTAGCACCAGTTTGTTAGTTTTTCTTCTTTCATGTAGGTTTGGATCTTTAGTAGTAGTGGCATATACACTACGTGTGGAAGCTGTATGTTACTCTATTTTTTCTTAGGTTTAGTTGTTCTTTAGCAACGATATATAGTGTAATAGCAGGTACGCAAGATGTATATGTTGGGGCCATTTTGTCTGAACATGTAGTCGTCAGTGTGAGCTCTCGTCAGAGGGACCATTGCTGATGGATGTTCTCTTCGGCTTCCATCGTCTTCTGTATGTGTGTACTGACAAGTGCGGGTGATGAATTATATTGATGATGAACATGATCGTCGTCATTTCAAATAATGTTCAACGTGCGCCTTGTTCTTTCTCTCATCGTCGTTGCTGCTAATTATGTCAAATTCGCATGCAATTTGCACATACTGTTTGTGAATGATGCGAAGATTCTTTGCTGCCGTCTATGTTGATGCTACTGCTGGCCTTCATGTTCATGACATGGACTGCTGGCCAGTTTAGCTCTCGCATAGTCCCAGACACAGGGCACATCTCCTTGTCAGGCACTCAGGCCTGAATAAACATGGGGGCATGGCAAATACGGTATTGCTAGTTTGCTACCAATTTGGACGGTTTGTAAGGTGACAAGTAGTGGGGGTAAGCTTCCGATGTTGTGCTCGTGGTGGCTGTGGAACCCATGTCTTCGCTCCACCTATTCTTGTCTCTTACCTGCGAAGGCCGGCGCAGGATCTATCGGTAGAATCGGCAAACACCTTTTCGCAGACTTGCCCTTCATCTTTCCTTGTATCATGTAACGGTGTGATCCATTTTCAGTGAGTGCAAATGAGAACGTCCTCCATTCCGAATTAAATAATTTTGACTTTTCTACGTATGTATAACAAAAATTTATTATGTATCTAGCCAGAACGACTTAGCTCGTAGAATTTGAAATGGAAATGGAGGGATTATAATTTTGTTCGATCAATGGTTCTTGACCAGATTTTATGAAGAGCAACTTAAAAATTGTGTTCGATCGATCCATGCAATATTTGGATCTCGTACAATTTGAAATGAAGGGAGTATAATTTTGTAGTTCTAGAGTTAGCTAGCATTTATGAATAACGGTCCTTGATTAGGTTTTACGGGGCACCAAGCCATTCTACGAGATTGATCGAACACAATGCTAAGATCTTGTTTGGCGTAGCTTCTTCAGCAACTTCAAAAGTGTTTCTCGCCAAACCGGGTTAGATAGAACAACTCCTTAATTAAAGCTTCTTGAAACCTCCTCTCACATGCATGGAGTAGGAATTGGATGGAATGAAAATACTAGCTTCTTCCAGATCCATCTCTTACATCTAATTGAGAAGTAGTTTTTCCAAATGTGTTTTTTTTTCAATATAGCTTTAACTCCACCAGTGGAGTTGTTTATGGAACTAAAGATAAAGAAAATTACTCCATAAGTAAAGCAGGGTTGTACCAAACGAGGCCTAAAAGTAATGGAAAGCCATAAATCGTGATCTCATCTTCCTTTTCATATTGAAGTAGCAAGGCACTCCACTACAGAGGCAATATAGGCTGTGTTCGGCTGGGATGAAGTACTGTGCATGCTGGTACGGATTACTGTTCACGCTGTATTTTGTGAGAGAAAACACTGTTCCGGCTGGAAATAAAGAATCTCAGTCAGCTGAAGTTTCCCAGCCGAATCGCAGCCATAGAAGGATTGAAGAATCATGATGTTCGGGGAAGTGAAAAGGAGACGACAGGGAGGGAGCTGATATAGGAAGTTCTTCACACAACTCAATATCAAGGCCTTCTACTAAGATTGTAGCAAAATCCTTTTCTTCTCCCTTCTAGTTGAAGCCTTTCCTGTCTATGGGAGTGCCATATTTTATTCTTTGTTCTTTAGAGCTAAGTCTAATCCAAATGCTTCCATGTCATTATGTCAATGTCCAGCCAAGAAAAATGTTTACAATCGATCTCGTGTGAAGTGTTTTTTCAAAATCAGAAAATTAAAACCCTAGAGACTACATTCCATGCCCTACCCTATATAAATCATTCTAGTCCCTGGCTAGTGGCAATATGATCCACGCAAATTAGAAAACATGGCATCCACTCAGCATATGTAAGTGCCTTCAAAATTCAAATAAACATACCTCACTCTAAAAGTCACTTGTCACATGCTCAAAAATTCAAGCATGTTGTTTCAGTTTCAACGGACTAGACTACCCTCGAAGACTTATGCCCCATGTGCATCTACCATTGGTGATCCATATAGGACATATACCAGATTTAAGGGAAAAAAACAACATTCACAAAACATTTGAGGGGCTTGGGTGAAGAATGCCATTGGAATTGGATCGACAGTGGTGCCCCCACTGAAATCAGCTGCAGCTGCAGCTTATCACCACCGCCTCAGGCTCAGGATTGCACGGCTCCACCGCGCTCGAATTCCCCCCACCTCCCCCACCATGGCCGCCACCGCCATCCTCCTCCGCACCCACCACCACCCCTGCAAGCTGCCGTCGCCGCCGCCCGCGCCGCGCGCGTCCGTAATCTGCCGCGCCGCGGCGGGGACGGCGGGGCCGGCGTCGGCCGCGGCGCTGCGGTCCCTGGCCCCGCCCACGCGGCCGGAGCTGCTGTCCCTCGACCTGCCCCGCTACGACCCGGCGCGCGCCCGCCCCGTGGACCTCGCCGTGGTGGGCGGCGGGCCCGCTGGCCTCGCCGTGGCGCAGCGCGTGGCGGAGGCGGGCCTGTCGGTGTGCGCCATCGACCCGTCCCCCGCGGTGGTGTGGCCCAACAACTACGGCGTGTGGGTGGACGAGTTCGAGGCTATGGGCCTCTCCCACTGCCTCGACACCGTCTGGCCGTCCGCCTCCGTCTTCATCGGCGACGGCCGCGCCAAGTCGCTCGACCGCCCCTACGCCCGCGTCGCGCGCCGCAAGCTCAAGTCCGCCATGATGGACCGCTGCGTCGCCAACGGCGTCGTCTTCCACCAGGCCAAGGTCGCCAAGGCCGTCCACTACGACGCCTCCTCCCTCCTCATCTGCGACGACGGCGTCGCCGTCCCGGCCAGCGTCGTGCTCGACGCCACGGGCTTCTCGCGCTGCCTCGTGCAGTACGACAAGCCGTACAACCCGGGATACCAGGTCGCCTACGGCATCCTCGCCGAGGTGGACGCCCACCCGTTCGACATCGACAAGATGCTCTTCATGGACTGGCGCGACTCCCACCTCCCCGAGGGGTCGGAGATCAGGGAGCGCAACCGCCGCATCCCCACCTTCCTCTACGCCATGCCCTTCTCCCCCACCAGGATCTTCCTCGAGGAGACGTCCCTGGTCGCGCGCCCGGGGCTCGCCATGGACGACATCCAGGAGCGCATGGCCGCGCGCCTCAGGCACCTGGGGATACGCGTCCGGAGCGTCGAGGAGGACGAGCGCTGCGTCATCCCCATGGGAGGGCCGCTCCCCGTCCTGCCGCAGAGGGTGGTCGGCATCGGCGGCACGGCCGGGATGGTGCACCCGTCAACGGGCTACATGGTGGCGCGCACGCTTGCCACCGCGCCCATCGTGGCCGACGCCATCGTGAGGTTCCTCGACACGGGCAACGGCATGGGCGGCCTGGCAGGGGACGCGCTATCCGCCGAGGTGTGGAAGCAGCTGTGGCCAGCCAACAGGCGGCGGCAGAGGGAGTTCTTCTGCTTCGGCATGGACATCCTGCTCAAGCTGGACCTCGAGGGAACGCGCCGGTTCTTCGACGCCTTCTTCGACCTGGAGCCGCACTACTGGCACGGTTTCCTGTCATCCAGACTCTTCCTGCCGGAGCTCTTGATGTTCGGCCTGGCACTGTTCGGGAACGCCTCCAACACGTCGAGACTGGAGATCATGGCCAAGGGCACCGTGCCCTTGGCAAGATGATCGGCAACTTGATACAGGACAGAGATGGGTGAGGAGGGCTTAGGAGGGTATGTATACATACATTTCTCACCTGAAGATCTGATCTCCATTGGATCTCTGATTTTGGCATTGATGATGCTCAGCTCAGTGTATTTACGATTTGCAAACATGGATTCACAAAACACAGTTAGCGACAGCAGTTTAGGACCTTCTGTCATATATAGGAATTGCTGCTGCAACGCTACTTTAGCATGGTGATTACAGACAGTCGTACTTGAGAGCTGTATAGTTGCAATTGCACATTGAGGGATGTTGTGACGATCCACGTATCAGATATCATGGTCTTCAAATAAAAGACCAAATTACCGATAAAACATGAAACTGACAGTTGTATCTTATGATACCCCGTTCTTCATGTTTCAGGAACATATCGAAGAACAAACCGAACTGTTCTTGTTCCAGGAACTAACGGAAGAACATGAGGTAGGAACCAGACTTGGCTGATCTGAGAGGTTAATCATTTATACCATAATACCATATAGGTTGGAAATCAAAGCAATCTATCCAGTATATGTGAATGGCTGTAGTGAGGTCTGAGAGATTTCTGCAATTAAAACTTAACAGAGCACTAATCATGTTACATTTCTTTTCCTTCTTTTCTACCAATAATCAGCTATACACCACCAAAGATTTGAGCCTCAGACCCTCAGTTTAGATACAGCAGCAAGTATACTGACTGGAAAATGGTACGAATGTAGAAGAATGAACAAAGTTGAACAATAGGTACCAAATTTTTCTCAAACTCATTCGATCCTGAATTGTTGCGATCAGCTCGAGTTCTCCAAGTCATATATGACTATACGAGTGTTTCAGATATCTTCCTTGCAAATTGAGCCTCCCAACTGCTTTGCGCTTGTATCATGGAAGCACTTGCTTAGAAGGAAAGGTCTCTCAGGTCTCCTCGTTCTGGGGCTCTGTATGAAAACCCTAGCTCTTCTCCTGATTGCCGCCTTACTATGCTAGCCCTCTGCATCAAGCGCACGAGTTGCTGGACAACCTCTGACATGGGTGGACGGAACTCTGGCTCAGGCTGCAGAATCAAGAGACATAAAGCATCCTTAGTATGTTTCCTTAAGGAAAAATAGGAGCCCAAATGAACCGATAAAACTTTACGGTGAAGGATTTTACGTGGTTAAACACCCAACTAAATAGTAGACTCGAAATATTAACAAATTTGGCACTATTCTGCAAGACAGTTTCTCTACGAATGATTTTTTAAAAAGAATTAAGGCCACCATGAGAGCTTGGCCATTACAGATCAACATGACATGTGTCGCAAATCAAGAGTATACCTGAATGCAGAGTGCAATTATGTCGGCAAAACGAGAGAGTGATTTAGCTGGGTACATTCCATTTAATGCTGGATCAACCATCCTAGCAAGTGCATCAATATCATGAAGCTGAGGGGTAGCCCATCTAACAAGAGACTGTTCTGACCTCTCTCTGGAACTGCAATAAACATCCGAAGGCTATTTCAACTTCTTACAAGATGCAATGAACCAGGATTGGATACAAGCTAGATTGGATACAAGCTAGATCACATACCTGTCTAGTGGCTTCCGCCCTGTCAATAGCTCTAACATTACCACTCCAAAACTGTACACATCGCTCTTTACAGTATAAATGCCAGACATGGCAAACTCTGGGGCGCTATACCCAAATGATCCAAATACTTCAGTGGAAACCTGCAGTGACAGGCCAATTAGTTAATCCATGGACCAAGTAGAAACTACAGATTCCAAAAATGGGTATTTGAACAACGTCAGTAGAAGAGATGCGTGTTACTTGCCTGTCTTTCAGTATTTGGTGTCAAGGCAGCAAGTCCACAGTCAGATAGGTGTGGATTATGCTCCTCATCTAGTAGAATGTTTGAAGACTTAAAATTTCTATGAACAACAGATGGCAAGCACACCTCATGCAGGTACCTACAAGAAAATTTGAAGACGTTATATGCATCCTCTGCCATAACCTTGGAGTACAAAGTGCACTACAGTTCAAACTTACTCAAGTGCTCGAGCAGTGCCTAGTGCTATCCTTACGCGGATGTTCCATGTAAGCTTCCTGCTCATTTCATCAGAGAAGTGCAACATATCATGAAGTGTTCCATTTCCAATGTACTCATAGACAAGAAGCCTTTGCCCATGTTCAGCACAATATCCTGTCAATGGCACGATGTTTGGATGCCTTAGCCGTGACATGCTCGATACAGCCTCAAGGAAATTGTCTTCTTCCTGTAAAGAAAGTGCGGCGCTATCTATCTTTTTAACAGCGAGAACCTGTAATCATAACATAGTAACACACAACTCAGGTGCAGTACACAGGATGACTAACAAACAACTGTCGTGCAGAGGGTCTGAAAAACCATGTATATTCATAGACCACTACCTAAATAAACAACAAAAGTACAAGGACTTGGCCTCAAAGCTATATCATTTATAAAGAATGTAACAAGCCTAATCTATTGATAAATGACACTACACATATTCATAATGCATTAGAATAGTCTGCAATTGAGTATTAGCAAGAAGGGTTGCGATAAAATACACAAAATATATATATTTTGATTTTACTAGAAGCACACTGTACCTTTCCATTTGGGAAATCAGCCCTATAAACACGACCAAGTGAACCCTCACCCAGAAGAGAATCTTGACAGAAACTATTAGTAGCAACTTGGAGAGAAGCAACAGTATAAGGTGTTGCGGTTATGGGGACCTTTGTCTTTCTCATAGAACCATTTTTACCGTAAACTCTCTCAGGAGTCATTTTCTCAGGAGATGGGAGTTTCGCAGTTGCTATAGACGTATCTTCAATCTGCTCTGGTATTTCCCTGCTAGAAGCTAGAAAACAAAAACAAAGAGAATAGTGAGCATATCAACTATCAAGCGACCAGAATATCAGAGTTATGTAATTGTGCTCTCTTCTGGTTGTAATCTTCAGAACAAGAAACCTGATATCCTTATAGCTAAATGAGGCCATTACATATATTCATAAAAATCCCATGTTTTCCAGTTTTCTGCCATTGTATTATGTCTGTCCTAACTATGCTGATCTTGAGACAGTGCATGCAAAGGGAGCAAATTCCAATTGTTCAAGCTCTGGTCATAATTCAAGTACAATAAATGTTTAATCATCACCAATGTCTTCAATTAGTGGTTTCCAGATCAATCAAGCAGTGGTAAGTCAAAGGTTACCTCAATTAGTGGTTTCAAGATCAATCTTAGTTAACAGAATAATCTATATTTATCTAGCATCAACCAAGAAGTGTACTGCAACATGACAATATACAGCATACAAAGTGCCATACCTCTCTCAATGTTTACTGTCAGAGGACCTACAAAATCTTTTGATTCACTGCTGGCATCATCAGTTCTTTTCCGAGCATTGCACATGCAGCATACCAAAAGCAGAAACACACATAAAACAGCAACTATCGATCCAGCAATTATGCCCACAAGCGGGCCTGTCCCAAGGCCTTGCTTCTTGTTACTTTGAATGGTGGGGGTTTCTGAACCTTTAGGAGCATCTCCTGGCCCCTGAGGACGCTTAGGACGATTCCGTGGCCTTTGAGGGGGCGGTGGGGGAGCAGGTCCATTGGCAAATGAGTTCCCTTCAAGTCTGATTGCATTTACAGCAAGTAATTAGAACCCAGCAACGACAATTTCCATAGAAAAGTGAACTAAGACTTGGAACATACGTTAGATCTGGAATGGAGCTGAATTCTTTTGGTATCCAACCGCTGAAATTGTTGTTTGCTATGTTTCTGTTTAAAAAAGTTATCAGTTATCAAGCAAGCATGAATAGAAGTCGAACTATTGTCTGACGGTTCACTTACAATGTAGTAAGGCTTAGCCCACGGAGAACATTGACAGAACCCGTTAACTGATTGTTTTGCATATAACTGCAAAGCGGGTAAACATGAATCCATCATCGTTGAAAAACTAATGCAAAGTAGAAGCTTTCTTTGAAGAGATTGTTTAATACTTACAGACTTGAAAGATTTGATAAAGAACCAATAGAACTGGGAAGATCCCCTGTCAATTTGTTGAAAGATACATCTCTGTCAAGGAGTACAAGTTGTATAAGATAGATTCAAGAAACCAAATGGACAGCATGTTTTGTTGTGTCAAGTAAAATGTTACTTCTTATGACCATTATAAATGTTAAATTTTCCAGGGAACAATTGCATGTACTCCTAGCCTTAAAGTCTTTATCGGAAGACTGTCTTTATACTTTTACGACTAATTCAGATCCTCCAAAAATTCAGGTTATGGAAAAAAGTATATGATCCATCTGATATAGGGATGTCGGTTTTGTATGGTACAAGAACAGGAAATTATCTGAAACTCCAATTCTAACAGCCATGTAAATCGGTCATGTTTTCATCTCCTGGTCAACTTCTACATCTTAGTTCTCCCTATGGACTATGAAGCAAACTGGCATTCTATGGAGCTTTACACAAAGATCTGAAGAAGAAACAAGGGCATCAGATGGTTTATATGAAAGCAAGTGAAAGGTAATGTTGCAAAAGGTATCTCAAAGGTGTGATAATGGCAAGGTTGCCTAAGGCCATCTCCAGTGAGCAGTGTAAAGCGATATATCATCCCGCGTGGCAAGGCAACGAGCTGATTCAATCATTAGAGGACATCAAACCATGGAAGGGAGAGAACAGTAAATGAAACATATGCATTGATGCATTGATTCATAGCGAGTAAAGAAATGGATCCATTCACTGTTTGGCAGAGCTGGAGCAGTGCACATCATGGGTCTAGGCCCCTGGCCTCTGCAAACCAATTCCTTTTATTTGTTCTTTGTTCATGGGGGATGAATCAGTTTGGTTGTACAAGGAATCTAGGCATACGTGTCACGCGGGTGAGCGATGGTTTATGCAACCACTGCAGATGCCCCAATGACACACTCAGTTCTTTTCCATCTGTGTTTCCAGAGGGGAAGCACATTCATTCTTAGTCGATGTCTTAGGATTCAAGAAAAGGCAACTACGTCGTTCCTAATGCTACATTTTACAAAACATAAATCATCTGCTCATTGGTCATTGTGATGAAAGAGGGGTGGTGTAAAATTAATGAGGTAAAGGTAAGTCTTGTAATGAAGGATAAGAAAATCTTACAACTCTGAAAGTGAATTCAGGCTTCCAAATAGATCACCCAGTTGCTGAGAAAGTGAGTTGTGACTGAGATTACTGCATGAAAAGTTTCAGTGAATTATACTTTTCCAGCATGATCTAACAGTATATGGTGCAAACAAAAACGTAACAAGGTAAGGTTGCACTGGTTAGCAGCTTACAGGTATTGAATCGAAGCCATATTTGATATAGAGTATGGAAGGTTGCCATTGAAATTGTTGTTACCCAGATTCCTGCATCACCAATCACAGTCAAACGCCAGATACTACAGAACAAATATACTAGGACTCTAGGAGGGACACAGGGCACATACAGATTAGTGAGATTAGGTGGCAGCTGGTAAGGGATTGAACCATGCAAGTTGTTATTACTCAAATCTCTGCATGTTATGAAATTGTGGATCAAAATGGTGATTATATAGGGGAAAAAAAGACTACAGACAAGTTGCAGCTCTCACAGTGTTTTCAAAGAGAACAGGTTGGAGAGTTCGTATCCCAGAGAACCATCCAGCCCTACCCCTGGAAGCTTGCTGCATATTATGACAGAAGAAACACAGAATCGATGAGCATGATGTCTTTTCATGTCTAGGAATCTCCATAGCCACAAGTAAATAAAGGAGTTCAGACACCAATGAACGAAAAAATCGAAGAAAGATGCAAGTGAAACAGCAAAGAAACATCAATTTGGATTGTATCACAGCTTACTAATACAAAATTGTCATTACTTATTACTAGCATGAATGCATAGATGAACAAATAAAACATAATGCTAATAGTTCGATGGCCTTGTGGTACCGTCTAAACTTGAGACTAGCACAGACAACATCATTACATCAGGTGCTCCCATTCTTACCAACTCCCACAAGCCACAAACTTAAAGTACAACAAGGATCAAACACCGGAAACCAGCCGAAAAAGCCATGGTCATTTCCATCGCTGAACCCACCTAATGGTAAGGGGAATCATGGAACTGAAAAGCCAATCAATCTACTACACGGTGATGCAAGATACCTATCAACAAGGTTCCTTCGATGTGGGCGTTCACGGGATCTTACATTTCGGTGACGCCGGGGCCGGAGCAGGTGACGCCCTGCCACGCCGCGCCGCAGGGGTCGCCGCCGCTGGCCGACCACCCAGCCAGCTGCGACGGGCTGTTCCAGGAGGTGTAGAGATTCCCCAGCGCCGCGGCTGCAACAAAGAACCGAACCATTATTAATCGCACGCAAAAACAAGACAGAAAGGAAAACCCACCACGCCGCCACCAAGAAACCAAGAACCCCAGCCGGAACCGGGAGCGCCGCCGCCCAGGGCTCTTACCGTCGGCGGGGTCAGTTTCGGCCCCCGCTGGCGCCGCCGCGAGGGCAAGGAGAAGGCCGGTGGCGAATGCGGCAGCCAGCGCCTCCATGCTTGGCCTGGTCCCCACACACTCTCCCTCTTGACCTTTCTCCCCCGAGGCGAAGACTGCTGCTTTCCTCGGTTGCTTATCCCCTACCAGGAGGACACGGCCATGGTGTCCAGCACGGGGATCACCATGGGCCGCACGGCGGGCGGTTCACCTCTCTCTTCTCCGCTGGTTCACTACCAAGGATGACTGACAGCTAGTAAGAACCAAGAAAGGAAGCACGCAAGAAACGGCGGATGCCACGGCTGCTCCGGATGCGGCGTGGTAGGGATGGTGCCGGTAAAAGACTGCACTTTTTTTTAGCTCCCCCTCTTAAATGTCTGGGCTGCTTGCTGTTCTTGACTCTCTCTCCCGCACACTCTTTCTCTCTCCTCCTCGATGGACAGGAAGGAAGGTGCTTTTGATCCGGTAAATTAATGCGGGAGCAATGGGAGTAGGTGAAAGGCGATGAAGTCCGAGCAGAGTCTGCAGAGGCCACCAGCGAGAAAGATAAATGCTGAGGCCTTTAATTAGTTTTCTCCAAGTTTAGTTCCATCGATGTTTAACACATATTTGAACTATTAAATATAGACTAAAAATAACTAATTATATAATTTATGATTAATATGTAAGACGTATCTTTTAAATCTAATTAATTTATGATTTGACAACGTGGTACTAAAGTAACACATGTGTTGATGACAGTTTATTAGGCTTAATAAATTCTTCTCTTGAATTACGGAAAGATGCTATAATTTGTTTTTTTATTAGTATTTGAGCACCCCATATATATTCTCATGTGATACCCGATGTGGCACCTTAAACTTTACATCCTGAATTTAGACAAGGCCGGATTGCTTTTATTAACGGTGGACTGTGGACACAAATTTATACCAGTACAGTCAACCATGAGCTGTTGTTTGACTGACCAAGACAAAGTTTTCACCATTGCATTGCATGTTCTATCTTCCTCCTCACCTGAAACACACTACTTTACTTGATTCCAACTTTCCACTAGTTTAATGCCTCTAATCTAGCTACTAGTACTGCATTCCTTAAAGTATTTTTTAATTGCTGGATGCCATGGAGGCATGAAATAGTGACTGTTTAGTTTCTAAAATTTTACAAAATTTTTCAAAATTCCTATCACATTGAATCTTTGGACGCATGCATAAAGCATTAAATATAAATAAAAAATAAAACTAATTATACAGTTTAGACGAAATTCACGAGACGAATCTTTTAAGTCTAATTAAACTATGATTAGACACTAATTATCAAATAATAATGAAAATACTATCGTATCATTTCTTAAAAAATTTCGCTAGCTAAACGAGGTCACAATAGATCTGACGAAGTTACGTTCAGAAGCGTCCCCTTTTGCACGAAACTATTCTAGAACCAGGGACGCGTCGTCCCCTTTTGTCTCGTGGAAACGTGGGCATGCATGCCGATTGATTAATAAGGCCCCGTTTAGTTCTCCAAAAGCTAAAAAATTTTGCGCAGTAAATGTCACATCGAATCTTACGACACATATATACGAAGTACTAAATGTAGATGAAAAAAAAACTAATTATATAGTTGGGTGAGAAATCGCGAGACGAAACTTTCGAACATAATTAGTCCATAATTATATACTAATTACTAAATACAAACGAAAGTGCTATAGTACTCAAAACCCAAAAATTTTCGGATCTAAACACGCCCTAAGCTTATTTAAGATCCAGATCCAGGTACTATAGCAGATAGCAGTTCGTTACATGTCACATCAGCGCGTGTTTAGTTTCAACCTTAAATTTTCAAAAAATGCTACAGTATCCATTATATCGAATATTGCGATACGTGCATAGAGCATTAAATATAGACGAAAAAAATTAATTGCACAGTTTGGTTGGAAATTACGAGACGAACGTTTTGAGCCTAATTAGTCCATGATTGAATACTAATTGCCAAATAAAAACGAAAGTGCTATAGTATCCCAAATTTTCAAATTCACCCAACTAAACATGCACTCAGCTACTTGAAAAGTTAGAACAAACCTGCAGCTGTGCTACCCGGCAAATCACCAGGGACATGTTTAGTTCGGCGGAATCGACGCCGCCGAAATCATTGTGCAACCAATTAGGCTACAGTAGCGTTTTGTTTTTATTTGGTAATAATTGTCCAATCGTTGACTAATTAGGCTCAAAACGTTCGTCTCGCAAAGTACAACTAAACTGTGCATGTACCGCAAGTTTGATGTGACGAAAAATCTTCTTTTTACATAGTGCCAAAGTTTAGATTTCGGTGAAACTAAACATAGCCCAGATTGAAATGATTGACAGTTTGGTGAAAGGAGGAAAAAAAGGTTGAGAGGTGAGGCTAACGTTCATGCTCAGGAGTCTGGACTCAGGAGTAAGGACATGTGTCTTTCTGAATTCCAAACCTGTTTTTGGGCCTGTTCGCTGATTGGTGTTGGTGTTGGTTTGGGTTGGTTGGTGCTGATTTTTTGTGAGAGAAAACACTATTGACTGGCTAGTTTGGGCTGGCTGAAACCAACAAGCGAACAGACTGTCTGTTTGGTTTGGCAGATCATGCATGGGTCGCGCCGAACGGCAAGTTGGGCGTTGTTGACTAAACACCACTAGGTAAATACTACTAGGCCTTGTTTAGATTACAAGTTTTTTCACTTTCTCTCAATCACATTAAATCTTTGAACACATGTATGGAGTATTAAATATAGATAAAAAATAACTAATTACACAGTTTGATTGTAAATTACGAGACGAATCTTTTGAGTCTAGTTAAGTCATGATTGAACAATAATTATCAAATATAAACGAAAATGCTACCGTGCTAAATAATGATTTCTAACTCAATCTACACAACACCGTAATAGTACATGAGCTGCCCGTTACACCTTGGTAAATACTCCTAGAACCGAGCAATATTTTACAATATTATTATACTTCCTAATTTGTGATCAGGCGTGTCCCGTGGCACTTAACGAACATGCGTACTGGCATAGGAGCACTAAACTAGTCAGGTACGGTCTTGCCTGCTTCAGGTATTCATGTGGTGAGTGATTGATTTCATCAACATCTTGTGGTTGGGATTTGTTACATTGAATTGAAGGTAGTAGGACGCCGTGCTGGCTGGGCTGATAGAGTACCGCACAAGGCGTGTTCGGCTGCTAAGTTCTAGCTTTCTTTCAGCGTATTCTTTCTCGTAGAACTCTATTATTCTTTCTCATAGAACTATTGAATTATTCGAAATAAACCGAAATCTACTGTGCAACAGCCGATTTGTAAGAAATCTTGGCATGTCCTCTCGGTCGATGATCTCCAGTCCAGGGGATTAGTGGGCATTTGAATTTTGCTGACGAGCATGATACGGCCTTGACAGCTACTGAACTACAAGGGGTGGGGGGAGAAACTGAAAGTCAAAGACGAGCTGAATAAGTCAATGAGCTTGTTCGCTGTTTGGTTTCTAGACTGATAAGTTTTGATGGTGCTAGTTTGTTATGAGAGAAAAACACTGTTGACTAGTTGATAAAAGCCCTGACTGAAACCATCGAACGAACATGATGTTTTTCATTGACGGTTGACGTACCACTGGAATAATGGATCATGCATTCATGCTGGACCTTTTTGTTACTATCATTTGCTCTGTTCGCTTGGCTTATAAGCCGTACTTTTTAAGCCAACGAATAATATTTTTCTCTCACAATAAGTCAGTCAACAGTGTTTTTAGCCATGGCTTATCAGCCAAGCGAACAGGGACAATTCTTGATGAGATCGTTGCTGTAATTGCAGTCCAGTGCTCAAGCTGACAGGGCTCTCAGTTTTTTTTCCACAGAATCGGCATGTTTCATGTAAACAAGTTGTTGAGATCAGATGGATCATCCATGTGTTTGAGAACGAGCAAACAAACAAACAAAGCGATCGTCTGCATGCCAGTTTATGAATGAACCACTACACCAGGAGCACGAGCAGCATGTGACGCCGCCGTGGGCCGTGGCAGGACTTGCATGATGCATGGAGGGAGTTGGTGATCGATCCAGAGGCTGGACCCTGGACCTGGACCTGGACCTGCTCACCAACCGACTGGTGTGGTTGAGGACGGTCGTAGTCGTAGCTGCTGCTGCTCCCGTGCTCTTTCGGCTCGTTGTTCGTGCGTTCGCAACTGCTAGTAGTGTGTTCTCCAGACTGGCGATCGAGCCGTCCAGTCCAGTCGAGGTCCAGCACTCCAGCAGCTGCTCGATCTGCCGCTGCATTGCTGCAACCTTCGATCTGCTTCATGCATCCAGCCGTGCCTGGACCATGCATGCATTGATGCATGCTGATCGATCACTTGAGATGTGCAGCTAACTCACCTCCGAAATCTCATTGGATGCTGCAAGCCAATAAGAAGGGTCGCCGGTGCAGATGCAGTCACGCAGAGATGTGCTCACTCACCTGCCTGCTTGTTTCTGAATCCCTCCATCATTTGCGTTCAGTTCAGTCCACCAGATACAGATGAGATTGGAGCTGGAGATCATCATCCTCATCCATCATAACAGTTATTATTGGGAGGGAGGGATGAACATGGATCCAGCCAGGGAGCAACACCAACATGCATGCGATGGGATACGACGCAGCAACAGCAACTGGGGATCTGGGGTAAACTTCACCCCGGCCACGCTGCTCAGTGATCAGTCCTGGTCCCTCCGCGGATCCAATGACCGATCGAGCACTGACACCTTGTTGGGTCTGCTCTGCTCTCTGCCGAAATCTCTCACACCAGATCCAACGGCACACCACAATTGGATGCTATGCGACTGTGCGATACTACGGTTTTTTTTCACCGTCATTTCCTCACGGTAAGAAACAGGATCCTGCACGATTTGCCCAACACACGGTCCCGGTTCGTATCAAAACCATTTGCCTGAATTTTGCGTCAGACTGAATTCTCTGCAAAAGGATCGTCCGTGCTCGTAGCAGCCACGTTCCGTGGTAGACAGGCCTTTGTTGGCACGGGATGCCCATGGATCAAGAAGAAGGCTGAGGATCGCATGCCAATCAGTCAGAGACAGGTGGCCCCAAGCCCAAAGGTTCTGTCTCGTGTCTACGCATGGACATGGCCGGCCGGGACCGGGAATGCGAGGGCAAGGATGTGAAGCCAAACTCTGAATCCATTCCAATGAGCGCACATGTGCTCGTGCAGTGCAGCTGTGCAGCCATGCTGAATGCCATTTGCCTAGGCAAAGCTACGTTTCCATTTTTTTGTAATTTATTATTATTTATTAATTCAAAAACATTTGCTCTACTGAGGTGATTGGTAATAGGGCCTGAGATGATTGGTTTGACACAAGCCCATTTGTTACACCAACGCGGAACTGGGCCCAACTATCCTACAGCCCCATGTACAACAAATTTACAAGGGAATAGCCCGGCCCAGGTAGGACTAGGAGCGATCACGTTCACAAACATTGGCCACCCAAGGGCCGTGCCTTTTGCGAGAAAAAAGGCCCAATTTATCTTTCTGAACTATAGCGATCTATTTTGCTCCTGAATATAAAACAAGTTTTCTTATCCTTTCCTAACCTTTTAAAAACCGCTTTACCTTTCGGTGGTTTCGCTGATGTAGTACAGAGAGGCTAAATTGGACTGAATTGAAAGTTTATAAATGTAAATCAGACTAATAATATTTTAAAAAAAATCCAAAAACATAAAAATAATATTCTTAGTCTAATTTGTATAGAAAGTATTAGCAACATTTGTATCTCTAAATAAATTTATTATAAAAATATATTCAACGGTCTATCTAATGATACTAATTATGGACTATTATCTTATATATGTTTGGTCAAAGTTAAAAGAATTTGACTCCTCGGAAAACGAGAACGCCACTTATTTTAGACAGACACAGTATGTTTAACGAAGGTGCATGTATACGGCATGGCTCGTGTGACCACGCAAGCTAACATAATTACTTTGAAAATTTATCTAGGGCAAGTGACAACCACCCAACATGGTCCTGACGATACTCCACTTGCACTTTTAGGCAGTACAAGTGATCGACATCGACTATTTATAATAGATAAATAGAGCTTTTACTAGCAAATAAGCACCAAAATAAGTCTATTAAGATTCAAATAATTTCAAGCTAGAAATCATAAGGTAAAGCATGTTTTCTAGAAAAAACCTAAAATTAGTTCTATTATTTTATGAGGTAAAACAAAAAATTTATTACTAAGATTAAACCAGATTTAGGATTTTTAATCACATTACTTTCATGTAAAAATGTTTGTACAGATTTTTAAAATTTTATTTTTTTATATTTAAAAAGTTTTTCTAATCCAATTTTTTTAAATCTTTAACTTAGTTTAATTGACTTTCTTTGACTTGGGGTCAAGGTATTGGAATTGTAATAGATTTGTTCCTGATTTTAGGGAAGTATCATACATTTTCTACAACTAAAACATACAGATTGTCAACATCTACATAGTAGAACTAAAACACCAATGCGATCCATATCCGGCAGTAAATAATCACCGCATCTCATGCGATCCATATCTGAGAGGCAAATAATCACCGCATGAAGACACTGGAAGGCAAGTAAATAAAATAGAATAAAACTCACGGATCACCTGTAGGCAAATAATCACCGTATAGAGACACTAGAAGGCAAGTAAAAAAATGAAATAAAACGGAAAGAGAATTATATGAAGAAAAATTAATTTATTGGAATATCACCACGCAATGATCATGATTGTGATCTAAATCTCGTTCGTCGTCCTTCGCATTACGTGTTGACAACAAATATTTTTTCCTAAAGAATGAATTATTGCCATGTCTCATGCGAGCTAGGATATTGTAAGTCCGAGTATACATGTTTTGGCAAGGAAGAGCATGAATAAATTCAATTTGATGTTTAGCAATAATTTTTCAGTCTTTGAGGCAACTGATGTTTGTCGTAACTTTCAAACAACATGCTCCAAGTCTAACTTTTATTTCAGATTCATTACGACAATGAATGTGTTTCTAGACATTATCATGGTATAATACACGTGAAAAATTGAATTAATATATTTGTAATTTTGACCTGGGTAACAAACATCTCATTCAATTTATGTTGCACCCGTTGCAACGTACGGGCACCCGATTTTTTTAATTTTTTATCCTTTTTTAAAAAAAATCACAAATATGTCTCAGGAGATAAGATTTCAAAATTTAGACCCTTAGCTCGGTGCCATCGTTGCTGGCGTCGAGATCTTGGGTTCGACGCAGACGTGACGGTGACTTAGCAGATAGCTCGGCGTCATAGATCCTGACACCAAGTTTAGCACCATAGATCCTAACGCCGAGCTTTAGTGCCGTACATCTTAACGTCAAGCTAAAGTTCCGTTTAGTTCTCAAAAATTTTCACCATAAAGTATCATATCGAATCTTGCGGCACATGCATGGAGTACTAAATGTAGATGAAAAAATACTAATTACATAGTTAGATTAGAAATCACGAGACAAAACTTTTAAACCTAATTTGTCCATAATTAGACACTAATTACCGAATATAAACGATAGCTAAACAAAAAAAATTGAGAACTAAACATGCCCTAAGCGTCGTGTTGTTTAACGCCGAGGTGATGTATGTACAGTGTCATATCGTACGTCCTGTCCTGTCGTTGCTAGCCGTCAGTCAATCACGCCTGCGCCCTGCTCTGTTCGACCTGTCTGATCCTAGACCATAGCTAGGCTGCCCGCGCTGCATCCGGCTGTGGCTGGTCAAGTCACTCCATCTGACCTGACCAGCCATGAGTACCAGCGACTCCCGCCTCCCGCTTTCTTTGTCCGCAGCTGGAGGGGAAGCTTGCCTCCGCCCGGTCCATCACGTGTACCAGCTGTCCTGTGATGCCCAACCAGTGGGCGAACACCTCTACGCGCGCCCCACATGGTCGTGGACGCGGGATACACTCAACGCCGCGGCAGCGCCGGGGCCCGTCGCGTACAGCTGCCCTGACCAGCGTATCACGAACCACGACCCCAGCGATGAGGTGGCCATGGCCGTGGGGCTCACTGGACCATGCAAAGGCATGTTTAGTTTTCAAATTTTTTCATACCAAAGTATCACATAAAATCGTATCACATATGTATGGAGTACTAAATATAGACGAAAAAAACCAATTATATAGTTGGGTAAAAAATCGTGAGACAAAACTTTCAAACCTAATTAGTCCATAATTAAACACTAATTATCAAATACAAACGAAATCGCTACAGTAACTAAACAGTAGCCAAATCAAAAAAATTTTTGAACTAAACACGCCCTAATCCACAACTCTAAACACTTATCTTAGGGATACGTGGCCTGTTCGTGGTTCTTAAACGATCATATTTTTTTAGTTAAAATAAATTTTTTTCTCATACTAAACCAACCAAATAATAAATAATCAACGATCATATACGATCGTATCAATACCGATCGAACAGGCTGACGATACGCGCTGCTGTCCATTATATATCTTCTTTATTATCTTAATAGTTGTAGTAGGTAGCTTTTTTCCCTCGAGAAAATTAGGTGTTATTTAAACTTAGAGAGTAAACTTTAGAGATGTCATGTTATGTGTAGTATCGAGATGTCATATGTGAGTGTTTGATAGTAATAATAAAATAAATTATAGAAGTCTTTAATAATTCATGAGATGAATTTAGTAAATCTAATTAATCTATTATTAGCACATATTTATTATAACCCTATATTATCAAATTATGAATTAATTAGATTTAAAAATTTATCTCATAAATTAATCACAATATATGTAATTAGTTATTTTTTTAATATATATTTAATACTCTATGAATGAAATCAAACATCTATATAATAAAGAATAAATTTTAGAGGAGAAAATAGACAAACTGATATTGTCCATTATCTGCTCTTATTACGTCTTATCCGCCTTCGTTGCAGATCTTTTGGAGCTGCTGCGGTGTATAGGAACTGGCAAGTGAAGCCATTTCTGGATCCTGATCTGTAGAGTGTAGACTATGGCCTACGTATGCATAGGCCCCATGCAAAGGTAGCAGTAGTAGCACTGGAGTAGCAGGCTAAAAGATTCGTTGCAGCATTTTCCTAACTAAACTATTGCGCCCGAATTTTGTTATTTTTTACTGTACCAAATATTTAGCATTTCGTTTGTGTTTGGTAATAATTGTCATGTAATGGAAAGAGAGTGAAAAAACTTGGAATTTGGAGGCCTGGCAAGTGAAGCCATTTCTGGATCCTGATCTGTAGAGTGTAGACTATGGCCTACGTATGCATAGGCCCCATGCAAAGGTAGCAGTAGTAGCACTGGAGTAGCAGGCTAGCGGTTTCGTTGCAGCATTTACCTATTTTCTTTCGCGGGGCTCTGCTTTTACCTATGGTCAATCTGGTGTATTTTTTTTTGATATTTAATCTTTTTTAAAAGAAAATTTATATTTGATCTAGGGAGGCTTAAACTCATTTTTAGATCACAGGATTAACGTCATGATAACATGTCTCGACGCCTTGAGAGGTGCCTAACTTTCAAAAAATCCTAGGTGATATTCAGGGCACCTTTAGATCCAAAATTTTTTGGGTTTTAGTCGACAGCCTTTTGTCTTGATTTGTTGAGGTGCCTTTTCTCACCCAACCCGTGCAATTAAAAATTTAGTACTCTATACATCCATATTTGCTGATATTGACTTTTGAGAATTAAACGGGGCCTCACTTAGCTGTCAGAATACGTGGTGCCGGACCTCGTTCCCACAGATCTTGCCGTCTACCTGCACGCACCCGCCGGACGGGATGGGTGCGAGAGACACGGGCGCAACGCGGACTGCGGTTGCTACATGCGCCCCCTCCCTCGGGACGCGTGCACATTTTCAGCACTTTTTCGGTGCACGCTGCTTTCGCCCATGCAGGTCTCCGCCGCCTCGGTGGTGCCCATCCTCTCGGGACGTGTTTAGTTCATGTTGGAATTTGAGGTTACTGTATTAGGTTTGTTTTTTCGGTGCATTTGCAGGTCTCCGCCGCCTTAGTGTTTAGAATTTGAGGCTACAGTAGGATTTTCGTTTTTATTTAGTAATTAGTGTTTAAATATGGACTAATTAAGCTTAAAATGTTCATCTCGTAATTTCTCATCAAATTATGTAATTAGTTTTTTTTCGTCTATATTTAATGCTATATATATAAGCCGCAAATATTCGATGTGATAAGTATTATATCACTTTTTAAAATTTTAGGTATGAAACTGACTAGCTCACTCTTCTACAAAGCGAAACTGGCACGGTGAGAGAGGCTGAGGGGGTGTTCGGTGAGAGAGGCTGAGGGGGTGGTCGGAGGGCGTGTTTGATTCTTCGGTCGCTTTTAAAATTTATGTCACATCAAATATTTAGATATAAAAAAACCTTAAATATAGATTAATTATAAAACTTAATTACATAGACGAAGGTTAATTTACGAGACGATTTTTTTAATCTTAATTAATCTATCGTTAGCATATGTTTATTGTAACACTACGTCATTAAATCATGGACTAATTAGACATAAAAGATTCGTCTCGTAAATTAGTCGTAAGTTGTGCAATTAGTTTCGTAATTAGTTTATATTTAATACTCTATACATGTGTCAAATATTTGATGTGATAAAAATTTTAAAAGGCACTGTAGAAAAAAAAAAGGCCTGAGCCTGAGAGCTCGGCCCGGGGTTTGGGTGGCCCATTTATTGCACCTGACGCGCCGCGCAGCTGCGTGCTGACACGACGCTTCAATGTTTCTTGCCGCAGTAGCCGTAGCATGCAGTAGCTTTGAATTGAACGCTCGGTCGGGTTTAGATTTGTTACTGTAGTATTATTTTCGTTTTTATTTGATAATTATTGTTCTAATTATAGTTTTACTAGGTTCAAAATATTTATCTCGTAATTTATAATTAAATTATGTAATTAGTTATTTTTTTATCTATATTTAATACTTTATATATATGTCTAAAGATTTAATACGATAAGGAGAGGAAAAAAACTTGAATCGGTCCTAACCACGGTAGCTAGCTAGAGCCTAGACCACAGTCTCTAGGAGTAGTCTTTTCAGTGGTCATGTAACATGTGTCTTTGCGCCTCCTTGTGCTGAAACCAGAAAAATGCGTCATAGGGCCCGTTTAGTTCACTCCAGGGTTGGCGTCGGCAGAATTCGGTTGGTACTGTAGCGCACGGTAACGTTTTGTTTTTATTTGATAATAATTGTTTAAGCGTAATTAGTCCATGTTTGAACACTAAAACGTAAATAAAACGAAGATGCTAAGTATAACCTAAAATTCAAATTTAGTTTTTGATTTCATTAACATTTAATGTGTTTTTGCGCCTCCTTGTGCTGCAACTAGAAAAATGCGTCACACATGCAATGCAAGCTGGTACCATCCTCCGTCGGTAAATAACTATTACTTTAGATTTTTATATAGTAAGTTAAACTAAATTAATAGAAAATATGTATACTAAATTTTGTAGCATAAGTATTAATATTTATATATATATATATATATATATTTAGTCTGTTCTTTCTTACGAGGTGAAAATGACGATTATTTAGGGAGGGCGAGAATATTACTTTGAGAGAATTTCTTATTTGACACTGAGAAAATGAGTCGTTTCTTTCGTGGTCCTAAATTTTCATCGTTCTCTATTTGACACCCACTTCAACTTTCATCTTTAATTTGATACTACCGTCAAATCCGTTAGCTAACGGTGTTAACTAGCTGTTAAAAAGACGTTTTTGCCCCTAGAAAAAAGCGACGAAGCAAATTTGAAAGGAAGAAAAAACCTGCGCCTTTTTTTGCAGCTGGGCGCATGCATCAGAGGCAGACGCAGTTTTTTTTCCTCACAAATTTGCTTCGCCACTTTTTTCTAGGGGCAAAAACGTCTTTTTAACAGCCAGTTAATACCATTAGCTAACGGATTTGACGGTAGTGTCAAATTAGGGATGAAAGTTGAAGTGAGTGTCAAGGGAACGAAGAAAATTTCAGGGCCAAGAAAGGAACGACTCATTTTCCCAGTGTCAAATAAGAAATTCTCTCTATTACTTTTGTACTAAAAAGAAATATATGTTTATGAGATTGAATATGTTTAATATAAAAATATAATGTGATTCATCTAATGATGTTTACTAGATATAATAAACCATATACTAGAAATTTAATGAAACATATTCTTTGTATACAAAGAAATTTAATGATGTTTATGTTGTGACTAGAATTCGAACAAGTGATGGAGACATAGATGACTTTTCGATTAGGATAGAACTATATAAAAGGTCAGCTTTGAGCCTTTATTTGTTTGTCTTAGTAATGGATGAGGTCACAAGGGACATATAAGGGGACATCCCTTGGTGTATGTTTTTCGCGGACGATGTAGTGCTAGTTGATGAAAGCCGGACATGAGTGAATCAGAAACTAAAGTTATGGCGGAAGACTTTGGAGTCCAAATATTTTAAACTCAGTAGAACTAAAACTGAGTATATGAGATGTGACTTCGGCATTACTACTCGGAAGGAGGAAGATATTAGTTTGGAAGGTCAAGTATTGCCTAGGAAGGATACCTTTCGATATTTAGGATCAGTGCTACAGAAAGACGGGGATATTGATGAAGATGTTAGCCATAAAATCAAAGCAGGGTGAATGATGTAGCGCCAAGCATCTGATGTCCTATATGATAAAAGGGTGCCACAGAAACTAAAATGCAAGTTTTATAAGACGGCGATTAGACCTGTTATGTTGTATGGTGTAAAATATTGACCTACGAAAAGACGATATGTTCAACAGATAAGTGTCACGGAAATACGTATGCTGCGTTGGATTTACGGTCATGCAAGAAGGGATCGAGTTCGGAACGATGATATACGTGATAGATTAGGGGTAGCCCCAATTGAAGAAAAGCTTGTTCAACATCGGTTGAGATAGTTTGAACATGTCTAACGGAAACCTCCAGAGGCACCGGTGCGTATTGAAATTCTAAGCTAGAATAGTAACATGAAGAGAGGCAGAGGAAGACCGAAGTTGACTTGGTTAGAGGCAATAAAATGAGATTTAAAAGAATAAAATATACCTAAAGACTTAGCCTTAGATAGGAGTGTTTGGAAGACAGCTATTCACGTGCCTGAACCTTCATTATTTTTGTTGGGTTTCAATTCTAATCTATCCCAATTTATTTAGGACTTGAAGACATTATTATTGTTTTATTGTTTTTGTACGGAAATCTATAGTTGTATTACGAAGGCTAACCAATCAATTACTAAGGCTTCGTTTAGATTGCGGTTAGGATTTAGTATTTGGCACTGTAGTACTTTCGTTTGTATTTGACAATTATTGTCTAATTATGGTCTAACTAGGCTCAAAAGATTCGTCTCGTAATTTACAATTAAACTATGTAATTAGTTATTTTTTTTATCTACATTTAATACTCTATGTATATGTACAAAGATTTAATATGATAAAAAATGAAAAAACTTGCAATCTAAATCAGGCCTAAACTGTGTGGTTGCTCCTGACTCCTTGTGCAGTGAAGTCCACAGGGCACGGCCCGTTAAATTTTTGTCCTGTCCATTCCAACGTCAGCTCGTTTTTTTTTTGCATGCCCCATTCTCTCTCCATGCTCCACAGTCTAAGAACAGTATGTAGCAGCTCAGATCTTAGAGTAGTAGCTTTAGACCCTAGGAGTAGGAGCTCTCAGCCTATTTAGTTGGCTGGTTTGTATCGTTGCTGGTTCATTTATATAAGAGAAAGTATCACTTGGTTGGTTTTAGATGAACAAGTGTTTTTTTGAGATGGTCGACCAGCCCAAACCAACCACCACCAGCCCAATGATCGGCCGACCACGGGTTGCGGTTCCATAACCTTGGCGTCAAGATATGTGACGCCGAGTTCGACGCTATGTATTCTGGCGTTAAGTAACAGCCATATTAACGTCACCTAGGATCCCCTGCAGTGCATGGCCAGGCAACTCGACGCCAAGATCTATGGCGGCAAGACGTGTTACCTCGGTGTCAGTACTCATGGCGCCGACTCCCAGGATCCAAAGATGAGTTTAAGTCTCCTAGGGGTCAGTGTCAGTACTCATGGCGCCGACTCCTAGGATCTAAAGATGAGTTTAAGTCTCCTAAGGGCCAAACGTAAATTTTCTTTGAAAAAGGATCAAATAGTAAAAAAAATTAGGTCAATCAGGGCTACGGTACTGTTGTTTTGCTTCCAGGCCTGCCCTGGCCAGGCTACGGCATGAGTGTTGAGTGACTTGACCAGCCACAACAAGAAGCAGCGTCGGCAACCTAGCTATGCTTGTCTGCATTGATAGGGTTAGACAGGTCGACAGACAGAGATGGCAGCGGCACGACAGCACGATATGGCACTGCATATACACCATCTTGACACTAAGGATCATGGTGCCAAGCTCGACGTCAAGATCTACGACGTCGAGTTTGGCGCCAGGATCTATAGCGCCGAGCTGCCTATTAAGTCATCGCTATGTCTATATTGAGTCCAAGACCTAAGACCTCGGCACGATGGTGCCAAATTAAAGGTCCAAATTTTAAAATTTATCTACAAAGATATATTCGTAATTTTTTTTCAAAAATATCTAAAAAATAAAAAATTCGGCAGGAACACTTAGTAGATAAAAAAGAACCCATCCTCCCTCGACTCAAATCAAACGTAGACGAGTATCTCTCATCTGCGTTCATTGTATATGATATAGTTGTCGGTTCGTTCGTTCGTCCGTATGTGTGTGAGGTGTGCGTGTGTGTTGATGTGTGTCTGCTGTACTTAAGATGAGAGAAAAAAAAAATCAAACGTAGGCCCCCCCTGCATCTTCTCTGGACGCCACCGCCTCGCCGCCGGTCCTCGTCTCCCGTCGCCGTGTCCGTTGGCGCGACTTCGAGGGTCCGCTCCGCTCCGCTGCAGCCCGCCGGTAGAAAGGGGCGGGCCTGGGCGACATTGGCCCGCCGCGCGAGGTAGGGCCCCGTCCGTCCCGCCGTGTTTTTTCCCCGGGGAGAGGTGGTTCCGTGGTTGCGCTCGCTCGGCACGTCGAGGCTTCTCGGGCTGTGTCCCACGCGGCTCCGGAAGAGCACGGGCGTGGGGAATTGGGCGCGTGCTCGCGAACCCTAGCTGGTTCGGGGGTGTGTGCTCCTCGGAGCGGCTCGCGTGCGTTCCGTGCTCTGTGGCTTAGGCTTTGCTCCACACGCGTTGTTTCGGCTAATTCCTTGAATGCTTATTTCTCTATTCGCTTCTAATGATTCCTGGAACGCCTCCATACTTGCGGGCATTCACGCAAGGGTCGCCCAGCACGTGCTCTTGTCGCACTAATTATTTGAATGCCTGCCATTTTTTTATTGCTTTCTAATGGTTTGGGATATATCTGACGCTTTCGTTTTCCACATACAAATGTCTTGAGTACACCATAACCCAACACGCTTTCTTTCTGCTGTTAGGTGTAAGTCCAACGAAACTGATTGCGGAATATATGAAGTAGTGGGCGTTGAATGACCTTCTCTATGGATTTGAACGCACCGCCGTTGCCCGATGATGATGAGCATCAGCCTTATGATGAACAGGTTGAGGTTGAGTATGCTCAGGTGGAACCTGTTGAGTCTGCTGTCGCAATAATGCGCCGGGTATGCAACTATCATTATTGGTGTTGATGTTCATTCCATGTACCGTGCCCTTGACATATTGTTATTGGATCTTACTAATGATTGCCGATACGTGTTGTTCAGTACCCGCGTGTACCTTAGCTTGGTTGACATTATTCGCTGAAGAAAATGGCTTCCACAAAGGGAGGGAAGCTGTTAAATATGTGGACATCGTAGTCTTCAGTCAATACATTGGTTGTCTTTTAATGTGCATCACGAGCATAGTGGATTATATATTGGATTTGTTGTAGAACGATGATTTTGATGTTCAATATGATTTCCTTGTTTGGCGGGTGATTTACTTTGACTGCCTTTATTTTGCATACATGCTGGCCCGTGTTTAAACGTTAAACGGTAAACAGTCGGTCACCTACTGTTTAGCCCATTATTCGGGCAAAACGGGTGTTTAAACGGGAAAACGGCCGTTTAAACGGTCAAAACAACCGATAAAACGGAAACGGTGTACCACCATGTAGCGTTTAAACGGTGTGTAAACGGACTAAACGGCCGTTTAGGCGAACAGTGGCTGGTATGCATGCATTGTTTATGTATGTGCCAGAAAGGCCTTGTGGCTCTTTAAACAGTTCATTTTAGTTTCCTTTTCATACTGAGCCTACAAGCTTGGTTTATTGATGCTAACCGTACCTTCTACATGACCTTGCTATTCTTGACAGGAGCGTGAAGAGAGACGCAAGAGACTAAAGAGAGAGCAGCAGGATGATGGTTCAAGGCTACATTCCCAGCAGATCAGGAATGATTATGTTCCTCAACCCAAAAGACATAGTCGCATTAAAGAGGCACCTCAGGGTACGAGTATTCGGCAATTTTCTGAATAGTTTGGTTTACTGATACATTTCACCTTCTGTTCCCCCTGCTTATCCGTTATTCTTTTTTTTTCCCACTGTTATTTTTTGCATGTAAATTTTATATGTAATGTATCTTGGTGCGATTTCAGGCTGGTTGGACTGTCCTGCATTTGGGGAGCCAATAGATAAAATCATACCATCCAAAGTTCCTCTTGATGAAACATTCAATGAGTCGGTTCCTCCTGGGAAGCGATACTCCTCGAAGCAACTAGTTAACAAACAAAGAAAAGCTGGCCGCGAAGTAAGTATTGCTTGCTTGTTCCTACGGATCACACTGTAGTCCCTCCTATTACACTAATCATTATGTGAAGGTAGTCTCGTTTTCTATTAACATTTGTTGTATACAAAAATTTGGTTCACTGAAATCAGGCTGCCCCTAGGAATGAGTTTCTTTTCTTGTGTACAACCATAATGTTCTAAAAAAGAAGTAGATGCTAGGTGGCATGTATTTCCTAATGAGCACTTGGTGGGATAGATGGTGATATATGCTAGATAGGAGGGCAGTTCTTAGTTATCTGGCGCCGCAAAGGTATGTTAGGAACCCACCTTTTCTAGCATTTTGCAACCGCCTTCTATTATTTTTTGTCTTCCCTTGTGTCTTCTCATGCCAGCAGTGCACAGCACATCCTCCTTCCTTTCCCCTATCTTCGTCCTACGGTGATATTCTCCTGCACAGATATACCATCTTTGCATGCTCTGAGATCCTTTCGATTTTTTCCAGTGCTGTCATCACCTTCAATGCCCCTGAATAACAAAAGAAGTAAAAGGATGAATTCATCCTTATTGACATAAACCAGGACAATTTGTTCTTTGTGGTGTGCCCCGATTTTTTACAATTTGGCCCTATTTTTGAAGAAAATTTACGTTTGGCCCCCTGGGAGACGTAAACTCATCTTTGGACCCTGGGGGTCGGCGTCAGGACTCATGGCGCCGAGACATGTCTCGGCCACAGATCTTGGCTCCAAGGTGCTTGGCCGTGCACAGCAGGGCATCCTAAGTGGCGTTGACGTGGCCGGATGCTCGGCGCCAGAGTTCATGACGCCGAGCTTGGCGCCACAGATCTTGGCGCCGACCTCGGCGCCATGTATTCTGGCGCCGAGCATGGATTCAAAGCGTGTGGCCGCCGCAGCTCTCTCTCGCGCTCTCTCTCTCTCATCGCCGCCACCAGCCAGCCCATTGCCGCTCGCGCCTCCTCACTTGCCACGCCGCCCGCTCCACATCAAGAAGCAGCAAGACCGCCCTCCCCTCATGAGCGGCGCGCCTCCCCCGTCTCTCCTCTCCGCCCTCCGCCACAGCCAGTGCCACCGCCCCCCAGGCTGCCGCCGCTGCTCCTCCGGCCTCCCTCCTCCCTCCCCTCCGCCTCAGCTCATCGCACCGGGCACGCCACCGGCTGCCATCGCCGCCCAGTGCCCCCCGAGCCGTGTCCGCCTCCGACGCGCCGTCCCCTCCTCCCCCTCTGGCGCAGCGGCACCACCACCGGCACCGGAGGCACCGGCCGCCGCCCCTGCCCCCGCCCCTGCCGCCTAGTAAATCCCTTACTACTTTGCATTATATGAATTGTTACTGTGTCTACCTGTTCTTCCATTATTCATGCATCGGCTAGCATTACAAGTTCGCCCTTGCATGCTGGCGGTTTGCCCAAAGCAAAAAGCACCTACGCATTCAACTTTTTTGTTGTGATAGCATATTTACACTTTTTATCTTTTCTCTCCATTCACTTCAATTTTCAGAGAGAAAATTGCATGCTTTTTCTTGTACTACTTTGCATTTCTGCTTGTAATTTGGTATATATGTATGAATACAATATACTGTAATTAATCTAATTTAATCAATCTATAGTTTAATTTCCACCCAAAAATTATAACTGGAGTAGTAGGTAGGATCGGAGCTACCACATCCAACTTGTTACTAACTACTATATATGTTACCATGCATGCACCTTACCCAGCCACGAAGGCACGAGGAGGAGCGACCCATTGTTGTTGGCTGGCTCACGCCAAGCTGACTTGCAGCCCACACACGTCACCAAGACCGGAGTGGAGCAGGAGGCCGAGGAGCGCGGCGTGAAGCAAACAACCCCAAAGAAGAAGAAGCCGGCAGCAAGCAAGCGAGGTAGTTCACTAATCTCACTTGCAGCAGCCTTGCGCACTGGTAGCCATATGGTAGGAAACTAGGAACGTAGGATTGTACTAGCACATTGGTAGCACATTGCACATTGCTGTGACAAACTAGGAACGCACATTGGTAGCTATGTGGTAGGAATGCAAATTTGTAAAATTCGCAAGCAATTAGTAATTTGTAAAGATGTTTTCTTCATTGTGAATGAAGATGATATAATGGAGACTTTTATGGCTGTTAGGAAGCATAAGCCCAACATCGAGAATAATATTGTTGTCTTATTTGAACTATCCTAGTTTGTTAGTTCTATTCTACTGATGATGTGCTATTACAGTTATTTAGTGATTTAGTGATGTAATTTAGTTAGCTAATTTAGATAGATAGTTAGATAGTTAGGTAATTTAGTTATATAGGTAGTACTTGTAGTAGATGTAGTTAGATAGATATGTGGTTTAGATTAGATACTTATTTATTTAGGTAGAGAGTCGGAAACTTTTATATGTATGTAATTTAGTTATACCCATATTAGTTAAACCCGTAATAACTTTGGTGATGTTCATACTAACTAGATGGACAACGTAGTCACCCTGTATCATGGAGGAAGTGTGGAGGAAGATGAGTTTAGGAATGTCAGTTTTGTTGGAATGCAAAGGGTGCCAGTGATATTCGATGATCGGCCATTATTTTCTGAGTTGTTTGGTAGGGCTCGTGATGAGCTTAAATGCAATTCAAATGAAGATGCCATCTTAGTTGAGGGGGTACTTCACCATGACAGGTCAGTGATAATTTTGAGGTGGTTGGTCCCAATTGCATCAGAGGCTCAATGGGACAAATATGTCAAAACTGTCATGAAGAATGAGTTTCAATGTTTGGATTTGGTTGTGCGGAAGTTGTCTAATGATCCCACCCCTCATGGGTATTCACCCCCTCATGGGTTGTCGCCAGCAGCAGAGAATCCGGCACCCTCTGAGCCTCTGTTACCCAACTGTGAGGTGGATGTGGAAGATGCGGTTGTGGTGTCCGATACTCAATCCGTCCTGAATGTGGTTGGTGTATGTCCTAGTGTCCGTGCAGAATGTGGGACTGATGATGTTGTTGGTGCCCCTCAGGAGATCCCTTTGACCCAGAATAATCCTAGTAAACGATTTAGTAACACTTTGGCTTTCCTTATTCTTTGTTCATTCCATTCCTTTGTCTCAGTGCTATCCATATTTGTGCTTTAAATGCAGGAGACAATCCTGATAATGATGGTTGTGCTCCTGTTCCTAACAGTGTAGATGTTGATATTGCGGATGATGAGGAGCCTTATGGTACTGCAAGGGCCGTTGATTCTGATGATGACCGCCCAGTTGCAGCTTTGAGCGAATAAGAAATGGAGCTCATCAGACGTTTGTGTCCTGATCGTGATTCATTGGTTCATAAATTCAGCGACCTTAGTCATTCTCAACATGCTTATGGAGAAGAAAAAGATGGCGAGCTACTAGAGGCTCTATAGGCCGATGACAGCGTGGAAATTCAGAAGGGCATGGTCTTTAAGGACTTGCCCACCTTAAGAAGGTGGCTACAGGAATATTCTGTGAGACGTAAGAGACCATTCGAGGTGAGGCACTCCTATGTGGAGTGCCGTTACACGATGGTCTGCGAGATGGCAGATTGCAATTGGAGGGTCTGTGCTCGCAAACAGAAGGCCACAGGAAAAGTCAAGACCACCAAAATTGTAGGTCCACACTTGTGTCTAGACAGATCTAAAACAGAAGCATAGACAGTTGACCTCTACCCTCATTGCCAGAAAGTTATACACAACTTTGAAGGGTCAGTCCAACTTGAAGGTCAGGACAATTATGGAGATGACTAAGGAGATATTTAAGTATGACATAAAGTATGGGAAAGCATGGAGGGCAAAGCAACGGGCCTGGAAGATGATATATGGGGACTGGGAGGAGGGGTACGAGCAGTTGCCAGCAATGTTCAATGCAATGAAAGCAGCAAATCCAGGCATGCGTTACGTGTATATCCCGAAGCCGAATGAATGGAAGGGCGGGAGGCAGATATTCTTTCGTGCATTCTGGTGCTTTCCCCAGTGCGTCGAGGCCTTCAGGCACTGTCGTCTAGTGTTATCCATCGATGGTACTTTTCTACTTGCAAGTACATGGGCACACTTTTGGTAGCCATTTCGTGTGACGCAGACAACACATTGGTTCTTTTGGCTTTCGCTTTGGTGGAGAGGAACCTGGGGATGGTTCTTGCGTCTTGTTAGGATCCATATCGTTGGCCCTCGTAGGGAGGTAGGTGTCATCTGATAGACACCAGGGCATACTCAGTGCCGTACAGGAGCAGATTCCGGGTATGCACCTTTGCACCATCGTTGGTTCACTCGACACCTTGTCGAGAATTTACTTCGGAACGATGGTACGAAGGACAACTTTCCTCCATTCGAGGAGGTTGCTCGCATGCTTGAGGTGTCGTTCTTCGAGGAGAAGTTGGAGCAGCTAAAAACGGCAACAAACGCAAAAGGTAGGCAGTGGCTGTGAGAGGATTGATGAGAGAACTTGAGAAATGGACAAGAGTCTACGACAATGGTGGATGGAGGTACGAGTTTCAGACTAGCAACATGGCGGAGTCATTTAATAGTGTACTCAAGGGTATACGTGCCATGCCCGTCAATGCCATTGTATCATTCATCTTTTATAGGCTAGTTGCATGGTTTAACGAGAGACATGCTCAAGCAATGGCACCACAGAGTAATAATCAGAAATGGGCACCTAAACCTAAGAAGCACCTTGACAAGGCAAAGGAAAAGGCTGCCACACATGACGTCGATTGCTTTGACCACAACACCGGCAAGTACTAGGTCACAGAAAGGGGTGGTACAACGTCCGATGGTGAGGTCTGGCCATCAAGGAGTTATATTGTGGTACTTAGTAATTTCTCATGCCGATGTGGGAAAACCAGGTAGTATCACTTTCCTTGTTCTCATTATGTTGCAGCATCTCAGCTTCGCAACTAAAGATGGCAATGGGTAGAAAAAACCCGCGTACCCGTGGGCACCCGACCCGGCGGGCACGGGCATGGGCACAGGTTGCTGCCCGTGGTGGGTGGCGGGCGCGGGTGTGGGCATGAGATTTTTCTCGCTGGCGCGGGCTTGCGAAGCCACTATCCGCGCAGATAATACTAAAGATGGCAACGGGCAGAAAAAACCCGCGTACCCGCGGGTGCGAGCACGGGTACGGGTATAGGTTGCTGCCCGTGGTGGGTGGCGGGCGCGGGTGCGGGCATGAGATTTTTCTCGCGGGCGTGGGCGTGCGAAGCCACTATCCGCGCGGATATTACCCGTTGCCATCTTTAATCGCAACTTTGCCTACGAGACCTAGATACCGTGGGAGTTCAGTGTTGACAGCCTTGTACAGACTTGGTCTCCCCGTTTCGAGCCTTTCCTAGACGAGGGTCAGTGGCCACCTTACACTGGGCCGAAATACATTGCGGATCCAGGTAAACATTGGGACAAACGTGGAACCCGGAAGAGGACGAGGCACAAGATGGTCATGGACCAGGTTTCCGGTAGAACGAGGCGAGGGAGAGCAACCCCCTTTCTTACTGACCCCGAGCAGAACCAATGTGGCAAATGTGGTAGACTTGGGCATAATTCACGTACATGCCATTGGCCGCTTAGTCAGGTGAAAATAACTAATGTTTCACATGCATGTTTACTAGTACCAAAAAGTTATTTATTTGTTCATATAAAACTAATATGTACTTTTTCATTAAATTTTGTAGGATGGAGCCGTTCCACCTGCTGGAGCCGTACTACGAGGAGAACCACCGAGGACGACTCACCGCGGAGGGGGAGGTAACGACTTTACTTCTGCTTGTTATTTTTCCTCTGCACATGTACTTGTGTTCACGAATTAATCTAATAATTTCTATTCTTTGAAGGAGTTGTACCCTCTTCGTCCTCGAACCCACGATAAGTTCGAGGACATGCGGTACGACGACAGGTATACTCCTCTCCTTGAGAGGGCTGGACTTGACGTTGTATCGTTCCAGGTTCGCCGTGGGTTGCCTGCCTTCAACCCCGCGGCGATCTCAGCTCTAGTCGATAGGTACCATAATTATGAACATATTCACTTCCATTTATATTTTTGGTTCTCGATGTGCATATAACCGTAGTACTTCTTTCTTGTTTTGTAGATGGAGGCCGGAGACTCACAGCTTCCACCTACCTTGCGGTGAGATGACCGTTACTCTCCAGGACACACAGAAGTTCCTGGGTGTCCGTATAAGTGGCCGCCCAGTTATCGGCCACTGCACTACTGCTGGTTGGAGAGGTAGAGTGGAGGTCTTCCTTGGAAGAGAGCTTCCTCCAGAGACACCGGGTACCCGCTCCTCTGGAGTACTCATTAGTTGGTTGAGGCAGAACTTTGGTCAGTGTCCTGATCATGCAGACGAGCAAACAGTTACCTACTACTGCAGGGCATGGATCATGCACCTTTTTGGTTGTGTTCTGTTCCCCGACGGGACGGGAGACACCGCGTCATGGATGTACCTGCCCTGTCTTACTGACTGGCACACGGTGGGGGGCTACAGCTGGGGTTCTGCAGTGCTGGGGTACTTGTATCGGCAGCTTTGCGAGGCGTGCCGTCGGAGTTCGCCGAACTCTTCATTAGGAGGATGTGTTTACCTGCTTCAGCTTTGGATGTGGTCTCGTCTACCGGTCGGTCGGCCCAAAGTTCTTGATCCTCGTCCCTGGTTCGAGGTGCATGGCCTTCGACGTCGGCCGACGTATGCCTATCTTTGGGACCAGGTTAAGGGTCCCTTCGCCCGGAGTAAACGCGCCTACATCGAGTTCGCGAACGAGCTCGACGCACTCACGCCAGGGCTGGTGAGTTAGCTGCATTTCACATACTAATATGTTTTTCCGATGTAAGCACTACTTGACTAAAGAATCAAATGCAGGTTAGTTGGGAGCCGTACGACGACGAACAGTACGAGCACATTGGGTTCAGCATCATGTGCAAGATGGACGAAGACCTGTACCTGATGCGGTGCCCGTTGATCTGTTTCTACGCGGTTGAGTTCCACTTGCCACACCGGGTGGCACGTCAATTTGGGTTGAGGCAGGAGTGGCCCGTGGAGCCGTTCTCGACGTCAATAGACTTGCACAAGTAAGCATCTTTGAACTGTTGTATACTTTATTGAATATTATGAGTGTCATTTTGATGCAATAGGGGAACCATCTTTTCAGGCAATCATTAGTCAGTGTCTGAAGCTTAATTTATTCTCTTTGTTTGAGAAATGTACTTTGTTGTTCTGCTGCTCAAGTTGGACAGACCAGTTTGCTTGAGCATTGTTTCTTCAGCTGCACCTGAGTTAAGCCAACATTGTTGTTTTCTGTATTTTTAGTAACAGCTATGAGCACTTGCTATTTTCTAGCGCATTGTCCTCTGCAAGTGCAGTACCCATTTTCAGCAGCTAGTCCTAAAGCTTGTTCCTTATTAGTTTGGTCGGCAAGTGTGCTTACATTGTATGGCCTCTTGTGTGTTTATCTGTTAGCTGTTTTTTTCCAAGTTGCAATTGCACCATAGAAATTCTTGTAACTATCTATTAGTTTCCTATGTAATTGTTTGGCGTGCAGGCATGTATAATGTTGTGGGTGAGGATTTCATTGCCGAGCTTATATGGATAGCATTCACCTATCTATATAAGCTAGCTGCAACCCGCTGCATAATGTGGCTGCAGAATTCAACTGGTTGCATCAACTATATGCTGTGTCATTCTTTTAAATGGCTGCAGAATGTGGAATTTTTGTAGTCAGTATGTGTCCATAGTTGTAGTTATCCTATATCCCAAATTGTAACTGAGTATGAAATGGACTAGAAATTGTCTGTAATTGAGTTTGCAATTGATTTAGCTGTACCTAGTTGTAGCGGAGTTTCGACAAACTAGTAGCCACCACTGAGTTTGTATTTTCATTTCTGTCAACCTACAGGATCGATCGTCGTAAACAAAAGAAGGAGACGGACTTTGAGACCTTGCACCATGACTACATTGACCACTGGGAAAACTTTCATGAGAACTTGTATGAGAATGAGCAGCCCCACACGAACGAGAACTTCAGAGCGTACCTATCTTGGTACGGACGGGCAACAAGGACCAAGCTTAAGGTGCAATGGATCCAAACAGACTATGCCGACATTGAGTCATCCGACGATGAACAAACGTCTTACGACCTTACGACGAGGGCCGGGACACAGGTGGAGCTTGCACCGATCTTGGACCGAGTGGTAATGTCAACTATAACCCCATCATTTAAATACCATTGCAACTGGCATGCATAATGATGCACATACTAAGATTTATATGTTACATCCATCACTTTACATAAACAAGAAACATCAAATCCATATCACAAGTAAATCTGTTTGAGATCAAGCACATGTAGATCTGTTTGACTGGACTGAAAAAAATAAACCTGAACTGAAACTTAAAATAGAATGTAATGGACTTGAACTGAACCTGAATTCATAAACCTAGATTCTACAAATCAACCTAATGCAGTTCACTGCAACTTCACTCAAACTCTATTGCAGCTAGTTGAAACTCTAATGTAGTAATCTGAAAACAAATGCAGGAACCTGAACTATGAAGCCGAATGCATTAAACTGAAACTAAACTGAAACTCATACACTGAACCTGAACTGAACTACATTCAGTAGACTAAAACTCATACACTGAACCTGAACTGAAAAATAAAAAACTGAAATGAGGACTGAACTACAACGGGTACTATAGGCTATCCGACAACACAATGGACTGAATAACAAGCTGAAAAAAGACCATAAAAATGACTTCAACTAAACTTGAAATCATAAAGCTAGATTCTACAGGACTGAATGTGAACTAAAACTGACTTGAACTGAACCTGAAATCTGGAAACTGAACTAGAGCTAAAAAACTTGACTAAAACAAAACTAGAGTTAATTAAAAAATGAACTAATAACTATACTGAACCTGAAACTAAAGTCTATATACTCTGAAACCTAAAGTCAAACTGAAAACTTAACTAAAATAAAACGAGTAACCTAAAAATTGAAATGATAACTTAACTGAACCTTGATTCTACAATAATTAAGCTGAACTTAAAAAGGAAAATAGATTCTAATGTACTTAAAATGAAAATAGATTCTACTCGACTTTAACTGAAAATAAGTTATACTTACCTAAACCTGAAATCAAATACAACTAAAACTGAAAAATAGACTATACTAAACAAGTCTAATGCTTTTTGTTGTACAGTTGGTCAGCTAATTTTCCCAAGTCCAAGCAACTACCTTTGGATTTTGTTTCCTTTAAAATACAGACCTCAGGTCAAATAATATTTCACAGGTTCCAGGAAAAACAGTAAGAAGCATACACATATGCAGTTATGCACAAAATGTTGGCTCAATTGAAGCCCTGTTCATTCACCCTTCTTGTAGATCTACCTTGCCCAGTTGGCCCTAGCTGAGTCGTTTGTTCTGACAATGATTTAAGCAAGTGCTATTCGCTAATTAGCAGGTCACAGTGAAAGCATTCTAAAATGACAGTTTTTTATTACTCTGATTTTTTCTCTCGAACCAGCAGGAGAGCTTAGTACTCTGATTAATCAGTGTGTATTTCACCTAGACTAGAACACCCTTGCTAAGCCATCCTCCAGCTGAGTTGTGTCAGACTGCGTGCAGTCAAACTATTTTAACTTTGCTCAGTAACATCTATATGGATTTTATTGGTCAAACAAAATGTTAGGAGTAGATTTGTTGCAAGAAATACTCTCATATCAGTAAATTCATGAAGTTTCACAAATATTTCGCAGTAGAGATTAATTTTCAAAGATTTGTATTATATACCAGGTCAATTTCCAAAATTGACATGAAGTGTCATGTAGCACAGCATACCTGGGCAGGTATACAACTGCTCCCTAGCTTGTATATATATGTATGCAATGATGCATAGAACAGCTTAACAGCTCTCAATTCCTGGTGTGTGCGCATCTTGCCTCCTCCATTGTCAACAATATTCGGCCTTGAAAGAGGGTTTGCCCAAAGCATTATTGCATTTGTTTCATTTATGTGATATCACTCGTTTATCAAACTTTGGATCTAGCTGCATAAATTTTACTCCTAGATGCCATGAACCCCCTTGATTTTTCCCATGAACCTAAACATGGACAGAAGGAGTAATATGGCATCTCAACTTCTCAAGATATATGTGCTTGCCATGAATGCATCACCCGTATATCTTTCTTCAATTAGTTTTACCTTATTGTTACAGTTCTCTGACAGTTTTACAATATGCAATAGTATCACTGAATCAGCTACCAAACTATTACTGTAACAAACAAACTCAGTAGTATTATTACAAGATTTCAGAAAAGCAGTTATAGAGAACATGTTCTTACTTCTGGTGGTGCAGAACATAGCATGTAAAAGCAGTGGTAGTTTCTTTCTGGATCAGATATTTGACACACACGTGATCTTTCTAGAAGATAGGTCCTTATAGCGGCTCCTGATATCTTCCCATTTGCATCAAACTGAATCTCAACAAATTTTCCAAAACGACTGTAAAAAAAACAAAGATAAGTTGAAACACCAAATCAGGAAGTTGCATAAGCAGTTTCGTGACCACCCAAAAATGTGGAGCATTGATGCAGTGCATTTAGTTCAATACCTTGAATTATTGTTCCCGACGGTTTTTGCATTGCCAAATGCCTCAAGAACCGGGTTGGACTGTCAAACAAGTAGGCGAATTAGAAATATATTTACGGCTTCCCCTACTGTTTTCGCTAAAAAAACACGTAGGCCAATTAGAAATATATGTAAATGATGCATTGCTGCTTCTTGGCATTTCGAACTAGTAATTTCAATATCAAAATTTCAGTAAGATTCTAATTTTAGATTTTAAGCACATTACTATTTTTTTTTGCAGGGCAACGCGCTGAGGCAATCTGTGATTGAGATCGAACGGTTTCCAAGGACAGGCGTGGACGACCACACACTAAACAACTTTCTTGGAGTAAGTCGACACTAGCCCTCTTGTTGTTTTATGCTTAAGTAAGTTGTCTGAGCTAGTGGTTTTCTACTTAATATCTCAGTGCTCAAGCACGACATCTAGCATAACAGAGGTAGTATGATGATGATATGGCATTCATTTGAATAATAACTTATCTGTATGCACTCAACAGCTTACTAATTGCATCTTTGCATGACAGAGGCTAGCACGTAGGTTGCGGCGTGCTGCAGCTCGTTGTGGTTGTGGTACTAGTGCTGCGATGGACGTACACGGGCCACACGCACGATAATGGGACACACCTGTAGCCCTCGGTACTTCTCACGGAGGTACTAGTGTTGCGACCGTGGACACTTTCCAAGGCCACGGTGACGAGGATGACGAGGATGACGACTAGGAGGCCGAGGAGCGTGGTTATGATGAGCTTGCTGAGTTTCAGGACGCTCCTTCGACTGAGCCTACGCAGGTTGCAGGAACGAGAAGACGTCGTCCGCCTTGCAAGTACACTTCAGGCACCGACGCTCTTGGCCACAAGGGTAAGGGTAAGACTAGGAGGCAGTGACGACGACTTGTAGGTTAAGACTATGCTACCAACTTAGATTCGATGCCACAACTATTTGGGTTGCATGGACTTTGTTTATTTTGCATGTGTGGAGATTTAGCAAGTATGTAGTTACTTTTCGGTAACTATTTGGGACTGTATGGACATTGTTGACTATTTGGACTATGCAGGACATGTTATATTGATTGTGATGTTCGATGTGGTTGTATTGTGCTCTTTGGACGATTAAATGTTTGGATTATATAAGGATGTCTCTATTTGTAACCGTGGATGCTCCTGAAACAAGGGAAATTTTTGTGATTTTTTTTCGTGAATCATTAATTATTTTACCCTGCTAAAAAGACACAAATATAGTACACAGATAAAATGTAAATTCATCAGAACGTGTATAGTCAAATCGTATCATACAGACTCTTTGCAGATGAATTAGGCTTTTTAGTAACAATAAATGAATCTACAGCCTGTTGGCTGATTCATATCGTTGCTGGTTCGTGAAGAAGTACTGCTGGCTGGTTTGTGTGAGAAAAATACTGTTTCGGCTAGAAATTTACGATCGTTTATGATAAGCCACAGCCAAATGAACAGGCTGCTAGACTTTTCAGACAATGAAAATAGACTTTTCAGTTACAAGGACAAGTAGTACGATGAGAGCAGCGATTTATCACTTCACGTACATAGTACACCTATAGCATCTAGGGTTTTTAGTAAAAGCGAATAAATCTAGACTTTTTCGATAATGAAAATAGACTTTTTAGTTATAAGGACGAGGAGTACGATAACAACAGCGATTTATCACTTCACTTACATAGTACATCTATAGGATGGTGTCTCCAGGGGTCGATCGACTACTAGGGTTGCCCACGCCCTAGAGGCTCGCCTTGGGCCCAACCTTGACCAGATGCTTCTTATCACCTCTCCAACATCCATGGCATGTGTATTTCAGAAGAATTGTACATATAGGAAGGCATACAAGGAAGTACAACTCCACTCCATCTCCACCATCCATCTTATGACTGTTTGATCCAAGGGCTAAGGTGAAGAGACACACGGATCGTTGACATGACATATTGAGAGGCCTCCATTCCTTCTCTCAACCTATAAATAACCCCTCACTCCCTCTCATTCACACACAACAAGAAAGAAGAGCACTCCTCAGTATTTTCTTTCGTTGACAGTATCAATGTCTGGAGGGTCGTCCAGAGGAAGAGGAAAGAGGAATGGAACTATCATTATGTGGAAGGATTCTCTTGGTCCCGATTTCTTTGAGGAAGCTCTTTATGAGAGGTTCCCAGTTGAGATCAAAAGTGATTTCACCAAAGAGGCACCACTGAGAGAATATAATGAACAGAAAGAATAGTGGCTAAAATGCATGCATGGTGAGGGCTGCCTAGTGTAGATGTTCACCGAGGGAATAGATGGAGGTCGTTGTTTCTTCAAATGCTCGCGAGCATGGGTAATTACTATAACCAATTGTTTCTTCAATATGTTCCTCTTCTATACAACTTACATGATATACTTATTGCAGTCTTCCTTGGCCGAAGAAAACTATGGGTTCACTAGGTGGGTCGATCCTCGATCTATTTATCCGTATGCGGAGTACATCTAATACTTGCAGGACCATATTTTCGATCTAGAAAGGGAAGTTAGCAGCGGTTACAAGGACGACGAACATGACGACAACAACAATGGTGGCAGTTCACAACACACTCTGCAATAATCCATATTGCACCTGCCCTAATCACACAAACAAGGATCCTCCGCCGCCACCCCCGCCGCCACCACCACCAACAATGGGAGGATACTGTGGAAAAGGTGCAACACAATTTGCTATGTGACCACACTACTAGGACAAACCAATCTTTTTAACGGGCCACATCCATGTGTTTGTTTTTTTTGTTTAATCACCTAAGGCATATTAGAGTTAGTCTAAGAAAATATATACCATTGTTTGGCACATGTTCTTACATGCCATTTCATGTGCTTGTTGTTTGCTTCAATTACCTAAAGAATGTTAGGTTTACTCTAGGACCTCTGTACCCTAATTTGGTATATGTTATCATATGCCATTTCATGTGTTGTGTGTATTTAATTAGGTAATTCACTATTTCGTTACGATTTATTTGCACTACGTGAGCTCGTTTCACTATCTATGCAATATTAAACTCAATATTATGACAACAAATAATGAAACCAACAACACTATGAAAGGTCCTATAATAGAGCATATTAATCAACATAACAACATTTGAAATACATGACGACAAACTAAAAGTGCATTACATGACAACACAAATGCATAGTCCAAGATTAGACAACATTGTTCATGAATAAACCATAGAACTAGCAAGTCATGAAGACTATTGAGTGCAATGAGGCCACTTTTCCTTCCTCTAGGCATCGGGATTCTCCTCCATCGCTGCTTTCGCTCGGAGTGCACGCTCAAGCTTCCTCTCGCTCTCCTCCTTGTGCGAAGCAACACGCCTCCTTTCCTCCTCTTCCTTGTGCTCCTTTTCTAGAGCCTTCTCTCTGCGTCTCTTCTCCATCATCTCCTTGTCCTCTGCCTCCCACCTTAAAAGTTTCTGCATCCACTCTTTGTCTTCCGGCTTGATCTCAGTGTCGATCCACTACTCAAAATCACAGAGCAGTGGAGGGGTCTGCAACAAATACAATTGTCACAAAACAAATAAATCATGCAAGACTTCATTTGACAAAAAATAATTATTATACAACATCAATTTCTCACTATCTTGTTAATGCGGCGCTGATGAAGTGTAGGCTCAAACGCAAAATTGGCACACATCCAATACCTCTGCCTATACGTGTCCTCTTCATCGGACTTGGCTACCTTACAAGGATCGCCGCAAAAGCACATGGGCACTGGAACACCACTAGGCAGAGGCAACGGGTCGAAGGCATTTCCGGTTATCCGGCCATAACTACAATTGAACCAAATTTGTTCTAAGAACCGAAAGCAATAAACATTAAACCCTAAACCTAGGGTTTTCTATTTGTTGCATATAAACGAAAACATAATATAACTAGATGATAAAAGATTACCTTGGCTTACTAGCTTTACCATGCCTTGGCATCCTACCGTTACATAATACAAAAAATAAAAAATCACTTCAAACATTAGGTAATAACGTATCATGGTTGCAAAATAGACGTAATATATATCAAATCAATGCGTAAAAAATAATAAGGGGAAGAGGATACCTTGCTCACGAAGATGTATGGATCAAATCCAAGTATCCAAGGTCAAATTCATCGATTCAAGAGATTGGGCGAGTTAGGGAGAGGAAGAAACCGAGAGGGAGGAGGAAGAAATGAGAGCAGCCTCGGCAAGGGAAACTTAGCCGTGGGTTTTGAATCCATGCTCGGCGCCAGAATACATGGCGCCGAGGTCGGCGCCAAGATCTATGGCGCCGATGTCGGCGCCATGAACTCTGGCGCCGAGCATCTAACCACGTCAACGCCACCTAGGATGCCCTGCTGTGCACGGACAGGCACCTCGGAGTCAAGATCTGTGGCGCCGAGACGTGTTACATCGGCGCCATGAGTCCTGGCGCCGACCCCCAGGGTCCAAAGATGAGTTTACGTCTCCCGGGGCCAAACGTAAATTTTCTTAAAAAAGGCCAAATTATAAAAAATTGGGGTGGTGTGCACTCCACTGTTACGTTCTCCAATTGATTTTGAACCAGTGTTCTTAAGTCGTTGGCCTAGTTGTTGCCTAGGTGAGAAGGCGCTAAGCCAAAAGAGGGAGAGAAGGAAGGAGGGACTGTGCAGAAGAAAGAAATAGAATGAGGGGAACGAGCAGTCAGGAAATTCTCCCTCAGCATTTCTCATCCTCGCTGGCTCCAGCCCAGTCACCAGCCGATCTCTCGGTCTGCTTTGGAAGGGGTCGGTGATGGACCTCCATCTGGATAGAAGTAGGCCATTAGGGAGGGAGGGTGATTCAATGACGTGTGGGTTACGGAGCTGTGTAGGTGCTTATGGGCAGCGGGGCTCATCACATTTTCTCTTGCTGCGCTTTGTTATGCTTCGTTCTGGGTTGTCGGTGGTGTCAGTGATTGGGAGGCAGCGTCCAGTGGATGTCATAGGGAGCTAGGGCATATGAGGGGGCAGTGGAGGGTATGGGCATGCTTGGATATGGCTTTAGTTGATTGGTGTGCTGACTGCTTGTGGCTGTGGCCCATCGATGCTCCTATTTATCCTTCTCTTACATCTTATATTTTTGTGTATGGCATCTGCTTTACTGCCTCACCTAAGCTCCTAGGTGATAAGAAGGGGTAGGTCACTGCAGATCGCTTTACTGCCTTAAGAACAACGTTTAAACTGTATGATCAATGAAATCTTATGGCTTGATTTCAAAGTTGGAGATGCCATTCCGCCACTTTCTCTTAGACACCCACCATCAGTCCATCCTATGAATGGGATCTGAGGCTTGAAGTTAGTCCTGATATTCTACGATCATCTCCTTTGTCCAGAAATCCCTGTATATATAGTAGCATGCATTCCACATGCACATAGATAGCAAGTCACTTAAGCTTATGGCATCAATAGGTGGGGTTTGTAGAATTCCCTTAAAAGTTAAAATATTATTTCATTATCATTTTTTGGGTTACGCCATTTCTTATATGTATTTGTATGCTTCAGTGTTCACCTAAACTCTAAACACTCGGTCACCCATCGTTTTAGCCAGATATTGGGCAAAACAACCGTTTAATTAGGCCGACAACATACATTCTGTATTGACTTTTGGTTTTCCTCTTTCAGACATGTCTGGTGATTGATTTGACAAATACCACCTGGTATTATTCACCAGCAGAATGGACGAGTCAAGGTGCTAAGCATGTCAAGGTGAGATTGCTTAGCTTAAATGCTTTCTTGTTTCTCAAGGTCCCTTTTTCTTTACATGTTTTTGGATTAGATTCCATGCAAGGGGAGAGATGCTGTACCTGACAATGAATCTGTTAATGTGTTTGTCTATGAGGTACAGTCTATGGATACATATCTCTACAAAAGCAGTATATTTGACTCTGGATAGTATATATGCACATTTTGTTTTTTCCTTTTTTTTGGGGTGGGGGTTGTTGATGCGTTACTCTCAAAGAACTTCGTTTCCTCTTTCCCCTCTGGGCACCATAGCTTATGCTCCAAGTTTATTTATTGTACCTACCATTTTTAATGGCCGTATTCTGGATGCCTGGTCTGGCAGTTTGAGCTATGCATTAAGCAGATCGTCAAGGATAAGGCGTGCTTATCTGAATCTTAGAGATATAGTTGGATTGGAGATTGTTATGTTGTGGCTTGTTGGTTAAGTAGGTTATTGTTAGGAGATCTGTTGGTTTCGGTTTACTAGAGTTTGTGAGGTCGGTTGTAAGCTTGAATACGTTGTAACGGGCCAAATCTATATTTATAGAGTTGCTGATCAAGGAGATCAAGCACAAACATATCCATCGAGCTCTGTTGCGAGCCTCTTGTCATCGGCGACCACACTCCATCTCTTGCTATTCTGTTCCCATATCTTAATCGCACAAACTTGTTTTTATGATCGGTAGTGTGTGATGTTTACACTTTCCACCTTTTCTGTGTTCTGCTAGACTGCTACATGCTCATCGTGTTGCTAATTTCAGAGGGGCTTGCATCTTTTTTGCATTTTCATATTGTTGGATTCTCTACAATGAATTGATTTGGTCGTTGTTTATCAGTAACCTGGTCATTTCCTTTTGCCTCTGCTTTGGTGTAAATGGTATAGATAGTTTCCCAACTGTTGTTAATATCTCCGGTCAACCTTTTTTTTACTGCATAGAGCATAATGCCATGTTTTAAGAAAGCTTCCTGTAAACCATCTTTGTCAACAACTTTTGCTGTTCTTTCAGGCAATGATGTTCCTTGACCGACAAAAGCAAAAGAATCCTAAATATATGCTGATTCATTGTACCCATGGTCATAATCGTACAGGTTTCATGATTATTCATTACCTTATGCTTACACACATCTCTTGTGTTGCTGAGGTAGGTATACTAGGCCCCGAATGTTATTTGATTGACTCTATTCTTCAGTATTACATAACCATTTTTTTCTAGGCAATAAATATATTTGCTCAAAGGCGGCCACCTGGCATATACAAGAGGGACTACATTGAAGCTCTGTATTCATTTTACCATGAGGTCCCTGAGAATATGGTGATAGCATGCCCTCCAACACCAGAATGGAAGAGACCAGATGATCTTGATTTAAATGGCGAAGATAAGCAGGATGATGATGATGACAATGCTTATCTTAAACCATCTCATGTATGTGTTTTCTTCAAAGTTTATAGGGAATTATCAGTTCTACTTAAGTTCAAGGGATTGAGTTAAATATTTGCTTGTGTCCTTGATATCTCATTGTATGGTTTCCTTGCTAAGCAATGTCGATTGCATTGTTTCTTAATAACTTGACACCACAATATGTTTGCAGAATGAATCAGAGGATAAAATCATCACCAATGACGATGTGTTAGGGGACGCCGTGCCATATGACCAGCAAAAAGCTTTGCGTGACTTATGTTATCTGTTGCTTGAAATGCCCATTGTAAGTATGCTATTTCTACATCTACCCAATATATTATGTAATTAATTTCCAGCTCTTCATAATGGCATTGTTGTATATATGCTTTACAATGATAACATGGACTATGATAACCATTTGTAGAATATAGTTCTAATACCACCAATCCCTTCTTCGGCAACTATTTCATTTCTGGGAGCATCAGTTAAAAGTTAGCATTGAGCAGATGCATGAATGTTTCATCTCATGCAATGCGGGCTGAGAATGTGACATAGTTTGGCATTCTGGAATCTTACAAGTCAAGGCTCAGAAATGGTATTTTGGAAATGCTGGGAACTAATAGAATTTGTTCGTGATTAAACCTGTTTCAGTGTGTAGATATATCATGTTCTCTATCCATTCCATTTGAGTTGGTTTGTGTTTTGTAACTCAATTTCTGCATGTGTTGCTCTCAAACAAGTAGTGCCTTTTTATTTAGGGGTGCTCTGATCATCTTTATTTGTATGTAGGGAAGAGGTCCACAATTTCCTGGATCACATCCAGTTTCTCTTAACAGGCAACTAACATTAACAGTAACTCAAATTTCTCTCACATCATTTTTGTGCATTCTGGTATTCTTTATTCCTATAGGTTATATATAAAGGGCTTGTTGCAAATAGAAAATCTTGTAAGGCACTATCAGTACATGCTGATTTTTATGAAGTAAAGAAAAACCCTAGGGCTTAGGCAGATGGATGCATTAAATCAGCTTAAAGTATTGCATCATGCAGGGATTTTTGGAATTGTTACACTTATTATGGGTTCTTTGTGATCCATTGCTGTTTTTTTTTTGGCAAAGTTTCTAGTTCCAGAGCATTAAAAGTGCTGTTCTTTATTTATATGTCCTAATTTTAGTTCATATGCTCAACATATATCCTTTTTTATCTAATGCACTCGTTTGACTTTGTTCAGTGATAATCTGCAACTACTTAGACAGAGATACTACTTTGCTACATGGAAAGCTGACGGAACACGATATATGATGCTTATTATGAGATATGGCTGTTTCTTAATTGATCGGAATTTTTGTTTTAGAAGGGTCCAAATGCGCTTTCCCCATAGGAGCCTCGAAGTTAGGATCCGATTGTGCTGGACTAAAATCATAGAACATGACTTTTAATGCAAAACTTTTAACCTTATTTCTTTTGCTATAAAGGGCCTGCATGACAGGACCTTGATTGATGATGGAGAGATGATTATAGACATGGTACCAGATTCAGGCTTGAAGAGAAGGTACTTGGCATATGATCTTATGGCACTTGATCTTATGCATGATATGACCTTGATGTATAAAATTTTGTTATTTACTTATTTCTGATTTGCTCTTTTATCTATGAAACCTTGGTGGCCTTGTAATAATGAAAAGAGATGTAATAAGCATCCTTTCTGAATTATTTCTTGGTGGCCGCCCTCTATCTCCACCATCAACGTTTTGTTCTCATCTTTGCCCTGTTCATGTTTGGTTAGTCACCTTTTTCCTCCATATGATTAGTAGATGGGCCTACAAAGTTCATGTTGCCACACGATTCATAAACTGTATCGAGGGTGTAACTTCCGTTTCTGTATGCGAGCTCCATTCTACTGTAGAGTGACCTGCTTTAAAAAAAAATACTCTAGGGCGATAGAAACACAGATTATTATGGCTTGAGATTATCTTTAACTATGGAAATTTGTGTATGCAGTTGCCGTTTTCTGAAAGATGGAAAATGCTGGAAGATGAAATAATACGACCATGTTATCATGAGAAAAAAGCAGTTTGAGAGTGGTGCTAAGAGCAATCCGCTGTACAAATATGACATGGAATTATTTTCGGTATTGGATTCTAGTACTTCTCAATTATGATATTCAACTCATGAGTCCTGCAAAGCCAGTTTTCTTTTTATTTTTGTTGATTATATGACATTACCAGGTTAGGAGAAAGGATTTTTGGTTGCTCTCCACAGTGAAAAAGGTGCTTAAGGTGTTTATTCCATCGCTCTGCCATGACGCTGATGGCCTTATATTTCAGGTAATATTTGTTTTCTGTTTGTTTATTATGATATGAGGATGGTAAGGCATGTTGTTTGCTTTATATGGATCATTTTTCAAGTTGTTCCATAAAGGTTGATAAAAGAGATTTGAAAGTTTAGGATATACCTAGAGATCTATGTTTTAATAGGAGTGCTTGGAAATCAGCTATTGAAGTGTTTGAACCGTGACTAGGGGCTCTTGGTGGGTTTTAACTCTAGCCTACCCCAACTTGCTTGGGACTGACATGCTTTTGTTGTTGTTGTTGTTCCATAAAGGTTGATCTATCTTTATTTGGCTGCAATCTAATTAGCAAATGTGAATATGTGATGATTCTGGTCTTGTGTGCAACCGGGACTCAACAGGACACGTTGAATGATTTTGGGAATACTTATTTTATTGTAGGAATGAGCCTGATAATGGTCAATTTTTAGTGCTGTTTGTATTTGATAGACAATAGCCTAACAGGCTTAGATTCCTTGAATTAAGTTTACAGAAGAGATTACATATATAAAGAGAGGAGGAGGGTGACCCAAAGGGCCAGCCGAGTCCCAAGAGGTCAGCCGAACTCCAAGGGGCCAGCTGGGCATTAACTCAGCACAGCTAGCTAGGAGATTACACAAGTAACTAGGTGATTAAAGTAAATATCAATTAATTCTAACACCTCCCCGCAGTTAGATCGTCGGTGGAGCGAACGTTTAGACTGGAGCGAAAATCCATGAAGACAGAGGAAGGGAGCCCCTTGGTGAAGACATCGGCGAATTGCGACGTGGTGGGCACATGAAGAACCCGGACTGCACCCATGGCGACACGTTCATGGACGAAGTGAAGGTCGATTTCCACATGCTTGGTGCGCTGATGTTGAACGGGGTTGGTGGAGAGGTAGCAGGCGCTGACATTGTCGCAGTAGATGAGGCATGCGGAGTCCAGGGGATGGTGAAGTTCCTGGAGCAGTTGCCACAACCAAGTGGCTTCAGCGACGCCGTTGGCAACAGCTCGGTACTCTGCCTCGGCGCTGGACCGGGAGACAGTGGGCTGCCACTTGGAGGACCAGGAGACCAGTCTGCCCCCGAGGAAGACGGCGTAGTCAGAGGTGGAGCGGCGGGTGTCCGGGCAGCCGGCCCAATCAGCGTCGGTGTAGACACGGAGCTGTGTTGGGGCTGTTCGAGGAATGACCAGACCATGGCTGAGGGTGCCCTGAAGATAGCGAAGGATCCGCTTGGCATCGACAAGGTGAGTTTCCCGCGGATCATGCATATGAAGGCACACTTGTTGGACGGCATAGGCAATGTCGGGCCTGGTGAAGGTGAGGTACTGGAGGGCACCCACAAGGCTGCGATAAGAAGTGGGATCAGCAACAGACGGGCCGGCATCAGCTGGTACCTTTGCACAAGTGTCAATTGGAGTGGAGCAAGGCTTGCAGTCACTTATGCCATGGCGAGCAAGTATGTCCAGAGTGTACTGACGCTGTGAAAGGAGAACAGAATCCCTGTGGCGCTGAACTGCAACGCCAAGGAAGTGATGTAGGGGGTCCAAGATCTTTCATGGTGAACTCCTTTTTCAGAGCAGCAATGACACGGTGAAGGAGTTGCTGAGATGAAGCCGTAAGGACAATGTCATCCACATATAAGAGCAAGTAGACTGTCTCGGTGCCACGGCTGAATATGAAGAGAGATGTGTCTGACTTGGCTTCAGTGAACCCCAGAGAGATCAGAAAGGAGGCAAAGCGGCTGTACCAGGCCCGCGGGGCTTGCTTCAAGCCATAGAGGGATTTGTTGAGTCTACAGACATGATCTGGAAGTGCAGGATCAGCGAACCCAGTAAGCTGAGAGCAGTCTACTATTTCTGAAAGAGTCCCGTGGAGGAAAGCGTTCTTCACGTCATGTTGATGAATCGGCCAATCCCTGGAGTGTGCCACCGTGATGACAATCCGAACAGTGGCTGGCTTGACAACCGGGCTGAAAGTTTCATCATAATCAACACGGGGCGTTGAGTGAATCCTCGAAGTACCCAACGAGCCTTGTATCTCTCCAATGAGCCATCAACATGGAACTTGTGTTTGAAAATCCATTTTCCAGTAACAACATTGGCCTTGGTGGGGCGAGGGATGAGGTCCCAGGTGTGGTTGTCCTGAAGAGCCGCATATTCATCTTCCATGGCCTGGCGCCAATGAGGATCAGCAAGGACATCTCGACAGGACCGCGGTAGGGGAGACAAGGCCTCGGTATGCAAGGCTAGGCGAGGCTGCCGGTAGCCTGTTTTTCCACGGGTCGCCATGCCGTGGGAGTTGGCGACCGGCGGAATGGAAACAACACCAGCAGGAATCGGAGGATCGCTCTTGACATAGCGAGGTGGAGAGGGGACCATGCTGGAACGTCGAGGAGGCGCTCTTGCCGGGCGCTTGGGTGGCGGGGCAGGAGCAGGAGCACGCCTGCTATAGACATGAATAATAGGCGGCTTCTGAGGCGCAATCACCGGGGGAGGGGGGAGCACCGGCTGTAGACGTGGACGACGGGTGGAGCCGGCGCCTGTATAGGGGGCGCCTGTACAGAGGACGCCGGGGACCCCCTGGACACAGCCGGTGGTGCCGGGGTGGAAGGCGCTGGCAGCACCGGGGCCCTGGACGCCGACGTGCCTGCGCGTGCCAGAGATGGTGCCAGAGGCACCAACTGGAAGGGGGCAGCAGCGCCGGGTGTACCTGCAGGAAGGGGAGACACTGGAATGGTGTCGTCGTCAGTGAGAAAATCAAGTTCCTGCTGAGGAGGGGATGGCCGGCTGAGGGAAAAAGGAAACGTTGTTTCGTCGAAAACAACGTGGCGAGAAATGATGACGCGGTTGGTGTTGAGGTCGAGACACCGATAGCCCTTGTGATCCGGTGAATAACCAAGGAAAGCACAGAGGGTGGAGCGGGGGGCAAGCTTGTGAGGAGTGGTGGCAGAAAGGTTGGGGTAGCATGTGCACCCGAAGGCACGAAGATCATGATAGGAGGGGAGGGTGCCATGGAGGGCGAAAAAGGGGGTGCTCATGTTTAGAGTTTTGGTGGGAAGGCGATTGATGAGATAGGTGGCAGTGGCTAGAGCATCAGCCTAGTAAGTGGGGGGCATGGAAGCTTGGAAGAGGAGGGTGCGTGTGATGTTATTGACGGTGCGGATCATGCGCTCGGCTTTCCCGTTTTGCTGGGAAGTATAGGGGCACGACATGCGGAGAGTGATGCCGTGAGCAAGAAAGAAAGCACGAGAGGCGGAGTTGTCAAACTCGCGACCGTTGTCACATTGGACTGATTTAATGGTGCAGACGAATTGGGTAGACACATGGGCGAAGAAATTAGAAATCGTGGGGAATGTATCGGACTTAGCGTGAAGGGGAAAAGTCCAGAGGAAATGAGAGCAATCATCAAGAATAACTAAATAATATTTGAAACCAGAGACACTAACAACAGGAGATGTCCACAGGTCACAATGGATTAAATCAAAATTCTTGGCTGCTCTAGATAGCAAAATAGAAAAAGGGAGACGAATATGACGCCCAAGCTGACAGGCGTGGCGGAGGGAGTCATCTTCAGGCTTGCTGCAGACAATGGAGGAGGACTGTGCAAGGGACTGAAGAGTGGCCTTGTCGGGGTGACCGAGGCACCTGTGCCAAGTAGTTGGTGAAGGAGTGGCGACAAGGGCGCAGGAGCCAGTGGTGGATGAAGGGAGCTGAAGAGTGTAGAGAGGCCCCGTGCTGTTACATCGGAGGAGGGTGTTCCGGGTACGGAGATCCTTCACAGAAACACCAAGAGGGTCAAACTCGACAGAAACACAATTGTCAGTAGTGAATTTTTGGACCGAAAGGAGATTTCTGATAATATCGGGAGCTACAAGGACATTGTAGAGGCAAAAGGGTCCAGGAAGGACAGAATAGCCGGTGCCAATAATAGGGAGGGTGGCCCCGTTGCCTACGACAATGGAGGAGGGAAAGGAAGAGAATGGTGTAGCGGTGACCATACCAGGGTTGGCGGTGATGTGGGAGGAGGCGCCCGAGTCGATCACCCAATCCGAGGAACTCGGTGCAGGCTGGACTGCGCGTGGTGGAGGGCCACGGGCGCCGCCGGCGATGGACCCTGGCCACATGTGGATAGAGCCGGTCCAGGGGTTGAGCAGCGAGGGCCACTGTGGTGTAGCTGGTGCAGTCCCGCCCTGTGCATTGCTGTGGGAGCCGCCAGAGCCGCGCCCGCCGCGGCGGCGTCGGCCACGGTTGCCACTGGATTGCTGTCCAGCAGCAGCATGATGGCCAGCAGTGACCTGATGATGGCGTGGAGGCGCAGGCGAGGACGAAGTGGGCGGCCCGATGGAGGGCGCGGTGACGAGAGCCGAAGGAGAGGCAGAGGGCGTCCCCATGTTGAGCTCGACCAAACGGAGGTCAGCACGAACATCGGCGAAGGACGGGAACGGCCTCTGGCGGGTGACGAGCTGGGACATGAACTGAAAACGTTCACTGAGACCCCGTAGAACGTTCAGCACCAGAGTTCGGTCCTGGATGGGCTCGCCGAGGTCGGCAAGGGCATCTTTATTTTGCCATGCTCTTTATTTTGCTGCAGTAGTCATCGATGGAGAGGGCACCTTGGTAGAGAGTGCGAAACTCGGCGTCGAGGAGCATGGCGCGGGACTCGCGATTGTTGAGGAACTGCTGTTCAATCCCGAGCCATGCTGTCCGGGCGGTGAGGCCGTCATGCTCATGGATGACGTCCAGGAGGTCGGCGGAGATGGTGTTGAAAAGCTAAGAGAGGACGACACAGTCCATGCGTGACCACGCCGGATTGTAGGGGCGGGAGTCGTCGCTGAGGACGTGATCCTTCAAGTAGAAACGACCAAGGATGAGGAGGAGGTAGCCGCGCTACTTGGAGTAGTTGGAGGATTGAAGATCAAGAACGATAGGGATGAGGTTCTTGATGTTCTGGACGGCAGCAGCTTGAGTGTGGAGGTGGGCGATGGCCGCTGCTTCAGAGGAGGCGGAGTGGACGTCGTCATCCTCAGGATCGGCGTCGTCGTCCGGATGCTCGGGGCGGAGGCGATCCCGGAGGCCAGCGCGCTCTTTGCTCCAGGTATCTGCTGCTGCTGCGCTCTTTGTCAAGAGCAGCAGCGGCGGCGCGGACACGCTCCTGGGCGGCGGCAGCGGACTTGAGAAGGGCAGCTTCTTCCTCGAGCTGCTGGCTGCGCTCTGTGTTGGTGGAGCGCAAAGAGGAGGCCTCATGCTCCAGGCGCTTGGCAGCAGAGAGGGCTTCGTGGCGGAGCTTCGTCGCGGTAGCCATGGCGGAGGAGCTAGAGGTGGCCATGGGCGCGCGCAGCAGCTGGGGTGGGTGGAGTGGGAGCGGAAGCAGAAGGATCGATGGTTTAGTCTGATACCATGATAGACAATAGCCTAACAGGCTTAGATTCCTTGAATTGAGTTTACAGAAGAGATTACATATATAAAGAGAGGAGGAGGGTGACCCAAAGGGCCAGCCGAACCCCAAGGGGCCAGCTGGGCATTAACTCAGCACAGCTAGCTAGGAGATTACACAAGTAACTAGGTGATTAAAGTAAATAGCAATTAATTCTAACAGTATTTCCAATGCACGGTGCTATGACATGTAAAACATACACATACTTATTTGTTAGTATAACTTTCATCTTTGTTGGCCTGACTTTGTAACGAGACATTTCTATTCCTGTGTTGGGGTGGGGGGGGGTGTTCTCATCATGGGTCATATGAGGTGTTTTGCTTGTGTGTACGTGTTCACTCATGGAGTTGTTGCCTACTTGTTTACTTGTTAAGACTTGTATATAGCTTAGAACATTTTGTTGTGGATGTGTAGAATCATGGACCAAATTTTGAATGGTGCTAGATATGGTACTGCTGTCTTGTGATCTTGAACATCCGTTGTAACTATGTATTCTGTGGGTTATTTACTAGCATTTTGGTTTTATTTGGCAGATATGTGTCAATTGTTCTTGCAGGGCTGGGATGATCCATATGTAACTCATACTCATGAAGGTCTTCTAAAATGGAAGTACCCTGAGATGAATTTTGTGGACTTTCTGTTTGAGGTCACCAATTTTAACTATTTGATTTAAATGGTTTAGTCATAGCGAAGATAATTTTTTGATATTGGTGATTTACTAATGCAGCTTACAAATGATCATCGTCAACTGATTTTCCTTTATGAGAGGAAAAAAGAAACTTATGGATGGTGCTCGGATATCATTTATTGGTAACGTGTATTTCAATTTTCATTTCGTTGTGTAGTCAGCTTATTTGTCTCCTTAAATGATGAAGTAATATTCCTTTAACAAATTTAAAACAAATTTATTTATAAGTGTATTATCTTATAACGGTATATATTTTAAATTTTCTTCTTTACTTTTTGTAAAAGTATCCTATTATATTTGTTGTATATATTTTAAATTTTCTTCTTTACTTTTTGTAAAAGTATCCTATTCTATTTGTTGTATATTTATTGTTGTTTTGAAACTTATACAGACGATGTAGATCTATCCTCTGTCGCTGGGAAGATTGTTGAGTGCTCCTGGAATAAGGAAGAGCAGTGTTGGGACCTGTATGCGTATTAGATCTGATAAATCGACTCCAAACGACATCAACACATACCTGAAGGCTAGTTGTCATACTCTTTCTGTTTTACTTTCTTTGTTAATTTATTTTCTTTTAGGGCATGTTTGGATCCCATGAATTGAAGCCAATATCTATAGCAAGTGTTTCACATTTCATTATTGAATTATTTTCCAATTCTTCTCAATTTCTTGGAACCAAATGGGGCCTTAAGAGTATTGCTGCATGTAAATCTCATCTTGATCTTTTCTGGAAAATTTAGTGTACTCATTTGAAATAGTTTTGCTGTTAGCACAAAATCATTTTCCAAAACACGGTAGGTCTGTAACATTGGATCATAGTATTTTGTTTTTATGGGTAGCTCTCCTTTCGAATTCCATTTTCTGCCTTCATAATCTTTTATGATCCTGCTTTCCAAGACGTTCACTAAAGCAATTCTCTCGAAGTCAGTTACAGCAGCCATGTTCTGTTCGCAGTTGAGCATCATTTTTTTTGCGGGTGGTTGAGCATCATATTTTGTCCATGTCGAAACAAGTACTCCGTATTTGGGTGGGAAAGCGAACAACTGCAGTATTGTCACAGTTTATTTGCATGTTCTGCAGGTGATGAGGAGTATCACAGATAACATTACCGAGGAAAAGCTTCTCGAAGAGATTGATGAGATAACACGCCTTCCAATGTATGCTCATAAAAAGATGGCTCAACAACGGCGGAGGTGAAGATTGGCACCATATATGGACATATGGTATAGCCTCTGTTGCTATAGTGCTGGAGCGCTCTCCTACACCTACTGCCTCCGTTGATGGCTGGATGGGTCCTGGGCAACCGACTAATTTCTTTGTTAGAAGTATAGATTTATACTACTAGGGATAGAGATAGAATCTTAGGTAATAGGTTTAGAATGCACTCTCTCGAAAATTAGATTCCAAATCAATCAATTATGTACAAAGCTTAAAGCTCTAGGACATGTATCGATCGGATTTATATATATAATAAACATAGCGTTAGTCTTAAGAGCAACTCAAATTATTCCAATTATTGTCCGCATGGTATAAGAGCTAAAATCCCGCACGAGCGGTGCATGCACATATCGAGCTCTCGTGGGAGCCGGAAGGTGATCTTCTCGGACTTTGGACGCACGTTCTTGTGGTCACGGCCGTGAATCAGAGATGGAAAAGAAGAGCGTTACTGGCGTCCAGATGTTTGACGGACTTCCGCGTCCGGACGTCCGTAGCGAGTGGACCGTGCAGATCTCAGCTTGCTCTGGGGCCACTACGCGAGCAAGCATCGCGTCGCGCTGCCGCCGGCCCGGGGCCACCACCTTTGTGGGCGTTTTGCGTGTTTGTCGGGTAGGGTTTCCCGCCGAGCTCGAACCACCACAGCGAGATGGAGGGAAAGAAAGGGAGGGGAGGGAGAGATGGAGGGAAGGAAAGGGAGGGGAGGGTGAGGCGCGCCGAGCGAGGAAGGCGCGAGGTAGGAGCCGAAGCCTTGCAACAGGCTGTTGTCCACCAGCCATTGGTGCCATTGCAACATGTGCAACATTCGATCTACCTTTAAAACATTTAGATGAAACATTTAAAATATACGTCTGAAGACAGATGAAACATTTACAACATGCGTCTGAAACGCTTGCACAAAACACATGAAACACTTGAAAACCTTCGCAACACGTACGCAACATCCAAATAAAACATTTGTAACATATGCGTGAAACATATGCAACTTTTAGATAAACACACATGCAACATACGTTTGAAAAAACAGATGAAACATTGGGGACAGATGTTTGCAACATAAGTGTACAACCATTGCAACATATGCAACATCTCGATCTACTTTTACAATATCCCTATGAAACCCTTGCAACATACCTCTAAAACAACTGAAAGACTAGAATATGGAACCCTTGAAACATACCTCTAAAATAATTAAAACACTCAAATATGAAACCGTTGCAACATACCTCTAAAATAACTGAAACACTCAAAACATAAGCTTGCAACATGTGCTTTCAGCACATTGTCACCTTGTTGATTGGACGAATGAAGCTCGTCCTTGTGGAGCTCGATGTTGGTGTGGAGCACGATGCCATGGAATGCTCGGAGGTCGCCGGTGCGGAGCTCGGCGGCGGCATGGATCTCAGCAGTGGCCACAGCAGGCTGATGGAGCACGGCCGTGATGGGAGTTGCGAGTTCGGACGGTGGGCGGGCAGCACGGCGCGGGTGGCGCAGCCAGAGTCTGTCCCGCGAGTGGGGGCGGCGCGGGCGAGCGGAGTCTGTCCCACGATGGCGGGGGGCGTGGGTGGGGGCGTCGCCGGCGAGCGGCACAGGCGGAGTTGAAAGGTCCTAATGGCTAGAGGGAGGATGAATAGCCTATAAAAATTTCTACAACAACACTTAAGCCAAGTGATTAGACAATTATGAAGCGAAACTAGTGTTGCGCTAGCCTACTCAAAATGCAAGCCTTCTATCCACAATTCTAGTTATCTATGATCTCTATAACACATAAGAGGCTAAGTCACTACCACTAAGTTAGTGATCTCTAAAAGGCTAACTAAAGAGCGTCACTAACCACTAGACAAGACACAAGCTAACTCTCAAAACTAATTACACTAAAAAGCTTAGCTACACTAAAAAAGTAAATGCACAAGAGAGGTAGGAGGGCTATACCGCCGTGGCAAGTGATCAATCATAATATATCAATGAATACCAAAGAAATCCTCGGAGACAAGATGACACAATGATTTTTCGCCGAGGTTCACTTGGTTGTCGGCAAGCTAGTCCTCATTGTGGCGATTCACCCACTTGGAGGTTCACACGCTAATAGGCATCACACGCCTAACCCGCAATCAAGTGCCGCACAACCAACACAAGATAGGGGTCACACAAGCCATGAGCAATCCACTAGAGTACCTTTTAGCTCTTCGCCAGGGAAAGGTCAAGAACCCCTCACAATCAAAATGATCAGAGCCGAAGACAATCACCTTTCTCCGCTCAACGATTCTCGCTTTACCAAGCCGTCTAAGTGGCGGCAACCATCAAGAGAGACAAGCGAAATCCACAGCGAAACACAATCACCAAGTACCTCTAGATGCAAACACTCAAGCAATGCATTTGGATTCACTCCCAATCTCACAAAGATGATGAATCAATAATGAAGATGAGTGGGAGGGCTTTGGCTTAGCTCACTAGGTTGCTATGTCAATGAAAATGGCCAAGAGAGTGAGTATGAGCCGACCATGGGGCTTAAATAGAAGCCTCCCACGAAATAAAGCCGTTGGCTCCCTGTCAATGCTGAAATCAGGGCGACCGGACGCGCTGGTCAAAGTGATCGGATGCACGCTCACCAGCGTCTGGTCCCCGATCGCCGTCCACGTGTCGCCCTGTTCAAACCAGCGTCGCCCGATCTCAACGGTCAACTCGCCTGCGCTTGCGCTTAAGTAGCGACCGGACGCACACGACACCGACCTGATGCGCCAATGCCGCGTTCGACCGAGCATGCACTCGCGCCAACTAAGCCAAAGAATAGACTCGCCACTCCACCACCTGACGCTGTGCCACCGCACGTCCGATCAGATCTAATAAGGGTCCAGAGGCGATTTTTCGTGACCTAACGCGACAGATCATGAGTGACCAGATGCACGACCGAGTCCGATCCTCTCTGCCTTAGCTACCAGCCCCACATCAGCGTACGTCAGCATGACCGAACGCACAAGCATCATGTCCGATCAAGTTTAGACTCTAGCGTCCGATCACACGCCGAGGCTGAGCCCTTCACTGCGCAACACTGACCGGACGCGCAGGTGCAGCGTCCAGTCCTGCGTCCGGTCAGCTCCAGTGACTTCCTCGACTTCACTAACGTCTCCACCCTTGCTCAAATGTGCTAACCACCAAGTGTATCTCCTTGTGCACGTGTGTTAGCATATTTTCACAACCATTTTCAAGAGTGTTAGCACTCACTAGAATCTAAATGCATATGCAATGAGTTAGAACATCTAGTGGCACTTTAATAACCGTATTTCGATACAAGTTTCACCCCTCTTAATAGTGTGGCTATCTATCCTAAATATGATCACACTCGCTAAGTGTCTCGATCAGCAAAACACAAAAGCTCTTATCAATTATACCTTTGCCTTGAGCTTTTTGTTTTCTCTTTCTTCTTTTCCAAGCCTAAGCACTTCATCACCATAGCCATCACCACCATCATGATCTTCATCATTTGCTCCACCACTTGAAATATGCTACCCTATCTCATGTTCACTTAGAGCAATGGGTTAGCACTAAGGGTTTCATCAATTCACCAAAATAAAACTAGAGCTTTTAATCTCCCCCTTTTTGATAATTGATGACAACCCTTTCACAAAGATATGAATTGAAATTCATTTGAATCCATGTTGCTTGCCGAAGCATATTTACCATGTGTAAAGGATTTGGACAAGTTTTCATGAACCCAAATTGATAGCATTAGCTCCCCCTACATATGTGCTAAGAGTTTGGATTGAAGCTTGCACATATGCATAGATTAGAGTTGTGGGAGAGTAATGTCTACCAAATGATGCTAAGGTATAAGAGATAGACCTTTAAAGCGTGATACCAATCGGAGTGCACTAAGTATACCATCCTTAGCACCATGGTTAGTTAGATAGCACTTGCAAAAGCCCAAACACTAGATACCTCATGAGATCAATATTAGAAGCAAGGCTCTAGTACCACTTGTGAAAATAAATACAAGTCACATCTAACTATTTTAGATCAAAGGCATTGCTTGGCTTTATTGAAAGCGTACCAAACCAATGATCATGCAGGGAATACCAGCTTACAATAGAGTTCAAAGTACTACTAAGAGAAATAATCCAGGTGTCAATGTTTCGTAAACCAGACTAGCGAATTAATACGATTGCCGCGCTGCTCTAGGAAGATGATGGTAGCATCCAAAAGACATGAGGATTTATATTGGTTCAGGCTAGAGCCCTATGTCCAGTCTTAGAGAAGATCGAGTACGTGTTCCTCACTTGAATGCTCTGAAGTTCTTACAATGGGGGGGTACAAGAATGGTGGAAGAGGAAGAAGAGCTAGAGCTAGGAGACGGACTGCCTGGAGAGAAGATCTAGGAGCCCTGCTATGATGGAGAATGAGTGAAATGGTAGAGGATGTGAATCATGTCGAGATGGGTGCCCTGGCTACCCTTAGATAGAGTTTGGGGCTAGGGCTCATACAAAGCAGTATGTTCTCCCGACCGAAGGGTCATGAGCCTGAGGAAGGGCCTAGCTAACTTAGCTTGCAAGCTATGCCATCTTGAGGTACACATCTGGCATGGTTGCCGTCATGGTTTTGTGGCCACATCACAACATGGTGTGGCGTGGTGCTACCGTGCTGGCCATGGCAGCACTGTAGGCACGTTGGTGGTTCGCCAGCCCTCCTGTGTGACATGGTCTTCCGCTGTGGTCTTCGTCATCGTCTCCTGGTTTCCTGGGGTGTCGTACAGGAGCTGGTAGCCACCCCCAAGTTGTTGATCACCTTGTTGTCTTAAGGAGCGGGAGGGCACAATCCCTATTGTTGGGGTAGTGGTTCTCGCCAGTCTGGGTGGCCTCTAAGTCAAGGCCCTTGTCGTGGATCTCATCCCGTAATGGGTAGGATCATACACTCATCTCGTTGGGCCGTATCTGGCCGGTGGTCATCGTACCTATCGTTCACCGCTTTGGGCGGTGTTGTCTTGTCTGTGTGGTATGGCACAGGGATGGCGTCTAACTGAACTGAGGTGACAGCTATCCCCTCGGTCCTTGCGGGGTCAGTGTGGCGTGCTCATTCTTGTCAGAGCAGGCACGCTTGGCGACACTCGACCTCTCCCCGTTCCTTTTGGGGGTCAGGACGGAGGAGAGGTAGTGCGCCTTTTGAGTGCCACGTGGCTAAGGCACTAAGAAGGGGTAGTGGCTGACCCTAGCCTTAGCGTTTGGCCTGGTTCGCTTGGCTTAGCTGGGCCTCATTCGTTCGGGCCTTTGTTAGCTTGTATATTGTGGGCCACATGGCCCGCTAACTAATCGATGCCTTGAGACACCCCGGGGTTATGACCCCGACAGTAGCCTCCGAGCGTTTTCATGATAACGAAGTGATCGTGAAAGCGCTGAGGTGCGTGTGCGTAGTCGTGGCTTATTCGAGCTTCGTTGCTCGACCCCTTGTGGGCTTGGTGCGTTCAATGCGGTAGGTGACTATTGTGTTTTGCCCCGTTAGGATGCCCTGACGATGTGGTATGTGACCGTTGAGTTTCTGCCGTGTTAGTGTGCTGTGCATCAAGATTCGTGACATAGGTGGGGCCAAGTGGTCTCATCGATGTTGTACCATTCCTGCCTTTGAGAGGGTCTTGATTTCCTCAACCTCACGCGGGCATCTGACATTGGCCGTGACCTCCCATAGTTCATCACGCGGCATGGGGGCCCCAGGTTGTTTGGTCCACCCTTGGGCCTATAAGTAAGGGCTTTCCTACTATTCGAACCACTCTCGATTATGGTTACAAATCATTCCCTGTTTCCCTATTGAAGGGATGGGAGAGAGATTAGGCAAGAGCCATGAGGTTTCATGCATGCAATCTCAGGGGTCATTTTCTTCTGCCCCTTTCAACAGCTAGTGCCAGAAGGGGTCTT